>JAZDUA010000157.1:2480000-3097500 GCA_038098605.1 Gryllus longicercus
TAGTTTGAAAATCCAACACGAACTGACTAAAACTCTACAGCGACACAATTTTATTAAAATTGGAATAGCACGAATTTACCTATGTATTAATTTTCATTGTAAATGTTTACTGAAGTAAAATTGAGTAATAAATATGTACTTGTGTATTCAGCTTTTGATGTTGTAATAAATAAATAATATCCCCATACTAACTTCTCCAACCAAACATACTGTCATAAAAGGGGTGTTCTGAACAAAGTGAATTACGCAAAATGCTAAATGTGTATGATTTTTATATTAGGGGCATTTTTGTTTATTTTTCAAGATAAAAGTCCAGTGGGTTTCCCCAAGGACAGGACAATTTGTGCCATGATATTGACATGATATTTTTATATTATTAACAATACTTTTGTTTAGAGACTTGATGGAATCTACAAACTCATCTCTATTTGTATTCCCCCAATTTAGAAAGCTACTTGCTAGTTTCATCATTTTGAACATTGTAACTCCATAAGAGTATCTGTTGTTTGATGCAAGATTGTAGAATAGTCTACTTGCATGAGCATTAAACTGAGGAACCGAGTGTGTCACAAGTGATAAGAAAGTTTACGTAACACGTATAACACTGCTTCACAACAACTTCCTGTGGTTTATAAATCTTTTATAACTACTTTATTTTAATTTATTACTATAATAAGGAAGATGTCTGGGACTTTGCTGCATCACTTTTATATGAAAAATAATTTGAAAAATTTGTCGACATCTGAGTAATAATTGAAGATTAAATTTTAAATAGAGGCATTGACATCGATTGCACTTGGAGGATAATTACCAACCGATTTATATTCCAAACACTTTTCAAACTGTCTCTGACAACATGATCCTCAAAAACATATTCAGGGCCCAATTGGTAGAATTAACAAGATAATGTATGTCTTAAGTCTCTCTTCATAGCAACCCTTTCCAAGACAATCATCAAATTTATACTGAAACATCTAACAGGGTAACCAATAATATGACATTATTTGACATTTATCCGGGTTCATAACATGCTTATTTCTGTTACTTCATTGAACAAAATGATTAAGATTAATCTGAAGGCTTTTTGCAATGAGCTGATCTGATTGATAAAAAAAGTTTCATATTGTCTGCAAAAATCAAAACAATAGTTAAAAGTCAAGCTCAATGACATCATAAGCAGTTCTTGCAAATAACAGAGAACCTAGATTGGATCCCTTAGGAACACCATTTAATTTGTTTGAATATTATTTTACACTGTGATCATGTTTCCACTTTCACTGAAAGATCCTGCAGTTGCAGCACAGTGCTGTTCAAACATAAATAGGAATATTATTTCCCTTTTTTCCCCTGAGATGCTTTTATGCTTAGCATTCTTCCTAAGGCTCTCTAGAAAATGGTTAGTCATGGAAATTATACCAATTTTGTTTTTATATCAAATGCCTACATTACTAATGCTAATCACTTGGGTTAGGTCTGACTAATTAGCTCGCTCATTTTTAGTTGGCTTTGTGTAATTTGTATGTTTGATATCACTTTTGTATTGCACATTGGGAACATAAAAACTTTCATCACATCAAGAAAATTAATTATTAAACTTAGTTTTTTTTGAGCACTGCAAGTAGATAATCTAATTTATACAGCCAAAAATAACACACTTTTCAAAATCAAACAATTAACCAATGTGGAAGAAAGGCTTCTGTGTAAAATCTCCCTACACGTTTGACAGTTGAGCATTGCTGAAGACTGCATTGCTGTGCAAATTATATTCTTCCATCGGCCACATAGGCACCAGCTGTTAATTCAACAAAGTGTCAGTCAGTGTGTGTAGTTAGGGATTAGGCATAGTTCTCGCAAATGATTTACTTTGCTCCAATATCAACACTAAAATGATTGTAACAAATTATGCAATTTGCGACAAAAAGCATATGAGAATATGCATGCATGTGAATTAAGTCCTCACACAGTAAATGGGCCATAAATAGAGAATTTCGAAGAGCTTTTGTTGCTTACTATCATCATGCTTTACCTTTAAATCCACATTAGGCCTGTAAATAACCTTTCTTAAAAAGGAAGTTTCTCTGTGTAGGTTTCTTGCATACTAGCTATATAAATATATTAATATTACGTGAACATTCTCCTCTTGACGGAACAACAAGAAAACGGATCCAGCACAAGTTACCGTGTATGATAAATGTGAGACATTTCTATGGGTTAACTTACTGAACATGTTACCCAATATGGTTTGGCATCAATGAGTGTCAAAAAAATCACACTCATGACTTTAAAATGTGGTAGACTTGATGAACATATGAATATGCAATCAAAATACAAATGACATTTTTTTCGAAGCTGCTTAGTAAAGTTTTTTTTAACATTTAAGTACACATGGTTGGAAATATTCATTTTCACAATAAGTAAGAAGAATTGTGAGATATAAAGGAAGGCTTGTAACAGTTCACCATTAATATGTCAGGTCCACCCCTCACCTACTAGCTTATAAAGACTTTAAACTCTTCCAAATAGTTCCAATTTTAAACAATTTGCACCACACACTGCCCAGAACTTCATATGGTGGAGAAAACTTTATACTTTAGAATTAGTTAAGCACAGAAACAAAAGATGAATAAAACTACCTGGGATGCATAAAACCTCTTGGTATCTCCATGTACTACCTTATATCAGCATAGGAAAAATTGAAGTTTTGACTCGTGAAATATTGAAATAGACAATCTTTGATTTTGTAAATAAAACAAACAAATCTCAAAACACACTCACATGCTGCACAAAATACATGCAGGAAACTTATGCACGTTCATTAAAAATAAAAATTAATATTCATGATTTTGAAAGAATTTTCTGGCTATTCTGAGCTCTGAAAAATGAACATTGAGGGTGACCTATAGCAATAATTTTTAACATTAAAAGCAAATAAATAAGAATAAAAAGGTCACTAGAACTTAACTAAAAACAATCACACTCAAACCATACTTCCATAAAAATCCAAACAGAACAAAACATAAGACAGGCAAAGGACAAGCTCTTGTTCGTGCATACCTTGGGGGCGAGGGGAGCCACCCGCAGGCCCATAGGATGGTCCATACGAATTGGGCAAGCCCAGCCGCTGGCCTGGGGGCTGGCCTGGGGGACCCACGTCATCAAAAGGGTTGGAAACGCTAATGTTATCCCCCGGACCTTGCGTCGGCACCCCTACACCTAGCGGGCAGGTAGATAAGCAGTGTCTTGGATTCAGTGTCATTGAGTCTACAGATGTCCTCCAAAACCCCACTCAGCCCTTGAATAATGTATTACTCCAAAACTCTGGAGGGGAAGTGACAATTTTCCCTTAAAAATCATTGCATTTCTATTTAAATGTAAGGAATGAAACAGAGGGTTTCATGCAGTGACATGTAAAATTTGTAAAATAAAATTATTACAATGGGAGGAATACTAATGCAGTTTAAGAGGTGCACACTATAATCCATTTTACTGCTAACTTGACCTGGCAATGCTTGACAAGATCCAAAATAAAAAGCTATTGTTCATAAGTGCACTATATGCTATGTACACAACTTCAACACTGATAAGCAAGGAAATACAAGTGAACTAAATACTAGCTTTGTTCAAGCTCTACATAGCAACTAAATTTCCACAGGAAGCTTAATATTCTGCTATGTAAGCCTTTTATTTATAGTTTAACATCAAAAACTAAACCATACTGAATTTGCAAGCATTCCACCTGTCCAAGTATCATGTAGTATCAATTAATTGGTAGACCACACGATTTTGAAGAACATTCCTGTCCTTAACAGTCGATTCGAAGAGAAGTTTGCTGGTCTACCCCTTACTATTGTTAATAGTAAATGATAATTACTACTCACTAACACTTTAATAACAATAATAATAATAATAATTAAAAAGCTTAATAATACAATTCATAAAGAATGTACAGTACATATGCTATAAAAAATGTATTTACCAAGAGCTCCTGTCTCGATGCGAGTAAAGTATTGTCTGTATATTAAGATAAGTAATGTCTGATAAATACCTGGATGAGGAGAAGGAGCATTAGTTTGAGAGGCAGGTCGTTGTAAAGGAGTATTGAAGTCGGGAGTACTGCCAGGTGGGTATCCATAAGAAAACCCATCCATTGAAGCACCACTTGAGCCTGCTGCTGGAAAGGAATCTTGAGAATTTGATGAACCTGTATATTGATACAAAGTTACTGATCACTAAAGAAGTCGTGCAAATGCTACAACAGCATATATTTCCTTGCATTATTGGGAACTTTTGCAATTTTCAAAATTAAAAGAAATAAACGAAAATAAGATTGACGCCATTTTTATGTGTGTACTTTGTATATGTCTATCTGAGAAAAACATTCGAGCCATTTTTGAGAAAATTTTGTAAATGTAATTAGGATTTCATGTAACGTAAAAACTGTAATATTTGTTTCAAATTCTAACGACTGAGGCATCAGTAAGATCGATCAGGGAATATCAATTTTGGTGAAAATCCTGCTTCCGGTTTAACTGCTTGAGTTGTTTCAGACAAACTGATAAACCAATTTTTCGGTATCGAAGACCGCAAAAAAAATTCTTCAGTTGCAGATACATGAAGTACACGAAAAGGCACACAACATGAATTAACTGAAGCATTTTACTCTTCTAGCAAGGAATGAAGTTTATTCTTTTCATTTTCCTTTCAATTAAAGGGCAACTAACTATAAGCAAGAATTCAATGCATCATGAAGCTACAAAAGAGAGCAACTAAGGAGAAATGCATCTGGTATTATTCCAAGCAAAACTAGAGTTCACAGGTATCACTCAAAGAATATTCAGAGTGCTAATCAAAAACTGGAAAAATTATTATGCTTCTGCACATTGGAAGTTCTTAATTCCAAAATTACAATTAGGTTTGATATGAATCACATCCATCACAAGTCTATTCTTTTCAATACTTCAGGAAGACAGCAAAGGCATTGGAGAGCTCCAAACAACTTTTATTTTTTACCAGTTTGTTATGACAGAAACTCTTGGAAATGCCTCTTATAAATATTTTGTAATATACAAGTTAATTCTTTCTTAAAGCAAACAATTTTTAAAAAAATTGTCATTATAATAAGATTATATTTGTAATCTCAACAGTTAAGATTTAGAAATCATACCTGGAGAAGGTACAGATACCGCCTTCGGACCCTTTTTCTTAGACGTTGCTTCCACTTGATTAATAATCGATTGTGGATCTATACCCCCACGATCAAAATGGCACTCATAAGCCAGAAGATTTTTCATGTAATGCTTTCTTAATGTGTAGGCAGCACTTGATGAAGCTCCAATACCAAGCAACCCAGCAATATCCTTCCATGTCTTATTCTTAGTCACCTGAAAGGATACAGGTCATATAACAGAGGACAGATATTGGAAGTTACTAAACATATCCATGCAACAGCAAAATGATAATTCATATAAGAATAATATGAAATGGATCTTCCAAACTACACAATGATCAAACGATAAGTTGATTATCCAACTGAGATAAATATGTGTCTCTAATGAAAAAGAATAAAGAGAAAAACAAACAAATACATCACATGTATCACTCAGGAGATTATATAAATTTCTGTCATAACTGACAAATTCCTTGATTTGACAGTTCAGGTTTCACGGATTGGTTCAATATAGATTGGCTATGAGTGCGAGAAATCTTGCTGTAAATTTAAGAAAGATTGAGAATATTGTCCAACTAATTCACCTCATTTCATATCACCAATACGAATACATACATGGTTATCTGGTAAGATCCATATTTTAATCTTGAAGAAATATACCAGTTTGACTCTTGACACACAATACAAAAATGAAACCCACTTACTCCAAAGGCACATTAGGTACAACTAAACACTTGAATTTTGTTTAAGGAGAATTCTTTGTTTCTTTTAGCATTGGTGGTAGAACGGTGAAACCTCAATACCGAATAATCTTATGAATACCAATTTGAGTTAAACAACCCTAGACACACATGGAAAAGTGGAACTAGCACCATGATTTCCCAATGTATGTTTCTGTAACAAATTTAAATGCATACATTTCATTTAATTCTCAAGATCTTATAAAAACCCTCAAAATTATTTTTGAATGTTCTAGCAAAACCCTAGCAGGAAGACAAAATGTTGAAAGCATAGCTCAAAGGAGGCCTTTGCAAGCTGTAGAGTAGATTTTCAACAATGAAGGAGTTTCAGAGCACTCTTGAATTTCTCACTCTTTGAAAGTAGCTTTTATCAATGATTATGAGATTTAAGGGTGGTACCCTGCATAAGATGCGTTATGCATTAGAATCAGTGTTGAACATAGTAGTTGAGATTTTCTTTGCGGGCAGGAAATGAAGTAATTGGCAGTTTTATTTGGAACTTTCATTTTTCATTGATTGATTAGTGATTCTGGGTACGTCAATTGCAAAGGTCATTAGTCCTATAAGGGGATGTAAGTTTTTATCATGGGAGGTGGTGGTGACCTTCCTCTGCTGGATGGCGACATCCGGTGCCAATCAACATCAATCGATGCAGATTTTCCGCAACCAGGTATTTCCCACCAGCATGGCTCTGCCCTAGCCGATACAACCTCTAAGCTCCCGACTAGTTTCCTGACAAGTGTGGTAGGGTAGTATATGTGAGTTTAGGTATGTGTAAGTAAAGGGTGAGAATAGACCAAGCAAGGGGAAGGAAAGATTAAGCGCGGTCCGTGTCCTGAGCACCGCTCTGGATTTTGTCTGGTATTGATTGGAAAAAACCTGGAAAACTACCGATCAAGGCAATCCGCCACTAGAATTGTCATCCAGACAGCTGCTGCATTTCAACTTGCAATGAAGCTTGCGATGAAATTTCTGCCATCATCAAAACTAATCATGGAACCTCCTGGTCCGAGGCACTGCAATAACATGGAACAGGAACAGATGCCCTGAGTCGTTTGCCAGTAATAATTTTTCTTTGAGAAGGCAGACACATAGGAAGGAAAGATACCATAAACATTTTGTCTAATTTTAATTCAGTAGAGTAAAAAGGAACATAAATATCAAAACCCATGTTCAAAAATCATGTGTTACTAGAAATTGAGATTCATCTTTCATAATATATGCATTAGTTAATGAAAATTAATGCATGTGGGTATATTAAAGTTAAGGCGAATGAAAAATAGGAGATTTCGAAATAAAAAGGAATTGAATTTATTGAGGTTCCACAGTTTAAGGGAGTTCACCGTTTCAGATATTTCTACCATGACTTGTACACACACACATTCGTACTAAGTCTAACACAATGACTCAAACATTCTTAAATAAGGCAATCCTTTGCAGCAACGTACTATTTATAGATACTTATCACTATCAAGTATTTAAGTGGGTTCCATTTCAGTCTTCATAATTAATTTACTGAGATGCAGTACAACAATATGAAGAAACGAAATTTCATGCAGAGGACTCTACTAGAGCTCATTGAAAAATATCGAATTTGGGAGCCTCATGAACAGTTTTAAGTGCAAACATTTATATGCGTGCAAACAACGCTGATCAGAACAATGAAGTACATGGAAAGCATGTGAAGACTTCACTGTAATGCCTATTTAAATGATGTTCTGTGTCCGTTATCTCCTTTTCTAAACAATAAATCAGGCTTTAAACATGAACATGTGGGACTCACATATATTGGTGATTTCATGTAATTAAAATAATAAATACTATAATTTTTGAAACAAAATGTTATATATAAATAAAAATTAAACAACAATGCAGAACATTCTCACACCATTTATCCATATTTGACGACCAAACAAAACAGTGGAAATACCATTTTAAGGTTAAATACTTCTGGTGCTGAAAATACTATCATAAGAACAGTGCATTTCTATCGCTGATATAGTATTTAGACATTTGAATACAAAACCCACATCACCCCACATTCTCAACAGGATATTGCCAGTAAATGTAAACATGCGTCCAAAAACAAAGTGCCACAGCAGTACCTCATAGCAGAGAAAGTCAAGCACTCCCACCTCTCTTGCTGGGAGGGAGGGGAGGGGAGGGGGGAGGTATATATTATTTGTCCTGTTATTCACCGAGTTTGATTTCCTTTGTTCGTGCTGTGCTAGTTGTTGATTTATTTGTGGAACACAGAAAATAAAATAAATAAAATATTTAAATTTTCTACTATCTGCTAATGAAAATTACCTCACCACCATTCAGTACACATCTTTGTTTCAGGGAAAGAAAAAGTTCCCCCAAAAATTACACGTGCTGGTTTCACAGTATTGATGTATTTGCAGTTCCATAGATTCCAAAGTTAAAATATGAAGTTTGTTTTATTTTTCATGGTTTCATAGTTAACATTTATTTGTAATTTTATGCTTTTTCACACTAATTACAACTATTGTATTTGTTCGTAGCAATGGAGATCCTTCTCATATTTCCATGACCAATACACAAAAACACAATCAACCAGGATTACTACTTTTGTAATAAATATCCTACATCAATTACACTTGCACCAACAATGCTCCACCTTAGTTTCCTCTAGGGACCCTCGCCACAGGAATAATTTGAAATTAATTAGATCAGGCAGCAAAGTTAGTCCCAAAGAAGAAAGACATCCATACAGTGCTATATACAAAAACCCACAGCAAACTAATGATCTCTGATTTGTTAGAGTCATCTCCGCCCTCAAATAACAGAACTATTAAAATATCAAAAAATTCTCGAGACGAAAAAAAGAAAAGAAAAATACAACAACAAAATATTCATGGCAAGTGTAACGGCTCGCAACACACAGTAATAGACTATATCGTTAAACAACTTGTAAACCAAATATTCTAGGGCATTAAAAACTGAAGTATTGAGGCCAAAGATATCAAAGAAACATTTCACGCAACGTAATCAAGGTTGAAATCTTTTGAACATTCTATTGCATTTTTACTGGTCCAGCGCTTCTTGATATTACCCACCCTGCTCAGAGAATGCAGAATCTGCAACTAAATGTGTATGAGAGGGGGAGAGAGATGGGGAGCGACGGAGAGAAAGATGGAAAGAGAAAGGGAGAGGGAAGGAGAAAGAGGAAGATGAAGGGCAGAACGTCACATGGGTTGTGCTAATATACCAATATAAAAGCTTGTTCCGTTATCACCTACACCATAAATTATATATCAAAACATTCAGAAAAAATCTAATATATAAATAAAACTAAAAATCAACAAGTAGTGTCAGCCATCAGAATTCATGAGGTACTCCTGAGAAAAAAACCTAAATTTATTAAAATTATGAACAAATTATTTTAATTGCAAGGGATATCAAGAATGCTTTGAATTACTACTGTTTTGCCCTAGAGTGAGTTTCATTTCTGCACCTTAAAGCTTCTGTAACACTAGTCAACAATATTTTACACATTGGTTTTCCTTCTATATATAGGAATTCGATTTTTTTAATTCATGCTTATGTTTATCAATGCCCCAAACGGTTTGCCGGGGATAACAAGCAACATCTTTTACCCCCAATGATGGCGATCCCTTGTCATGGCTGAATCAATGTGAAACAAGAAATACATTTTATAACCTTATTATCTTAAAATAATGACTATTTTCTGTTAATTTTACTTTTCTCATGAAACAAGAGTTTTTCCCAGTCTTGAAACAAAAATGGATGTGTTAAATACATTCTAATTCACAAGAACTAAATGAATTGTTTATTTAGAATACCATATACTGTTTAATAATGTTAAAAAGCTGATTAGTAAACTTAACAAACAAACAAACAAACACACACATTCAAAGTAGTGTTTTGAACACACTATGTAGTATTGTACCTAAGGGATATTGGCAGTTCCAGGTAATGAAGACTAAAATTTTTCATCAAAATACAGTTTTTGTCTATTTTCTTGAAGAATATTGAAGCTGTATTTATTGCTATGTAATGGTTTAAAAGGTAACAAATTCAGACTTTAACGATTTTGTTATGCGTATACTACTAGCATAGTAAAAACTAATGAGTAGTCATACATTCTTTGACGGAAAAACTCATTCTGGGATCCTAATATGAAAAAGTAAATAATTATTTCTTCTGTACTTAATGAATTATTACCTCTAGTAAGTTGTGTTGTCAGAATTCATGTTTTGTGGGTCCTTCATACTGAAAAACTGGTTAATGGCAAAAGGTCTCTGTGCCTGTGTTCTAAATTTTTGGATTCATTGTTTTACTAGGGCAAAATATGCTTATAAAAATGGCGCAGGTCTGATTTTCCTGAAATTCCCTTTTGTTGAAAATTCCGAAAGTAAAAAAAAAAGAAAGAAAAAAAAATCAATTGTTTTCGGTGCTGTGTGTTTATTTCATTAACAAAAATATTCAAAATATAATTCTTTTTCTTAATGAAATTTGTCCTTCGTGATGAAATGAAGTAGATTTTGTATGCCATAGGACATTTTTCGAAAGGATGAGTAGATTTTGTGCAATTTTGAGTGATAGAGAGACAACTTTTAAAAATTATATAAAACAAGATGTGTTAAAATCTGTGTACATTTTCTTAATTTGTTAACCAGCATTCGACGTATTTCAATTAAAAGTCATTGAATATTCAAAAATTGCATATATTCAACTTTCCTTTTAAAGCACCGGGAAAGTTATTACACCAACTAAAGCACCTGGTACACTGTTTATCCTCATAGCTTGCTAAATCTGTGAGAAAGTTTGAATCCCAATACAGGCAAACATTTTTCTAGATTCAAACAGTATTATAATATTGTGAAATTTTTACAAATAATGCGAGGTACATGCTGTTGTAGCACTTCTTGTAGACTAAGCTCCATTTCACGAATGTGGAACCATTCTCCTGGTTTCTCACAGGTCACTGTATTGACCTAGAAGCTCTCAGGTATACAATGTAGCATTTGCATTTTGAGAGACAGGTGACTTGCTGTTCAAGTTGTCTACTGCGCTCATCAAACTAGCTCCCACACAAATCGCAACATTGAATTTAACTTCTAACAAGGCACAATATAGAACAAATGTTCGTTATTGTTTATTTACTGGAAATGGATACCATTTTAGCTAATCTTGAGCCAATGTACCAACATGATTGACTGTTAATATGATTGTGTGGATTAATTTAGCCAATATAACATAACTAATTTATTTTTGTAAGTATGAACAATGAATACTTGCAAGCAGAATGACTGAAATTTAAAGAAAAAATTGGAGTAGTTTTTTCAAAAATAGAACAAGAATCATTTGAGGTAAACAGATTTCATTAAAAAAATGTTTATCTTCACTAAAGTTATAGGAAGATGATGAAAAAATTATGAACTTTTGCAATTTTCAGAGCTCCAGAGAGTTCAACAAAAATGCCACCTACACCATTTTTTAAAGTATATTTTGCTCTATCAAAGAAAAAAAAATTAAAGAAAAATTTGGAGCTTCTTAAAAAATTGTTATTAGGGCTTCGTATTGTCTCCCCAGAACAGAAACGATTGTTTCAAATTGAAAATGCAGCAGCATAAGCCAGATCGATCAGGGAATATAAATTTTGGTGAAAATCCCACATACTGGTTTAGCTGCTAGCTGCTGTTCAGAGACTGATGGACGTTTTGTCATAAACCAATTTTTTGGTATCAAGGATTGTGACTACGGATGTTAGAGGAAGTAATTTACTTCATATAGAACAAGATTTATTGACTTTTTCTTTACCAGGTCCCGGCAATAAGTTTTGCCTGCCGAAAATAACCATTTCCCCCCGTAGCATATTACAATACATTTTCCATATTGTGTAAGCATTATGAAAGTAAAATAGTAGAATTTATCACCTAATATAATTTTATCTTTATCTTCTGACCTTTGGAGGTAAACTTTTTGCACTAGTGTAAGCAAAAACCTCTTACTAGAACGGGTGGTGAGCATGCCTTTTGTGAGCTGGATACACGAGTATAGATTTGATACTGCGAAACCGACTGACACAACTGAAGAACCAATAACAAGGATTGTAAGGTCCATTCAGTTAAACTTTTTTTACACATGAAAACAAATGCACATGATCATCACTCGTTCTCATTTGCCGATTGACACCACACTTGTTTTCAGGGCGTTACGTGCTATACGAGTTAGTTCCCTTTCAAAACTGATTTATTTCTTGACACTCTCCACAAATGAAGTTGAAATAATCTCAGCTGACTTGAAGGGAAATTAACATACAGAGCGTGACCCTAACGGCAGTGCACTTGCCAACCTTGCCAACTTACGCCATTGAGATTTTGTTTGTTTGCTAGGCCTTTGCTGCTCCTCCATCCACGTGGGCTGAAGCTATCAATGTGTTTCATACTATTGTCATTGAGAAGGACTATGCCACACAATTTTGCATGCCAACCATTTTGGATTGCTTGTCTATGTTGGCGAGTGTTTTGCAGTCATGTCAAATGTGAATGTCCCACATTCCACAAAATCAATTAAAAGAAAATCCTTCTTGTCCCTAAATATTGTAGCCATTCATTTTCAGACCAAGTAAGAAGATTGCATGAATATTTTTAGACTTGGTTAGGTTAAGAGAGTTGAATGGCACCACTGCATGGACTTATTTTATTTCTGTGCTGGTGTAAGATATCCATATCTTGTTGCGCAGCCAACATGGGAAAACAAGTCATCTCAGTCTTCTTCTTAATGGTCAAGAAATACTCTTCCACTTCATTGATAAGTATTTTTGATATCTTGCATACATTTCGTGATATCTTGCATACATTTCGTGATATCTTGCATACATTTCGTGATATCTTGCATACATTTCGTGATATCTTGCATACATTTCGTGATATCTTGCATACATTTCGTGATATCTTGCATACATTTCGTGATATCTTGCATACATTTCGTGATATCTTGCATACATTTCGTGATATCTCTGCAACTTGTTGAATGATTTTATTGGCATTGATATTGGGAACACCATGCTGCTCTTTAAGAACATGGAGAGGCTATTATCTAACTTTTCCTTTATTTGTTACTATATGTCCCATAAATTAGGGATAACTCCCTAAGAATTTGAGAAGCTGATAACACTTGATACAAAAATCAACTTGTAACATGAGCTTTGCAATTGTACAGAATTTCAATTACTTTCAATAGCTTTGGATCCGCTTCACAATCAATAGGTGGCTCACATGTGTACAACTTTGTCCTGTCCCGTTAACATTTTTTAAATATTACAATTTATTAAATATAAGCAAAGGACCTTACTTTTCAAATATGCTTTGTACCATGTTTACCTATAGGATGTTTTAAGTTTTAGATTCAATCCCTTTAAAAGGTTTTATTGGACTGTCATCTACAGACATGAAGATGATAACCTGATGTCAACACGCAGTGAGGGGAAAAGAAAAACAAAAAGACAAACTTTCTTTAAAATTAATTCAAATGCATCTTGTGTATACTTTTTTCATTATACTTAACATGTTTAAAATATATTTTTCACAAAAAAAAAATCTATTTAACTAAATTTGCTTTATTTTGTATTATCCCTTTTAAGCCTAGCGGTACATTTCTGAACCACCGTATCAGATGCACTATTTTTGCTTTACAGGTTCCTAGAAACATCACTGAAGTTGACTGATATGTTACTACAGGTTTCAAACAGTGTATTACTTCTTTTGGATTACATAAAAAAGTTGGGAGTAGAAAAATATGATATTACTTTAGCAGTGATGAAAGAAATTATTTTATCAATAATTGTAATTAACAGCTAATATATACTAAGATAATTTCAATAATATAAGTAACAAATTATAAACAAATTATTAGGGTTCTAAGTTTTTTTCTTGGTCAACAAATTTTCTGGTCCATTATTGCACTGCCTGGCGTTTCTACTACCCTTTCTGTAAATAAACTGTAAAACACAGAATTTGACTGAAGTAGATGATGAGTGGAAGTGAGAGCGGGGGCAGTGGCGGGGGCGAGAACGGAGGGGCAAAAGTGGGTATAGAGGCAAGAGCTGAAGCAGGATATGGACGGAGAGGAGTGCGTGGACAGAGTCAGAAGCAAACAGATGTTACGATGGTGACGACGACAAGGAGGAGAGGAAGGTGTGGCAGGTAAGGAGACTGGGCAAAGATGGTGCAAGGTGGGAACAGGCGTGGTGAGGGGGAGTGGGGATAGGGACGAGGACGGGGACAGAGGTGTGAGCGAGGACAGGACCGAGGGGAGATGAAGAATGGATGTTATGGCAGACGCGGGTATAAAGACATTGTGAAGATCGTTGGGGGAAGGGGCAGAGGCGGGAGTTGGGGCTGGGACGGGGGCAGAGGCGGGCACGAAGGCAATGATGTAACGGACAAACAATGCAGAGCGGAGGTGACTGGACACGAGGGCAGAGGCGGGGATGAAGGTGTGGCAGAGATGGTGCCGGGATGGGGGCAGGTGTGGAGGAGAGAGATGAGCTGGAAGCGGAATGGCAGGGGTGGCAGTCGGGCTGGGTGCCGGAAGCAAAGACGTGGCAAGGGTCAGGACGAAGGTAACGACAGGAACATTGGCAAGATGCAGGCAGACCATGAGTGGAGGAATGGGTGGACGCAGGGACAGGCACGAATGCCCAGGAAGAGTTGGAGCTGAAGGCAATGGGAGGAATGGATGTGAGAATGGATACGAGGATGGAGGTCAAAGCTTGGGTGGTTGCGAGAGCGGGTAGGAAACCAGGTAGAAGGGGAAGGCATAGACAGAGATGGAGTCAAAGCACAAGATTGGGACAGGGCAAGGGTCACATGGAGGGCGGTGGAGTCGTTGGTGAAGGAAAAGGTAAGGGTGTAAGTGGGTGCGAGTATGAAGATGAGAAGAGGTGTATGAAGTAGTGGGAGAAATTATTATACCGTATTTACTCCACTGTGTTATATTAGAACATTCTTTTGAGTGTTTCAGTGTAAGAGCCTAGCGATACATTAATGTACCAGTCCATAAACTATGAATGAAGACAAAATAACAAAAAATAAAAAAAAATCACCACCAATACTTTCATGAAAATTAAAAGAGTTTATTTTTTTTTAAGTTTTCCGATGTAGTTTATTCATATTATTTGTTGGGAATGAAGTGCTCTTTTATATTAGGGTAAATTTGTTATTTTGTAATTTGTAAGAATAAAATGAATGATGTTCTGTATGCTAAAAATGAACTAATATTAAAAATAAAACTATTATAGCTCTTGTTTTAGTCTTAACACATACTTTTCAGCGATCTTGAATTTAAAAGTAAGTGACTTGCATTGGTGATGCTCTTCCAGTGTGAGGAAGTGGGGACACCAAAATTTATGGATATTCAAATTTCCTTCAGTTTCAATACTAAATGCAAAGATGTAGTTAACAGTACATCACTGAAATTAATTTTCCTCTTCCTTTGCAGCATCATGAAACTAAGGACAATTCACTTCCATCTTCATTAGTCCAAGAGTACTATGTTATCAAAGGGGATTGAAACAAGATATATTTGTGCTAAAGCTTGAAGCGTGTCATAATCAACTGTCTTTGTGCAACTCAACTCTTGTAAGGCTTGTCATGTAAAGCTGCTGCACGAATGTCATGCGTTTTCTGCAGTGGTAGAAATGCTTCTGGAGCTGTGATCAGTCAAGTGCAGGTTTTTCATTTATTCTTCTGACAATGCTTGAGTGCTCTGTTTACCGCAGGGTAATGAATGTGTGAGGGGAATTCAAAAATTCCCATGAAAATGCAGCTAGAAGCAAGGTAATTGTTCATTACTTTTCTGAAAGAGAATAATCTCTCGAGAGATGTGGCGCAATTTTGTTATAGATGATGGGAGTATTTGTACGAATGAGCTATTTCAAGTATACTGGAGATGTACTTGATCAGTAAATAATAATAATAAGACAAATATAAAAGGATTGATATTTTATGTCATAACAATAGGCAGGAACGGTTATCAGCTCTCAAGGAATTTTATGAAGGGAAACTAATATGAAAAACTTCCAGTAGACATGTTCTGATCTCTGTTGCTCTCATGCTGTGGGGCACCCAACAAATAGTGCATAAGATGATGCAAATTAGAACATTTGCAACTAAAACTAGTTTTGAAAAATTAGGGTTAATACAGTACAAATTAAACTGCCTCATATGGTACATATGTCTTCTACAGTGTAGCATATTCTCTGTTGGCTTAATTCTCCAATTATCATATTTGCACTACATTTCTTCTTTGTTCTTTGAAACTTTCATTTCACAGGTCACTAATTTCCTGATAATTGCTCTCCTTTTCATGTTTGCAACTGCTTAACAGAACTCATGATATTGCACTTGCACAAATCACTTAGATGATAACCAAGCATGAAGTGAAAATAAGAAGTTTCCCCTGTCTATGCTTAGAGTTACAGTGAGCACTACTTAGCAATACAAACCTATTGTCTCGATCGCCAAGGATCCGCAACATTACGTCATCACTACTAGTTGAAGTCACTAAATCTCCGCATTCATGTTCCTGTTCTCACGCCAATCATGTTATATCATTCTGTTCTTTGTGCATGTCATTATCAGGAAAGTCAATTTTGTGTCAATTCTCTTTACATATAACAAGAACAAGACTAGAAGTCTCTAATCAGTCTTAAGAAGTGATTCCAGGTAACTTTCCTATTACATTCTAACAGTACTTACTGCCCCAATTGATACTTTAGTTTAATACAGATAACAAAACAATATCTAAAAAGAAAGATACAAACAGATGAATCACACATTTGAAACAAAACCTTACGTGGAACCAAAGAAGTTTCTCAATGCAGATTTAATATAACATACTCTTTAAGAAAAGGTAAATGTTTCTTTAATTTTAGTAGTTTTAATAGTTTAGCAGGAACCAAACGAAAGCCTGAACCACAGAGAAACAATCTCCTGCTGTTAATCAACCCACACAGAACATCACTAAATAGTTCACAAAGTTATCAAGACCATAAAACAAAATACACCTTCAAAAATTGCAAATAAGTGGAAAAAAAATCAACAACAAACATGATTAGATTAACTACTAAGTACTGGAACTTAACACTGCACCTTGCATACCTCCATGAAGCCCCCTCTCTCCTTCACGTACAGGTACAGGCGAAAGAGATCGAGGGGGTTCTTGGAGATGGTGGGGCATGCAGAAATAGGAGTACCACGTTCTTCCATGAACTGAAGCAGTTTATCCAACCACATACGTCGTTCATGACTATCATCCATTTCATACAGCTTGCACAAGCTGTCAGGTTTCTGTAAAGAACAAAATATAGAAGAATGAGACAAGTAATAAAAATTAATACATTAGTACTGTTTACAACATCACTGTCAGGGCCAAAATATTTATAACAATTCCAAAATCTTTTGTAGTAAAAGCAGTTTCATCAATTATTTCATCTTTGTGTATCTAAAACTTCAAGTAGCAAAATTAATATAGACTAAGCAATTTACAGTTCAGTTGATCTGGCACTTACAGCTAAAGAGCACATGATACTGTGTTGCCAAACAAAGTTCTTGCTATGCTGAATGAGTTTCATATCTGATAGAAACCATGAACACAAATCTGAATCATTGCTTACTGTCCACAAGTGATTATGTTTAATTTGAATCCAAAGCACTATGGTGACCCACAACCAAAATCCATTATGGACTTGAACAAACGCATGGTGATGTATATACTCCAAAAGCAACACTAGTTAGAACGTTAGCAGGCCACCTGCTGTCATAAACGGAATTACAGAGAATCCACCCAAAATATCAATTCCAAAACAGTATCGTCTCATTCCAACAGTTAACCACAAATCACACAAATAATTTGCGAATTCAATTGAAAAATCTTTACCAATTGAGGTAGCACAACCATTAAAATGTACGTGCACTGAAATCGCTAATTACTGGAATTAGACTTCAAAGTGGCCGCATTTGTAGAAGTTGCAATCTGTGTTCATAGAGAAGGCTTCTAGGGCCAAATGGAAAACGTGTGACCTTTCTGAGTACTCTCTCCAGGTCTAAATTATTTGACAGGTATGGATTCCACAACAAGCTTGTTTCCCGTATTAGCAGTACGAAAGAAGTGACATTGCCCAACAACTTAAATGCCTTTCTCATCAAGAATAGTGCCATATTTGCTTTCCTTACAATGCAGCTAATATTGCATTACCACTTCAAGTTTGCTGTCACCGTGAGAACCATGTCCTTTGTAGACTTTTTTGCAGTCTTTGCATGTCCTCCAATTGTACATAAGCACTGGGGATTATTCATCAATATTTAATCTATTCTCACCCAGTGGGATCATCTATAGTTCGCTCTATTCATACATTTCATTGAGATCATCTTGCAGCTTCTTTGTGTTAACATCCAGGCTGTTAAAGATTGCATCATCTGTGTACATCAGGAATTTCGACTGAATATCCATTGTTAGATCACTAGTATGAAGGATGAACAAGATTAGGCCAAGGACTGATCCCTATGGAACTCCACTAGTAATTGTCCTTGGTTCTGAAATGTTACACAATTCTCACCCTACACTGTCTTCCCTCCAAGGCTCGTATGTCGCATAACAATTTTCCTCTTATCCTCATGTGCTCCAGTTTGTAAATAATCTTCATTGAGTGCTTTGTTGAGGGCTTTAGAACAGTCAAGGTAAATTATGTCAGTGAGTATTCCACTGTTGAGGTCCAGTGTCCCTCCAAGCAGGCCTAGTAGTAGGTTTGTAGTAATACTTCTAGCTGGTACGAAACTATATTGATTAGACATATATACATCATCCTGTTGGAAGTGAGAAGCTCAGGATTTTGCCTGCCACAAGTAATTTCAAAGGCTCATATTCAAAGACTTTACATACAGTGCTAGAAGGCTGATGGGTCTGCAATTGTAGGGAATAGCTTATCACCTTTTTTATATACATGAGTTACTAAAGAGAATGACATTTTTCATAAAATATAACTGTTCCTTTCTCTATTTACATTTTCCATGCACACTCATCCCCACTCCCGCTCGCTCCCTCCCTCACACTTCCACTCTCAGTCACTCCTCCACATTCGCTTGCTCCCTTACACAATCCCATTTTCGCTCTCCCTCCCTGAAGGTGGCTCTACAAATAGCCTGTAAACAGGAAATGCAGCGCAAAGTGAGGGACGGGAACCGGAACACGTGATACGTGCACTTCACAATGAATGTCAACGGGAAGACAAATAGTGCTATAAACCTATAGTGGCAAAAAAGAAAAAGTTGCTGAAATCAAAGCACATCTATAACCACATTGCTCTGCTCACTCTGATTTGCCATCTGCCTTGTAATTCCCGTGTGTTGTTTTGTGCTGGTCTAGAGTGTGTGCCGTTCGTTGTGTTTGTTTCTGTGGTTTCGTGGTGTTACCCCCATATTATTTTTCTTTCCTTCTTTTGTATTTACCTAGTTTCTCTTGCCTATTTATCTTATCTTCTTTGTTCCATAATTCTTAAATTTTAAATAACTTAGGAATAGTAAATAATTGGCCGAAAGAATATTAAATGAATTAAAAATAATAATGAAATTGAGAATGAAAAAAAGCCAAAACTAATATGGAAGACAACTAACAAAACAAAAACTTAAGTACTTTAATGAAATAAATAAAACTAAATTTTTTGGGAGATTTTAATTCTAAGTATTAATATGAATAGAAAAACAAACTATAATTACTAAAAATAATTAAAGCAGCGAAGACCAACAAAAATCCACCTCAAATCGTGACTTTACATATCCACGCTCTAACGTCAATATCACACTATTCTCAACTCTGCTTCATTCGAGTTTTGTATGCAGTTAGCATAGGGTGCTCTATCAGCTGGAAAGCTTTGCCACCATATGCTGCACTTCATTGGTAAAGAGTCTTCTCATTTCCGGACCAAGATACTGATATTGACCTTCCATCCTGTTCGTGTTGCCATCAGGCTTGGCGTTCTCGTTGTGTTGTGAATGTCTGTCTGAGGGGAGCTATTGTGGAGCGGCCTTAATGCACACCCACTCTTGCTCATTCCCTAATTAAACCTCATTCTCGTTTGCTCCCATACACACTCACACTCACTCCCACCCACGCTTGCTTGCTCCCGCAGACACTTGTCCTTCCACTCTCATTTGCTCCCAGTGATACTTGCAAGTCATTACAAATATGCATTACAATTTCAAACGTGGAATGTTTTAACTCACAGGACTTGCAGGTGTTCTTGGCCAGCTAGGACTATTTACATCGTATTCCTCATGAACAGAATTCAAGCTAGCCGCCCCAGGAGAAGGAACAGTGCTTTGAGGTGTAGGTGGATGGCTATGGTAGCCACCAACAACAGAACCATCTTTCCGTGATTTTGGAGTACAATTCTGATCCTCCCCAGATGCTGAAAAACAACAATTTATAGCAATGAAATTAAACGTAATTAAAAGTACATTAGTAATATAACATAGTAATATGTGTATATCTGGTAAAAGATAATTTTGTTGTGCCACAAAAAGAAAAGAAAAGAAGATATACATACAGTAGCATATTATAATATTAGTCTGGGGAGAAATAGAAAAGAAAGAAAAATCTTTTAATATATTATTCTCTGAACAATCTAAACCTTATATTACCGATAAAACTGAAACAGCTTTTAATTTGAATAATTTTTTGCGAAAATAGGCCAAAAATGGCAGGTAAAATTGAAATTGATATTTTTAAAGCTTGATATAAATATAATATTGTGGATTCCTGATTTCTAGGGTGTGGATTTTGATGAACTAAAACATTGCCAAAAAGATCAAGTAATTATAAAAAATGCCCCAAAAACAAAGAAAAATTACAATTTTTTTATTAAAACCACTTCAGATGAACAACTGAACCTGTAAGGTAAGTTACTGATGTAGTTGAGGCTTATTCCTTTTGTTCAAGTGAACTCTGCAAACTTTTGGCTTGAACATTTTCAAGAAAATGCTGAAGATCAGATTTCGAAGTTTTAGAGGCAATCATTCCATCAGAAACGCTTATCAGTTTGGGTTTCAAGTAGGGTTAAGTACAATTTATGCTACTGTTTACATTACAATTAAAATTAGTGAATCAACATTTAAAAATCTCTCTCTCTTTATTTATATACAGCGTGTCCGGGGAGGAAATGTTGAAACTTCGAAAATAAGCTCTAAAGACAATTTTAAGCATACTTTGTATAATAAACTACTTGGATATTCCTAATAGTTAAGCCGCAATAAGCATTCAGTTGGATTGAAAAAATATGTTCTGGGCAAAAGTTTGCATTGCAGAAGCATGAAAATTGTTTATTATTTACAAAAGAAATCAATAGATTTCTTCAGAAAGAAAAATTAACCGAGAAATAAGAAAGCAGTCGAATTGTGAATTTGGGGTGCTTTTTTATTTCTGTGCTCAATAAATCATCACAACATACATTTTATCAATTCTGACTATAAACGATTTGAAAGACAGTTTAAAATTGTTCTTTTTAAACACTCTTGATTCTAAATATATTTTTCTCCTTTCTTTCCTTTGTACATCATCCTTATCCTTTTTATGGCTATGTCTATTTTAATATTTGTTAGTTTGATATTTGTCATTGTGCATGTATTTTTTCTTAAAGAAATGGGTTCATCCCGTTTAATGAAATAAACAAAAATACACACAACAACCTAGGCAACTAAAGGTACATCCATATTGGCAATCATGTCTGAAGGAAAAAACAATGTTAGCAATTACCAAATTTAATGGCAGAATGAGGATGAACAAACAAACTAATGGAATATGCAAGCTATAATTCAGAATGAGTGCAAAATGTTCTTATTTTTTGGAATTTGTGTAACGTTTCATCAACACTATCTCGTATGTGCATTTTGAGGTTGCGTTCTTTGTTTTAATTTTGTCTTAGCTAAAGTAAGAGGTCTTATTTTTCGTTTGTTCCTCTACAAACTAACCATGTATGGAAAAATATTAAAACTAATTATAAAGAGGTCTCCAAGCCCATACCTTGCGAAGCATTTGAAAGAGTTGACTGCTGAGATCCCTCATCCAATGGAGTGCCATCTGGACCAGTGGTCACAACAGATGTTACTGTTCCAGGAGTAGCTGGTGTTACATTTGTTGCTGTGGTACCTGCAACTGTTAATACAATGAATTCCAAAATGTAATATGTAAAATTATGTTGTGTGTATACAGACTATAAAGTAATTATATTATAAATTCAACTGAATTATATCTTACAGTATACAGATAAAACAAATTAATCAGAACTAGTGCCTTCCATCACTGATCAATATCTCATTAATGTCTTACATAATATTAAACTATAACGACACATAAATAAGACAAATCCATTCTAGTCATACTAAATCAAGGTTCAAAATTTTATTTCATGCGATAAAGGTTACCGATGTTCATTTTGATCCTTTCTTCAATTTGTGACGCAATTTCTATATCATACCTGTTGTAGTTGTGGCTATCCCATTATCATGAGGAGATTCAGATACTGAATTAATTTCTGGATGACTGCCACTAGGCACCTGTCCTGCCGGAGGAGGATGAGACAAATTTGAATTACTCGATGTAATTGGTGGAGGCATAGGTCCATCATGGTGACTATTTGGTACTGGAGAAGCAGCATTAGTAGAAACAGATGGACCCTGCGATCCCTGGAGAACTGCACTTGGTGAGGATACAGCCATAGGTCCTGAATTATTAGTTGAACTGGAAGTTCCTGAAGAGGGTGGACCCATTCCAGGGTTTCCAGGCCCCATTCCACTAGGACCAGGTGGCCCCATGTTGGGTGCAGGAGGTCCCATGCCTGGATGTAGGTGACCAGATGCTGGAGGTCCCATGGGCGAGTTCATGCTGCCAGGACCGTGATGATGAATGCCTCCAGCAGAACCCATGCCAGGGCCTAAACTTGGACTGGGCCCCACACCCACCCCAGAATTGGAGCTGACAGAGGGGCTGCCACCATATCCCACTTGCAGACTTCCAGCACTAGGGGGTATACTTGATCCTGAGCTTCCATACGACATTTTGTGCTGAAAAACAAGGAATGGATTAATAAAACTTTACAAACACTAATAAATTATGGGTTTGGCTCACAATGGACAAGAAAAGGATTCAACAAGAACTTTTTCGTCATAAAAATATTATTTTGAAAACGTGCAAAGGCAAACATAAAAAATTATCAACCAAACGTTTTCGTAGAAGGGAGAAATATTACACATTTCAAAATGCTGCAACAAATAGGAAAAAAAGTGCATTCTATTCCCTTTGAAACATTATAAGGAAGACATAAATATGTTTTGGCAGATTTCATATTAGAGCTCGCTGAGCAATAATTTAAATACCATTACTTTAATGGATAAAAATGACAAAACATTCTGTTATAAAAATAGCTTTTAAGCAATGATTTGCACTATAAACTGTATTGTGGATGAATGTTCTTGGATTAAGGACGATCAAACAATCCATGCGTTAAAGGCATTTTATTACTGTAAAGGATATTACACGTTTTGAACTTATTTCACTTTCCTTATCCTGTAAACTGAAGGAACAATGAATATTGGAGCAAGGTAGAAAAGCCATAATCATAGTACATCATATATTTAAGAAAAATATTTGTTTGACGCATATAAAAGAATTTCTTCATTATGAGAGATTAGTCAGTGTTTGTTGACAATATATCAATTTGACCAGGAAAGTATTACAAGTTATTTGTGAGGATATAGCGGTGGCCACAAATCTTGCAATGTTTATACGGGCAATCATCGGATGAAGAAAGTGTAATACTTATCAAAATGTTGTTTAAACCTTTTATATTAAATACCATTTAGAGGATGGATTGTTTGAATGCCATTAAGTCCAAGGAAGTTCATCCATAACACACAATAAGATATTTTGTTAATTATTCCACATGAAAAATTATGGGCTGGTCCATAGAGGCCTTCATTGTAAAATTTTTTTTGTACATTAATGTGATTTAGCTTTATTTTTATTATCATAGTACCATAAGTAATTTCCCAATATAGATTAAATATATAAAACATTAACAGTGGTGTAAGGCACCCAAGGAGAGGGTAGAGGGTAGAGAGGGGAGGGAGTAGGAAGGTGCTAATGAGGTACTTCAGCTGCCCCCTCCCCCAGCATAAATAAAAAATTCTTTATAGGCGAACATCAAGCTGACTAGGCACTACACAATATTATACTACAGTCTGTGTAAGTATAACACACAATGTTATATACAAGTATAAGAACAACCCTCCGCTCCAAAAATATGGTGCCACCTACTAAACGCTCAAACATATCGAGATAGATCCAACATAACAATTGTTAGCTATTCAGTAATTTTATTCCTCTTTACCAGTTTTCATGGTGTATGTATATATTTGAAAATAATCCACTAAGAAGAAAACAAAATTAAATGTATCTGTATAGTGCACAGTTGCTAATAATTACATAGTGAAAGATTACATACTTGCAAATGCTGCTTGAGGTAATGAGGTGGAGTAAGAGAACGAGGCCCTGTGCTAGCATTTGTGCCCTGAGTTGACGCACTTGGCGGTTGAGGGCCACTGCCAGGCCCTGGACCAGGTCCTGGTCCTTTGGGAGGCATTTGATTTCCCGGAGTGCCCACTGCATTAGAGGGAGGACCCTGGCCAATGCCAGGACTGCCCCAGCCCTGCAACCAAATGGACAATTTTTTGACGAGAAATTTTGTATGATAACACATCAAGCAATATCCATGAAGCAATGGGGGAGATGGCCATGCAACCAAAATTTCTTAGGTTAGTTTTGATCAGAGGTTCCCAACCTCTCCTGGACCACTGCCCCTATAGGAGAAAAAAATTCCGAAGCCCCATAGTCCACAACAGTTCATGTTACATGATATATCAAAATATTGTTGCATATTATTGATCCTACTTCATCTGTTTATTTATCTATTAAAAATTATAACGTCGATGTTAATAACAACAATCCTATGTAAGGCAATAAAATTATTTATTAAATTTTTAAAAATTAATACAAAATTAATATAAAATAAAAATAAGGAGATACTTTGCCTCCTCCTACTACACTCATTACATGAAGAAAAAGTTGCAAACGAGGTTCACTCACGTATGCAATATTTTAAACTATATTTTATAATTTTCTTTTTAAAATTATAAATAAATATTTTTAAAATATTTCAGTTCTGAATGAGTAGGTAAGGCATACTGCCCCTCTTGACTGCCCCTCTTGACTGCATGCCCCCTCCCTGTTGTGCCTCTGGATCTGATACTGCTCCTTTGGAGGGTTCCAGTTCCCACTAGAAAGAGTATTACTCTCTTTGGGAATCTATGTTTTACATGGCCATGGCCATGATGCTGCCCAACAGCAAAAATGAAGGCAACCTTATCAGATTTTTTTGTAAAAAATGACCGACAACACGAGATTCCTCTGGCAAAGAGGTTCCCTGCAGGGTTTATAACAACCCTTCAGGGATTGATGAAATTTTAACAGCAATCTACGATAGCCAAATGTAGCCCAGCTACTGATTGGTGTAATCAAAAACAATCATTAACTTGAGGTTGATCCAAAGCAAGAGTGTTCAGTACCAGAAAGTGGTGGGTCGCAATCCTGGTTATGGCAGGGAGACTGCTTTGGGAAGTGAAGACTAGGCGAGTCATACTGTTACTTATGCTGCCAAGGTATCAATGTTCTACATGTAATTTTTTCAGATCACTACATATCCAATAAAATAAAACATGTAGCACACTAAATTACAAAGATATTCTAATATTAATTCAGCGTATGTGTATAAACAATAAAATTCAACATTTAAGATAAGTTGTTTATATGGAATTCCCTTTCCATTATATAAAAGGAAAGGGAATTCCACTCTCATGTGGTTACAAGAACAGATCAAAAATGGCAATGAATATTCATTTATACATTAGAGCATGTGCAATTTGTTTCATGTAAATAATAGTATCATATTACTATGAAATTTACAGCTGGTTACCTCAAACAAATACATAAAAAATGTTTTTAACGCTTTAAGATTAAATGCTGAGGTGTAAGGAACACCTCATTCGGAATAATAATGTATGTCAAACAGGAATATTACAATATGTCAACCAACTTAACACAGATAATGTATAATATTTTCACAAAAATAATTATATACACAAATTAAAAAAATTATTAAAAGGCAAGAGATTGTATAAACAATAAGTACCTGGTAGCCACCAAACTGTGAATGAGGCACATGATTTGGCATGGGACGATTAGGGTATTGGCCTGCACCCAAACTATTACCCTGAGGATTCTGTTGACCATATCCATGGGTTGGCCCATACTGCATGTTGCCTAATTGCCCTTGTGGACGTGCAACGTAGTTACCTGAAATGTGCAAACAGAATCCTATTTTATTAGCGTTTTCAAAGAGCACTAATGACAACAAAGTATGATGTTACATTTGGGTCTAGAACAGAACATTCCAATATTGAACTAAAATCAAATTAAATATTCAAATGAACAGTATTTATTTAACTAAGGTGTACTTTTAAATTATGATTACAACACACATGATGAACAAAATATATTTTGCTTTGCTTTTTGAAACATGCTGTAAAGCTCATTGGTCACAGAATGCCTTGCTACCTTGTGAATACTGTTGACTTGGGGGGGTGTAGGGTCCCATTTGCTGTCCTGTAGGAGGTACAATTCCAGGAGGATGAGACCCAATCTTGTAAGCACCATGCATGTGTGGTGGCCCCAACGGTTGTTGATAACCACCTGGAGTGGCCATGGGAGAATGACTCATGCGTGCAGGTCCACTTCCATCAGATTGGCCACTGGAAGGGCGTGGAGGCATTGGAATATTCTGTTGGCCTGAAATAACCAAAGAAACATTTTAAGTAAATTTAATATCTAAACTTTGATTTTGTAGGTGAATTCATTGATGTAAAGGTTAGCATTATCGTCTATTATAGGCAAGTTGATAGGATCAAATCCCTTCAAAGCCATAGATTTTAAAGGCTAAAAAATCCTCTGGCTTCATCAGCAGGGGGAGGCGGGGAGACAGAGGCAGAAAGAAAGTGAGAGAGCACGATCTGATGCTGTCTCTCCTTCAACATTTACTGCGTCTTAGACTACAAGTTCATCGACCTTGAAAGAAATCACCAAGCTTAACTCTAAAAGTCCGTTTTTCTAAATTCTAATCACCCAAGAGATACCTTCTTTCGCTCTTAAATGCCGAAAGGAGCAGAGCAGAATTTGCATGGTCAGGCAGAAGAGCAGGCCTGATAGTGTGAAGAATGCCTTAGAGTCTCACCATTGTATGTTTCAGAAACTCAATCAAAGACTATCAAGATGTCACTCCCAATTACACCATGAAGCTTTATGTAATTTATTTGTCTATAAAAAATGAATATACTATACAAGAAAATAAGAATTACCTTATAGCCTCAAGTATTAAAGCAGATTACACAATTCAAATAACCTACATTATACATTATAGTGACTTTGCTAGGCCCCATGACACTTGACCTGTATCAAAAAGACACACTTAGAATCATAAAAGCCCAAAGCACAAAAAAGAAGTTCTGAAAAATCTTCACAAACTCTAAGTCCTTTATAAATTAGTTTTACAATTGCTATTTCTTAATATTAGGAAGTAATGAAACCAGTCTCATTCTCTGCCTTCACGCTCAGAAGATCCTAGAACTTGTTGATTAATGATCAAAAATGATTTCTGGATGATCATCTCCCCATCTTGAAAATCTACTTTTGTCATTTTACCATTAAGAAACTATTGTCACTGATCTGATTTCTTACTCTTAAACTTCTCCTGTGCTTTGAACCTACTAACTTTTCATTGGCAGCAACAAAAAAAATAAATAGAAAAATATAGCCTCTTTGCGTATAGATCTGGAGGTCTCACTCACTTCTGCAATGAATGAAGCCTAATGAATGTCCCCATTATGGCAAAAACCACATTTCATTTCAATCTCAAAACGTTTTTACCTTTCAGAAGGAACTTACCAACAGCGGGTGACATGGAGCGAGAGCCCGTTGAGCCAGTGGGCGAGGGCGTTGGCCTCATACCCTGAGAATTTGGTGTGCCAGGCGCACCAGGACCACTGGTACTGTCATTGCTGTTCTGACCTGTCAGATCCTAGAAATCAAAACACATTGAACAAGAATATTAATATTTAACTGAGAGGGGGAAAATTGTAATTTTATTAATTGTAATAAAATTTGCAAGCAAAAATATTACTTCAAATATACCTAAATTTTTCCTCTCCTAAACAATGTCATTCTATAATCACACATTTATAAATATTCCTCCTCCTACTTATCATCAAGAAATTTCACTACAAGCACTGGAGTGCTATATGAGTGTTGTTTCACAATTTATTTCTTCTTAATGTTAAGTTAATAAGGCTACAACCAAAATCTGACTCCATGCGAAGAAAAACCCAGTTCTTATTCATGAACAAGCTGTTGTACAATTATGATTCAACCTGATAGGCAACTTGTCCACTATATGCCAAAAAGATTCCCTAAAATCATATTTGACGAGTTTGACCTGATTTTCAATATTTAATGGGATTCTATAAAAACCTCTTAGTGACCAAACGGTGGTGACACTTCTAACACTGCACAATTCAAATGAATCAGAACATTTGTTAAACATAATCCTGACATCTACTCAGGATTCAAAATAAAGCCATTTACTAGGTTTTTATAGTGCTAATAGATTAGAGGATAAAAGGGATTTAAAAGTACTTGGAGTTAGTTTTGAGTAAACATGCGGTCTTGAACTGTATAAAGCAACATTCTGTTATGGATTTTAATTCCATTTGCATTCGTTGGAATGCTCACACTAAGTTTCGCAATAATGACATTTGTTTATAAAATAGCCGTCGTGCGCGTTGTGCCACCTATGTGAAAATGAGAACCATTCCAGAAAGATATCTGATTTGCCACATGGCCATCCTCAGGTAAGAGTTATTATCCGCGCGTGATTTTCTTGAGCCCCCATTTCGATAACGGCGCGCGCGGTGATCATGTTGTCGACGGGACCTATTATATCAAGTCTGTAGTATTTTGTTGTTTTTTTTTGAAACCAAATAATTTCTATTATTTGGAAACGAGGATTCCTGGTTATCCGATTTTGTCAACACTCCTTGCTATAGTTTATTTTGAATTTAATCAATTTTTAGCACAGGGGTGGGAGAAGAGAGACATTCCGGGGCTCAAAAACACGCGCTTATAATACTTAAATTAGCTGAATAGGATATTAGTTAATTTAGAAAATAAAAAATAATAAAACAGGGTAAAAGCACATTAAAAAATTACCTGCTAATATGCAACGTGAAATACTCTAAGAATACCTAATAATTAATACTGCCCTAGAATAGAAATAAACTTTTTATGAATGAAAAAATTCAATACAAATTATTAAAGTTTACAACCCATTAATAAAGAAAAAGTTGTAGGGACAAATAACTTTTGTCTTCGGTTAGTTTATTGTCCAAAATGGGAGAATACATAATTACGAACGATTTGGTTAAATTAAGGTTTTCGTCACAGGAAAAGTATTCGCTGATCACTTACAAAACTATTTAGGTCTCCTCTTACACAAAAAATTTTATACGTCTTCCTCTTGAAAGTTCAGTGTGAACTCCATCTGTGTGTAGCAAATGCAACAATACCAAATTATGTATTGATTTCTAAAGTATAATGCGTGCGCTTAGCTATCCAACATTTATTATAATTTATATTAGAATTATAAATATTTTTTGAAGACTTCCTAGTGGTTCCAATACCAAATTTGCCGAAGCTCAGGCCACTGAAGTTCCTCGTATATTTGTATTCCACGAGGAGGCGGTCACAAGTACTTCACTAGCCAATCCCCTCCAAGCGCGCGCGTTTCCGAAGTCCTGATTGGATATGGCTCGGCGATCCTTGTCATCACAAAGTTTGAGAGCGTAAAGCAATTGCAATAGTTTATTAACTACTACGAAAACGGGGATAATTAACGAAAATAAGGTAAGATCAAGCAGAAAGTTTGACGTTGCAATTATTAAACCAACAAAATATTTGAGAAAGTTCGTAGACTATTTCCCACTAATAAAGAAATTATAAAGTTTTTCCCTATCAATTGTACAATGTTCGGCCCCGTTATCAGCTAGGAAACTGAAACAGTATCGTTTCCTGATCAATGAAACGGGATATTCTGAATCGATTGGTTCTCACTCAGGCCCTCGCATCGCACACAAACACTTCCGCTCAGAGCAGAGGTTATTTGTTATAAAAATCCTCGCGGAAAAGGACTTATTTCTATCAATACGATACAAAAGACATTCCAGCATTATTTTGTTCATATATGCCAAAACCAGCACCCCCATCAGGGAAAGTTGGACTGCTCCCGCATGAAAACGGGTGCAGCGTATTCTAGGCTAAGCTCGTTCGAAGCTGGGGCTCGGGAGTACGCGGCATCCCATGCACCGCGAGCGACAATAAAGCGTGCACCACTGCGGCGCAGATGCGAATATGAACGTTCCGCGGAAGGCAAATCGACCTGAATACATAGGCATGGCACAAAAGAAGCTCAAGATAACACTAAATATTATAAACAAAACTTTACATAAAAATAATGCCACGGCTGGTAAATCATTTACTCACATAACTTAAGCTTTGGTTGCTGAACAATCATTTAAAAAAGAACGGAAAGTCCCTGGACCCTATAGTAATCCAGGAATTTTACTGCGTAAATAACACTTCAATAATCAAATAACGGCACTTAATGCAAGATCAAAACAACCCATACCCAAATTTATTCATGCAACCAACATTCGTTTGTAATAATTAGTTGAATAGGAAAGCAGTTAACTCATAAAATAAATAATAAATTACATTAGAATAAGGCAAATTTTAAAATAAATATGTACATACTCAGAATAAGCTCAGTTTACTCCAAATATTGCTATTAAATTCCCTTTCGAACATTGTAATGATATCCAGAAATAATGGGTTTTCAATTAACCAAAAATATGAATCTCGACGCCAAATGACGCGGAATTTGTGCGAAAATGCTGCGATTAACACTAATCATCTCATTTCTCAATAGAAACGAACAAATCGAAAAAAAAGCGAACAGGAAAATTAAAATTTGATCAACTTAATTCTGGAAGGCGATCTAACTTTGTGACTTATCTTCTTTTGCGATTATGGTACTAATTAAATGGGTATACAGGGCACATATTTACATCGCCATTAGACATGGATTTTCCAAGCTTTCATTGAAAATTCCAATTCAGTGACCTTCCTCTTGATGCACTGATGTTCTCTTTTGCCATGAGAAAGAATTATATTTGAATCTTCATTGAAATTCATGAAGTAAGGACATGCAGCAGTTCATCTGCCACCGTGGGTTTTTTCTAGAGAAACTGGAAGACGTTCCAAAATGCACCAGCACAAAAATGTCACTAGACTAACTCATGAAAAAAATTCAATAGGTAATACGAACAACACACAGTTCATTACCACGGGTTACAATAATAGAACCAACCAACTTTGTAGGCACTCCGGGTAGTAGCCACGGACGCCCAGAGAAAACAGGGCCCTTCAATTCAAACAAAAAATTCCCTCCCACAATTCATAAACAGAATTAATTTCACCACGCATCAGAAATAACTTAGCGTTAAATTTGGGTTATACATAAATATATTTTTCATTTCATTGGAATGACTAAAATAAAGTAAAATAAATAAAAAAAGGGGCTTGGGTCAAGCCCCCCCCCCTGCCGCCACTGTATTAGCACTTACAAGCGCGAACAAGGGTGAATGACTCATAATGGGAGATAGTACGAAAAATACGTATCATTTCTTGTTTACTAATATGGAACGATTAACAAATTCCATATCCGTCGATCTCGCACGCTTAACAATGAATCTCAAGTAATTCGTAGTCAACTATTTTTGAAGTTTACAATTAAATTTTCGCTTACCATCATTACCACATTGGCAATTAAAGGACATTTTAAATTCCTTTTAGTTTATTTATTAAACGTTCGAAAATAGCATTTCAGAGTTACAAAACGTTACATTTTAAGGAAACGAAAGCTTGTGAGGTACCTGTCAAAATGTCACGTCTTTACTACCACACAATCAGCCACGATCTCGTGATCATTAGGCAAAGCAGAGATTATAAAAATTTTCAGAGATTGTACCCCCCACAATCTGCATGACGTTTAATGTAACACTGAATGGTAACTATTAAAATGTTGGAGGTGAAGGTGGGGCTCCACATAATCGCCGCCGACGGCACAAGGATATATAACTAATTTGGCTAAATTGTTTTAAATATCTGGCGAAACTAAGACGCTTATTAAACTAAAAATATCTTAAATATAGATAGTAAAGTATTTCAAGAATGTGGAACAATGCATCAATTTTAATTTCTTCATTGTGTTGTACTGAAATTACTAATCCCTTACTACCCTGTCGGGTTCATGTGCCAGTTTGAAAACTCTTCGATCTAAAGAACTTGTGACAATTATTCAGTAAAATCAAAATATAATGTAAACACACAAAATTTCAATTCTCTTTGCTGCGCAAAGCTGAGATTTTAAAAATAAAACCTAGTCTCATTCTTTGGAGAGAGAGGGGAAAAAAATCTGCCAACAATTTTGAGTTTCCCGTCGAAATTACACTACTTTCTATTCTTATAAAATAAGGGCAAGAAAGAAAAAAAATGTATTTCGCCAGTATGACCACCCAGGTTACCCACAAGACCCAACTTTTCCCTCTCAATTAAAAGAACGTCCACAAAGGTTCCTTAAGAAAATAGCAGTAAAGTGAAAACTGCAATTAAATCGTCGATGATATCAAGTAGTGTGTCGTTTAATTTTGCTTTGAACAGAGAAAAACGTCTCTGCCCAACACATATCACGCAGTGATGCATAGAAAAATTAACACTCCCTAAATAATAATAATATTTTTAAAAAAATCAAAGGTCCAAAACGATATCATACTGTTGTGGCTTACGGTGCAACGCAAGGCGCCAGTGATTGTTAGATTACAAATGCGGCTGCTTGACTTTCTGAGAGCATACTTTACAAAATTTTACATTGTTAAGAACTGTACTTAGCGCCTCCGGGGAGTAGATCCCTGTCCGTTACAGCCACAATTCTGGGGCTTGCTTCTGTTGGATTAAGAAGTGGATCAAACCTTGTTTCCTCGTAGAAACAATATTTACTAGTTAAACCTGGGCGAACATTCCGCACTGTAAATCATTATTTAAAAAATAAAAACTGGATCCCAACTTCGAATAGTCAGGCCCTGAAAACTGCTCGTCACATAATTCAAAATATTATTGGATTAGTTACTTTTATTTCGAACAATTCTAAAAAACTGAATATGCCTGAAACAGGTTTGGGGTCAATGACCCTCATCTCGACTCTTTCCTCCAATTTTCCTAAATCCTTTGAGTGTACGCTGAGCGGAAGTCCACCATAATTTTTTTTTAAAAAATATGCATATTAATTTAGATCATATTTTTATGAGCTTTTTTTAAATTTGCAAAGGTTAAATACAATTTTCGATTTTGAATACGCAAGTTCAATAATATTCTTAAATGCGTACTTTCCCCCCCCCCAAATTTGAATAGTTTGCGTGACTGTTCACAACAGGAGCCGGCAACATTTTCTTTCAACATATAGAAAAGATAAAGCATAATATAAAGGCCTTCAATTACAGAAATGCTATTTTCAGTACTAACGCGTACTAAGTAGTACTTGCCTTCACTATTTATTGGAAACATCGCGGTTCGCGTGCAGAAAAGTCTACTTTTCACCATTGCACGTATGCGTACCGCAAGGAAGTCGCATCAAAAGCAATAGGGGAACTCTTATGTAAACAAAACACGAAGTTTCACAAATAAACGCGCCTGTAGACTAATTTTGACAACGATTCCACGAGAATACACTTTGAAGTTTCCATGAATTCTAACTAAAAAGAATGTACAAATCTTGGAAGATTAATTTCAAAATACTGGACACTGATCCTATCGTATCGTCTGTCAACTTTTCAGTCGTACGATAAAACCCAATTTTTGCATCAGTTAGGCGGCAAAACAACCATTTCATAAACTAGTGGTGCCAAAATAGCACATACTTTTTCGCCCATTGGTAAAGGTTATGTAAAATATACAGCATTCTCAGTCGATGAGTGTTGACAACAAAGCGTGAATGGACTCTGCCAATAATGGGCACATATTTTCTTATCTATTCTTCCGAAAAGCCACATTTTTGGCATAAACGGAAGGTGGTCTCAGGGTGTGGAACCTGTATGTGTGTGTGTATGTATGTATGTGTGTGTATGCATATATATATATATATATATATATATATTGATTTCAAGCAGAAATTTCGCAAAACTGCACGTTTTTTTCAAAAAAATTGTACATGACCTTTTTTGAAGAGCTTAATTTGTAAAACATTTGGTCTGAGGCAAAACCTATCTTCAATTTTGTACTTCTAATTATTTTTAATTTAAAAAAAGCAATACCACCAACTTTTTTATCGTCATTTATTACATAAGGAAAGAAAATTGAAAAAAATGGAGCGGTTTTTGAGAATTTTTTTTAGTACATTTCAATCGCAAAATAAATAAAACCTTGTTTTCTCAAAAAAAAAATGAAGGGCTTATTTTGTACAACAGAATTTGTCAGAGAAAAATGTCCATCTCTAATTTATAGTTTTAATTTTTTTTTCAATTTCAAAATTGGAGATTTCATCGAAAATGAAACCTGCGCCATCTCTTAAGCGTCTTTTGCACTCAACAAAATTTAATCAAAAATTTGGAGCTTAGTACCCCCCAAAATTAAAACATGTTTCAAAGTCCAGGGTTCGCAACATCAGCTAGAACGATTGGCGGATATGAATTTTGGAGAAAATCGGCTGAACGGTTTATGCACTAGCGTTGTGCACAGACGGACAGATACGTTTTGCCGTCAATCGATTTTTCGGTATGAAGGTCGCACAAAACGGATTCTGGCTACACCATGTGTGTATCTATATTTAACAACTGGATTTATCCACTTTTTCCATACCAGGGCCCGGCAATCAGAATTTTTGTGCCAAAATTCGCCGTTTTCCGGCGCAGATTACAATATTTACTCTTACTTCAGTAAGCGCGAGAAAGTAAACATGCTTTTAAAAAAGGAAATTACTTAATTTCAAGTCTCCCGAGCCGCTTTTGCCTTTGAAGAGATGACCGACAGTAATCGTAGAATACAATTTGCAAGCGAAAGTGCAGCTAGGGTGGGAAGTGTGTGCGAATCGCGAGGGAGGGACCGCAAGGGAGTTTGCCTGTTCGTCGCCCAAGAAATACCTCCTTTCCCTGCTAGATGGAGAAAGGAGCGTATCGAAATTTGAGTGGTCAGACGGAAGAGCAGGCCTCATGGCCTGAGTCTCGCCACGTAAAAATAAGGCATCAATTCAATTCAAGGGAGAGTCCGCGAGGGCGGGTATCGAAGAGGGACCGCGACGATGGACAGCGAGGGAGGGTCGCGACGACGGGCAGCGAGGGAGGTAGGTAGGTCCGTCGGGCGGGCTGCAACGACGGGTCTCGATCTTTAAAAATTACCGTCTTTGTAAGATAGAATATAATGTTATATGAAATTATGAATACGCCTTTTTAGCCGGCGTCAGTGATGCTAAAGCTTGGAGAAGCGTTTAAGTACAAGGAGAAATAAGACTGTGGATTTTAGGTCAGTGTAAAGTTTGGATGTTTGCACAATTGGTGTGGTTGGCCTCGCTGGCCATCACATCATATTTGAACCATTATCCTGATCATTGATATTATCATTCAGCCTTCATTAATTGGAAGGCAATGACAAATCTTTACTGCCCTCTGCCCTGGTATCGAAGGGAATAAATGCAACAGCCTCTCAAAAAACTCTAATACAATATCACCTTTCCATATTTCAGAACATTTGCTCTGAGCATCAATTTGTTATTTTTAACAAATTTATACTCTTACCCCCTAGATAATTCTCCAAAAATTAGAAAATATTCACTACAGAATATGATGGTATTCAAGAAGAAAAAGTCATGTCATTTCTGTGAAAATGGAATTATGCAGCTTTGGATGTAAATATCTATAATCTGTATGACAAATCTACTCTTAAGATACCTTTTCATATTTTTGAAATATACACAATGATGACAAATGTATTTTAACTTTACAACTAACTCACATAAAACATTATTCTGTCTGCAAGAACACAAAATGATATCCATGATGGGTCATTGATTTCAATTAATTAATGAAGATTAACATTTTCCCCTCTCAATTTAAATTATATCAATGTTTTTAATCAAGACAAATTTTCATATAAAAAGCCTTTTTTTAATTACAAAATAAGGTTATGGAGTTTTGAAAAATTAATTGACTTTTCAAATTGGGCTCTTAACCCAGTGCCCTTTTCAATGCATTGTAAGATTAATAATATAAGAGTTACATCCACATACTGTAAAAAAAAAAAAAAAATTAAGAAGAACCAGGAATCATGTTATTAACTTTTTACAACCTTGGTTGCCTTGAAATTTACTATTACACAAAAGGAAAATTTGAATAAGTGAAAATTTCAGACCAGGTACGTGCCACATAAATATTTCTCATTTCTTTTCCAAAATAAGAGATAGGAAGCACTAAAATCAACACAACACACCAGTTCACATTCAATAAAAGACTTAATACAATTATCGTTTGATAATACTGCAATTCTGACACAGCCTTAGAACAATTAGGGCCTTAATATTGTAAAAGACAGATTTCAGTGTTAAAAAACAAACGAAGAATGAATTTATGAATTTGATTGAAAGAGTATGTAATGTAGTAACATTATGTGCAAGGCATGATGAAACCAGCAAAATTTGTGTTCCATGTCAAAGTTTTTGTGATTCATGAAATAGTTATCTTGAGCAGAAATTTCACATAAATTATGAAATAAGACTAATGTCAAACAATAGAGAAATTAATTTGTTTAAAATATTATTACGATGGTAAAGAAACTAAAAAATTATGTATTAGTACTAATTTTAGACAATTATTTCTCAGCATCTTAATTATGTGATTACACGTTTTCAGTAATATTAATTTGTTATACAAATCCCGTTGTAATTAATATAACCCAACTTAGGTATACACTACCAACAATTTTTAATATGAACTAGAACTTCCTTTTAAAAGATCAACAATCAGAAGACAAATCAAAGATTGTATATATACAAAATATCTGCCACACTGAACATTCAAAATAAACTACTTCATCCCTCTACCAACTACCATAAAAATAAGCAAGCTTTTCTTCTTTTCACCTATCACTGACTTGCCCCAGAACAGCAAATTTTTAAGAGAATTCTCAACTGAAACCTGATAGCTCTGACATATACACACAAGTGATTAAATGAAGTGACAATAGGCCAATCCGTATTAATTATTAGTGAAACTTCTGAAATATGTTCAATTAAAATAACAATACCTTATTTTTACATAAGGGAATAATTGTTTACACAAAATTTCTACTATCCAAATTTGTCACTAGTGATATCTTACACATTTGATAACAAGTATTTAAAAACTGCCAAAAATAAGATAAAAAGAATGCTTAGCTGGAGGAAATACATAAAATTAAATCAGGCATTGAGATGATGTGCAGAATTTAAGGAAGCAAAGAAACTAAAATCATTAAGATTACAAAACTTTAAGATAACAATTAACTGCTAATAATATTGAAAGTTATTAACACACAAAAACATTTTACAGCATGGTCTTGCTTCTTACCAACTATTGACACTTCATTGAAAAGCAGGTAAAGAAATTAACAAATTGTCTCCAGAGGATCAAAGATATTTCAACTAAAAATCCAGTAAACATGAAATTTCCAAATTAACTGAAATATATTCTCAAGCATTGAATGTAGTAATCATTTTCTTTTAATGAAAGGAATTCAAAATATATCAATAATTTAAATAATTGAAGTTATCACAAATATTCATAGTGAAAGAAAGTAAGCAACAAATAGAGAAAAAGGAAAACAATTTAAGATGTTAATTTTTATAATTCATAATTAATTTCCAAATGAAAATTTTGTTTACAATTCTAAATTTTTAATTTGCAAACCAATGTCACTTTTCAACACTCAAATCAAATGAAATAAAATAAAAGTAAAAATTGAATTAACTCCACTCCAAACTTAAAAGATTCAGAAAATTCTTTTAAACAGTCCCACTTGAGATTTAGATTTTACTAGTTGCAACAATATAAATAATGAGAAATCAGCGAATATTACTCAACCAGTGTCTATTTTTTCTTCTAGAGTTGAAAGAACTGACTAACTATTAAAAAATGGTGTATATATGGTAAATTTCATGTCATTAAGAAAACAAATGTCATTAACATCGAAAATTTTTCATTACTGTTTAAATCAGCCAACAAAGAAATCAAAGAAATAAAGCCAATAACCAATATTAAACGCCCACTACAGTATTAATTATTTTTTTTTGATGGTGTAGTTTTGGATCATAGTTGAATTGAAAAGTCTCGTAGATATAATCTCTGACTTCAGTAGTCACTTCAGAAAGTGTGGAATTCATAAAAGAAATTAGAATTGCTAACCATTATATAGAATAAAATAATGGGCAAAAAGTACTTAGCATTTTTCCAATAACTAAATATGAAAAAGACATGACAATTAACTCAATTCAGTTAATAAACACATGAAGATTCCCCACCAACTACACATCCAAAACAATACATGTTGTCAAAATCGCATGAAGGCAGAACTCCTCTACATCACTGATAAGTCAACACAAACACTAAGTTCTAATGACCAACGATTAGGTCAGTGAAAACAGTGCAGTCAGAATCCAGTTTCAAATTTATTTTTTTTTTGTTTTGAAAATTCTTAGACTTTCGGCTATGACACCAAGATACAAGAATTATGCTCAAAATTAAAAGAAAATTACAACATAATGGCATTGAAGAAAATAAATGTAACCTGCAATGTCATAAATGGCAGATTAATCAAAGATGGTAGGAGAAACAATTCAAGAAGAACTAGACAGAAGAAAATCCACTCCTGAGAGTAAGACCATGGAAATTAAACTGAAAATCATTCAATAAAAAAATGACAACTTTGACAATTCAAAATTATCACATTACCCTTCATAAGCATCTATCTAAATAATTAAGATACGCACTGGATCTCTCTTGGAAATGTAACTCAATGCCATTTAATTTCAACTTATCCCAAAATGATTGATTATAATTTGCAACAGCAGGTAGTTTTGAAGTTTTATTATATATTTCATGGCAATTTTTAACTAACTTGTGTAATATACATGCAGAGAAAAAAATCTTGCAAAAGTGTAGAGCTTTTTTCTCTTCACAAAAATTATTTGTATATAACATTAGAGTGTGTAAAAATTGAGATTAAAAAAAAAACTTCCACCCAAGTTAAAAACTGTTTTATAAACACATCAGTGAGAATTCAATAATTTCTACTAACTCCCTTGCAAACTAAACGCAAATGAAATTCCAGCTAACTGTCAAAGTAGTGCACAAACTATTCACAAATTGATGAAACCAAAGGAACCAATATCAAAACATCACATAAATATAGTGTAAGGTAGTGCAACTTAATTGGACACACATCAGGAATTTATATCGCTTACAATCTATCTTGCCTTAAACAAAACTATAAATTTCAGATGAATTCATGAATAATTGTCATACATACATGCAATGAAAGTAATACTATTTACTTTCCTAATTTAAAAAGCATGACAATGCAATATAATTTCAGCCATTTTCTTATTTAGGTTATGTAAGCAACAAGGAGTATATGTAAACAAAGTGTGCAGTTGTCAATTAAGGTTATGTAAATAAGGTGAATTGTTATCTTATTAAATAATTATTTCAAGTGAACTCTTAGAGAATATTTAAGCTTCCATGGCACATTATTTTCATACTCTACATAACATGATTTAATAAACTACAAATATAATTTGCCACTTAACTTCAATTATTGACATTTCTTTACAACAATGATTTCCTGATTATCTAAGACCACACAAAAAAAAACAACAAACAAACGAGTTATCAAAATAAAATCCTACAAAAAATCTCAATGAATAATTAATGGATAAAAAAATGTACTCCAGTTGTTTTCCAATGTCATCACAAATTTTCGAAATAACTTTTAATTACTTCGCTAATTTAGGGTAAGAAATTCAGAAACATCCACTTGTTTTCTTATCTTTGTTTTGGTTAATTGGGGCGACCCTGTTGGTTCCAAATCAAATCAAACAAGGCAAAACTCAAAACTATAGCATTTCGGACCGTACACGTTGGCATACATTTAAAAATCAAGAGCACACTGTTTTATCATACCACAATCGAGGCCAGTAACACTAGTCATGGTGTATATATAATAGATATGTTGGGCGATTACTTTCGTGCCTTGTTTTTAACTGGTTCTATACAGCACATGGTAAACGATTAGGTGGGGGGTAGGAATGCACGTCATATACACTCAAAACACCTTTTCTCAACATTGCGTACGAAAAACAACATATTCCACAAAACATTGCGTCTAATTCACATAAAGACAGCTTGGTGTCGCTCGCAACGCGATGCAGGAGAAGACTGCCATGATGCTCATTCCCCTCCCACTTCAGTGTTGGTTGTTCTCGCAAAAACTGCTTTCTTCATGACAAGCAACCCACTATATAATCAGTCTCTTTGACCGAGTAGGTAAAAAACCACATAAATTCACTGTGTAATCATTATTCAGCCATATCTAGACTACAGCACATATCATATAATAATCACAGACACACTCCAGGGCGTATTACGATGCGCACCACTGCGAAGCAACCTTTTATAAAAAGTCTCAAAATAAACACGAAAATATTAAATATATATGAAACATATGTAACACCCACCGTGTTTTCTTGAAATTCTGCCCCTTTCTTGTTCCCACTGCCACGCCACAATTCCGTTTACAGCACTATTTCTTGTAACACAACACAGCACTCAATCGGAACAAAGGTGGTGGACACATCCACCGTATAAAAACGTACACAATTCTGGTGGCTGCATGTTGCTTTCAATGCTTTCACATTCGAATTGTCTACAGAGCTTTAAAATAATATCACGAAACACACGGCCTTCCTCGCTTACTCGGTGTACAGACCAGGCGCACCTAATCGCTCAACCGGGCCCCTACCAGGCAGGCAAACACCGTTGCCGGTTGCGCGGATAGCCGGGCGCTCAATGATGGTCGCGAACAAGGCTGCGTGTCAATACACTACCATTCGTGATCTCCGAGATATTTCAACTTCATACTAGCACTTTCTTTAATGCTGCTATCACAATTCTTTCTTAAAAAATATCAGAATCGCCCGCTTCGGCACGTCTGCGGGCACAGAACCGTGGAAAGGAGCAGAAAAGAGTTACACCACCCGACCAGGCGCAACTAATGCCAGGTTGTAGGAATGCAACGTTATGAACTTGTTTCTTCTTAATCAACCACCCACGTTATGGAACACTATTTCGAGCGCAATATCTCGCAGACACTATGTATAATTAATTCTGTCAAACACACACACTCTTATTGAGCTTTCTGGGTAATAAAACGTCGAACGGCAGCCACAGCCCGCCGCCATGGCAGAACGGCAGGCGAGCCCCTGCCCGCGAGACCCAATCCCATATGTGCCCAACACACAAGAGGAGCGGCGCAAACAAGGGGCTCGGGAGTACAGTTTTACAGCTTACGCGCGCGGTCTCAATAAGGCATAATTGACATAATATTTGATATTGCCGCTATTAACGATTAAAAATAATTTTTAGTTCGATTTAGGCATTCAATAATTAAAGATAAACAAGATTTCCGTTCCCTTGGCATAGCCTTACATATGAATATTTCAGATATCTTTTAACCTCAAAGTCCAAGCAGAAACGTCAAATACGTAATGCAAGCTATTCTAGGTATTCCATGCCAATGTTATCATTTTAGTAGAAATAACGTAGAATTATTGATATCACATTTTTGAGGCAACTTTCAAAAATATATAATTCGTGTAAGCACATAAAATATGCTTACAAAACGATAGGCCCAAAACGATAATCAGTCATACACTGTCAACGGAACGACAAATTCTGCATTATATATGAATCTATTGTCATGGAGCACCGCCTGAAATATTACCAGTACAAAATAAGAGGGACTTACGACACCCAAGCTGTACCATCTGGCACACTGTTCCTCTGCTAAGTCAGAACGGTGTTTACAAAACCAATAGTCTATCGATTACAAGAATAAAAATGGTTTCGTTACAAAATAATAGCGAAATATAAATCGCAGCTTCATGGAAAGGGAATGAGGCAACGACGCTGGCAGGCGCGAGTCCGCGAAGTGGGGTGAAGCACGTGTCAGCAGGAGGGGGCTGCGTGGCCAGCAACCCGGCTTGACTCGCTCGAATTCTCCGTGGTGGCGGTGGCGGCGGCGGCGCGCCAGTCTCCAGTGGCCTCGCACCCGCGCGCGAGGGCGCGGCGGAGTGGCGCGGTGCGGTGCGCGCGCAAGCCACGGCGCAGCGAGGCAGGCAGCGGTGGCGGCGGCGGCGGCGGCGAGTGTGCCCGTCCGCGCGGCGTCCGCGTCGGCGTCGGCGTCGGAGCACGACGCCCCAGGCGGGCGCGGAGCGAGAGCTTGCTCATTCGCCCGCAGTCCGCCTAGCGTCGTTTCGTCCTCGTCGAGCAAGAACACAGCTTGCGTGTTGTTTTTTTTTATTGACGCAATAACTACACCTCGTGAGGTTCTTTATGGGAACTTTCGTAGGCAACAATTCACAGATTAAATTTGCAACCAAAACCTCTTGATTGGAAGATGTTTTTCTGCCAAGTCGTGCTATGGCGGCATTCAACAAGAATCAAGCTTACCACAAAAAATGGAATGTATGCTGTGACGTGCAAGAGAGTCACGCGATGACAAAACTCACTCTTGACATGTAATTCGCTAGTGAGTTTTCGAGTACTAAATATACGTTCCCAATTTTTCAAAGCCTAGTTCTGGGAAAAAAAAATTATGTTCCATTACGTTGCTACGACGTATCGATTTTACGCTATCTCACGATCTTTTTTTCATTAAATTGCAACGCGAGCATTTTGAGGGGAAAAAATCGTGAGTAGATAGCATATATCAATCATTGTTAAACCCAAAATTATATTATAATCAATTTATGGAGCCACAAGAAAATCATTTTATCGAAACTTAATCAACGATAAAACCAATAGAATCTTCTCACAAAAGTACGAATGGATATGTTTTAAATTTATCCAAACAAAATTCTTTTGATTCAACTCTTATAAAGTTGTTCCGACTGATCCTGTAGAGAACATTTCTCTATTTTTATTAAAGACTGCTCACAGTGGAGGGGGATATTCTGTCATTTCATGAAATATTGATTACAAACAACACGTAACTATGTAAAATGACGTAACTTCACACGTGCTACGATTTTATAAATTTTGATCTTTTTGGTACATTAAGCATTCGGCTAAAATTGATTATTTCCTAAATTGAAATAAATAAATAGCTTATGGATTTAACTTCTCAGTAACGTCTCTGGTAACTTCACGTTATTTAATATTGGAGACTGCTAACAAAATCACTATTTCGTCATAATTTTAATTTGAAAGAAATTAACCAATTTAAACGCAATCAACGCGATTGCATGAAGATTAAACAAATTAATTTCACACAACCCGTGTAAATATTTCGTTCTTCCTTTAGAACTACTAAGTACAGAAATTTTAAACATAACATGTCTGTAATGAAATATATGTAAAATGTGCCGTTACTTCCACAAAATGAGATGTTAGCTGTTTAAGGTAGCAGAAACATTTTTGATTTACAGAGCATTTTTTAATCTCGTGACGACCTTTACCAGGAAGGATATAAAACTTTAAAGCGGGAAACTATTTTTATCACGAAAATACGAACACAAACCTGTATGTGTAAGTTATGCATAACTTCTGCGAATCCAGAGCAAAAGGAAGACTCAACATCCACCTAGGATTACCATTGTGGTGTAGGTATTAGTCTGCGACCTTTGTGTACCATCGTATCCTTTTGGAAACACTTTCGCTTTTTCACGTACTCTCCCTCCACCCACTTTAGTCCATAGGATACGCGTCGCCATGCGCCCCATCCGTCCTAACTCGAGTAAGTAACTTTGAGGTTAGAAAGCGTTCTTAAATCACCCGTGCTCATTCACCTCAAGTTATTTACATTTCATTTATCTCTACAACTTAAGAAAGATCCGAAACTTTCATCTTCAACCTAACATTGTCCATAGAACTTCCTTTTTCGAACGGGTATAATATGTATCAGGCCGCGTGGAGTGGCTGAAGAAGACAGACGCAGGGTCCTGCCCGGGTCTGAGATCTCCCGCATGCGCAGATTCACTTCAACGTAAAGAACTCAAAAGATGGCTGGCTACTGGAGAGCCACCGACGCAATACGTTGGCGCAAAACCTTTGTAAATTAATCGTATCTTGTTTGATTTTTTTAACGCGACGTCTTTACTGAGACGTAAAGAACCTACAAAGCTTACGTAACAAAAGTGACTGAAACAGCGCAAGGAAAGACGATAACTAAAATAATCGGTATTTTCATTCGCAAAGAACGGATTTTCAAATAATTTATTGCAAAGTTCTGTAATACAATTTCTCGGATCGTCCTCCATGTGCGAGCGTTTGCGTCATGTTCACAAATATCGACCTACGCAGCGCCGGATGCAGGGGCGTGCCACGCGGCGACGCTGCGCAGCCCGGGGGCAGCAACCAACGGGGCGCTCGATTCGAAACGAGCCACGGAGAAGATCGAACTCTGCGCAATAAGACAGTGTGCCCCATTCAGAATTTCTGCCGACAAGAAACAAAAACCAGAATGTTTCATAAAACGCTTTGCCCAGTAAGTAAATAGAACAGCAACGCGTAATTTTAAATTAACTAGCAGATTACCCGTCGTTACAGAGTATTTATCACAATCCTGCCCCCCCCCCCCACGCCCTTCCCCATCTCTTAGTCCGTCTCGCCCGCCCTCTCCGTAAGAATTCGAGAGCGATCATTCTAGTGGTCATAAGCTATAGTGGAATACGCACGTACAGTGAAACCTGAATTAAACGTCCGCTGTTGGTTATGTGAAAGGGGTGGTCGGTTAATAGGGGATTTATAGTTGTTGTTGTTTGTTTTTTGTTTTTTTATTACAAAAGTAGTATATTATTTCTAGACATTACAAGAGATGTTTTCTTCTCAATGTGTTTAGTATAAGAGTATGTGTTATGAAAATTAAACATTTTGACGAAGTTTTATTTTACCATTCTGATGTAAATGCAGTTTTAGAATTATTTTCTATCTTTTTAAATTCATTTAAAACAATTTATATTTCCTTCTTTCAGGTAAAAATAAATTTGGGTTTAAATCATATTCAGTTATAGTAATCCCAATAGTTGTCTACTGGTAACGGACCTCCAATTTTCTTGTGTCGACTCAAAATGTAATTTGGGAATGCGTGACACATTCTATGCCTAAAGAGATCAAAACCATGCTTTTTTTGAAGAAAAAAATCAAGCAGTGGATCTTAGGGGAGCACTGAGTTCAGATTCCAGACATAACGCGATCACTCGCGTGTTACGGCGTAAGTCCATAACCATGACTTCCCTCATTCAAATACTACCGTACCAATGTTCTTCCAGCAAGGTAACATAAGGAATACTCTGGTAATATAAAGAATGAAACGTTAGGACACTTTCATATACGCCGCGTCATTAAAAGAAATGAAACTGAAGCGGGGCGAGCAGACGTGATACCACATTAGTGGCCCTGATGTTTTCCGGATTCCCCAACCCCCGGTTTCCTCGAGAATGAACCTGAGGCACAGGTCATGTCGCGCGAACACATGCGCCAATTTTCATTTTATCCACTGATAATTCGATATAATGTATACATACAATTTTCCTGAAACTGATCTCTTAAAAGGGGTAAATTAAGAAAGTTGTTATTAAGGGGCTGGTCAATGGTCGGGGAGAGGGGTGGACAAGGGTATAATTTGCGTGCAATAAATGGTTTTCAGAGTCCGTTCCAAGAAAAATCGGTCGTTCAGAGGGGTGGCCTCTTATTAGGGGTTTCTAACATGTTTCACTGTACACACCAACATACTTTCATTTTTATACATAAAGATTGTAGCACCTTCAAAATATCTTCCAGAATTTACTAACGATCTAAACCCATGGACATAATTTTGCAGTGGAAAACTGCGATGTGGCAAACTCGCTGTATTATTGATATTTCTGACGGAAATGGAGAATCAACGATGAAACGCTAGTGCGTGTTTGCCAATCGGAGTAAGATGGGAAAGAAGGAATGAAAACCTCAGAAATATTCTTGATACGGTTACCAATAGGAAGTGGATTACGAAAACTAGGGGAACCTAAATAATGTTATACTCTATGTCACCACCTCTATGTCAGTTGATTACGATGTGACATTCTGAATAAAGCCCTTTAGTGATTCAAGAACTACGTATTTGATCTAATTTTAGATAGCGGCTACGATTTGAATTACCCCGCTACTAATTGAATTTTAAGAGAAAAATTAAAATACTTTATTCAAATCATCAGTATCACTCGCCAAAAATACAGCTTCATTCTTCTCTAGTTCATTATCGTCTTCACTTTTCAAGACGGTTCTCTAATGCTACTTTTGAAATGAAGCACTTCGAATATCTATGTTTCTATTTCATGTGGTCGTCCGTTCTTAAAACATCTGAAAAACACTTTATTCATCAAAAGTTGTGTCCAAGGCACAAGATTGAAAACGTTTGCAATAATTTCAATACTAATTTTATTCTTTGATCCAGGAAAATTCAATTTTCTTAGTGGTCGGGCATACGAGGGCATCACCATGACTAAAACTTCCGGCCACCATTGGCATCTTCATGTTGAAACCCGGAAATAACTAGGCAAATATCCAGTAACTATTAGGTGAAGTATAGTATTTCCCTTGAAATATTGTACATCACCAAAGGAGAGGGAAGGAATTTTAATTCCAGAAAGTCAACCTCTTCGGGACATCCGTTGCTATCCGATGTTTCCTAAGAACTATATAGACCAATTATTTGGACCAACGAATAACGGAGCAATCCAGCGTGGAGCCCCAAGATGTGGTAGCGCTGAACATACTGGTATGTAAAGGACTGGACTACACATTTAATATGGTTCGTAAATAATGGATTAAACAGTTTAGCTCGAGTATTAATAACATTTTTTCATAACGCAATAAAAAATTGTTATATTTTCTTCAAAGTGAAATCAAAATTTTATGTGCTTCAATTATATCGAAGGCACCTACGCTTGAAAGCCCTTTTACACGGTTCAGTTTTCGTGCAGATACTCATAAAGAAACTTCAAGATCCCTAACTACAAGTATAAAAGCCAAAAGGTCGTATGTTCACGGTCTGCAAGTTGCCAGTGCGATTTGCCACTATACGCCGCCAGGGGCTTTGCCGCCACCCAAAAGCATCCCTGAACCGAGCCGCCCGAGAATATTCATTCTCGACATTTATGTTTGTAACAACTTTATTAATTTTTTAAGTATTAAAGAAACATGGAGAGAAAAAGTTGAAAGGCCGTCATCATTGTCGCTAAAAGAACGGCTGTGGTTGCGAAAGCTTTACAGAGTGCGCAAGAAAAAACGCTCCCAATGAAGGACCTCTTGGCAGCAGACGCGAGTTACCTCTCATTTCCAAAAAGCTCTCCAGAAATCGAGAACTCGAATCCTCCACACCGATTCTCAAAAAGTTCGAGAATCTCACCTACCTAACCTCAAAATTGGAAAGGATGGACGATTTCCGAAGAAAGCCGTTAGTGAAAGAGACTGCCGCTTCAAGGGATAACAGTCAAGCTACGTTTTTTGTCCAAAAAAATTGAACATGCTGACAATTTTCAAGCAAAAATCGTGCAGTCAAACAAGGGAAGGGGCTGTCGCGTCATCCGAAACCACGTTCGTCCTTTTTTTACACTTTATTTATTTTACATGATAGTCAGTGTCACAAGTGGTTTATGTGCAAAGTTTTAGTTGCGGAACAAACTGGGAGTTATATACTTAAAAATATAAAAGAAATAATACACAATTATACTCGTAGTTTTGGCACTTAAATCTTCCGCCCGGATAGCATTGATCTGCCTTCCAGATAAGGTAGGCAAAGTTCCGTCGCACAGGCGTGCGGTGAGCTTTGGGATGCTCTTTGATGTCTGTCCAATTTTTCACAACATGTTACCCAAGGTAATTCCAACAATTTCAATTTTTTCGGCAGCTAAAATTTTGTGTATGAACCACACGTGATCATAGCTACCCCTAAAACCAAACGAGGCTGTATCGGACATAACATGGATCCTTGTACACTCATTAGACAAAATCAAGTGAGCACAGGAAGGGGTGATAGCGAATGCATATTTGTGGTGTACATGTTACGGTGAAAGTCCGAATCTGCGTAATTCGCAAATTAGGAACGGCTTCCAAACACACTTCACTTTAGTCGGATAGCAGATTAGCCAAGCGTATTGGCTAGGATAGGTGAAATACGTTATAAAGACAATGAATATGATACGATCATGTACGTGATACACAGGAATCAGTCCAGTAGTGGGAAGTTTCGAAGACAGCTACAAGGTTAAAGGTGTGTTCGAATTCCACTGTGTCAGTCTTTAATTTCTATTAACACGATTCCATTTAACCTAACCTACCCTACTCTCACTGGACACCGCAGTTGACACTTTGCTATGCATATCCGAGTTGGGACGTCGCTCCGGTTTTTGCGACTTACATAAAAAATAAAAAAAACTCGAGTAGGTGCAACGCATAATTTCTAATGCATTGTTATGCCAAAGTACTCGCGAAGAGACAATTCTCTTCACAGTCGGACTTTTGCCTCTACTTCAGCCAGCCCCCTGTGGCTAATGCCAATACTGTCCGAATGATGCCCGAAAGGAAATTATCATACAACTTTTTTCCATACCGCCTGGATAATGTGCTAAATAGCCATATATTGACTGCATAATATCAGCATTGGGAGCAGTGAATGCGATAACAGGCGAGTGCCGGTCTCTGGAAAATCGCGGGTTCGAACTCGAGAAAATGCTGAAATTTGCTTGATTTGTTAAGGATCCATGGGTCTATGACTACTGCCGGGATCGGGTTGGTAGGTCGACTGCTCTGATCAATGATTTTAGTGGTTTCCTTGATCACTTCCAGCAGCCTGTACAGCGGACTATGGACCACGCGCGACCGTCCCTTCACATACGGCTCCCCTAATTTGGAATGAGTCGCTATGAGGGAGTACATCTCATTCCTTCACTCTCATAACTGGCCATGGCGACGAGAGCAGAGCCCATCATCAATAAAAATTACAACTAGCTGGATCAGTGCAAACATTCTGCACTATGTAAATCATTGATATATATGTGACAATAGTTTATTAGATACCAACTGCAGGCCAGAATTTGTATTGCACATTAAAAGCTTGTCAGATGAAGAACTCTTCAATTTAATTTTACACATATTTCTAGTTTCTGCACTTTCTGAGCACTATTTGCCATTTTCTGGCACAGGATTATGAAGTAGGCACGAGAAAGTAAAAAAAAGTCCATAATCTTTCCTTAGGGTATTATATATAGAGGAGGCGACTACAATGATGAAATGATGTGAGTGAATTGATCTCTATCTAACGTTAAAGTGAATTATTATTGCTATTTGTTGTCTGCTCTTGAAGCTACTTTGCTTCTACATATACTCATTCTCCTTCATAAAAATCAAAACAATCTCGATTTTGTCCAAAATGTCAAACGCTGCTATTTACAGCAGGAGTCCTAAACATCTTGAATATTTAGAACTAGAGAATGAGGTTTTCACATTCCATCAAATTCCCCAGTCTAATCACATTCTAATACCTTTGTCACACCATGATGCAAACAAAATGTGTGGCGACTGCAACCTCATTACTTCCATCATTCCCTCAGAAAACGTTATTTCCATTTTTCAGTAATTTCTCTATTTGCCTACCACTCAAATGGAAATTGCAAACCTTCCCCAAAATAATACTTTATTTGCTCTCAATTTTCAATTTCAACTTATATTTTCAGTCAACAACAAAATTGGAAACATCCTTGTGGCAGAACAAGAGAAAAAATAATTAATATTAGTATTAATTATTTATCTTAAAATGTGAAATATACAGGAGAGCTTCTAACAATAAATAGGGGCGAAGGGTAGACAGAATTTTCTTATCCGAGATGACCTTAGAACCAAGGTAGCAACCACACGAGAACCCACAAAATGGCACAATATTTGTGTCCAGTCAGTTTTAACAAGTGGCACATCAGATTATGTGTATTAAGTACTGCAAAATTGGAAACATACGAAAGCTAATACATTAAAATGGTCGACAATTATTATTTCAAGATTCAATATTCAATTTTATAATGTTAAGTCAAACTCATTAGTTTTGTGTGTAAAATATTTAATATCATTCATCTCTCATCATTTATTCACCTTTCACAGTCACATGGACAGCAAAGGCCAACTACTCTTGTAATACCCAGGGAAGAGGTAGCTGTTCTTTTGCTCCCCTTTCTTGGGCATAAGATAATCGAACTGTCAATTATTTTCCAGATATGAATTTTCAATATGTAAGTAATTTGCAGTTTCAAATCAATAAAGAAACATGTGATATTTTCTCTGGGCTAAATTAATTTCTTTTGCAAGGATTGAAATGAAAATCACTAAGATGCCACAGATTCACAGTATTTTCAACACCTACCCCAAACCTTCCAGCATTGCCAGAAAAAGTGGGTGAAGCGAGATGAAGTTATCAATTGTTGTGCATTATATGGACTGTTATACACACACATTAAGTTGGAAAGGGAGATAGTGAGACAAACAATAAGAAAAATTCAGTGGCTGAAGAAAATCTGTCATTAAGTCAGTTTTCTCATCGAATATTCAAATCAGCGGGACCAGAGTTTGATGTTCAATGCCAAGAACCCCTTTGCATGGATAAATAGCCACACCTCAACTTGTAGCTTCAGTGTAGTTTATATAAAATGTTCAGAGGATAAGAAAGCAATTATGCTTTGTCCCTTCCAGTATTTTTGTCAAATACTCACCATCAACAGTTTTAATACTAGAAAATGGAATCTATTTTGAATTTAAACTTAATTCCATTATTTGTATTCTAGAATTACAGTACTTACACCCACATCTGGAGCATCGGTGTTTGAAGTCTCTTGTCTCAAAAGGGGAACCTGAAAAAAAAAAAGATATATAAAGTAAAAAATTAATTTCTCGTACATATGGCGAAATTTTCGGATGGTGACACCTACATCAGCTTTCTGTACCTCATGTGTCCGAAATATTTTACAACCAACTTCAAAATAAAATCCCGAGATCCATGGAATAGCACTTGAAGTCTAGTTTTAATTCATTTGTTTGTTATAAATGTTCGGGGAAAATTGAAACTTAAACAATATTACGTATGCACTCGTATATTAATCGATTGCCCTTAGAGGGAATACTAATTGCAAAACGTGAGCGTTAGGCGGATTGCATAAGCACCCCTTAATGGCTTGGCCAAGTATTAAGGCGGCTCGCCAAGTTGGAAGATCCAGCTCGCCCAATCCCGAGCAGCCAGTGTGCTCGGCGAATATTCGCTTCCTTTGATATACGCAAAAGACCGACACGCGGATAGTAGAGCGAGCAGTCGATGTTCGTCGCTTGGTGAATAGCAAGCGACCCATCCACACTTCGCGGGTGTAGAGTACCGTACGTGTGAGGTCGCCTTTACATTGTGCGCGTGTGATGTTTCAGTGTTTTACCGTTACGATTGACGTATTTGCCTCAATTAACGCATTGAGCATATTGGACTGTCTTCAATATGGCGCACACTGTCTCAAAGGTAGACCCGTGGTCCCCGTGGTGTCAGGACATGGCAGAGTTCTGGTACGGCGATATTTCTCTCCCATAGTTATTGTTTTTTGTCGAAATACACGTAATTCAAATCAAACGAAACTAAATCAAATAAAATCGCGTGGCCTCCTCACAGCAACGCTTCTCTGGCAACAAAATGCAAGTCGTACATTTAACAAAACCGTTTTGGAAAGCACACTGAGAGCAATTGAATTTAAAATTGATTTCTTCTATTGTCTAAAATTGAGCCAGAGATATAATTTATAAGTTTATTGTTCAGTGAAATGAATGTCGTCAATAAAAGGAAAATTATAGTTTTACTAACACAGCTACGTATTTCACTATTATCAAGGGTTTGACATTAGAAGATGTGTTGATTGAATAAGAAAATTGCGTTCTAAAGTGAACCAAACATTCGAAATATACAACATAAATGACGATGGGATGGAGACAAGTAGCCCTCAGTGAACGCCAAAAATTCGACTTTCTTCACCCCCAAATTCATAACGTGTACTACATGTAATATCTTGGTAACTTTAGTAACTTTACGGAGTTATATCTTAAACCATATTATTTATGTATAGAATAAGGTGCTCAAAGTCTAAAGCGACAGATAAAGGGAGGGGAGGGGGAGAGAGAGGGAAGGTGAGAGAGAGAGAGGGAGAGAGGGGGGAGGGAGGAGAGGGAGGGAGAGAGGAGGGGGAGGGAGAGAGAGGGAGGGGGAGAGAGAGGGAGGGTGAGAGAGAGGGAGGGTGAGAGAGAGGGAGGGAGAGAGAGAGGGAGGGAGAGAGACAGGGAGGGAGAGAGACAGGGAGGGAGAGAGACAGGGAGGGAGAGAGACAGGGAGGGAGAGAGACAGGGAGGGAGAGAGACAGGGAGGGAGAGAGACAGGGAGGGAGAGAGACAGGGAGGGAGAGAGACAGGGAGGGAGAGAGACAGGGAGGGAGAGAGACAGGGAGGGAGAGAGAGGGGGAGGGAGAGAGAGGGGGAGGGAGAGAGACAGGGAGGGAGAGAGACAGGGAGGGAGAGAGACAGGGAGGGAGAGAGACAGGGAGGGAGAGAGACAGGGAGGGAGAGAGACAGGGAGGGAGAGAGAGGGGGAGGGAGAGAGACAGGGAGGGAGAGAGACAGGGAGGGAGGGATGGACAGAGGGACATAATGAGAAGGAGGGAGGCAAGGAGAGGGACACAAGGAGGGGGAAAGGGAGGGAGAGAGGAAGAAAAATGGTGAGGGAGGGGAGGGGAGATGGCAGAGGGGAGAGGGGATGGAGGAGAGGGGTGGGTGAGATGTAAGAGGCATGGGTGGGAGGAGACAGATGGTGAGTACAAGAGGGAAGGGCGAGATGGGGAAGGGAAGAGAGCGGGGAAGAAGTAAAAGGAAAATAAGAATAAAGAAATAAAAGAAAAAAGAAAAAGAACGGAGGAAAGAAAAAGGACTCACTTGCTGCGACGTCTGATGGGCGTGCTGCTTCTGCGGCGAGCAGCGCTGCGCCGCGGCGCCTTGCGGAGACAGCTGAGAGGAGGCGTGGCCCAGGCTGCCGGGTGACTGCGGCGGCTGCGCCTGGTGCGCCTGATGTGGTTGGTGAGGCTGGTGTGGCTGATGCGATTGAGGCTGGAAGTGCGGCGAATGCTGGTGCGGGGAGGAACGAGATGGCGACGACTGCGGAGGTGTCGGCTGTGACGGCGACAACTGCGAAGAGGGCACGCCGTGCTGGCTCTGGGAGGAGCCTTGCTGGTGGGCGCCTTGCGGCACATGGGAGTTATGCGGACTGATGCCAGGGTTGGGCTGATGAGAAGGATGCAGCTGGCCCCACGGCCTCTGCTCGCCGCTCGGAGAACAGCTGCTGCCGCTACCACTCCCTCCACTGCTACTCGTGGTACTGCTACTGCCACCGCTACTGACATTGCCGCCGGCAATGGACTGCGGTGGCGCAAATGGGGGAGAAAGCTGTCGATACAAAATTATAGTTAGAAAATCTTCAACGCAAACTGACCAACTCACTCCAAACGAAATAATTCACCCTTTTTTATTTTACGCGGATTTATTTTACAGATTGAATGATTCCTAGTTTTACATATTGGATTTTATAATACAGTTTGACGTTCGCAGACCATCCAGCAGAGGTCTCGCAAATGAGTGATACGAGTACAATAACTTAGTTCTGTGACTATTTATTAAAAAAGCTCAGAACGTATTCCGCAGCTGCAATACTTTCGTCACCGGCATGAGTCGTTTCATGTAACGCAAGCGGATCCCTCAAAAGTAATTCCAATGTCCGTGGGAGGCCGGCCGGCCGATGCGCTCACCGAGTGGGTGCTGAAGGGCGGCGGCCCGTCGCCGCGCACGCCGGGCGCCGGCGCCGGCGCGGGGGCGGGCGCGGAGCCGGGGCCGGGACCGGGACCTGGGCCGGGGCCGGGCGCGGTCGAGGGGGCAGGCGCCGTCGGGGGCGCGGGGGCGGTCGGGGGCGAGGGCGCAGGGTAGCGCGCGCCCCCGGGTGGCAGGTACGGATGCTGCCCCTGCGGCGGCGGCCCTGCTGCGTACACGCCCTCCGCGTCCTGCCGGGCGCCCGGGGGCAGGTGCTGCTGGTGCGGCGGGTACGCGCCGGGGGCGCCGGGCACGAGGTGCTGGCCGCGGGGCGACGGGCTCTGCAACACGCGACGCTCCGTTGGCAGCCGTGCTCCCGCCCTTCCGCTGCTTGATCATTTCGCAATGACAACTTTCAAAAAGTGACACATAGTTTGTAAAATACTCGTACAATGCTAAGAAGAAGAAGAAGAAGAAGAAGAAGAAGAAGAAGAAGAAGAAGAAGAAGAAGAAGAAGAAGAAGAATTAAAAAAGATAAAAAACGACAATTAAAGGAACGTCGGTCGCGTAGGAGAAAACTAGTCTAAGAGTAACTTTCGCTGCGTAGAGGTTAGGCAGAAACGGAGCCTTGACGAAGATTCGCGATTTCGGGTATGTCACGCCAGTATAGATCTCCAGTCCCTGACATTCAGGTCAAACTCCGAAGTATTAAATGATCGAAAGGTGAGCAAAAAGTTTGCGAATAAGATTGTATTCAAGAGATTCTATGCTCAAACCACATTTCATTGCTTTTGAACTTAACTTCATATTCCGCAACAGTCATTTTTTGATTGAAACAAGACAACCTTGGAGTAGTGAGACACTTGTGGAAAATAAATCCACATTTACATACACATTAGTATTTAAGGATGATTAACCCGGGAGAGGTCGTGTAGGAGAAAACTAGTCTAAGAGTAACTTTCGCTGCGTAGAGGTCTTCTAACATCATTAATAAATATAATTCAGCAATTAAATAATGATTACATCTTTAACTTCTACAATCTAGTACTTTGTTTACAATTATAGTTATAAATTTAAAATATTCACACACTTGATGCGTACAAATATATTTTTTCTTTCATATAATGCAAAATAAGTTCATTAACATTAGTACATGTCAATTGTTAGTTTGAGAATGTATGTTTGAAGTTCAGTAATTAAATTTTACTAAGAATCATAGCAAACGAATGTTATTTACATACAACTTTTCTTGGGCACAGGATGCTTTAGCTTCTAAATTTCTTAAACAAATTTTACATCTTGCCTTGTTAGTTTTCATTCCCAGAACTTCTGATTTTTGTTTGTTCCGAATGCAAATATTGACCTATTTTAGATATCAGCTATCGAGACAATTATTTTAGTATTGATCTCATTATGAACCTCAGGCGAATACTAAATACAAACTAACTGAAAATGTCATACTTCTAACTGAAAATGTCATACTTCTAACTGAAAATGTCATACTTCTAACTGAAAATGTCATACTTCTAACTGAAAATGTCATACTTCTAACTGAAAATGTCATACTTCTAACTGAAAATGTCATACTTCTAACTGAAAATGTCATACTTCTAACTGAAAATGTCATACTTCTAACTGAAAATGTCATACTTCTAACTGAAAATGTCATACTTCTAACTGAAAATGTCATACTTCTAACTGAAAATGTCATACTTCTAACTGAAAATGTCATACTTCTAACTGAAAATGTCATACTTCTAACTGAAAATGTCATACTTCTAACTGAAAATGTCATACTTCTAACTGAAAATGTCATACTTCTAACTGAAAATGTCATACTTCTAACTGAAAATGTCATACTTCTAACTGAAAATGTCATACTTCTAACTGAAAATGTCATACTTCTAACTGAAAATGTCATACTTCTAACTGAAAATGTCATACTTCTAACTGAAAATGTCATACTTCTAACTGAAAATGTCATACTTCTAACTGAAAATGTCATACTTCTAACTGAAAATGTCATACTTCTAACTGAAAATGTCATACTTCTAACTGAAAATGTCATACTTCTAACTGAAAATGTCATACTTCTAACTGAAAATGTCATACTTCTAACTGAAAATGTCATACTTCTAACTGAAAATGTCATACTTCTAACTGAAAATGTCATACTTCTAACTGAAAATGTCATACTTCTAACTGAAAATGTCATACTTCTAACTGAAAATGTCATACTTCTAACTGAAAATGTCATACTTCTAACTGAAAATGTCATACTTCTAACTGAAAATGTCATACTTCTAACTGAAAATGTCATACTTCTAACTGAAAATGTCATACTTCTAACTGAAAATGTCATACTTCTAACTGAAAATGTCATACTTCTAACTGAAAATGTCATACTTCTAACTGAAAATGTCATACTTCTAACTGAAAATGTCATACTTCTAACTGAAAATGTCATACTTCTAACTGAAAATGTCATACTTCTAACTGAAAATGTCATACTTCTAACTGAAAATGTCATACTTCTAACTGAAAATGTCATACTTCTAACTGAAAATGTCATACTTCTAACTGAAAATGTCATACTTCTAACTGAAAATGTCATACTTCTAACTGAAAATGTCATACTTCTAACTGAAAATGTCATACTTCTAACTGAAAATGTCATACTTCTAACTGAAAATGTCATACTTCTAACTGAAAATGTCATACTTCTAACTGAAAATGTCATACTTCTAACTGAAAATGTCATACTTCTAACTGAAAATGTCATACTTCTAACTGAAAACGTCATACTTCTAACTGAAAACGTCATACTTCTAACTGAAAACGTCATACTTCTAACTGAAAACGTCATACTTCTAACTGAAAATGTCATACTTCTAACTGAAAATGTCATACTTCTAACTGAAAATGTCATACTTCTAACTGAAAATGTCATACTTCTAACTGAAAATGTCATACTTCTAACTGAAAATGTCATACTTCTAACTGAAAATGTCATACTTCTAACTGAAAATGTCATACTTCTAACTGATAATGTCATACTTCTAACTGATAATGTCATACTTCTAACTGATAATGTCATTCTCCTAACTGAAAATGCAAGGTCGGATCTGCCGTTATTATTCTGAGCGTTTCAATTATTTATCGTGAAGCTCAGTGAGTTTCCAATTTCAGTTGGTATTACTATTTTCATGATTACACTTAATGAAACGTTTTATAATTTGGGTGAGAATACGTCTATTCGCTCTTTAGTGGAAGTCGCTCAAATTTTCTTGTGTGACAAAATACTGTAAGATTAAAACACTTATACTCGGTTAGTCATTTCAAAAATTCCACACCACTGTATCCTGAATTCTTATGCCATTTTGCACAGAAACACTTCTTGATTTCTTTTCTTCTAGAATAAGTTTGTGTTACAATGAGAGAAAAGGACATTTTTCGCTCCAGTAGGAAAAATGCACCATACAAACGTCGCAAGCTTGAAAACTGATGGGTTTGGGCAGCGTATAACGACAGCCCTGTTCCGCAACGCGGTCCTCCAAACGCGTCCGACCTCCCCAGCCGGACGTCAAAATTGTAGGGCAAAAGCTGTTCGCAAATAACCTCCCGAGTCTACATCGGCACTTTGTATCTTAGAAATGCGCGCAGTTCCGGTGACAATCAGGCTCCCAAGAAATTTGAACATTATAAAAAACATTTTCTACGAGAATCTATCTGTCCAAGGCCAAAACGATGACGGAATATACATTTCCCTTTTCTTTTTGGACGGAATTACTTTCCGGTTTCACTCGATTCCCTTTCCGGCTGCCATCTATTGACGCCCTAGGGTCTTTTCAGAGAGTCCCGCAGTCCTTACCGCTTCCCTGCTCTCCGAACATCACGCCGAGGTAGCCCCACTTACAGTTTCCGGTCAGACCAAGGGATTAGTGTACACACATGATACATAAGATACTGGAAATGCACTCCATGCCACAAACACAACTGAAGGATCAGGAAAGGCGGCCAGCCAAGATGTAATAGACACCTACCTCGCAAGCAAGGACCTCCGCCAGCTAGGAATGGCAGAATATGATGGGAAAGGTGACGCATGAAGGTTGGGCAATGGGGCAAGTGATGCATGAAGGCCTGTGACGTCCACGCATGCGCCGATAGTCACGAATTAGCTTTAGGCAGAAATTTACAATGGTACAGTGCGGAACTGACACTGCTTGTGAGTTCAGTTAGGTAGTTGATGCTGAGATGCGATGAGTTCGCGAAGCGTAACTAAAGTTACTATAGTAAATAATAATAATAATAATAATAATAATAATAATAATAATAGCCTGAATTCATATTTAGCCTGACAATTCATATTTAGCTAAAAATAATAAAATAATTCGTAAGATTTCTTTCTTATTGATCCAAAATAAGCTCCGAATTTAAGTAACGTCAGAAAAAATGCCGAAAAATCAGGAGGCGAGCGAGACTATGACAGCATAGATAAGGAAATGCACAGACCATGGTACATAGCTGGTAAAGCGGATATACAGATGTCAGCGATCGTCCAATCGGTTTAAATACGATTAAATCATTTATTAATAAGAACGTGTTAAAATGGGCACACATTTGATCTGTTCTGAAAGAAACACGCAAAAGAGACTTGGAAAATAAATATGTAGGGGGGGGGTCTCCCAAAGTAATCATTTTAATTTTCCACGTATGTGGCATTTATTAAAATAATGGCGGCAATAATACGCGCGGAGAATGTTGACTGTCACATTCTACGTCCAACATGTACAAAAACGCAAATCCTTCACTGTAAATCACTTTACTGCTACGAAGATAGACGGACGGACGGAGAGACGGACGGACGGAGAGACAGACGGACGGAGAGACAGACGGACGGAGAGACAGACGGACGGAGAGACAGACGGACGGAGAGACAGACGGACGGAGAGACAGACGGACGGAGAGACAGACGGACGGAGAGACAGACGGACGGAGAGACAGACGGACGGAGAGACAGACGGACGGAGAGACAGACGGACGGAGAGACACGACGGACGGAGAGACAGACGGACGGAGAGACAGACGGACGGAGAGACAGACGGACGGAGAGACAGACGGACGGAGAGACAGACGGACGGAGAGACAGACGGACGGAGAGACAGACGGACGGAGAGACAGACGGACGGACTGGCGGACGAACGGGCGTTTTGCCGACAACCAATTTTCAGGTATCAAAAACTTACTGTGGCTAACTACATAAAGTGTTGGAGGATGTTATTTACTAAATAATCGACGAAGATATAATCAGTTTTCCGTTTTCACGGCCCGGCAATAAGAGGTTTTTCTGTCAAAAATTTACCTTTTTGTGGTGCAGCATTACAATACTTTCTCTGTACAAGTAATCATGGGAGAAAGTTAAAAATTAATTCACTTGATTTATAATCACTAGATCATGAATTGTTCTGGTTTAATTTTTATGTTAAAAGGATCGATTTACGAGCGGTTTTCCGAAAATAAACTGTCTAAACACTGAATGAACGATGATTGAAATTCGTGTCTGATGAATTCACAACAAAAAATATTCAATTCTACTCTCCTGAAGGGCTGAGATTTGCTAGTTGGAACGGGATGCAAAAGAAACAAAAGAGGATCTCGCGATCACAACAGAAACAAAAAGATGGTAGGAATTTCAATAAATTGAATTTTGTTCTCTGGGGTGTCTATAAGATTCATGAAGAGCAATTCAATTCACGAAACTACCAATAGTGAAAATCCATATAAAAGGAAAGAAAAAATATAAATTGAAGTTTGAACATAATTTAAAATATAGTTGCAAACAGCTAACGCCGACTTTAATATTATCTAGTGCAGAAACCTGGTGAATATCTTACATGAAGTGCAAATAATACTGTGACGTAATATTAAGACAAATAATTTGGATATCAACATGCAGAGAAGAAAATTCCACGCTGTTTGGAGAAGTACTATAAAATACGGTAAATTAAGGAAACCTGACCCAAGGTAATTTTCTCAGCCTATGAAAGGTTTAAACAGTTTCCGAAGGTAGATCTAATCCCCATGGGATTCTAATATGACAGGAACTGCTATATCTGATAATAGCTTTGGAAGACGTACATTCAAGTTAATTGCATATCAGAAATTAAAGAGGTGGTAAAACACACAGGTGCATTTTTTAATTATTAACGATAACAACAGCATATGATTAATCACGTTCGTTATATTTGTACTAAAAATTAAGTGAAGGCTGTGCAAACTGAAACATATTGCACATCAAACAGGTCTAAAATGCAGGAATTTCCAGTCATGTCTTGTTTTTTTCATTGCTCTTTATTATCAATGAAACGTTTTTATTTCAAAGCGTACAATCAAAAAACAAACAACTTCCTTCCTCCAAAAGTATTTATATAATTTTTATTTTCTTTTTCCAGCTATATCACTCTAGAAACACAACTGAATCGATTATTTTTAAAACCCTGCAAGTCAGGAATAGTTAAGTTGGGGGGGGGGGGGGGGAAGAAACTAAGTAATTGAGTACAGAGAACCTTTTGTTTTTTCCTTTCTTTCTTGCTCTTTCTCTGATACATAAATATTGAGAATGCCTTGGTGACCTTTAAATGACTTGTATCAATAGTACAATAGTCCCTGGACTTATTTCAAAGTTTATGACTGATATTATTGCAATAACTAGTCAAAAAATTTTTATCGTAGCATGTAAATAAACACACACTGTGGGTTCAGCTGGTAATTTGACACATTTATTCTGTGAAATAATATTTGACACAATATCATGTGCAATGAAAAAAGTGCATTTACATCGAACATGAATCATATGACAGAACCAGTAGCTTGAAATATACATTTCTATGATGTTACATAGGAATATTTGTGTACTGAACATCCTTTTTTACCATTCTCTCTGTCAGCGAAATGCTACTTGAAAACAAACAGGTTCCAGAATCGTTGATTTTTTTTCTTTTTGTTGAGTATGTTCCATAATGTGGGCGCAATCCAATCAATAATTTAAGATTATTTACAATGAATAATGACTAAACCTTGAAGGAAGAATACATTTATATTTTACAGCTTCATTTTTTTTTCTTTTTCTTTTTTCTGATTAGTTTCACCCCACAGGATGGGGTGCATCTGATCACATGCTTGTGTGTGCATTTAAATCCTTACAATGTTTGAATTTGATCATTATTTGGGTATTTAAGAAAATGTATTTTCGTGTTCACTGAAAGAAAAAAAAATCCCTCACATTTGTAAAGATCAACTGCATAAAATTAATGTTCAAACTGAAAAAAAATCAAGTAATTAATTTACATACAAATAACATTAATAATATTCCTAATAAACATGAAATTAAACTCTAAATGATGTAAATACGAATATCTGCACCGAACTGAAACATTGTTCTACTCAATGTCATTCTTGCTGATATTTCCGAAAACTTATTTTCAACATCTCACTTGTGTTGGTACGATATTACAATAACTTGAGATTTTTTCAACTTCTGTTGCATCTTCTACATCACGAAAAACAAAATAGATGTTATAATCGTTAACTTTTTTTCTTAAGAAAGACATACCATGTGAGTCCAATTCGCTTTTTGTAACTCTCCCAGTACAAAATCTTGCTCTTTTTTTAGTGGGAAATTTCACAATAGCAAAGTCATTTTCTTGAAATTCTCCTTCATTGCTTTTCATGTTGTCTTTATTTGTCTCAAATTCATGTTCAGTGCCAGAAGATTCTAAATCATTATTTCAAGAGGACACTCCCCTAGAGTCAACCTGATCATTCGAATGCTTATGCAATGTCACCAGTAACAATTCCTTTGCCAAGAGTTATTGGCAGGCATTTGGATTGCCGTGTAGTTTGTTCGGTTGTTCCTTCATGAAATTTTCTTAAATGTATCTCAAATACAGCTGTCCAAAATTATTGAGTGTCATCAGTACTAAATGTTTCTTCTGGAATTTGGGAAATAATGTTTTGTGGACAGAATGGAACTATTCCTGCTTTCCTGAAATCAGATATAACATTGGACTTAGAACTCATCCCGAATTTTTCAAGTTTCTTTAAACAGTCTTGGAAATACAGATTTAGGAACCATGCCATTATTGGTTCCCTTCCAACCATCCAACACATTTCTCAAGGCATCTTTAAGAGGACTAAAGAAAGCAATATCAAGAGGCTGGCATATGTGAGTCAAGTTCGCTGGCAATAATACAAATTGGATGTTGTATTTGTTGCTCATCATAATCACGTTAAGTGAAAGATGGCTGTATATATGTGTTGCGGTACGTTATCGTTGGCATTTTTCGTGAAATAATTGTAAACGTTGTCATTGCCAACAAAAGTATTTAATATAAGAGCAGCTTTCGATGGCTTAGCCATCATCATCAGTTGTCTGCTGGATGGAAGCCACAAAACAACTACCCGTAGTAAACGTAGTCATTTTGTGGCTTCCATCCAGCAGACAACTAATGATGATGGCTAAGCCATCGAAAGCTGCTCTTATATTAAATACTTTTGTTGGCAATGACAATGTTTACAGTTATTTCACGAAAGATGGCTGGATAGATTATTACCAATACTCAATTTAGGACCTTGTAATTTCCTTGAATAGGGTAATACAATTTGAATGAACCAAGATTCAAACATTGCCAAATCAAACCAGCCACTCTCATTTCTGTTGTAACTTGCACCAGTGATAGTGCCTTCAGTCCAAGTATCGTAAAGATGTTTTGCCTTATAAACAGTGTAAGGTGGAAGCACTGTACCATCAGCTGCAGCTGTGAACATTACACATACACTGGTCTTAGAGCTATCTATTACCGACTCAAGATGTCTTGCTCCTTGCTTCACAATGATTTTCACTTGACCAGGATTGTCAATAAAGTTTGTTTTATCATAGTTTATTATATTAGTGGGAGGAATACCATTCAAGAATACTTCAAGGTTCATAAAATAATCACTCAATCAGGCTTTTCTCCTCAGAAGAAGTTAATGCTGCTTAGCCAACTATTTTATGTTTGTACTTATTTTTAAGTTTGTCATTTAATGTTGTATAAGGAATGTCATACTGTTAAGAAGCTTTTCTGATACTTAATTTACCTGTCTTTACTGCATTTGCAGCATTGATGAGGTATTGCGGATTATAGTCTCATTTATGTATTGGTCCTAAATCTTCTATAATTTCGCATTATTGGATTCCACCTACATAATTACAAGTATAACAACTAATAGAATTTGAATATAATTACTGAAATCCATATTTGTATTAAAGAGATTTGGTAATAAAGTGAAAGTGTAAAAATTCACTGATCTTAATACAATAACATGTAGATAAAGTAGAAGTTATTTTATGTACTTCACTTGAAAGCCAAGAAATACTGAAGTTGTACCAACAATGGCAGTATTTATTATTGCTTACATGAACTGGGGCATTGTTATGGGTAATTTATTCAGAAATAAAAGAATACTTATTGCTTTCATAATTCTGATTATAATGACAACTGCACACGAGGAAATTGCGTGAATGATTGGATTCAGAAGACTTGGTTGGGTTCAGGCCACTTTGTGGTATCCTTTCAATTATTTCAAATCTTTCATTTTTTTGCCATTAATTGCTAAATTCTGTTCATACGCTCTTTTTTCTGGCACCACAAAGGTACTGGAAAGACTTTTAAGAAGCCTGAAGTTTTTGGCTTTTAAAAAGGCGCTACATTTTTCTTATTATTTATGTAGAAAGTTTCTGAAATAAACAATAGTTACCTTCATGGAATGTTTCCTTTCATTATTGTTCTGACAAATCCTTGTAGAAATCCTTTCTTTCATTCTTGGACAATTCAGACAATAAAGGCAAGTATATACCTTTTTGCTTTTCATTAAATGCATTTTGATATTTCAAAGCTGAACAGTGTGATTTATTTTTCACATTTAACTTAACAAACATAAGTGACAATATAGAACGATGTTTTAATTGTGATGCTTAAGACAAATGTGAGGTTACATCAGCACATACTTTCTCATATTAGATCTAAAAATATGTTTCAAAATTTTCAATTTTCAAAAATTCAGGGAATTCAATGAAAATGAGATCAATGCCATTCTTTTGCATCTCTTTTTCTGTAAGTAGATACAAATTAAAGCAAACATTTGAAATGGTTTATGATTCTTTTTTTATAATTTGCATGTAATTTAAGCAAAAATTACGCAAAAAACATTATATTTTTGATTAAGGATAACGGTATTTTGATCAATAAAAACAACAATAGACAACATTTTGGCATTTAAACAAAAAATAGGAACTTATTAGTGAAATAGGCATTTATAGACTCTATAAAATTTGCATATAATACTTTTAATACCTCAAAATGAATAAGTAACCTAAAATATTACCTTTTCCATTAAAGGAAAAAAAATAAAAAACAGGCTAATAGGCAAAAATTTGCAGCTTAGTGTTAAGTGATACATACTCCATCAGTGTGTACATACTGTCACATTTCCGTATCTTCCTCTTGATAATTGAAAAATCCCTATCGCAGGGAAGAAAGGTGTGCCTCTATACTGGTTTATGCGTTAAAATATATCCTTGACCTATGCAAGACATTCTCACTACTGTATTGTTTTTATTTTGGGCACTTCATCCTTCTGAAAAGATGTGCGTTACACATTGTCAGGAATGCCATTAATGTAGTCATTTAAAAATGAACAAATACTGATACTGATCATCTTGTAAATTGTGAAAACAAAAAGACAATAAGTTAATATAAGTCTGAGATAAAGTGTATCTTGCACTGGAATCATGGTCAATTGCAGATTTTGCATGTAATTTATGCTTGTAATCTAGTGGTGAATCATATAGTTACATTCAGAAACCCCATAAGTCAATGAGTGGGGGGGACAAAAGAGTGACTTATGAGGGTTTTAAAAATAACCGACTCAATTTATGTCTAAAAAATTTAAGGAGTCAATTTTTGTAAAGGAAAAAGCCAAGTGAGAAGAGAGCGTTTTCACTGAAAAAGAGAAGAAAGTGAATGTAGCAAGACTAAAAGAACATTAGTTACTAGGTGGCCTGCATTCCAATAACTAAAGAATTTACAATCTCAAGAATTTGCAATTTTGGTAATTATTTCAATATTGCTAATGAAATCATCAATTTCTATTTTGAACTATAATAATCTTTTCCTTAGCTTGTTAAGAAAGAATTTTGCTGAGTTTTGAGACAGCATATTTGGAGCATACTTAAGCTTTTTTTAACAAAATAGATTCAAATAGCATTGCAATTACTTTCTTAAGGAAATAAGTTCAGCCATCTTATGATGGCCATACTCAGCTTGTTGCAAAATCCTTGATTCCAAATGTCTTTTAGTTTCATTAAGTGACACCAATGAAAAGACTGGACTCTCTTCCCATCATGACTTCTCAGCTGCTTTTTCTGCATAACATTATGCCTCCAAACACATTATTTTCAGTGAAAATTATCAGATTACACTGGATGAAGGAAGAGAATGAATAATTATTGATGGTGGCTGATACGTTTAATAGACTAGGGAAGTTTTCCTGTTGAAGTAAATAATTGAGCAGCAAAGTGAATTTATATTTCATAACTTTACGAAGAAACCAAAAAAGTTGAAAATGGAAGTACCGCAACTCTGAACATGAAATTGAGAGAAAGGTGATCATTCTCCTCAGGAAGAATAAGACCCAGACTCATGTGTAGCTTAGCAGATATTACCTAGAAATTTTTTTTAGATACCTTGGAAGGTTGATAATATTTGGAAGTGGCAACAAGGGGATAAACACTATAAGAGTCCAGCAAAATTGGTAAATAATAACATCAACAAGAAATTCTTTACCTTCAAGCTTGTTATTCCTCAGGAAAACTAATGAGAACACACTTGTCCAACTAAAATTTCACAGTCTGGTTTCACCTCGGAAGGGCCAATGCACTGGCCACTACTTTACAATTCATCCCTAACCTGAATAGTATTGCTCAAAAAGGGTAAAAATTATTATAAATTTCTTTGTGGTAAACTTTTATTCACAGAGCCATGAACACAGAGTACAGGAAGAGAAGAATAAATGTACCATTCATGGAGTTACTTTGCGACGTTTTGTAGGTTTTTTTCAATATAACTATAAAATTATGTCATGTAGAGTATACATATAATTATAGTTTGAGGGATTAACGTTTTCTGGATAAATTATGAGGAATAATTAATGGTTTTGGTGTAACTATTAGATGAAATTTTTATTGAAAGTTGTTGCAATGTTTCCCCATCAATAGGGGTAACTTTGTGAACATGATTTTGTTAATAATTTCTATGTACATAAAACTCAAAAATACAATTTTACTCCTAACAATGTTCGTTTATTTTAATAGGAAATCACAGAAGAAACAAAACTTATTGAATCCCATAATGATTTGTAATGCTAATGATTTAACTATGAAATATCTTTCAGATGTCTCAAAGAGTCTATTTCTTCTCCCTCACATCATTTAAAGCTTCATTTCATTATTCTTTGGAATAATTCTCATAACGGCTTGTATCCAATGGAGTTTTATAATTTTTAGGCATTGCTTCGAAGCGTCTAATTGAAAAACTAAAAATCCAAAGAATTAAATTATCATGTCACAAATGTATCCCATAACGTTGCGATATTAGAAAATGCATTCAATATCTTCAACATAAAAGTGATGTTGAAGTATTTAATACTGTATATACGTTTAAAACCAATAAAAGTTTTGTATTCTCTACATTCCAAACATCAAGATTCAGCATATAAGTGTCCACAGATGAAAGTTTCAGATCAATTACTTATTTTTCTGATGTAAGGATCTCTATAAAGTGATCACAGCACTAATGAAATATCAGGAGAGATCTTATCCTGCTCAAAAAAGGCAAAGCAAAAATAACAATTTATAGGGCTGTGAATTGACATGCAACATTGAGTGAATAAGATAGCGTGAGATATGATTTTTGCTTTTTCACAATGTTACCTCACAAGACATAGTTATCCCCGCTGACGGGGGACATCCTTGTTACTGAAGTGTATCAGATTCAATTGCGCAGATAAAATTACCAATGAAAAATTATTAGGAAAAATACAGAGACCGAAACAGTGAAGATAATATGCGACACTTCTGCAAAACTGTAAAGCAAAAACTTTTTAAAGGTTGTCTCCTTTTGTTTCCAAGATTGATACTTCTTATCGAAGTGACACTCCTTTGGAGCCAAGCCTCTCTGATTCCCATGAATCTTCACACAGGTAAACTAGCAAACTGCAACAGTACATACTATCTCACATTATTTCAAACTTTTACAATGTTCAAGAGTTTAGAGAGTTCAACAATAATGAGAATCACACCCACAGCGTCCCTTGCACTATTTGGCGGAAGGAGGTGGGGGGGATATGACACGATTTTTGAGAAAACGTTTTTATAATTTGCGTTAACTTCAAAAAGAAATTACGTGAAAACTGCTTGGTATATCAAAAAATTGCATATAACCAATTTTAAAGATTTCATTTACGACAAACATCTTAATCTTTGATATTGTACTCTTGCAATGTGAACTTTTTGCAAATTTTCAAAACACAGTTCGCTGGAAATGGAGCCAGCATTGTTTTTTACTTTTCTTTAATACAAATCAGAAGAAAATTTAAAGACAAAATTCGGAATCACTTTGAGAAAAAAATGTTTAAAAATTGCCCATATATCATGCAAAAATCACACGAAAACAACTCATATTTTTGAAAAAATGAATGACCTTATTTCAACCTTATTTCTTTAAAGATCAGATTTCATTAAGGAAAAAAGTATCTTCAATATAATAGTTCTAGGAAGACATCGAAACAATTTTGAACTTTCACGATTTCCGAAAAACCCAAACTTTTGAACTTTCTGAAAAGGGATTTCAATGACAATGAGACATGTACCATTCTTTTAAGAGTCTGCGCTATCTGAGGACAAAGTATATTAAAAATGGAGCCATTTTTGAGAAAATTTTGCAAATGTAAGTAAGGCTTCCCTTTGTCACGGAAAGTACATCTGGAGTGAGCACAGATGTGTGCAACCTTCTGCATCTACAAGTTTCAGCATGGATATCTGCAGAGGGGTTTCAGGAGAGATGGAATGAGGTGCATTTCAAAACGTTAGCGAGAAGTGCCTGAGCACAATATTTTCAACAACTATTATGTTTTACACAACTGTCATTTTTTTGGCTAAATATTGTACATACATTCTCTTCTCTTTTGGCCACCCCGTCTTGACAACACTCAAGAATCTGAATTAATACACAACTTTTGTATTTTATATATCCCACCAATGGTTCCATTTGAATTTTTTATTATTAGTGCTACTTAAAAGGACATTACAAGACTACAGTATTGTAGCAAGACTGGTTTTCTAAAGGGTTTCCCTTAATACATTATCTTTTTTTATCCCCATTATCTGGTTATTTATTTCAAATTTGCAACCCATGTCTAGAAACACCTGCTCTTCTTTTGGCAATTTAGCTATGCGTGAAATTCCTTCAGCACCCCTTTCTCTTTCTCTTTCTCTCACCGAGCCACATGCCCTAAGATTTCAGGCTGGGAAAATAAGGCTAATTTTAGTTGGAAGAAAAAGAAAGCACTCACGCTGTCCTTCTAACTCTTCAACTTTTTGTAGCCACTACAGTGAGAAGAGTAAAAGCTTCTCCTTTGGCAAATGGTAGTCACTTTGAGCCATTTAAACGAAGGTCAGTTTATTGTCATTTTAAGGTTATATTTTATTTTTTAAATTATTTATTTTCAATAACACAGTGCAACAAATTTGAACTTTGTGTCTTGCCGTGAGATGAATGTACATATTCTTTACTAAATGACATATGCTGATTGCAAAACTGAAATCAGAATGGTTTCATCACATACCAATTTTTCTGGAAAAGATATGCCACTTATACCACTTTCAAGAAACTTGAAGACTAAATAACAATAGAGGCAGAAACTGTAGTGTATTAATTTTCAGATCAAGTAACAAAAATTATTTGTAATACAAAAATTGTTTGCATTAAATTATTTGTATAATTAATAGTGTGTATTACTAAAAATTAAATCAAAACTATATGAGAAAGCTGATTGAAGATTGAAATGTACTTACAAGTTACAAACTTTTCCTTGAAACTTCCCGTTTGTGGGTGTAAGGTAATACTTCTTGTAGAAGTGTCCAGCAGTAATCTGCCAAACAATTTGGTGACTATCTCCCCTTATTTTGCCTTTCCATGGCAGCAATATCTTGGTGAAATCGCTCACCATGTTCGTCACTCACTCTCCAAGATTTGGTGAGTAGATATCCAAATGGGAATGAAGGAAACATAGTTTCGGAGACATGCAACACCCCATAGCCTTGCATAACAGTCCAGCACGTATTCCATCAGTTCCCCGTAATTCTCAGACATTAGGTTTCCCAATTGTTGCATTTCAATGCAATACATGCTGCCTTCTCAGTATCTTATCAAAGGTAACATATTTCATCAAGTCACGTATCTAATTTCTCCTTTAATTTTTGGAGTACTAATTGCAGGAACCTTAGATAGTAAAAATTGAAAACCTTGGTCATCTTTGTCCATTGGTTACACAAAATTATTTATAAAGCCCAATTTCAGATGGAGTGGTGGTAACAGCACACTATATTTGTCAACAAGTGATTCAAGCGACATTTTTTCACCAGGATTGAAAATTCCACTCAAAGGCCAATCTTTGACAAGATAATGTTCTTTCTTTACAATATTATCCCAGTGGCACAAAACCAAACTGCATTCCTAGAAGTCTCAGAGCTTTGAGATCATCACAGATTTTCCATTTGTGATTCGAATAGCCAGTATGCTTCAGAAGGGGCCTCATCTTCTCGTAGGCTTCCTTTAACTGAGTGTTAAGGGATACTTGTATCGAAGGTTTCTCGCATCCGTTATGTAAGAAAACGGCTTTAAGATTAGTCTTTGAGGAATCTATAAATTAGCGCCATTCTCCCCATTTGTGAATCAAATTTTGTAAGTAGCCAATTCATGTCGTTACAATTTACCCAATCTCTGAGAAAAAAAGAGGAAAGATAAAGTGGTCTTTTTTGGAATGTAATACTAGTGTTTAGTTGTAACACATTATTTTCTTGAAGACAAGACACCAGTAATTCTGCTTGCCTCTTTGAAAGATTTAGATCTCTCACAAGATTGTTGAATTCTGCCTGCGACAATGGCTGTGCTGCAGATGGAGTGTCTTCAAGATCTTCATGATCTTTGTGATCTGTTGGTTTGTCACTATGATCGTCCATTCCGTTGGTGGTTATGAAACTGGGAAAGAATCAGACGGCAGAACTGGCTGCAGTGCAAATGCCAAATTTGGACAAGAAACTGTTTTTATTTGAGATTCCTGTTACTTTCGTTAAATAAATGTAGCAATCTATAATGTGGTCTCTGGATTCCCTCCACAACATGGTACAGCAAATGGCATAGGTGTGTGGGATTCATGCAGCCAGCCTCTTAAATAGCAGGAGCAACATGAGCAATAGTTCTGTGTTGGCCAACACTTACTTTCATCTACCTTTCATTCAAAATACAACTCGTACGCAACCTGAGAAACCGCGTTTGGCAACCTGAGAAATGGGATGTCTTTGAGACTTAGTCATACACTCGCTAAACACATAACAGAAAAGATTTAGTTAATTAACAGACTTCCTACACACCATTGAGTGTAAGAAACCCAAGAACATGCACAAACAATATTGTTCATGTTAGCGGAAGAATAGATACTGTGTGATCTCACTATCAATTGACTCATACAAGTGCAACTTCCTCTACCAACCCCAACTGCCTATTTCCCCCTGCTCTCACTACTTCCAACATTAGGCAGTAATATTCATAAAATAACAGAATGTGATAAGTGACGTGACAACATAAATAGCGCAGATAAAATTGTGTTTTCAGAAGAAAGTTTAGGTGATAGAGAAAAATGGTTTTCATTATTGTCATCATGGCACTGAATTACTTAACAACCACGTAGTTTTGTTCTGTGACAAGTTTCATTGTCGCACTGTGTAATTATTAATTTACTGCTTTTTTTATGTTTTTATTAATTTTATTAAGATTTTTTATTTGTTTAATTTTCTGATTGTATAACAATTATTATTATTATTATTATTATTATTATTATTATTATAGATGATAATAGATCTCTGCGCACTCCAAGCATCCTTCACAGCGCGAAATGTTTCTCGCATGTGACCCACATACCTGCCCGCCTAAACTTCTGAATGAGAAAAACACAGAAACAGCGAAGTTGCTGCAGCTCATGACCTGAAGCTCACCTTCTCCTCTGCTGTCTGGAGGCAAAGTCACATGGTTGTCAAATTGCCAAAACAAGAACAGGTGCTACCAGACATGAGTTGCAAGTTAAAATAAAGACCTGTTATTATGTCTGCAACATACTTCATTACTATTGAGAAGCTCATCAATTGATAATTAAATATCAGTGTTTCAAAAGTTGTGTTCCACCATAATTAAGAGTTGATTTCATGATTGTTAATCTTGGATTTTTCATTTAGTAGAATTTTATTTTTGTTTACAACATACTCATTTTCAGTATATTGGTTTTATTGTATAAAAAAATCTGAATGCATTTTTTCTTTGATTAAACAAATAGTAAGTCGTTTTTCATATCAGATAAAATTCCCCATAGGCTTCTTCATAATCTTAATATAAATCTTCATAATCTTTCATTTTTCTCTGACTCGCTTCATACTATATCATTCTTCATTGTCAACAGTTAAGATATTCTTGACTCTGAGGACATGTTAGTTTTCTTCTCTTGAACATTCATTCTTCCTATTTACAACTGTCAGAAATTAAGAAATATTTTCTTTTTCTGTTATACTTATTTCACTTCTTATTGAATTATTGTTGTAGGAATGAAGGGAGGCACATGCATATATTTTTCTTTAATCGTTTGAGGTTACCCTGAGAGTTGAATTGCTTTTATACAAGATTATTAAAATACAAACAGAATTTTTACATTTTGGATGCTAAGAGCAAGTTTTCTGAAAATATCAGAATTCTTTAATACAGAAATAACAATTATTGAAAATGTATAGACATCTCACAATTTTAAATTTCTACTGTTTAAGTTCAAAGAAGAATGCTGTTCAGAAAGTCAATAAAGCAGTCAAGCTGCCAGATTTTGAAGCCCATATTTCTGATGTGAGAGCAGTAAATAAATTTTCCAAATACAGCCAAGTTTTAAAGCTAATCTTCAACAAAAAACTATTCTAAAAAACGAATTACTCAAAATTTGACTGAGCCAACAAATATATTTAACATGTTTATATAATATTAATTTACTATAAAAATACCCTCTTGCATTCTTAATTTTAATCTCATGTGAAGTGATTAAGTCACTTCACTTACTGTCATTTAAAAATACACCTCAGTCACTTAAAAATATCAAGAAAGAATGAAAAAAACATTAAAAACTGCTTTTTCTGGAATATGTAACACAATACATTAATATAAAGACTATGCCGAATTTAATTGAAATATATTTGTAATTTTTATTTTCTAGAATTTAAATATTTTGGCCTCATATGGAACTTATAAAGCAATTAATTTCAAGCTCTTTAGCTGTCACAGATTCAATCTTTAAGTGTAGTGGAGTGAAGCACATAGCACATGCTTTTTGCACAAGACAATTTTGTCTAGATATCAGAATTTTGTTGATTTTGTGAATGAATGTTAATGATTTATTAGTTAATATGAAGACCTCAGACTTAAATAATAACCCACAAAATGAGGTTTTTCATTTTTAGGGTGTAAACAAGTATATTCAACTAGACATTTCTTCTGGTCCAAAATAGTTCACAAATATTCTAAAGGACAGAAGTACACTATATATTTTATTTCCATAACAAACCACATGTCAATGCAGTAAATTATAACAACCTTCATTACCAAGATGGATGCTTAAAACTAAAGAATTGTGGGTTGTGGTTACTTACTCTGGAGGTCTTTGCATATCAACGAACCCTTACTACCATTCAACCTAGTTTCTTTAAAACTGAAATCACTATCACTTATATTCTACAAATGAATTCACTATCATTTATATTCTTATCTTCAAAATCAACTTTCAAGGTCTAACTGGTATGTACAGACATTCCTCAAAATATTAAATTTTATATTTTAATAAAAATCAATAAAATATCATTAAGATTATTTCAATGCTTTTTAGCAACTCAATAAACAAAAGTTCATTGGAATATTGAATCAAAATTTATGTACTGACTGAAAATCAAGAAATCAAAATAACTACTTAATACAAACCAAGAACAAACAGATCTCTCCGAGTCAGCAACAACAGTTCAAAAATTGAAGATGATTACTCAAAGGCATTAAGTGCAAAAGATACAGAGGGATTCACACTAAATGTATTTGCACCTTACTGACACAATGTTTGTTTTAATTGGGCATCTTCAGAGATTCTCATAATAGCAAAGATTTCGTCAAGGAAATAATATTCATTTAATTAATTTTCCATACATAACACAGTATTAAGATCCATAGTATCTTTTGTGCTTAAGGAGATTGTAAACTCCACTCTTTAACTGATATTATCCATCTGCCAATGACCTTCCACTCCACTGCCCCTATAATGCTGTCAACACAGCTTTCAATCTCATTTATGACCTGACAAATTGATACTGGGGTGATTATATTCTTTTGATCTGGACATATTGCTGCTTGTGAACAACAACTACATAACCAAGAACATTAATCTTATTAAAAAAAAGTGGCAAGACTTGTTGCGTAGAACAAATTAGTATTAACTCATTTATTGTTTACTACGTTTAGCATAAATCTTTTAGATAAGCTCTACAATGCCAAATTAAGCAATGCTTCCAAAAATCAATCCTTTCATTATACTTATCACGCAATGCAATCTTAATAATTGCATTATACTATTTAGTTCTTAACATAACATGCATTTTTTCGCACCCAAGGATGAAAATTATACCATTTAAAGGCTTCTTTCATTCTCACTTTATTTCATTAAATCTCCATTTAATTAATGATTTGTTATGTTACATCAACAGAACTACTACTCATTTCCAGAATGAAATTTCCCAGATCTTTTCCAATTTTCCAGAGGATTACAAAAAAATGTTCACTGATAAGATGAATATAATGCTGTACTATTTTTTTAGGAATATCTAGTTTGATAACATTTCAAAATTTTCCCTGAGTTTTAATGTTTCTTTTACAAATTACCAGATTTTTACCATTTTCCAGAAACTTGTCACCTTGCACTAAGCATATTTAATTGGAGTGGTAAAATATAAATGTTAATGGAAACATTTCCAGGGCAATGAGTAAGAAGATAAATTTTTGTGTGATTTGTGAAATTCCCTAAACATATTTTAAAATTGGGTTTTGAAAGATGTTAGTTTTAAGTGCAAAGACTACTTCCACCACAAACAAAGGGTATTTAAAATGGATTTAGGATTTCCAAAAGACCCGTTAAAAAAAAACTGTTTCTCACTGTTTCAAACTACAAGGTGGAAATATTATTTCAGGTGTGTGTGTGTTGTTTTTTATTTAAAGGATTTTTTGTGAGCTGTGACAATATATACTACATAACATGAATTATAACGAATCTTGAATTATTAACTACATCTGTAAGAAACAAAATTGTTACGTTTTGTTTTTGTTTATTAACTCGCAGCAGGGATTGAAAAAGAGGTTGAGATGGAATTGAAAAAGAAATTATAAATCTTTGTTTTTCATTCATTAATTGTCTTTAATGCATTACTAATTTGGCACTTTTCATTTCTTGGTTTTGTAATAGTTTTAAAATAACAATTATTATATCTTGTAAGGTTTTAACATATCTTGCAACAACTAGGATTCAGCAACAAAAATAAAGATTATATTAAATTCATTACAGAATTTACATCCCTTCACTTTTATAGTAATTTATGTTTTATATGTTCATTTGTGTGTGTGTGTGTGTATGTATAGGAAAAGAGACGGAAAGACAGAGAGTGAGAAGGAAGTCTAAGTATCAAAGGTTGAACTAAATGGTCTTATACCATATTTTTTGTTCAAATTAAGAATAACGCACAAACATACTCATGATATGGCTTACTCCATTTTTGTAAGTATTGGGATGCTAATGAAACAAACTAATGCTCCTCTCCTATGAAAACTTTGTTTGTAACCTAAAAGCAATTGTTTGGTTGAAAACAATACTGAATGTAATATTTATTGAATTTTCATCACTTTTAAGCATGATATTCCATTAAAGTAGATGAATTCTTGCCTAATCTTGGGGATCTCCCCCCCTTCTCCCAATCTCAAAACACACTCCCAACCCTCTTAGGATGCCTACGCTCACATATAATATTAATGTTATCATTAATAAAAACTGATAGATGTATCTGAATGCTTAAATGCTGAAATTTGCATCAGTGTTTAATGCATTCATTCTGAGAGCATTTTCTTTGAGATTTCAAAGTACCTAATACTACTTCCACTTATGCCTTGGTTGAATATATTAAGGAATCTTTGTCTTCTTCATCTTTACTACATACTTTGACTGTAAATTTCAATGATTCTGTAATAGAATAATGGATTTTAATTCATGGACATATTGTAGAATTATTATAAAAGTGTACACACATGTTGACAAAAAAATTCTGTAATACATCTACACAATGCTAATGGTAATTCCAAATGCCATAAACTAATATTTCTAACAAATAATTACAAAAGGTTCAGAAGGGTTTTCTTATGCAGGATAAATTTTGATGATTCATTCTTTACAAATTCACGACAGAAAATTTTTTGAATGTTAGAAGTGTTTTACTTACTGTACAAGTTCTTTCTTTCCTTTTATTTCTTCATTGTTCTTTTGTTTACAAAGTAACATAAGAATCATGAACTCACACATCTTCTGTTGGATTTAGGATTTAATACTTGTAACTTTTAATAATGAATGCGGTTGAGAAGACAATTGCTTTATATGTAAAATAACATTTTTGTAAATGAATGTTTTTGTTAAAACAAAAGTACCAAAAAAGATGATAACTCCTTATTCCTCCACATATTTTTCTTTTTTTTTTTTGACCTAATTTCTTCCATAAAATGCTTTGGTACACAAAAATTCTTGTGAGAGTAAAACACGCAGACGTTGCTCCTTTTGTACTTGGGAAGAACGACAATAGAGAGGAGAGAAAAAAGAGAAAGGTAATAAGAAAATTTAACTGTCAAAACAAAACGAACATAGAACAAACAAACAAAATGCAGAAATTACACAGGAATGGAAAGCTTCAATAAGTTTTACTGGACTTCTTATAATTGAGAAAACGAAATGCTTTTCAATCTAATCTAAAATAGTAGTTATTATGAAAAACAAATACATAATTGTGTGATATGACAACAATACACAAGTGTCTGTAATATTCATCAGCCAATTGTTAATCTCATTGCTGCACATCCTCTATGACTACTCAAAGCAATGCATTCTGTAAGGTGATTACAGACAACTGTTGCATAAAAATGTGCATTAGTTTATAATTCTGCTGCACATCCTCTATGACTACTCAAAGCAATGCATTCTGTAAGGTGATTACAGACAACTGTTGCATAAAAATGTGCATTAGTTTATAATTCTGAATTTCGATGGGTTTAATTGTTGTAAATTTTTGATTTCAAATAATTAGTTTGTAGTATATATAGATGAAAATATTAATATTTTCATTAACCGTAAAGAGTACTGACACTTTGTAAAGGAAAGTCTAATCACAAAACACTGATGCAGTGATCTGTACATTATTAATTGACAAATTTGTAGAACCACTTACTTGGCCTCTGTAACAGACAGAATGTGGGTTACATGATGCTGACGATTGGTGTGGTGCCCACATTTGATGATAAGTACCCACAGGAGGTCCTTGTTCACCAGTTTTTTGAAGGGCAAATTCACTGTAACTGTTCTGATGTCGTTGCAGAGGATGTGACGATTGTAACAGCTGGTTCAGTGTAGGGGTTGGGCCTGTCTGCTGTGAAATACTTTGTCCAGAAAACAATTTTGGTTGCATGTTAGCAACACCACTACCAGGGGGGCCACTAGATGCACCACTCATTGGTCTTGATGGCATCACTGGAGAATTTGGTACAGGTTTTGAACTATGTAAACTGTGCCTATTCATAGGTCTCAAATGACTGAATGGATTTTGTGGTAAGCCACTACTTTCTGCGTTACTTTGCATATGAGCACCAGGTCCTCTATGATCTGGGTGATAACTGCCTCGACCAGACAAGCCAATGTTATACATTTGCATGTTCTGACCACTGTCTGACACTTTGGTACAATGCTGATCACTGGATGAACTTTGTTCAGAATTATGTTTAACTGACTTGCCATCACGATTTTTCTTACTGTTTTCCAGATTGGAATTGCCTGAATTTTGCTCATCGTTCGCACTGTTTTGAACAGATACGACGGTGCTAGTGTCCGATCGGTATTGACTCATATCCGCGTCTATATTATTTTGTCCCGATATTTTAGATTTCGAATGCGACTTATTATCGCAAAAAATTATTCCACGCACATTTTCACGGCCGTTATGAAATACAATGTCCTGCGGCTGGTCTTCATGGCTCTTTTCATACTTCGAATCACTTTGTTGCGCTTCCACTCGTGTTGCAGCCATGTTATACAAATTCACTTTTTTACAGACACACCGCTGTTGCGCGTATATCTGTCATTTTTCTGCGCAAGTAAATGCACACGAGAATGCCTTCGCAGCATCATAGTTATATTATTTAAGTTCGATATAATAATTTACAAGTCCCTCGGGAAGGAACGGAAATAAAAACTAAGAACTCGCACGGGAAATATCACTGAGAAATTGAGTAAGGTTACAATGAAAATTTGACATATTCATCCGCAATTGAATGAAATTTTCACATTCACTCTAAATCCACGTGCACCCTATTGTCAATATCTCACATAGACAAGATAGAGCATATCGACCCCGGCTACTAAGGTCGCCAACTATACGTCTGGATTCGGACAACAGTAAAGAAATGGCCATGGCTTCTTGAGAGTTACGACAATATTGGATCGTCAATAACATATTCTTGTCCTCAGATTAATCTTCTTCAAAACTTCTGAAGTAATATGCACTACCACACTAGTTACAACAAGAAAGATAAGCTATCCATAGACCAAAAACACATCAATTACGTATACGAGTGAATCTTGCACATCATTACCACGGTCACAAGTTAATACACAAAAACTGCAGTTTTCTTTACGAACTATACGGTCACTAAGTAATCATTCTACCCCATTTTAACATAAAAATACAGTTTTTCTACACAAGCAGCCGGTATGATGTATGTATGTAAAAGATAACAGTTGTAGGTTATATCGCATACTGACAGGTAGATCAGAATCGTTCTCTACAGACCCGTTCTTTCAATATGAATTGGATATCAAGACGGAGTTCCCAAAACATGTTTGGATGTGCGGATGCGCGCTAGTAAAAATTCAAGAATTAAGGATAAGCATTTTTCTCCGATCTCTCGTGCGTCTTTAAGAGATTTACAGAAGAAAAGTAAAGTGCCAATACGATAGTAGTAATATTATTATATTAAATAAACGTTACAATTAATACGAAGGAATGTGTGCTGTTGATCAACCTTATTTTAATGTTTGAAAATTCAATAGTTTTAATGAAACAACTGCAATTGAATTAAATCAGTTGCGCTTTAACTTACAAAAATGTTAGAGGGAGGGGGAATGCTTTGCGCGAAGTAGGATTAGAACCGAGTCATAAAGTTAAGCACTAATTGATTTAGTTAACAATACACCTGAACGGCGCCTACAATATATTATTGATGTTCACTTGGTTCTAAAATCTTACAAAATTTTCACAAAATATCGCGGGATATTTTTTAGACTTTGAAAAAAACACATTAAATTATTTTAAGAATAGGCGCAAACCGTCAAAAATGACGGAATGAAATCAGTCTCCCATATGAACAATTTATTACAATAAATGGTAGAACATAACTTAAAATTCTTTAAGACTAAATTTAAGGGTACTTCCATTTCAAAATTTCCTTTAGCAGTAAGAGGTTTTCAAACCGGTGTCTGTGGTTCTCTAGGGGACCACGAAGCGATCTTATGGAGACCCTGAAGGGGGCACTGGGTAAAATTTTAGGCTACTTACTATAATTGCCAACAGTTGCCATGTCTTGTGAAGGAAACGCATTTAGTTTCTCTGTTATTTCTTATTGTTCCTATGTTATTTAGGCAAGTTCTCGGAATATTATTATTATTATTATTATTATTATTATTATTATTATTATTATTATTATTAATCCAACATCGTGTGTGTCCAATATTAAGTCCATTGAGATCCAAGAAATGCATGTACATGCACGCAGTCCGAGCATTCATCTAAACGATCACAGCCCGATCTTAACCTTCAGAATTATTCTTCCCTGTATGTAGTTTTTTTATTACATCCCGTCGTCATTTCTTATTTTTACAAATTAATTTTGTACTATGACGTATGTTATTCTTAATAAAATGTATTTTGGTGTATTTACTAATTGATAGCTGAGAGTGCCTTTACATTTTAGCCTCTGATCACCACCAAGCTCTCTCCTGATCACCAACGTTGTACATTCCTTGCGCAAAACGCGTCCAGGGATATTAAATCTTTCTACCTCCGCAGATCTCGAGTTCCGAAGCGTGCGATTTCCCGCGCGTGCGTGCGGCGCTTTCTGCACATAGTGCAAGAGCGATTGCTTCCATTGCAATACGTTTATAGACTCTTTCTACATTATACAGCATCCTGGTCGGATTTACTTCATACATACCGCAACAAACATAATAGAACTGTTCAGACATTTGTAACCAACCACTCCTTAATGATAGGTATCTTCCCAGAAATCCTAAAAAAAAACTGAAGTTAAGCCACTATGCAAAAAAAGCAACATTCACGATCTCATGAATTACAGACCAATATCTTTACTATTTGGATTTAAAATATTCTAAACACGCATTTTAATTATAGAGTCAAAAATTTTCTCAATTCAAATAACATATCGACAGAGGCCCAACATGGATTCAGAAATGGTAAATCCACAGACACAGCTATCTCCACCTTTCTAAATGACATACTTGTTGCTGTAGATAAGAAAGATATCCCCATCGATTTGTTTATAGATTTATCAAAATAATTCGACATATTGATCATCACGTATTGTTATCCAAACTTGAAACTTTGGGAATTAGAGGCGATGCACATCAATGGGTTAAATCTTACTTTTCAAATCGTTGTCGAGTTGCCACAATAAAGAATGTTAGAGATAAAAAGATTTCTACTCATTTTTCCCAACCTACAATGATAAGTTATGGTGTGCCACAAAGATCTATCCTATGCCCTATACTATTTCTCTCATACATCAATGACATTCTCTGACCCTACAAAAGAGCAAAATGGTCCTCTTTTCAGACGACACAAACATTATTATTAAAGCAAATACACAACAAACTACAAAAAGAAGCACATATAGTCCTAGTGGCACTAGTAAAATGGTTCCAGGAAAATAAACTCGTAGTAAACACCACCCTAAACTTTCAAAACTGACAAAACTGTCGCAATAAACTTTCAGAATCCACTCTCCAAAGAAAAGCCTTCATCACAATTGATGATAAAGAACATGCCTGTAAAAATAGCCCGAAAAACAACTTTCCTTGGATTGACTATTAAAGATGATCTAAAATGGAACTTCTACATCACAGATCTAAACAAGCTTACCAAGTCATCTTATGCCATCTACATCCTTAAGCCAAATTCAAACTTAGATATGTTACGAACAGTGTACTTTACAAATGTTCACTCGCACCTAAAGTACGGAATCATATTCTGGGGAAATTATTCCCTCGAATGTATTCGCACTTTCATCATCCGAAACGAATATCGAAAATAATGACGAACACTCACAAACATGAGTCCTGCAAACCACTGTTCAAAAAATTATAAATCGTACCACTTACATGCTTGTAAATATTTGAAATATTAATATTCACAAAGAAGACTCAACATGGAAAATAAAGATTCTTTACTCTAAACACAAAAGTTCATAACTATGATACTAGACAAAAAAGAATTCGGCATGCCCCATACAGTGAAACTTCACTCTTTCAAAAACGCATACTCATAGAAGGCATTACACTATATAACAAACTCCCTAGTGAATTCAAAAGCTTAAATCCAATACACACATTTAAAAATAAACGAAAAGCTTTCGTATTAAACTATACATTCTACAGTACAAAATAATATATACTTTTACATCATAAAAATGTATTTACATCAAAATAAACTCGTACTAATAATTTGTGTATTATGTTCCATGTTTTAAAAAAACAAAACTGATTGTTGGATATAAAGGATGGACCCAGCTCAGGCATTAATCTCCTATGAAGACAATATTATTTTTCTTTTTTCCATACTTTCTTTTTTATTATTGTTTTTCAATTTTAGTCTTCTTACACTACCATAAACGAAATTATTTATATTTGTATTCTATTGTATTTAGTACGAAAATTGAATTGAATTTTAATTTCTGTATTGAATTTAATTTATAGATATACCCGTATTGTACATTATATGATTATGTACATGTACTGGTTTGTCATACAACGCTTATGCAGTATTTATGTGACAAATATAATAATTATTATTATTATTGTTGTTATTATTATTACTGCTACATTCTCGGAAATTATGTACTTACATAGAAAAGAGAAGTATTGTAATGAAGCCGAAAGTGGCAATTATTTTGTCTCGTATTGTCGGGCTCCGAAATCGAAAAAGTTGATAAATCTTGTTTTATGTATAGTAGTTTCTTTAGTACATTGTGTAGTCAGAATCCATGTTTTGTGGATACTTGATACCGAAAAATTAGTTGACAGCAAAACTTGTGTCAATCCATGGTCAACGGTACCAAGCTCCTAAACTGTTCAGACGATTGATTCCAAAATTTATATTCCCCAACAGAACTGTTCGAACTCAAGGCCCTGTGATTTTGAAACATATTTTGATTTTAGAGGTACTTTACATCTAACCTCAACATTCTTAAACTTTTCACAAAAAAGGGTCCTATTTTTTCATTACTTTGAAAAAATGGCGCGAGTCTCATTTTCGTTTAAATTCTGAATTTATGAAAATTGCAAAAGTTAAAAATATTTATTTTTTTATTTCTTTCAATAATTCTTACATAGACGACAGTTTACATAAGCTGTACACAGCTACCAGTGGTCGTGACCAACTCTAATAAAAAAACGCAGTTTTAACCCTACTTGTAATTAAGAGTTAGATTTTTTACACAGTGATTGACACTTCACAAGATTTCAGGAGAGCAAAATCACAAAAAGATAAATATCAAATCATCAGGGATGAATTATATATAATACATTGACTAAGTCTATATATTGTAATCTGAACTAAGATATAAAAGTTAATACTTTGCATAAAATTAAGTAGGAATTGAAAAAAGCTTACGTAGTTAAATAAGAATAACCACAGTTTCAAATTCTTCAAGAAGGTTTTTAAATTATAACTGGATTTAACACTATCCGGCAGATGGTGAAAACAGTTAGGGCTATTAAATGCATAAGACAATCGAAATTTAAATTTATTGACTTTTGATAACTTAAAGAATCTCTGACAACTTTTTTGTTTGATAGGATAAGTTGCTGGTGCCAATTTTGCCATTTCTAATATAAAACCTATTTAAAACCTTGTAAATGTAGCTATGTTAAAATGGGAAGAATGATTTCATTGGCCAAAAAACGGATAAGAGCTTTCTCTTTTGGTTTATTCAATACTACTCTTATGAAATGCTTTTAAGATATTCTTAGTTGATTAGTATAACTTTTAAAAACCCCTCCCCAACAATGTATACCATATAGCATTCTGAAGTCAACTAATGCAAAATATAACATCCTCAACAGAGTCACAACAATTTTTTGAGTAATAGAATGATCTAATTGTAAATTTAGTTTTCTTATGCAAGGTTAAGATATGTTTTACCAATTGAATTTTTCATCTAAAATGACACCTAAATACTTAAAACTATAAACCTTTTTTATTATTTCACCATTGCAGTTAATGTACAGTTTGAAACATTTTATACCACATTTGTGGTAAAATTAAATTTTAAAATAAAAAAAAATTAAATTAACTTTTTGTAACAAGACATTTTAAAACTATATATTCAGTTTTCGTTCATCACTCTTGTGTAATCTCCAGCGCCGAGAAAGGTACATCGTATTCATCGAGCTTTATCATCAAAAGAGATCAGAGGCCATACTCAAATGTAGGAAGGAAGTCCTCGTGAGTGAACAAAGCCAGGCGGCATCAATCTAAAAATCCAAACTCTTGACTCGTATCATCTTCCTTTTTTGTTTAGATTTTTAACACTGCATCACCCTGGAGCCTCCGCTTTCACAGAAAGACACAATACGATCGCGTCTTCATGCCGTCCAGTCTCATAGGTATGTTTTCAGGTTGATCGAAATTAGTGAGAGGAGAAAACAAAGAAAATAACGACGAAAAAGGCAAGGCAATATACCAAAAATAGGTATTACAAGTTAAAATAGACAACACAAGGCAAAATTAATATTAATTTTAACTATGATATTTAATGTTTACCTTTTGGACTGTATAATTCTAAGCAACCTTTAACAAGTATAGTACGTCAGCTTTTGGGTCAATGAATCCCATCTCGATCGAGTTTTTCGTCCAGTTTCCCTGATCCCTTAAGCAAATGATGAGATTGCCCTTTGTTTTGCTTCTGGACATAAATGTAACTTCATTATCTGTGCATGTGTTTTAGTGGGAAATAAAGTTATTCAGTGGGAAATAGTTATTCGAATTATCGTACTTTGTGTTGTCGTGGCAGAAGATTATTCCTTCGCGAAGGACATGAAGGATAAGAACCAAAATGTGCAGCTGATTTGCTTTTGAGTATATATTTTAATACATCGGAACGAATATTTTGTTAACAATAATTGCTAAAAACGATCATTTCTTTCCGTAATAAGAATTCAACTTGTATATAGTTTACGGTAGGGATCCGAGTATTAAGAAAACGTTCACAGAATACACTTCTCCCCGTAGTACGTCACACACAGTTTTTAACTGTCTTTGAAGTAAAATGAAATGAAATGAAGTGAAATGAAATAGAATAAAATAAAATAAAGAAGTTAAATAAAATGGTTTTATACTTACGTGGCGAGATTGAAGAATGAAAACGAAGAGTGAGTGGCGGGAATGATATTCTTCCGTAGAACAAACGAGAATGGCGCGTTTTAATTAAGAAAAGTATTTTTACCTAAAAAGTTGGAAACTATGCCTTGTCCAGCCTCAAAGATGTTTTATGTTTATGCCGTAGCCCGCGAAACTAGTTATAAACTTCGACAAGCGTAGCAATGTGTCAAGTGTGACTTAAGACATTTGGCAAAAACTAATTTGGGATTAAATTCTTTAGAAAGTGTGCATTAGACAGGTTCAAGAATGTTTTATGTTAATCGCATACGAAGACAACCGGCGTAACATAATGAAGTTGGACATGCGTAGCGAAGTGGCAATTCGCCCTTAAAAGTATGAGGATAAATATGACGCCATTCCACTCGTATGATCATGCTTTCATTTCGTTCTAGTGGCCGTGTTCTCGCGGAAGTGAATCGATTCCTTTAAAGGAGAAAATGTTAATAAGGAGAATATGTCGATCCTATATTTCCTTTTTATGCGGTAAGGTTCGCCCAAACGGAGTAAACAGGCCTCGAGTTTATATCAGCGAACAAATTAATATCGCGTTTCACTCATATCAGTGTTTTTTCAGTGTTATTTCGCGTTTCACTCATATCAGGAACAGGTCACCGAACAAATTATATACACTGATATGATAAACGTCATGGAATACCTCCTAATATTGTGTCGGACCTCCTTTCGCCCAGGAAAGTGCAGCAACAAGTCGTTGGAAGCCCTCTGCAGAAATATTGCGCCATGCTGCATCTATAGCCGTCCATAATTGCGAAAGTGTTGTTGGCGCAGACTTGTGTGCACAAACTGACCTCCCAATTTTGTCCCTTAAACGTTCGATGGGATTCATGTCAGGCGATCTCGATGGCCAAATCATTCGCTCGAATTATCCAGATTTCTTCAAACCATTCGCGAACAATTGTTGTCCGGTGATATGGCGCATTGTCATCCATAACAATTTCATCGTTGTTTGAGAACACGAAGACCATGAATGACAGCAAATGGTGCGCACGTAGATGAACAACCATTTCCAGTAAATGTTCAGTTGGACCAGAGAACCTAGTCCATTCCACGTGAAAATAGCCGTTATGGAGCCACCACCAGCTTGAACAGCACTTGTTAACAACCTGGGTCCATGGCTTCGTGGGGTTTGCGCCATCCTCGAACTCTACTATCAGCCTGCCACTGTTGTGCCTGGTAGCACTAATTCGTGATGGACGATCCCTTGGATATCGAAAAACACAATCAGCATTGATTCGAGTTTTGATTTTGACATCCTGGCCTTTTGGGGACGAGGAGACGTTGAAGTGTTGCACTCGGCACTTTTTCTTATCATCTCAGGAACGTATTCAAACACCCAAGACTTGTCTCCAGTTATAACATTCTCTAAAAAGTTTAGGTTTACTTCACACATTTCCAGACGTTCCCGACACACTTCCACTCGGCGCAGTTTTTGGTCGCCGGTTAACACTTTCGGGACCAACTTTGCGCACACTTTCCGACGCAATCTCGTGAACGTTCATTTTCGGAATATTTAATGTCTCTGCAATTAAACAAACGCTTAAACGATGTTCCGTATTCAAAAGATCCCTCACTCGAGTCAAATTTTCGTCGGTGTTCGTCTTCGATGGCCTTCCAGAGCGTCCTTCGTTGTTGATGTCTTCGCGACCTTCTGCAAAGGCCTTGTGCTATCGATAAAGTTGCCTCTCCGACAGACAATAATTGCTAAAGGCCATCTTTAGAACTGGAACAGTCTCGAAGCAGTCTCGCCGAGTTTAACAGAAAACGTGATCGCCATATGTTGCTCGACGGAGCGTTACAATTTGAACTCGGACGGGTCACCCACGCAAAATACTGTCCTAATCCTGCGGTAGCTCGCAGGCAACTGTCGTAAAGACTGCTTTTTATTCGAAACCCCCACTACCCTACGCGCTAGCGGACCGAGTTGGGACGTATAGTCGCGTCCGAAAAAACATTGACATTACTTTCCAGGCACACCTTGTAGTGTCCACACATGGAGCTATTGCAAGATGTTTTTCCCAAGCGCCGGCCGATCCCCAAAAAAGTTTCAATCTTTCTAACTGAAGGGAACACACATCTGTTGTACAAGAAGTGGAACTCTTCGAAGCCCGAAAACTACCGCCCAGTTACATGATCATTGGTAGTATACAAGTTATTCACTCTGTTGTGATAATGAAAAATTCTACAAACACTGTGAAATCAACAGCATTTTGGTAGAAGAGTAAATGGGATGTATTCTTGGGACTCTGGGCTGGCTGCAAACAGCAACTTACCATTACTGATATAATATTGAAGCAGGAGAAAACAGAAGCTAATTCTTCTACATAGATTATATCAAGACATTAGATTCTGTGACTCACATCTGTCTATTGAAAATTCTTGAAATTTACAAAATTCTCTCGGAAAGTATTAAATGCTTGAAGTCGGTGAAGAACAAATCTTACGGAAATGGTGAAATTGAATCCACTAATATAAGAAGAGGAGCATTCCAAGATTTTCTTTCGTGAATTTGATTGTGTTTAGCCATCAATTAATTATGTGCTTTATTGCAAGAAAGTAAGTTGGGGTTCTAGATAAAATATGATAAATAGATCCGAAACTCTTTAGTTGGGATCTTTAGTGAAAACATTAACATCTCATTTGGTATTGACAAGTGCGCTATTCTCAGTGTTCAAAAACGGAAAACTTTACAACCGAACAAGTATTCATGAATTAGAACCGGATGATATACTCCACTGGTATATATATATATATATATATATATATATATATATATATATATATATATATATATATATATATATATATAGAGAGAGAGAGAGAGAGAGAGTTTTCTTTAGCTGGGTGTGTTGAATTGTGGTGCCGCGGAGTTCATGCACCACGATTCAACACACCCAGCTAAAGAAAACTCTCACAGAAACGGAGCATACAGGAGTAGAATAACTAATGTACGCAATACAAAATTATCATACAATATACATATACATTATAATATACATCAACACCTTGACGGTACCAATATGAACCTATTCATTTGAAATAGTTAAATGGGCACTGTTTTAAATTTGTTAGAACAACCAGACGATTTCTAAGTTTCAATATCTGCACCCCAATTTTTCCACAAACTCTATCTACCCCGAAAAGTCGGAGGAGGAAGCTCACTGTGCATACTATGTACGGCAAGAATTTGAACTTGGCGCGCGCGGGCCTTGTACAGAGCGCACTTGGAGGCTACGGGAAATAGCAGTTCGGGTGGGTAATGGTCGCTCGGCCCCAAGGCAGGGTTCGAGTCTCTACCTACAGCAGCGCCCGATATAAAACGGGCCCGCCGACACCAAGAAAGTAGAACCTCACGCTTTATAAAGCAATAATTAGGCCGCAAATAGACTACGCATGCCCAAGTTGGGAAATTGCAGCAAATTATCTCTTAAACAAACTGCAAGTAGTTCAAACCGAGTGTCTCAGGGCCGCCCTCTGCGCCCCTACATATACTCGTATAGAAACTTTACATCGCGAATCATCAATGCCACTGCTAAAAAATCATATAAAAACTATAGTTAAAAAAATCTTTGAGAAAGCAGCTGACTCGGAAAATGATCTTATTTCCGCGATCGCCTCATACCAACCCGATCAAAGGGCGACCCGATCAAAGGGCGATCCGATCAAAGTATAGGCGACCGAAGCACTTACTGGAGTAAGGGCAATCTGAAACAGAGAAGTGGGACTGAGGCATAAACGTAGTATTACAAAACACGCAATGCGCGCGCCGGTAGGCTAAAGTCATTTTTTGACCTTTTGTTTTTCTTTATGTTACATGATTGGCCATAGATGCCCGTAAGGGTAGGAGTGGTCCCACCGCGGTTGCGTGAACGCGCATTGCACTTTTTCGTGCGTTCACAAAACCGCACAAATGTACTGCTGGCAAGAAAGTAGAACCATTCCAGACAGCACAGTGGAGTTCGACGCGGCAGGCACTACGGAGACTACGACAGCCAGTGCTGCGAGCTACGGTCGAGGGGAGAGGAACCCGGGCGACCACGCCCCAGGGAGAGGGCCTTCTGGTGCGAGCCTGCGCGCCAGCGAGCAGTCGAACAGCCGTGCCCTAGACGCCCGGGAGTGGTGGCGCATCGCGCCGGGAAAGCTGGCTGAGTTACTTGGGAAGTTAATATGTTATTTTGGGAAAGAGTTCATGGATGTACAGATTTTGGTGAATAAACTGTTCGTCGAGTTTAAACCCTGTACTGATTATTCAGTAGAACAAGAACATAACACAGAGTATGTAGAAAGCAATAACAGAATATGGAAAGTAAACTGTCTAGCTCTTCTGGCCAAGTTGCGTAGCATGTTATTAAAGGTTTATAGGTTACACGCTACTATTTTTTATAACACTACGATAAGCATTCTAAATACTCAAGATCAACTCCATTCACGGAATGTAAAAATTCTGCATGGGCACGTCCTCTAATCTGGAAGAACAATATATTGATAAAGCTGCGTCTCTGCATTGGCTAAAAAGTGGATATACCCAGAGAGAAATGGCTATCCAAGATAGGGTACTGCGAACCAAAAACTGCAAAAAAGTTATGATAGTGGTAGACAAATGCAGAAAATGCGATACATATTTGAATCGATTTTTTTTGCGTCTAGACGGACGCGTATCTCAGCTCATTACGAAGCGTTGAGCGCACTACGAAGTAATCCTCCGTTACAAGCGTTCTCTACGGGCCGCTGAGTAGTCGTAGTCTGTCAGTTGCAGTTAAGTCAAAGAATAGCCGACAGGTAGCGTCTTCACGCTCGCTTCATCTACCTATCGGCTAGAATTGGGAAGGAATAAATTTAGGGATAAGGTTTAGGACGCTTCACAGAAGTTGGACTAGCCCCTGCAAAGCATGCAAACTCGTTTTGTCGTAACAAATTTCACATGAGGTTCTACGGGAATCGAAACGGGAACCTCAGTGGTGAAAGGCAAGCGAAATCCGCCCTGAGCCACGAGTACCCGTATTGGAAAAAAATCTTCCTTTCAGTCATAGTCAGTCGTCAATCATTGCCTTTTATCCTCCTGACTTCAGGGAACGTAGTTAAGTAATTCGCCTAGCGACGACGGTTACCTTATAACAACGACAGAAGAGACTATAGAAGAAAATGCACGCCATTACCAGAATATACAGTTAACACACTCAATTTGATAAAGCAAAGAGCTTACAGTCTGAATATCTTGACACAAATATTAAGCGCATATGACAAACAGCTAAGGCGTTGTAAAAAAAACAACAGAAGAGACAACAGAAGAGACAACAGAGAGTATAATGTCAACTTTAAAGTAGGCCAGATAATAGGGAGTTTTAGCGCCACGCGTAAGGTAGCGGCGTTATGCACTAACAGTCACGTGACAGACCTTAAAGTCATAACGTCTTACCTTAGGCCTAAGGTACGACCTTATACCTTCATAAATAGTGCACGCCTGTGGGAGTCTCTACGGGCACCTTACAAGCGGCAAAATGGCCGCCTAAAAACAGGAAAAGTTTTTTCCAACTCTAATAAACCAATTCTCGTATGTAAGGCAGTTACAATTATTCCTTACGAACTCCACAACGCTGCCAAAAATTAACGGGATATGTTGGAGAGGTGACAGGAAAGAAATTCGCGAAAAAGAAGTTCAAATCATATCTTCGGGATAGGTTATGTCTTATGCTCATAACGAACGCTGTTTTAAGGTACTTCCTATATTTTCAAGAAAAGCAGATTCAAAATCTAAAACTCCATGCACAATGTGTATTTGCTGGTCTGTTGACTCGTAACGTGTTTTAAATATCTCACCACTAGCCTACACTCTTTGATAAATTATGCAATTTCTCTGTTCAACGCTTGAAATGCTTCCTTTGTTATAATGCATAACGCAATGTCGCAATTGCTAAAACTCTTATGAACGTTGTTCATTACGACCTTATGAAGGCGTTAGTCACGTGATCAATAGAGTTTAAGGATATCTCCTTACGCATGGCGCTACAACTTCCCACTTAGAAACACTGAGACAAACTTGACGCCAATTAAAGAAGAAATCAAAGGCCATTGAGCAGGTGTATGGTCGGATGAAATTAAATATTACAATGCTGATGTAACGATTCGGAAATCAGCAGAGAAGATTGTGCCCCTGCAGAGCTTCGAAATTGAAAACAAATAAAGCATACCCTTGCCAAACTACAGAACTGCTAATGCCCTGGAAGCGATGCAAATCATAATTTTTCGTTTAAGCAATTTAGGAATAATAATAATGATGATAATGATAATGATGATAATGATAATAATGATAATGATAATAATGATAATAATGATAATGATAATAATGATAATAATGATTATAATGATAATGAGAATAATGATAATAACAATAATGCATTAAAAACCTTTCATTATTTCAGTTCCAATGTTTGAATGGAATAAATTTTAATGTCGTATGTATGGGGTACTGAGGGATGATCAGAATGCTGTACTCATGATTTTAAAATATAATTATTAGAATAATCACTACCTATCAATAATGTTCGTTATTTACCAAGAATTTAATAATAAGACCTTTTTTCAGAAACAAACTATACCAATTCTGTTGAAATACACTGTATTTCATACTCATACGTTGCAAACCTATTAAATAAATACTTTTAGTGAACACAGTTGTTCTATCTCTGTCTCTGACACATGCACGTTTCACACACACACACACACACACACACACACACACACATATACATAGGGATACGCTGAGCGAGCATCACGTGGACTTCTGCATTCCTCTCTCATAAGTCTTAGAAATGAAGAATACCTTTCAGTGAAATATTGATATTACACACTATACTCCGATTTAAACTAGTGGTACTTGAAGGTCACAGGATGAACGGAGGGGGGACTCTGTCACCCAATCGGGAGCTTTATTAGAACTGCAATTTTTGGTTTTGCAACTCCCGATTGGATAACAATGTCCCCTTCCCTTCCAGCTTCAGACCTTGAAAAGCCGCTGTTTTTAAATGCGAGTATGTGTATTCATCTTTTTCTTGGAAAGTGTGTCAACCCTTTCCCCCTTACGCCACTGAAAAAAAACAAAAGGAGAAAAATCCAATCCCAAACTATGTAGTTCAATATATACTAATAATAAAATATGCAATAAAATTTAGAATATAACTCTAAAATTTGATATTTTAATCTGCATTCTACAATATGGAAAGTTAATCCGAAATAAGCACTTAGGAATTCTAATTCCGATAGAAAACAGAACCCAAAATTCTCAAAGCAGAAGGAACATGATGATATAAAAATCACAGCCCTTCAAGGGTCAAATTCGATTTGGGGTTAGCAAAATGCCTACAAGGCATTGCCATGCGAGATATCAAGTGAAGTTTTAAATATTTCATACGTGCAATACTTGAATTCGCTGTTCATTAGTGTCATTGGATATTGTGATGAGATGGCGAATAATTTCGTCCCCATTGTATTCCATCAATATTAACCTCTCTGGACCTCTATTTTGAAGAAGTCGTGAATTTTTTTGCGTTAACTTTAAGGTTATAGTTGGTTATAGTTGGTTGACTGGCCACTAAGCACTAACCACTAAGTTAAACATATCATTTATGAGAAACAATTTATTTTATTCGTTGTGTACTTTGATTAGCTTTACTCGCACAGTTTACGAACAAACATTTTACAGAATTCGGTTAGGCGAAACGCTCAGAAACTTTCTCGCGCAAGTTTTCTTGATACACGAGCTCCCTAGTCCTCGTCCATGGCTGAATATCACGGCACAATGAGATACTTAGGTTCGACTCAGAACGGCACGTACCAATTTACAATGCTGTCAACAATCATCTCGTACTTTCAAAATAATCGTAACATTTCTCGTGGCACGCTTTGGCGAGTTAAGTGTATGCTCACAGTTGGTACGCCCTCATAAGTCGTAACGAAGCCAGAGCCCTCCTCTCCTCGCAACGCCACTGTGATATATCGAGAAAACTTGCACTTATAGTACATTGTTAAGTGACATTGTCAAGTTGACACATATCTTGGCATTGATATGTTAACGTATAATTTGTTACTTTTTTTATTTTGGTACATTAAAAAAGTAATCCTATCCTTGGGGGGAGGGGAGTCAGATGAGGTTCTCAATTGAGCCCTTGACTCCGAGGGTCCCAATGGAGCGCACAGATTTCACCCAGAGTATCATTGCACCACCCTCGCTACGTCCCTACAAGCTATGTTACCAAATCACGATATACACTTGGCATTAGATATCTTGAATTATTTGTTTAACCCGCATCACATCATCATTAGTTCGCTACACCAGTTGCGGATCCAGGGAGGCATGGGGGTGATGCGCCCCCCCCCCCCAAAAAAAATAAAAACTTTTGTTATTTTTCTAATTGGCAATTTTTTAAAAAATATTTGTTAGAATTATGTAATTATTTTAAACAATAATATTGTAGTGTTATATTCTACAAATATATATATTCTGTGTCTATTATATAACAGTGTTATATTCTACAAATATATACAAGATAAGTTAATAACAAATGTTTATTATTTAACAAAAATATTTTAACACAAATCTATTATGGCCCCCAGTGGGTAACGTCCAGGCTCGCAATGCAGGTGGGCTCAGGGAAAAGAGGGCCTACTTTCAGACTGAAGGTTTTGCGATGGTAAGAAATATTTATTACTTGACACACTCATACTTTTCAATAGTTGATACAATAAAAGTTTAAAATCAGCGTCTTCCAGAACGTTTCCGCTTCGGTATGTAATCCTGTTTCTGAATCAATAAAGGTAAGCAATTCTTAACAGTTTTAATTTCACAAAATTAAATAATAGGGGTAATTTTTTCCACTATTGGTTATTAATCATAGATTCATGCATTCGTTAAAGGATATTTTTATTATTTAAGATACTAACACTAGTGTTTGCCCCTTTTAAGAAGGGGGTTCGGATAAAAGTTTTGCGGGCAGGCCGGCTGTCTTTACGGTACGCTACTGACGGCCCTCTCCAAAAGGATCGGCTGCATCCGCCTCTGCACTTTACCAAGCCGAGACACGTCACTAAACCCATCTATTCGACCAGTACCGAAGGGAGACAATTTTGGGTCCCAGGCAATGCTGAAACGTACTATCTCTCCCCCCCGGCAAAAAATGAGAAAGTTATTTCAAGAAACAATATTTTATTTTACACTTATTTACAAACTATTTATTATACTAAACTTTATTATATAAAACTTATTTCCTATTTATTATACAAACACTTATTTTATATCAACAAATAAAAATTACGTTTAAGCTAGAAAAAGTTTTCAGAAATATATTTTAAATAATAGTTTGAAGTAAATGTATTTAGTGATCAAATCATAGTATTTTCAAGGTGAGTTTAAAACACTAAAAAATGTAGTGTTTAATAAAATTATTTGTTAAATACATGGAATAATATATATGAATTTCAGTATTCCTATTTTATTGTTAGCATCATTTAATTCATTTCATAAAGCTCTACCTTATAAGAAATGACTATTTAAGGTAAACATTTAATTGAAAATTTTATGAATTATCAGACAACTGAACCACAACTTATAACATTACGAGAACGATATTCTTGATTTCTAATTTCTTTTTCAATTTTTTCCTATCAGTCCAATGCTGCGATTTTTAAAATTATTCATTTTTTTTGGAGTACTTTACATAAAGCCTCTGAAAAATTTCTAAATTTTCTCCAAAATGGCTCCAAATGTTTTCTTTAAATTTCTTTCACGAATAAAGTAAACTACACTTATACAGGTGGCATAGGTTCAATTTTCACGGTTACATTGCAAGCAATTTCCGGTTTGCGCAATATTGCGTGCAATTTTAAAAAATCACAAAAACAAGATTGACTCAAAAATGGGTCCAAAATTATTTTTTTAGACTTCTGGTAAGGATAGTGGTAAATGCGCTCTATAAGTTGACATAAAGGTCATACTGCTCTATTCTTTTGTTTTTTTAAATGACAACAATTTAATTATATATATATATATATATATATATATATATATATATATATATATATATATATATATATATATATATATATATACATATACATATATACATGTGCTTTAAATAATAAGCTTCTCGAAAAATCAACCGTTTTCTGTCAAAGTAGCTCAAACTCCATTTTCTGAAAATGTCTCCAATTTTTTCAGTTTTCAAAAGCAAGTGCTAATTGCACTCTTTAATATGACGTATTGTTCACTTCTGGGTACTTTTGTTTTTTCAAAAATTACACAAATGTAGTTGTTTTGAAAGTTCTCACGACGTTAATATGCACATTTACAGCAATTTGTTAACACCATTTTGTTTGTGAGCTAAAGTGCTTCAAATGAAGTTTTTTTAAAACAAAAATTGTTGGTGCAAAAGTGTATGAATTCAAATTTCTCAAAAATGGCTCCAAATTTTTTCTTTAAATTTCTTGTAATAGAGTAAAATACGCTTATAAATGTGGCATAGGTAAGATTTTCACTAGTTGCTCTGAATTTTCGATTATTGCAAAACTTAGAATTTCTTTCAGCGAGGCCCTAAAACTATAAAATTGAAGATTGAGATTTTTCCCTCAAATGAAATTTGTTCTCCATATCTAGTTCTTTCATTAATGTCATGTACATTTCTTTCAACGCCAACAAACATAAAAGCCATATTGCTCTATTCTTTTGTATTTTTTAAAAATTACAAAAATGTAATTTCTTTAAATTATTTTACACCAAAGTGAATTTCACTTTTCTGAAAGCTCATTAAACTTTCTATTAAATGCATTTTGATTTATCCCAGTAGCATAATTAGGCTTCGAGTAATTGATGGTCAAAATTTTAACAGACAATTACTGAGAGGGTGCAACACATCTGATAACAGCTCCCCATAGCAGAGATGATTGAAGCAAACATGGAAGGCAGGGCCGAGGTGGAGCTGAGCAGGACTGTTTAGGGTAAGAGAGGTAAGGGTCAGGGGAGGACTCTACAGAGAAGGGTAAAAGGGCATTCACAAAACATTGAATTCCATTTAATAATGAACAGAAGATTGAGACTGATAAATACTAGAGCAATGCAAGGTATTTTACATAGTTACTGCCAAAATTCAGTGATAGGTGTCTTTGGTAAGTCTCAATAAACTTCACATACTTACTGTGGGTAGTTTACTTTTTATACGATACATTTTCGTCATGAAAATATGAGCATTTGCCACTTCTCTGACTTGTTTGACAGACTTGAGCATTGATCCTCAGCTTGCACAGAAAAACTGCTGCCTTTTGTCTCTGCCTCAGTGTCTTGGAATGACTGCAGGGCTCCTATAAAACTTTGCACTTCCACAAAACTGCCAACAAATTTTAAGCAGTTGCCTTTACTTTAAAATTTAACAAATGCTATTTAAAATGCCTAATAGATCCTGATATTTGCTAATGAAATGATAGACATTTGCCAATAGTGTTTTTGTTTTATAACATGTTAATGAAATATAACTTCTTTGATGCTAATTAGTGAAATATCAATATTTAATACTATCAGCAAGCTGAACAAATTAAAAAACTGATACCATTTTAATCAGAATGAATAACAGGATACAGAATATTTTTTAACTTCATTAGAATTTCTATGTCTGACATTAAGGAGCTTAAAAACAAAAGCACTTCATCAGAGAACAGGCAACTTTGCACAAAAATTACTATTTGTCAAACTGTGTTCCAATAACACTCTAAAATGTCAAGATGCCCACCGATTGCCTGATGCCAATTTCTCAGTTTTTCTGCTTCAATTTCAGCAGAGTGATTCTCAAGCAAGATTAAAAATTAATAGATCATGTAATAATTGTTTAATCTTTGACCATAATGCTGGCAACAATTTGTTGTGTAATCCTGTAATCATTATGAGAAATCCTAATTATTAATATTTCTATTACACATGCACAAAAAAACATACAACCCTTATCAAATCAACTCACATCATTCTTTTGTGAATACAGGGAAAGGAAATAATCAATAAATGCGTATTTCTAAATGACATTGCTCACTGACCACTGAATATGATAAGTTCCATCCAATTTAAGTAACCTAACAAAAATTGGATAGAACTTCACACATATGGATGGAATCACATATATTATTAACTGCACGACTTTAAAAATATTTCTTCCTTCAGAGACATCTTAACAAGTTTAACTTTCTAATCGGAATGTTACTTGGTTTGTATTTGACAAAGCAAGATCAGGTTTCTAAACAGGAATTTAAAGGAATACAGTGGTAGAAATATAGAAATCAATGTATAAATACAAATATATATTTTTCATTTCTACTACATAGTTTTATAAATAAATATAAATAAAATGGAAACAACATTTTATAGGCTTCCTTTTCTTCCATATAATTAATATCTTGAATCAAAGAAAGGAAATTCTATTGTATTATCTATGTCAGCTGTGTCATGCTGTCAACATAAAAATGATGAAGTTCTGGTATATTCATTATTTATATGTTTTTTGTAAGTACTATTAGCTATACAATTTTTAAAAGGGAGTGTTCTATTACTCATGTAAGTGCCAAATATCACTAAAAAACATGCAAGCTTTCTTCTTGCATGTTTTTGCATTTTCTGATTCATGAAGCATGTGCAACATAACTTCTAAGAGAACTCAACTCGTCGAATAGTTTATTTTTATATTCTAGGCTTTTAACCAAAATACTCTTATAAATAAGAAATGGAATAATAAACATAATTACAGAGCTTTGCCGATTTCTCCAATATTATCACCACCACCACCACCACATTTTTCAAGAAATGAAAGAAGTTAGAAATAGAAGTTTTGCTCAGTCACAAAAAAGGAAAATAGTTATAAAAAACCTGAAAGACGAGAAGAGAAAAAAAGATTCCATACCAATTAAATAAAATTCTGAATACCAAATAAATTTCCATACCAATTCTTCAAAATCCTTCTGAATTTTAAAATACGTGTTTCTTCTTTAAAAAATATGTACTTCAGAAAACTGCAGATTAGTGTATTAGCCAGAGAGCACAAACAAAATGAAGAGGCAACAAATAATTTACCTTCTTAAATGCTCTGAATATTTTAAGTAATTATGGAGAAGTGAGAAATCCTTTGGAAATCAATAAAAAATAACTTTAAATTACAGACAAAAACCTTAGATATTGATAATCTTAATAACGTTCTTGCTCACTCTAACTCAAAATCATTTATTATACACAAATACAAAAATATTGTGCACTAAAGAATTGTGCTCACTTTCAAACTAAGCAAAAAATATATATATATATATATATATATATATATATATATATATATATATATATGCCAATGTTACAAACACAAAATAACTATTATATTGTCCCAGTAAAGAGTATGACGGCAATAATCATAACTTTCAAAATAATATACCATCTGCACAAAAGAAGCATGGACACCTGCATGGACTGCACAAAAGAAGCAAGAAGATTACAAGACATTACAAGAGATCCCCTTGGTGAAATAATGATTTTGTTTTAACATTCGGTCTTATAACTACTAGCACCAAATAACCTTCAAGACACTGCCAGGGAAAACACATCCCTTCCTCCCCAATACTTTTTTGGTGTATGGGTATATTGGAGGGCCTCCCTGTAATATGTACCTTACGTACTGAATCCCCCACCCCATAATTTGGTGCTGATAACACTCATGTTCGAGACTACAAGGGGGAAGAAAAATTAAATACAATCAACAAATGAAAAATTTACTGACCAGTAATTTGATAAAGCATTTTCTCATTTCCAAAATTAATAAAAAGAACCTGGTAACATAAAACAATTTAGATTAAAATTTTAGAAAATTAGTGTAGACATTTTTATACATTAAAAATTTATTTTTGATCATGTGTTAATAAGGATAAATAAACCTAAATTTAAAGCAGACTGCATCAAATAGAAAATCAGAAATTAAAGTTGGAGGTGATGATAATGCTAATGGTGATCAGATTATAAATATAACACATCTTTTGAAGTCGTTTAATGTGCAATAACTGACGTACAAAAAAAATTTTCTAACTAGGTGGATTTTGTACAGAACAAAGGTAAATTTTTGAGTTAGTTTCTCTTCCTCCATTGGTTACATTGCACATTCAAAATTCCATGGACACAAATAAAAATTTTTGCATACACTTGTTGCACTTAATGTGGCATCTTTTATGTTATATTTTCATATGGTGTGTCTCCTGTTCAATTCATTATGTCATGTCTTATGTTTGACTAGTTTTTTTCTAAAGCTGGCACTATAACTTATGACTTTTATTTTTGTTACAACAACACCAATTTTCTTTTTATTTAAATATGACTGATATATCTTAAAACTCTTGAATATTGAAAATTTCATTTTTCAGCAACATTGTTGTTACACACAGCATTCATATTTCTCCAATATCTCTGTCTTGCCTTATGCTTTAAGCTTTTGAGTCTTGACTTGGCACCAAGTATAAATAGTTATCAGATTGCATTGAAAGTTTTCCATTTAATATTTATTTCACTTCTATTTCACAAAGTACACATCTTGTACATAATTGCCAATGTACATGTAGATTATGCTCTTAAATATTTTTTGGCATATTAAGAAAGGGGTATATGCATTACATTATATAAGAAAGAAGAACAAACTGTACATGGGAACAAATGGAGAAATTTTAGAACCCCCAACTCATTTCAATATTTCTTTACTTATATTAAAGTATTTTTTGTATGTTGCAATACTTAAATTGTGACATGTTTTTCTACACTGTGTACAAAAAGTAAATACTGTAACAATAATGAAAAACTGCACTAATTAGTTAACATTATACAATTATATACTAGTATACATTTTTTTTAAGAACTGCCAAGAAAGGCATTTTCTGTCTCCTTGGTCTTTCTATAACAATAACAATAATAAGATAATTATAGTGATAGCAGTAGACATTATACATTAGCAGTTTTTTCTTGTTGATTTTGCAAATAAACAATATTGTCATCACATTTCAACATCACAGACCACTTGGCCGCGCAGAAATTATGTTGAAAACTGGGCCAATTCGCAAAAAGAATCGCCGCAAAACAGACCGAAGCTCAGGTTTTAGATCAAAACACATGATTTCACAAAGAAGTGGATAGTAATTAGAAGTATGTACAGCAAATCGTTCATCGTCCATTTTCAAAATCCTTGTGAGAACCAGAAGTAGTAAACAGGTCCACGCCTCACGATGAGCCTCAGACTGCAAACAAAGAAAGTACTCCAGAGCTTCTCGACAAACTGCAATAAGTCTCTGTTGAATTGTGTTCCAAGCACCTTGATGAGACTCATCACTATACATTTTAAATAAAATGCGAAGTACGCATGCTAAACTTTGTGTTTCCTGCTTAAGAAGATTTGGTTTTACATTGCCCTTGAAGCCTGCTTTCCACAGCAAGTTTCTTTGTTCATGATCTGAATTAAATGCTTTTGCAAAACGATGAGATTGAAGTAAGCAGTCTGTAAGAAGGAGAAGATGTTTTGAGCTAAGATTACGATACATTCCTTGCTCTTCCCGTTGAGTCTCTAGCAGTCCAGTCTCAACATGTAGTAAATCAGCTTGGGCAAGAGCAAGATTTTCTTGATCTTCTTTACGAGATGTTGCTGGGAAAAAGACAATATTGTCAATTGTTTGTATCAATTCTACTTGAACTACACATTTAATGAGGAGCCCTGCAAACAATTTGCTGTCAGATCCAGATGATATTTCAACATCCATTTCTTTACTGGTATTATCCTCCGGTTTCCAACTGAGAAGAGCATTTGGTATGGTGCAGTTAAATATATCCAACATGCACTGGCAAGTTTTATCCCATGTTGCTTCTGTAAATTTGAGACCATTGGAGTTCACAAGATTTTCCAAACAATTAGTACCTGATCGGGCAAGTTGCTCGTTATCTTGTTGAACACACCAGTGCAACTGAGTATATAAATCTTCCAGAAGCAGTGGCCCCAAAATGTCAAAATACTGAGTGAACACATCAATTATTGCATATAATGCATGATTACAAGTAGTTGTCATCCATTCAGCCTTTTCCGAATGTTGTTCAGGAAGTTTCATGTTGTCAAATATCCTAAAAAGGACTTGGAACAAATCTTTCCACCAGTGTGCTTTAAAAGTTTCTCCATATGTCTTCACTATTTCAAACAAGACAGTAAGACCTCTGGTACGAACATCCAATTTACATCGACTCACAATACAGGACAATTCAAATAATAATGGAAACCAACCACGGACCCATACTCTATCTTCTTCAGGCACATTGATATCTTCCATATTGAAATCACAAAATAACCGAGGTTTCTCATCCACATATTGAGCACACTGAAGTATAAGTCGAATAGCTTCCATACTAGTGTCAGGAAAACTGGCATTGCATGCAAATTCAGACAAACATTTCACTGAATCTTGGAAGGAATCAATCATTATTGGAAAATGTTTGGCATATAGTTCCACTATAATTTTCCCAGTAGTTTGAAATGCAAGTTCCACTATTGCTTCATCGTGATCTGAAGCTGCAAGATGAAAAACACTGAATATGTTCTTCCAACCAGAACGTATATTTGGTGCTTGGGAATTTACCATTTGAGCAATGCAACGAACAACCATATCACGAATAGTTGGAGATCTATTCTTTTTCATGATATGCTCAAAGGGTCGCAAGAAATCTTTCTGAAATCTGAAGTTAGCAAATTCTCCCTTTTCTATAAATTTCATAGACAACTGTCTTAAAGAATCAACAGCAAAGAAAGCTATATCCTCACTCGGATTACAACCTACTTTATTGAAGTGTTCACCCAATACCTGCCAAATACGAGACCACTGGAGTCGAATGCGCCCCATGTTATAATATGAGATTTCAACAATCTTCTGCAAACTGAACATGCGAGGATGAGCAGGGTGAGCCAATTCATCCACGGATACCTGGCATAATGCATTAACAAAATCAACAATAGCATCACCATCTAAACGAGTGGAACCAGTAAAAATCCTATCAACAGCAACCACAACACTCTGTGAACTAGCTTTACCAATAGATTCTTTCACACTTGGATCTAAGGAACTAAGGTTTAATTTAAGTGGATCGCTATGGTGTAAATATTGATGATCACTGCTGTGGGTCTTTGGCCCAGAAATAAATTGGGGCCTCACACCAGTCCCAACAAGCTGAGCTAATTCAAGCTGAGAAATACATTTTACAATATCTAGCCATGAACCACCTAAGTAGTTCCCATCAGTATGAGCTACAGTTATCAGGGTTTTAATTGTATCTATGTTTTTAGCTTTCATTTCAGTAATAGGTGAATTTGCAGTCAAAAGGGTAAATCTTGCTAAGGCTTGGACATAAGCATCTCTTTCAAGACTCATGTGAAAAATGCATGCTATTCTGATAGCACAACGAATTCCATCCAAACACAAAGAAGCAATTTCTGGGTCATCACAGTCTTGCAATCCAACACTAAATGCTGCTAGGAATGGAGTCCATGCCATCTTAAACATTGGCCGCACATGTTCTAAATGTTTAGCTGATGTGAAAGGTGCCTGAACATGACTAACAGACTCCATTAAATTCTTTGCAGTAGTAGATATGGCTTCCATTTCCATATTCCACAAGAATCTGCGTCGTTTCTCACTTGAAATAACTTGTTTACCAGGTTTGTTGATGGTACTTTTCATTTTGATTTCATGACCTGCAATTTCATCATAGATATTTGAAAGGTATTCCTCAGGTAGGTCTTGACTATCACTAATTCCACGATTTAATTTGATGTATTGTTCTTTGGTCATTTTGCTTTTCACTTGTGGTGAATGAAGATCTGTTGTCAACATAATAACTGAGTAAGCAAGAACATATGCTGTATCAGCACTTGCAAAGAGACCATTATTAGGATTACATCCACAATAACGACTGGCAAATTTCTCCATTAATCTGTCAATCTTTTGTGCTTCTCCAGGAAGCCGGAAACCTTCTAGAAAGTAACGCAGGGCAGAAACAATATCTCTGCTGCTGAAGTCCATTTGATCAACATAAGCATACATAATTTCCTTGGCAAAATCATCATTTTCTCCAAGAAAATCTCCAATGCCAGTTTTATCTAATCGATCATCGTTGTGTAACCATTCTGCAACTTCAGCTGGTGACAATCCCAACAACTGCTGTTCTTGCAAAAACTGAACTCCTTTCCTTGGTTTCCGACTAAATAAAGTAATACCCGTTTCCCAAATTTCCTTCTGGTGTTTTAAAACTTCAAATTGTTCAGGAGTGTCAGGTAATTCACGATTACCTTGTCCAGAGCTTCCTGAATTAAGACTATTGCTGCTACCATATGATTTAATGGCACTTTCTTTTGCAGAACCTGGTTCACTATCAGTTTCTTTATTTTGATGTTCAGAGCCAAGTGTTGTTTGTGAGTTAGGATTCACATACAGGTCTTTACTCCATTCCACCATGCACTTCAAGATTGATACAAGGCACTCTAATCCACGAATTCTCATTGATTTCTCCTGATTTGGAGTAGCACCAAGTTCTAGAGCTTGCCGCCCCTGGGCAATTTTTGAAAGATCATTTACTAATCTTTCAAAAAGATTAGCTGCAGATAAATCACAATCATAATTCACATAAATATCTACAACACTCTGGGCATCTGCACATATTCTTGTTAATGCTTGTATCACCATCCACTTATGATCAAATGAAGAACTTGATGTTTCCAAAATATTAAGAAATATATCCTTAAAGAACACTTCTATTTGCATTTTCAAATGCATTTTAAATTTTGACAACAGAGCTAAAAATATTGCCAGAGAGAGTTCAAAAACTTCAGGGACGGATGAAACACCATTCTTTGAAAGTGCTACACACAAATACTGCTTGATAGCAGTGACAAACATGTCATTTGCACGAAAAACTGGGCCAGCATTTTGTAATATAGACAACAATAGATGAAGAGACAATATCTTGGATCGAAGCTCATGAGACTTAGGATCAGGCTGTCCTTCTGGTAGAGGCTTCATTGACAACTTGCACAAAGCTCGAAAAACTAAAAATGCATCTTTTTGAAGAACATGAGTAAACTTAGCAGTTACTGCTGTGTCAGCTTCGTTACCAACATCCATACTCTCTTGTGATGGAACTCTAGTGATGACAGGAGAACCAGCTTTCTCGGGCACATTACCACCATCAAGTTGTGTGTCAGCTGGTATAGGCACTTCAGTCACATCACCTCCTCCATTATTTTTCCCCTCACAGCCCTGCACAACTTCATCAACAATTTTATCCAACATTCCACGTACCATGTCTTGATGTGTCAGTTCACCGGAGCTTGCTTCAATATCATTCTGCATTGGCTCTCCAGATTTCTTTGGACCAGGTACGAGGTTCACACCATTATCATTATCAGATTGTTTGACTTCATATCCACTGTTTTCAACATTTTCTGAAGTTCCTTTCACTCTGACAGCTTCATCAGCAGCTTGACTTTCCATCCGAGAAAAAATTACATTCAACATTTGAGTGAGAGTAGCTCTGGCCGTTGTCTGATTTATCAAATTTCTGCTAGCAAGGTATATATTGTAACATGTTCTTACTGCCAATAGTACAGTCCCTTCATGAACTTCAACATGCTGACTAGTAACTACAGTAAGCAATGCTTTGATAATTTGCAATTGAACTCCTTCATCTGTCTGTGGTCCACCAAAACAACCACAAATTGTTTCAACAATTCTGTCAATTAAATATTTTCCAGGGGTTGTTGAATCTGGGATGCTTCCTGTCAAGTGTCCATATGCAATCAACTTTTGTAAACAATCAAGGGCAGTCACAACAATTCGGGAGGCCTTACTTTGACAAGCCAATTCAAAAGGAAGAAAATACTTCTCGGCTGTAATAATATTAGCTTCATCGTTTTTCGGTAGGGGCAATGCTGATGATGAATTGGGATCTTCATGACCCCCAGCTTTCAGTTCAATTCGTATTTCATCTAAGGCTACCTCACAGGCGCGTTTTAACTGAGAGTGGTGAGATCGTTTAATATCCTTGTCACTCAGAATTTTTTCTAAAGCTCGCACGATAAACATTTCTTTTGTTGTGGAGGTCCTGTGCATCGTTGTCTAAAGATATAAAATATTCATTCTTCGGCCTGGAAGTCGCAAGTAAGTTTCGATTTACCAAAACCTGTAATCAAACGAAATAATATAAGAACTTTAAAAAAATCTCAAGTAAACTTCAAATGAGGTTCCACGTTTCATGCTTACTCGAGACAGTTGCAATATGACAGATTGATGTAGTAAAACGTAACATATCGAACGAAAGACAGCGTTATATACTTTAACTTTCAACATAACACCATCTTTTTCCAAGTTGGCAATTCAGTAGTCAAATATCGTCGAAAGTATAGATATGTCACTTCCTCAGTATTGGTAATCTTCATAGGGCGCAAAGAATATCACGAGTAGAAATAATAATTGTCGAACGCTGGTATTTTATCAGGCTCACCACTGGTCATGTTTTTATCATGTCCGCCAACTTAACAATCCAAGCTTCATACCATAGAACAATACCTATTCATCCATGTTCATCCTCTTAAAAGAATGATTGTGAATTTTCTTTACGTTTCCTAAAGGATTTTGAGGAACCGAATGATGATTGTGAGAGAACACGTAAACTGCAATTGATCGATTAATTGTTTTTGTACGCTTATTTGTCTTACATCTTACCACCATAGATTAACCACCATGTTACCACTGTGATCGTACATTGACGAATAATATTTCCATGGAATTTCATTGCAAATGACCTATTCCGTGATCTTCAAAGCATCACGGGCACGAAACGTCTTTATCGTGAAGCCGGATCTTTTTCACAAATTAAAGATAACAAATACACATTCTCAAATTAAAATACAAACTAGGCTTATCTAATTTCAAGGAAAGAATGGAATGATCAAGGTGCGTTGTGTTCTTTGTTCGTACTGTTTGCCATATTATGTAGTGGGTTTTATAATAAACAAGTGCTTGAATAAAAACACAAAATGTCGAAATGAACGTGGAACCCTCGCGAGTTCATGAATACGAAAATTATCCTTCATAATGGCAGTTCATTTTCAGAATGCCAGCCAGAGTGTGTGACAAGCGTGTTTAAGTTACAAGATTCTTTTATGTTAAATTTTAATGACGTGGTTAAAGACAGTAGAACCACAATTAGAGTCATAATTAAAGGTTAATGGACTTCAGACATTCATCGCCTCGAACCGAGTAAGATTGAACGTTCTCGACTGGCTCTCGCCAAGTTAGCACATACAGGCCTTTTGCATTGAAATCGATGAACATCACAGATATACATTTTCTTTGAAAGTGGTAGCGAATACGTGGCGTGGTCCAAAGGATCCTGAGCGCGAAACTGTTTATTTTAAAATCGTTACGTAACTGATGTCAACATGCGTAGCCACAGTGTACAGTGGCGTAGCCTTCCCATACGCTTTACATGCCATTGTTTTAGAATATCAGCTATGGACAATCTGGTGTAGCTACTTAAGAACACTCTTTAGAACACAAAATAAACTTCTCAACGATTGTAGAAATCACGTCCATTCACGAGTAATAAAATTAGTTCACGGGATTGGCCACTATGGATAAAGAAACAATTAGTTATGCTAACGTTTCGAAATATTTAATTTCTTCGTCAGAGCTTACTAATACACATTAAGGTCAAGCCTCATGTTCAGCCACCACACCCAACTCCACATGGAGTTGCTAAAGCACGTGGGTCCATCGCGCGACAAGTCTGAATCGGGCCACGACCCGAACTGTAAATGAACGAGAACATGTTCTCATCTCAACAGTTCTCATTCATTTTTTCAAAGTTTCATTTCTCAAAGTAAGTGGATCACAGCACATAAGTACAAGGATATACTTGAGGTGGTACATAACAATTCTACGGCTCATAGCACGCCCTCCGTTACGGAAACGGTTGAAAGTACTGAGGAAGGAAATTAATATCCTGTCCTTCACTCAATGCTTGAGACGGCTTTCGTGTAACGAAGTCTATCAAGCCTTTCAAACCAAGGAAGTTCCGGCAACGCTAAAACAATTAGCTCGACACGTCCTCACTATAGGACAAAGAAGACTAGACTCTTTGACATTCTGAGGGCGTAGTGCAACACAAAAGCCGATTTGGCTATTTACTAAGGTCCGACGCTAACCCACACTAGCCACTTACACATAACAGTAAAACGTGAAATGCGTGAGGATTGCAATACAACTTAAACAACAACAACAACGTTCCTTTATTTATTGCATTTATTTTAAATATGTACATTATTATTTGTCCAGGTTTCCGCTTTAATCAGGTTTTACTAATACAATAGCTAATAAATATGAAAAGGAAGACTTACAAATAAAAAGATACAAATGCATTACACAAGAAAATGCCTTTTATTATACATCAATGTGTAATTGTCGAAATCAGAAAATGTTAGCTGTTAGTTGCCTTACTGTCCGCGTTTAACGCCATCCTAAAAGTAAATAAATTTCCTCATAGATAGCGCATGTGGCACACGAGATCTCTGGATCTGAAGGCAAAGTAGAGGGTTCGCCGAAATAAAGCGGGAAATATGAATCCAGTGTGAAAATGGAAAGTTTTGTTGTGTTAAATCTTATATGAGAAGGAAATATTTAAAATTCTCTGCCTAATTTAATTCCCGACATAACGTACTCGTACATTCAGTTGCAACCTAATTTACCGACTATGAAAGTTTCGTTGTTTAATGTTTTGGGAATGATTCAGACTCAGGCTATGAACATTTTGTACTTTCAGGCAAACTTGTTTCGCGTGCGGATGGTTAGGACATTATTTTGCCTTTTCCGGAATTCACTGCTCCACTTCCCAGGCTCCCTGTTCTAGAATCGGGACGACCTTCGTTGTCGACTGCTTCGAAATTGGGGAGGAGCATGTCAAGCACAAACTTCCTGTTAATTAAGCCAGAAATTACTGGCGCTCTTCTCGAAAGTAGGCCGCGAGGACCTCAGTATCGTTGTAAATAGGATATTAGCAGACAAAGCTACCATTTCTACTGGGACTTGAAGCCGGGTTAGTAAACTTGCATTCTAACCGATCTTAACACTATGCTGCCGCGCTGGAATTTCCAAATTGAATTTTAATATTATTGAAAATTCAAAGCATTTAACATAAAATGATAAAAATATGATTCTAGAAAAAATATAAACAGCATTCATCTTTTAAAAAAAGGCGGAGATGTGAATCAAAGATTGAAGAGAACATCGATTCCTTCAGATACCATTCTAAAAGCCTTTTTACATGGAACAGTTTTGGTGCACATTCTCAAACAGAATCAAGATCTTAAACTTGAAGTGAGAAGTCCTGATGACACGGACTGCACATTTTCTGTACGAGTACGCCGCCTGGGGCTCTCACGACACACGAATTGCGGTGTCTGAATTCATTCATTCGCGACCCCAGAGATAGTGTGGGTGCTCTATGTTTGCGACGTTTGTGTACGTGCATTATGAGCTATTTTATTAACACTTTTTTAAAAATATCAATGAAACGGGGAGAAAAAATAGGAAGGCTGTCATCGTTGTCGCTAAAAGCATGGTTGTGACTGCGATGGCCTTAGAAGTGCACAGAAACAACGCTCCGAATAATTGATTGTTTAGTGATTCCGGGCACGTCAACTACAAGGGTCATTAGTTCCGTAAGTGTAGTGCATGCTTTTTGCTCGGGAGGTGGTTGTGATCTTTCCCCCGCTGTGTGGTGAGATACGGCGCCGAACTACCGTCGACTAGCGGGGTTTTCTCCAACCAGGTATCTCCCACCAGCGGGGCACCGCTCCAACCGGGACAAGCTCTCAGCTCCTGACAGGTCTCAGGACGGGACAGGATGTAATAATATTTTCCTACATTTTTACATTGCACGGTGAATTTTCTGCCGGGAAGGGGCACACTTTCTGGCAGAATAGGCAGCAAGCCAGTGTTGATCTAGGGGGACGTCAAATATATAGATTATTTGGGCTTCAATATTCACATATTTATTTGCAGAAAATGCAAATATATATGCGATATCAATCGTGCTCATTTGGCATTATAATATTTAACGATGCGAGTAAATTCCATTTCGTGGTAAAATCATTTTTATGTAATTCTGTTTTTTCAATTTTTTACTTTATCGTTTAAGTACGAACATACGGAATACATGTATAATACACATAAATTAGAGAAAGGTATGTAATGCTGCAGAAAATTGATTTTGAGATTTCAACGGAAAAATATGTTTAAGGGGCCCTTGATACCGAAAAAGTGTTTCCATAAGAACATCTGTTCGTCTGTTTATCTGTCCATCCGTGTGTGAACATCACTAGCCCTTATACAATTCGTAGGATTGTTTCCAAAACGAATTTTTTCCGGTTGATCTGGCCCGACTCAACACCTTATGATTTTGAAAATAATTCTATTAATTTTGGGGCTACTTTACATACAGCACTAGGGACATTTTTAAAGTTTTTTAAGAAATGGTTTCAAAGTTTTCTCAAAAATGTTTTCATATTTATTCTTTAAATTTTTTGTAAGAATAAGGTGAAACACACTTATTAAGATGGTATATTACGCTTTTCACTATTAACTTCGAATTTTCAAAAGTTTAAATTTAAATGAAACATGCGCCAATCTGTTATCCGTTCTTTACGTTATCCGAGGAGGAAGTTAAACAAAACTAGTGGTGCTAAAACAGCACGTACTTTCGCGACCTTAGTAATGGTTAAGTAATACTATTTATACCACAATGTCTCTCTGAATTAACACATTGCAGTCATTTATTTTTTGTAAAACTCCTTACAAATCGTAGAACATTTGGTGAGAAAACTATATATTTTCAAGCAAATGTCAACACAAATTTGACAATTACAACAGCTTTTCATATAGCTAAATCATATCCCGACAATGAGACGTAATTCACAGAATTTCAGCTGCCGTCTCGCGGCGCGGAATTCCTTTGTTGCATTCTAATCTGATATTTCCTGAAGGCTAGCAATTTTTCTTCCATATTTCATTTAAATCGTATTTTGAGAAAGAAAATCGAATCGGGCTAATTTTAATTAAGGTTTGCGAATTGCTTGAAATAAACAATATATAAATTCATTAAAAATGCAAATACATTCCTCCCAACACGGACAAATATAACGCATTATCAAATAGGTTTCAAATAATTCCGAAAATATTAATTTGTAAACGTATAACAAAAGTTCGAATGCAAGGAACGAACGAAGAAATTTGAAATAATATAAGAATTCTAACTTACGTATCCAACTTCCCGGAAGCATCTAACTTCCTGGAATCATTTCTCAAATTACTTTCACGAGCGCAGAAAATTCGAAATGGGTGACTATGTTCGGCACCAAATTACACAAAACAATTCTCATATTTTCGAAAAATCCAATATAACCCAATTTGAATATGTTTTTGAACACATTTCATTAACAAAAATGTATCTTTACAACTATAGTTGTAGGCAGACGACGAAATTTTAATTTTTTTTTTACATTTTTGAAAAATCAGGCATTCTAACAACCAGGCAGGCATTCCAAAAGGCAAACCAAAATCAGGCATTCCAAAAGTTTATGCCGTTTAAAAAAAATTAAAATAAAATAGGCTCCAAATTTTTGACAAAAGTGCAGGTCTAATTTTTGTTGACATCACCAATTTTTCGAAAATTGGAAAAAAGAATTAAAATTTCAAATTTAGAGAAAGAGATTTTTGTCTCAGGCACAGCCTGTTGTACGAAAGTAGCTCTTCAAAAAAGATCATGTACAACTTTTTGAAAAAACAAGTAATTTTTGTGTAATTTCTGCTTCAAATTAGTAAAATACATACAGGTTTCAGGCCAACTAGAGGTCACGAGAAAAAATGAATGAATGATATGAAAATAATTAATTTAATTTTAATTATAATTTTCTATTGAAAATGCCAGTATTAATTCTCATTTTACTTTCTCGCTTAACATTTTTACTCAGTTTTAAGGGGCCTCGTTATTCAATTCAGACAACTACTACGGGCCACGAGAAAAATTGAATGAATGATATGGAAAATAATTAATTTAATTTTTACTCTCTCGCTTTTTTACTTTTTATTCCATTTGTATTCTCAATGTATTGATATATTTCTTTTTAAGTAATCCGCAAAGCTTAATAGAAATTTCGCAACAATGACGCATCGATATTTGAGAGCTAATTGTTGTCGACCGTCGAATGTTGGCAGTGATAAGATACAGCTGTTTATTTAGCCTCGCAGGTGGTGGTGGTGGTGTAACTCTTAGGCAGATTTAGATTTATTCACTAAAAAAACAAACAAACAACAGTACAACTGTATGTTACGTAGGGGGGAAAAGATTATCTGCGCACGTTGTCTTGAGTTCCAGAATCCCTTCCCATCATTTTAACTATAAATAGTTGAAAGATGAGTTAAAAGTTAACATCAATAAAAATAAATTTTAAAAATCGCAAGATAAGCAATATTTGAAAAATAGTCATTTTCGTTTCTGAGTTATAGAAAACTTATTTATATCGGTACACGAATTGCAAGTAGGATTTTTCGGCATTGCTAACAAAATAGCAAATCGCCCTTACCTCTACTCTTACCATTACAGGCAAAAGGAGAGTTTAACAAAACGTGCGCATAGTGAAGGAACATTTACGTCCAGAAGCAAGGGACCATCTCAGCATTTGTTCAGTGGAACAGGGAAACTGGACAAAACCTGATCGAGATGGGGGTCATTGACCCGATGCTGAAGTACATTATTTGTTAAAAGATTTGTTACATTATTTGCTACATTATTTGCTACATTATACAGAGAGCCGGTACTTCCGTTTGCAATGAATTTCGCAGCGGTTTTTTTAAATTACTCTTTAGAATGCCCGGGTATGTTATAAACCATTTAATATCATCCGATCCCTAAAAATATTCACTACGTATTGAATAAAAGAAAAACGATGAAACGCTATCGGAATTGTTATCTTACAACGAAAGGCAACTCACTAGTAAGAATCCAGAATTTTCGAAATTATTTTGATGTAAATTGGATATAATAATAACTGTATTAATATTATTTGCCAAGCGAATGCACATAGTTATGACAACGCTGTACTACGCTGGCAATAGTGCGTTGCTCGCTCTCGTTAAATTGGGACGTTTTCAAATAATAGCTGCGATGCTAGTAGCGCCGAAAAAGCAATATTACTATGTTGTGCAACAGTTTCCAATATCGTGAGAAAGTATGTGCTGTTGTAGCATCACTAGTTATATCTGTTTTCACGAACACATTTAATTAAGAAGAAATGTTAATTTTTATAATTGTAGTTGTAGGAAGACGCCGGAAAAAATCTTGAATTTTTGCAATTTTCAAAAATCAAAATTTTCAAGGAACATGAGAACCATTCTCTTAAGCTAACTATACGCAATCTGAGGTAAAAGTTTATAAAAATTTTAGAACCGTTTTTGAGAAAAAAAATGTCAAAACAAAATTAACTAGTGGTGCTACAGAATGGTACAGATTTTCTCGTAGTGAAGTTTTCTAACTTACTTGGTGTGGACATTCTTGCCCCATCCTCTTGCCAGCTACCATCTATCGCAGCCCCAAGTACATTTTTTGACATTTTCTCAATTTTTCGATTTTCTAATAGTAGAACCCAAATATTACTTAAGAATATTATAGTGTCAAATGTAATTTTCTTTAAAAAATTTGGAGCAGTTTTTAAGAAAATGGCGTTAGGCGTGATTGTATATGCGAAATTTGAAGCTATTTTTCACAGAAAAGTTTTGAGTTAACGAATAACTTAATTTCAAGTAATTTGAGGCACTTTAACTCACAAATGCAATAGTGTTTGCAAATTACTGGAAATGTGCATATTAACGGCCTGAAAGATATTAAAAAAAACAAAACATTTGTGTAATTTTTGAAAAAAACAAAAGAATACAGCAAAATGAACTTTATGTCATTTAACAATGAAATTAGCATTACCCTTTGGAAATGTTTGAAGAAAACATTTATAGCCATTTTTGAGAAAATGGCGTTTGAGCGTTTATGAAAATGCGGAATTTGAACTCATTTTCACAGAACTCTTTTGAGTTTTCGAGAAACTTTATATGACAATTAAAAGCACATGTCATAAATGCAATAATATGAACAAATTGCCGCTAATGTAAATATTAACAACTTGAGAGACAAGTAAAAAATATATTTTGTAATTTTTGAAAAAACAACAACAACAAAAGCATACAGAAAAGGCATTTGTGTCATTTCATAACGTGTATTTATCACTATCTCTTCCTACAGTTAAAAAAAAAAAATTAACCGTTTTTGAGGAAGTCCTGTTTTTGTAATTTTTAAAAATTGCAAATAATGCACGCAGTATTGCCCGAAAACTACTAAAAGTTTCAGGAAAATGAACATAATATTAATGAAAGAACCAATGATGGATAACAAATTTCATTTGAAGGAAAAATCTCTATCTTCAATTTTGTAGTTGTAGCAAGACGCCGAAAATTCATACTTTTGAAATTTTGGAAAAATCAGAGTTGCTCCTGAAAATCGAACCTATACCATTTTTATAAGTGTATTGTACTCTGATCTTACAAGAAATTTAAAGAAAAAAATTTGAGCCGTTTTTGAGAAAAAGTGGAAAAGATCCGTGAGTCTTCATGAAAAGTATCTCCAAATTTTAAAGAATGTTTTTCAGAGTCTCAAAACTTGGACTCAAGCCAGATCGACAGGGGTTTTTTTTTTCAATTTGGAAAAAATCGCACGTATGGTTTAGGCGGTTCACAGACGGATAGAGAGACGATCAGACGGAGGGACATTTTGCCGTCAATTGGTTTTTCGGTATCGAGGACCCACAAAAGAGGGATTTTGGCTACATCACGTGTTAGAGAATGTTTTCTCAATTTAGCATCTGGATTTATCCACTTTTTGTTATCAGGGCCAGAGAATCACTTTTTCTTCGAAAAATCGTGGCGGTGAATTTTCGCGTAGCATTACATAACTTTCTCTACACTAGTATATTACTCCGTATATACGTACGTATACGAGAAATTAAACATGGCCTACATTTAAAGCAAAATTGCGCGAAAAGTACTAAAATTTTCGAAAACTTGTTCCTGACACATCATTTGTAAGTTTTTCATTTGACCAGTTATTCTCTTTAAGAAACAGATTTCAATAAGGGAAAATATTTCTATCTTTAATATTTTAGTTTTAGGAAGACCCTAAAAAACTTTGAACTTTTGCAATTTTCAAAAGGTTAGTTTTCAACGAACATGATGTCTACATCATTCTCTCAGATGGCTTTCGCTCTATCCAAAAGAAAGTTTAATAAAAAATGTTGGTGCCAGTTTTTTTGAAAATGTCCTAGTGGCTATTAAGTACTCCCTAAAGTTAAAAGATTTTACAATCCAATTTATACAATCCAAAGGAAAATTTCTTACATGTACACTATTATTTCATTATTCCGTGCTTGGTCAATGTCAAGGTTTTGCAACCATTCATTGCTTGTGAGAAAACAAATTTATCGGTAAATGTTCCACTTTTAGCAGCAAACGGAAAAATATAGGTAAAGAAACTTTGTTTTTCTTCTGTTTCAAAAAGACGCATGCTTACAGAGAGCTCTCAATATTACTAACAAATCTGCTACATCCTCACAAACTTCAAACACGGTCTTATTTTTGGGGTCTAAGGACAAAGCAGTGCTTATTATCGGAGGGGCTGCACTTTCCTTCGCTTGTTTACATGTCATTCCTGGTAAAAACTTTGAAATGAACATTGCCATTCATCGTCTTTTATTATTCATGTTAGCAAGAAATATTTTTTTCGACGTAATATGAATCATTGTATCGTACCACTATGTACGGAATTTTTTAGACACTTTAATTCACTTATCACTGAAGGCTAGTCATCAAAACATCTAAGTACACTAAAACATCTAAGTGACTGATATTTTGACATATATTCAACCTAATTGTCACGGATAGACTCTTTTGTCCTGAATGAGATAAAATCCCATCATTGATGACGAATAGAATTTGGACATTAAATTGCTGGTATGTTATTAGTTTGAATGATTTAAAGAGTGTTCAGGTTTGTCAACAATAACTTTGCCTGAAAACACATTTTTAAAGGCAAAAATATGTAACAACCAGGAATTTTCCAGATTTTTCAAAATTACTTGTACGTTATCCAGTAAAAATACGCTAATGCCATTTGTATGTGGACGTCTAAAAAAAACAGGCTCTTCGAAACCTAGGTGTTGGTGTGCAGTAGAAGTCGCCCGCGCACCACTTATAGTCGCCCGCGCACCACTGAAGGAACCGCCAAGAGAGAGTACAAACGCCGCTCAAGAGAGGGCGACAGAGGCAGGCGCCGTCTCGCTCAGCTAAGCACCGTAGGGCGCGTTATCGTCCGTACGCCAGGGCTAGCCAGCGGACCTTTAGCCCCGACGGGTTGTAAAACGGCGCCCAGCGAGCAGGGTCAGTCCCACTGCTGATAGATAAAAAAATATCGTTATTTTTTTATTTATTTTTATTTTTTTGAAAAAGCAGCTGACTCGGAAAACCCTCTCATTTCCCAGATCGCCTCATACCAACTCAATCAACGGGCTACGTATAGGCGTCCGAAACTCTTCCTGGAGTAAGAGTAATTTGAAACAGAGAAATGAGACTTGAAACATAAACTTAGTAATTCCATACTCGCAATGCGCTCGCTAGTAGGCTGTAGTCATTTTTGACCTTCTGTTTTTCTTAATGTTGCAGAATTGGCCATAGATGCCCGTAAGGGTAGGAATGGTCTCACCGCAGTGGCGTGAACGTGTATTGCACTTTCCGTGCGTTCACAAAACTGCACAAAGAAGTCTTGGGAGGGTCAGTCAGCGCCTCTCGGCAGCAGAGTGTACTACAGTGTTATAATATTCAATGACTACGAAGCGGCTAGTAAAACGGACTCTCTCTCCTGGACTTGGAAATCTACGACTACTGCGGTGAATTTTGGTCATCTTCGTGTTTGACGGTGATTTTGGCTTTTCTCGGTACATCTATTGGAACATTGTTGAACTCGCTTGGTAATGGTTACTTGGTTACCTGTGGAAGATTGTAATAAACTTGTTTTTATGAAAGTACGTTTTTTGGACATAAGATGGTGAAGGTGTAGACCATTGTCTTCGAAAATATTAATTTTCTTTTTCACATGATTAATTACCTATTTTTATTTTTCGAATTAAAACAGCAAGGCGCCGTATTTATTTGTATATAACTTGATTGGATGTAAGTTACGAATAGGAGTTAGTGAGTGACGGAAGTTAAGTGGAGTACCATTTTCACAGTAACATCCGGGCATATTTTACTCACTAACGGCGATAGCATTGATCCGAGAAGAAAACCTTGTACCCACAAAATGTAGGCAAATTTACCATCTTTCATTTTATATGACGGTAATATCTACGAAAAATTGGTTGTTTTTAACTTATATTGAGATAAAGTAAGATAATTCCAGTTTTTTCATGTGTTTCGCTTATATCACTAAATTTCTCGGTGCTCACATTGCTAGACCGTTAAATGGAGAAAATATCGTAATGACATTAAATGTACGTATTTTTATCTTCTTTTATTTCATATAGAACCATCAATTACGAAATATGGATGGCTTTTGAGTTATCTCCCTTTCCAATTTTTCCTGAAGATGTTCAATAACAGTAAAGTCTGCTGACTGAGGTGGTGAATGTAGTACCTTTGGACAGTTGTACAGCAGCCAAAGTTGAACAACCTGCGAATTGTGCTGCGGACCATTAACTCGATAAAAATAAAATCTATCAAGCATATCAAGGTTTTCAGCATTTTGTTTGAGAATGTCAAGGTATTGAACTTGTTCATCGTTTGCTCTACGAACAAGTTCACCGCCACCATCGACTGACATGCTGCTCCACATCATTATATTTCCACCTCTGTGCTTCACGGTTGCTTTAATATTTTCACCTTTCAGTTCTTAATTTGGTCTCATCCACACACGAATTCTTCGATCGGGTCCACATATGTTCTTTTTCGATTTGTCAGCAAAGATTACTCTATTCCACCAATCTTCATCTTTTTATTTCTGTTGCTTAGCAAACCCCTACCTTTTCTGGCGGTTAGCTTTACTTATAAATGATTTTCTTCTGACAGCTCGGCTATGGAAATTAAACCCTCTTAATACCCTTCGCACAGGTTTCGGGATTTACTTTCTTGCCAATGCTAATTTCTAAATGTGGAGTAATTTTTTGTGCACTAATAAGACTAATAAGACGACCCTTCTTTATTACTCTCACTATGAGATTCTCTTCTCGAGCAGAAAATGTCTTCTCGGCGTCCTCCTCCGGGTTGAAATTCAGTCCTCCATTGATGCACTGTGAAATTAACTCACTGTGATTTACTTATTAATTGGACTTTACAATTTTTTCGGCATGATTTGCCCTTTGCGAGGTGGTAAATATATAGCTGACGCTGCTTAAAAGTGATATTCTTTCATCTGCGACTCATTTCGCTTAACTGTTAACGTTCCCTCGAATTTGGTACATCGACTGACAGGGGACCTTAATGTGCAGCAAGGGTTGAATGTATCAATATTCTTTTCGGAGATCAAAAGATCCGTTACCACATTGCTCCAACGGCTGTCCGAATAGTTTTGTTGAAGCGAAGTCTCTGCGTTGGTGATTCATTTCTCTTTTAATCAGACAAATACATATTTTTGAAAGTATTTATAATGTTTGCGCATATAAGAACATTTTACTCTTTCAAATCTGTGAGCTAACTAATGATTGCTGTTTTATGAGTAGAATTTAAGCAATTTTTAGTTAAATTAATAAATGTCCGAATAGTTTTGTGGGTCACTGTATGTGTTTGGTGGTAAAGGACGAAAAAATACGAGTATAAAAAGCATTTGTACACCAGTGCATTTTAACAGTTGTTGTAATTATTATGCAGTAATTAACTTAAAAGCAATACATATTTCCATCATTATATTAACCTATGTGTACGGAATAGTTAATACCAAAAACAGCAGAAAAACACCTGTACAAAGCAGAGAGAACTGTTGAAACTTTCTGAAATGTGAAGTTTCGGAACGTAAAAAGTATTCGTTCAGCAAGGACAACTAACGGTTTTAGCTCCCCTGCGCCTGACCCGTGATAAATTTTGGACGCTAGAAACGGTACACAGAAGTGGCCTCACATAGTGTTTGATAGATACTCGACATACGTCTGTGTTTTTATGAAAAGAAGAAATGGGTCGTACAGGGAAGGAAACGTCTTTCGAACAGAGAAAAAATATCATCAGGTTGCATAATAAATGTAAATCGTTGCGAGAAATTTCTCAGATTTTAATCAGATCAAGGAATATCAATCTGGGAGACATTGATAGGTTTAATGAAAGGAAAACATTGAAAAAGTGAGAAGACGTGGACGTGCAAAGAAACTTAGTGGATCAGATGGTCGTGCAATTCTACGATAAGCGAAGAAAAATCCGAGATTAAATGGACCGAAAATAGGAAGTGAACATGAAAATGAATTGCCGATGAATGTATGCGAGAGTACGAGTTCGAGCGGCAAAATTTAATTCCGACCGTTAAACATGGATCGGGGCTCGGTCTTATTATGGGGGTATATGAGTACTAATGGAGTCGGGACTTTGCATTTCAAAGACTCTTTAATGAATCAGTATGCCTACATTCACGTTTTAGGAAATAATTTGAGAGGTGGCACTGCTGAAATGAATTTATAGTAAGATTACATTTTTCAACAGGACAATAATCATAAGCACACTGATTTCTATACGAAACTTTGGTTATTATATAGTACAACCAAACAACTCTCAGTTCTTCTCAGTTCCTGAACCTAAATCCGATAGAGCTTTTATGGAGTTTAGTGGAGAAAAAAATTAAAAATAGAAAAATTGCAAACTAAACAGAATGGAAGACAGCGTTACGAGAACCATGGAGCAATGTTTCTTGTCAAATTCTGCAAAATCTTGTGAATTCCATGACACATCAGAGACTTAGGACTATAATTCGTGTCAAAGGAAATCTCACAAAATATTAAAACGTCTATTTTTAGCAAATGTGTCATTAGAACTTTGTGTCCAAAGACTTCTTGCATTCCATTTCGAATAAGGGTTTCTTGTTTTCATCAGTACCAAGGTATTTGTTTGACTTTGGGAAGCTATTTTTGTGAAAATATAGGAATACTAATTTGTCGTCAAGATTATTTTACCTTCTTAATGCTAAATCCCTATCCATAGTTCCCACAGACCCTAAACACAAAGATTACGTAAAATGTTCACTCACTTTTTACACTAACTAAATGTTTCAGTTAAGGAGAAAGTTATTGTGATGTAGTCATTAATCTAACAGAAAATGTTTTTGATTTCATTAAATTATTACGTTGTTACTTGATTACGTGTTGCCATGGGTCAAGTGAGCCAACACAAAAAATACCTCTACCCTTAAGTCCCTCCTTTTTATTCAGGGGTATGAAAATTTCGCATCTTTGTTGCGACATTCTATGCATGCGTCCTATCTACATACCCGCGCGCCTCAGTTGATAACAGGTACGTCACAGTATAAATATTAAATCTGATTATAACTGTTTACTCAGTATTTTTGATTAGATTAAAGTTTATATTTATTTACTTTGAATATTTCAAGTGATATTACCGCTCATGTTTTTCAATTATTAAATAGTTACTAAGTCATTTACTTCCCGACCGATCCACTCCTTTCATTTCTTCTTACGAGGTGGTCCACTAATTTTTAATAACCTTCCTGGCTACAACACCGAGCTACCAGAGGTAGATACACCGAGCCAGCAGTAGGTCCACGCTCGTTGGCTTGTCTTCGTGTGTGTCACCCTGCGTCGAGGTGAGTAGGACAGGCAAGTACCGCATCTTCATGAGCTCACGCGTCACGTGCATACATGTCAAGGTCGTGGGCAAGGCAACTAGCTTAATAGAGTTTGCAGGCACTGCGTCCAGAATAATTGCCGTGAAATTTAAAACTTTGGATTGTACACATTTCTCAGAGGTGTCGCTACGTCGTTTGATACCAGGTTCATGACACTCTTTTGGAGAAATTAGTTGACAATCATTGCCCAAAATATAGAAATTTTAATTGCTATTTCCTCTGATAAAGCAAATACATCCATTAAAATGAAATATATCAGAAATATTTGAACTTATCAATTGAGAGTAAAAAATTAAACATTTCGAATCTGAAGAATTTTGATTTGGTAATCTTTTATTTAATGAGTGCAATAATTACATGGACTCTACGTTCAGGAAAGGAACAAAGATTGTGAAAAGAACTGTACACCCGTAAGAGTGTTATTAAAATAAAATTACTAAAAGACGTTTTACTAGAGAAGATGGTACACATTGATTCCTGTTAATTAATCTCACATTATTGCTATACACATATAATAACAATTTAATGAAACCTATTCCTGCCCCACAAAAAAGATTATGCAAGGCAAAATTTAATAAGAAAATTCAAATAAAATGAAGTAATAAGTAAAAAAAATAATATACATATAATTAAAATTTCAACTGTTCGCGGAAAAAATCCGGCAAAAATATTTCCATATAAAGCAACCATTCGTCGTGATATTTCAAGTGCATTCTGTGCTTGTCTTCCCTCCTACAGCTGGCGCGCGTACACACAATTGTCAAATTGGAGGAGAAACGAGAGGGGAGACTGGAGAAGTGGTACTTGCCTGCAGTAGCGCAGAGCTTTACAGATGGGCATGTAACACATGTGGGCGCATCACGACACGCCTGCTGTACTTGCAACAACAATATTGAGACAATTAATGGGTATAAAGCGGCTACAAAGTTCTGAAAGTAGGATAAAGATATATATTTCCGTCACGTATGAACAGTGCACCACCACCACCACCACCACCACCACCACCACCACCACCACCACCACCACTACCACTACCAATAATAATGAGTTATCCGAGATTAGGAGAAAAAAGTGTCTACTAGTAACTATTGCTGTGACATGCAATCAAAATATCGTAACTAAGGAGGCAGAGAAACGTCTCCAATACAAGAGTTTGGAAGTCGAGTTCAGCCGAATGTGGGACGTAAAAACACAGGTCGTCTCTGTTGTGTATTCCGGAGTAATCAGGGAGGAAAGCACAACAGTTCGTACAATTAACAACTGTCTATATTTTTTCAACAACCGAAATCCAAGAATCATCAGGTACAAGCCGAAATCCCGTCCTTCCAGATGATGTCCCAATTCACCGCGCAGTCCAAAAAGCCTCCAGAGAAATCACACGTAACGTCGTTCGTCACTTCTGTTCAGGCCACAAGGTCGCACTGCCACTTACACTAACTGAATACGATTGTACTCTCGTTTGCCGGCCTGGAGGGCACACAGTTATATAGTTCTAAAGCCTGCGGAGCGAGTCTTGCCTTCTCCGGGCAAGTAGCAAAAGGGGTGGATTTCCTTAATGGTTGCTTCAAGTTCCTGTCTGCTGCTCGCTCGGCCGCCGCAGTTGACCTGCCACCTGGCGGCGCTTTCCCGCAACTCTCATACTGCCGAGAGCCGTCGGCGGGGCCGCCACGCTGCGCTCAACATGTCAGCGTGCCGCCGGCCGCTCCCACGGCCACTGTAGCCGCAGGTCCGCTGTCGCGGCGCCAATGCTATGTCATAGCACCCACCCCTCTTATTGCGCTTGACACGGTCTGTATCTTTTGCGCAACTTTTTACTGCAGCGCTTCTGCTGGCTCTGCTCCGATGGCTCCACCTGTTCCCCTTGGTGGGTCTCTGGCTGCCGGTGTTCCTGTTGCACCGACTCGTTCTGAGGTCGCTGAACGGAGGCGCCTGATCGTCTGCTATGGTACGGCCTGTGCCGAGACCGCGACCTGGGGCGACGCCCCCTCCCACTCTGCTCCGTCCGCCCCTGCCGCGGCGAGGTGCTTCGGGGACACAGACTGCCACCAAGCTCAACCAGTGGTTCTGTCGTCGGCTCCTGCTGTCCACTGCTGCGCGCCCTTTGACGGTCCTTCTCGAAGCCCATCGACTGAGGGCGCTCCTTTAGCCTTTGGTCCCCCTTAGTAGGTGGTCCCCCTTGGTAGGTGCTCAGGCTGCTCCAGCTGGGTGCCGTCTGGCCACTGTCCCGTTCGGCTGTTCTGGAGTGACCACTGCAAAAGAGCGCCCTGTTGAATTGAATTGAATTAATGCCTTATTTTACGTGGAGAGACTCAGGCCATGAGGCCTGCTCTTCCGCCTGACCACACAAATTTCGCTACGCCCCTTTCACCAACTAGCAGAGAAAGGAGGTATTTCTTGGGCGAGAAACAGGCGACTTCAATTTAGCTCAGAGGCGTCATTTAGGCTTGAGGATCTTCTACATGCAAGTAAACCTACTAACATGGGGCAGCCGGCTTTACTTCCCCTCCGAAGGAAGGCGTACGAAGGATTTTTTCGTCCTTAAAAATCCACGGCTTCGATCGGGTTTGAAACCGTCAACTTCGGTACAACAGTCCAGTACGCTAACCGTTAGCGTCGCCACCATCGCCGCCGCTGCTCCTGCTGGGCCGCTGTTGCTCCTGGGCTCGCCGCTGTTGCGGCTGCTCCTGCTGGGCCGACCCATGTTTCTCCGGCTGCCGGAGCTCTTCTTGTTGCAGCAGAGAAGATGATGAGGGGGGTGTCAGCTCGCCGCCGGTCGCTCCCACGGCCACTGTAGCGCGCCGCAGGTCCGCTGTCGCAGCTTCTAATGCTATGCCATAGCAGTCTCGATAGGAATCGTGGAACTGGGATTTCTTCCGCAAAATTTGTACAAGAACTTGGGTAAACTCCAAGGTCATTCGAAATTCTGTGAAGTGCAAGGCATTGCTTTATTAGTTACACCCCACATATTGCGAAAAGTATTGAAGATACCGATAGCCCTTATCCGCTCATTGGGGAGCTGGTTGAAACGCATAGTAGATTTTATATACTGAATGAGACACGTAACTTTAGCACTTCCTGTACTTTTTAGACGGTTGAAGTTATTGCAATGCAGTTTTCGCGAAAGTACATGAGGTATTGGGGTTAAAAATTGATGTGGGTATTCGTTTCTATTTTATCACTTGTATTCTACGAGATATTGACGTAACTTTTTTTAGAAGGAACTATACATATTTTTTTAGTCTACCATGACGAGCGTAACAATACGAATCGAATGATATAAATATTGTCATATGTTAGATAAACATTTTTTGAGTAATTTTAATTTTTGAGACTAGTATTTAAAGGATATTTTGAATGTAACAGTCTACCACACAATGTCACGCATTGCTCTCTCTGCTAAAGCGCGCTCGGTACCTTAAATTCGAGTCGTAAATTGTCAAAATTAATGAAAAGCTGCTTATCTAACATACGCCAATATGTATATGATTGGATTCGTCTTTTTCTCTCGTCATGATAGACTAAAGAAGGTATATATATATATATATATATATATATATATATATATATATATATATATATATATATATACACACCTCAAAACATCTTTAGTCGTGATTTAGAGGAACAATCGAAACAATAATTTGAGCATTACTTTATTATACTTACTTTTATATACGTTGTGTGGAGAAGGATTCTAGCGGGCAGTTACTGTAATCGGTTGATTTTCCGTGGTTTCTCCGATCAACGCCAGGCTAATCCGAACGGGCTGCGGACCGCGCGCTCTTTCCTTCTCCTATTCTACCCTGTAGTAACACGCACAACACAACCATACATGCCGAGAGATCAGTTGGGAGTATAGTGCTTGTCCCGTCTGGTGGGAGATTGTTGGGAAGACCTCGGAAGCCGACGTGTATGTCTGCGGCAGATCTCGCCGATCACTACCACCTCCGAGCAAAAAATATGTATTACGGGAGTAATGACCTTAGGCGTTGACGCGTCCGTAATCACTAATCTATTAATAAATCAATCAAAAAACACTTAAATGTTAGTAATGAGATGTCAGTAGAAGAGCAGCACGGCGGCGATCGCAGGCAGGCAGGTCGGTCGGCCTTGGAGGGCGTGGGGTAGGGCAGGGCCGCGCGGGCGTGGCGTTTCGCGCGGGCGCCGGCGGCGGCGCTGAGCGGCCCTGCTGGCCCTGGTGGCGGCGGCGGCTGCGGGCGCGCAGTCGTCGCGCCGCCGCGTCGCCGCGTGGTCGTGCGCCGGGGCCGTCGCAGCCGCCGCCGCCGCCCGTGTCGCGTCCAGTGCCCAGGCCGAGGGACGCCTTCCGCCGGGACCGCTGCGCGAGTCCTTGCGGAACTCCGCAGTCTCCACGGGTGCGCTTGCTGCCTTGAAGCCACAGGTTGCCCAAACGGTGGAATTGCACGGTAAACATCTGCGTGAAGGGGAAAATCGCGATTCGTGTTTTGTTGTTTGTGGTGATGGTAATAATCAGGGATAGGTAGATTTGTGTGTAATGATGTGTGTTTCTTCGTTGGTAATGATCAAGCTTTTGTCATATGTTTTCGAATTCGGTATTTGATGTGATTTCTAACGGAATTCATTATCCATATTTCTAAACTTGCCAATATTTAAAGGAAAATCCACGATCGTTGCACATTCTAACATATTTGTAGTAATATGCTCCATTTAATTTTTTTAAAATCAATCTTTGAAGTTCATTTCTTAAAATTTTTCGTCCAATTTTAAGTGATTTAGAAATCTTTTTAAAGTTAGTTCAAGCTATTGCAAAGTTCAAGGTGATGCACGTTACTTCTGATCTTGAAGATTTAGCTTCTACAATGCAGTATTAAGAGACAAAAGGGGTAGCTTCGCACTTAACAATGCACCTTTGGGACCTACTGCTTCGAAAATGATTAATTAAAGAAAAGGATTAAGGAAGTTTTTGTTTCAGCAACACAAACATTTATTACAATAAATGATTAAATCTTGTTCTACAACTAATATTTTTTCTATCCATTTATGCCTTAAACGGTTAACAAAAAATCATTTTTACAATTTTTATATTTTTATTCCATTTTTAGTCAATATTATGAACGTTTTTAGTTCATACCAATACAGGATTCTCACTACAGGCCACCTCGTAACTTCTAAACAATTGAAGAAATCGAAATGCAGTTTTCCCTCAACAATGCGGAGTCACGGGGCAAGTAATATGCCGTAGACACATTGTTTAATAAATTTTAAATTTTCGAGAAGTTTAATTATCTTTGATTTTTTTAAATAGAACTTTATATTTTTCTCACTAGCAATGCATAGATTATAAAAAGAGGCAATGATGAGTTATACGTTAATGTTTTGATAGTAATTTGGGTATAAAGTTATACTTTCGTACGTGTGATTTTAAATTAAACGGACAGTATTTCCCGTAGCAGGCGTTACAACTGTTGCCTTTGTGAAGCTGGCGCTCTCGGCGCCGAGATTTTCGGGAAGAGGGGTAGCATTGAAGGACCGAGGCATAACTACTGTAATCCACGGTCTTGACACGACGAAAACAAGAAAATATCAATAATGATGATCAAAATGAAAGATTTTTTCCATTGATTCATCAGAAATGAACTTTTCTTAAAAAGGTTGAAATTCCAAAGCATCGATTCAAAGCCACCAAATATTTCTACAGTATACGTATACTGTAGATATTACCGTCAGCCGGCCCTTGCACATACGGCAGCAGTTGTGCATTGCTGACATTGGGAGACGCAGAGCATACGTGTAATTATTTATGTACATATTTGTATTTTGTTTTTATGAAGTTATCTATGACCTTTTTATTTTTGTAACTTTACAATGAGAAGTTGAGTAACAATAAATAATAACAAAATGACTTCCTATCTAAAATCTAATTAATTATCAGGAGATATTGTTGTGCCATTATACATTCACTCACATCCTTTACTTGCATTTGAAATGTTTTAAAAAGCTGGCATGTTTTTACAGTCTCTAAACATCGAGCTCGATTTTTGTCAAGTTTGAAAATGACCTTTGTTAAGATTTTGTACTACCAATTTCTTGACATTGTGCATTTCAATGATCGATACTTTAAAATTTCAGTCAGTAGAAGAAAAGTTCAATTCTAATGAATCAATGGAAAAATATTTTATTCTGAACGTTGATATTGATGTTTGTTCCGGTGCCCTTCAAATGAAGATCACGGATTGTTGTAATTGCGCCTCTACCCTCACTGTCACCCCTGTCTTCGATCTCCCTGTAATTCATCGTTGCTTGTAATAGTCTCGGGGCGGCGAAGGCCACTTGCCAGTTTCAAGTACTATAGGAAATTTTGTCATTTTAATTAAAAATAATATCTCAGGAAGTATAATTTTCAAGCCAAACTGCTTTCAAAACATTAACAAATTATGCATCTTAGAATATCTCTTTTTACGATCTCTCCATTGCTAGTGAGAAAAATTAGGTCCATCCAAAATCAGGTCTCGGCGCGGCGAAGGCCACTTGCCAAGGTTAAGTACTATAGGAAATTTTGTCGTTTTAATTTAAAATAATATGTCCGGAAGTATAATTTTCAAGCCAAACTACTATCAAAACATTAACAAATAATGCATCTTAGACTATCTCTTTTTACGATCTATCCATTGCTAGTGAGAAAAATATATAGTTCCATTAAAAAAAAACAAATAGGCAAACTAGAAAACTAAAAAGGCTTAAGTGGCTCAGGACATGAATTAGTGCCTCTGACCAGGAGGTCGTAGGGTTTGAGTCCTGACGGTGGCAGGATTTTCGACACTAGAGAAACGACACAACGATCGAATTCAGCCGTTGGCTGGAGGAGGATTCTAGCGCCGGGCCGCTCTGATCGGTAGTTTTGCGGGAGCAGTACGCTTACAAAAGCGCTTCGGACCGCGCGCCAGCTTTCCTTCCTTTTCCTTGTCCTACCCTCACGTCTTACCCATACACTTACACACTCATGGACCTCACTACCAAACATGCCGGCAGACCAGATTGAAGCTTAGAGCTTGTCCTAGCTGGGGCGGTGTCCTTCAGGTGGGAGATATCTGAGTGGGGAAAACTCCATTCGCCGACAGGTAGGTCAGCTCCGGATCTCGGCATCCTGCGGGGCCGATCACGGCCACATTTCGTGATAATCATGCACTACACTTACGGGAATAATTACCTTAGCCGCTCAACACCTTAGCAGTCCAGAATTAATTTTCAATCAATCAATCGAAAAATAAAAATATTCCGAAGTTCATCTCTACAGCTTATTACTTATTCCATGATTCATTTTTATTGTTGCGTTTACGTATCTCTAATTGCATTTACATATTGTGAACAGTTTAGAAGTTATTGGGGAGGCTCACAGTTAGACACCCGGTATATTGTATAGTACATGAAATCCGCTGCATTGAAAAACATTTCTGTAGTCTGTTTTAGTAATTCTCAAACTAAGCACCAGTGCACGCCGTGACACCAGACGAAAAACAGAAAACGAAATATATTATATTCACAAATATTTAAATGAATCATGAGTTTTCATTTACAAAAATAAAAGCAAGGGAGTTTTCTTTTTGAGAACATCTTTTGTGTTTCTCGTTTTTGTCAGGTTTTGGAAGATTGCGAAAATTCGCATAATTATCTTTCCCTGTGAGGTAATGAGAAAACATTGTTTCGTGTAATTAGTGTCCTCGACTACTTTTCAGCCAATCTCAGACAAATTGATCCAATTTTGAAATTTCTACGAGAATGAAATAGAAGTGAGTAATAAAAGTATACGTTCCAGGCGCCTGAAGAAAGTTTGTTGGTCTCCTTTAATTCGAATATACTACACTAGTTAAGTTTAGCGCCTCCGGCGACAGGTACTTTCATGTTAACAAGTTTGTTTCCTGGAAGTTCATATTAAAGAAAAAATCTTTTTACAATAATGTTGCTTGGCTAGTCTTTGAGCAGAAACGAAAAGTTACTGTGTCTAGAAGTACGTCATTTTCAAAAAATTGTTTTGTTGCATTAGAAGGATTAATTATCGCCAATATGACAAAAAAGAAACAACAAACTATTGTCAGTTCAATGAATCATGTCCAACCGGAAAGACAAAATAGAAATTCAGCATTTCACCCCTTGGAGTGTCATAAAACTATACAAAACATGTTTTTTTATAATACTCATAGGCTATTGTAGGAAGATCCTGCTAAAAATAAAGCCAATCGATTCTTCTTGTCGAGAGCAATAAAATTTTATCCCATCAGTAGGTGGATTTCAAAGCCCCTTATAACTCGTTCTAAATGCTACCCGTTCTCTATTCTTTGCAAAATATAATTTTTCTAATTCTAATAATTCTTTACAAAATTAGGTTTAATTATCCGTAGTCTGACGAATAAAGTCGTGACGATTCGTGTAAATGCCGGAACGTGTGTTCAGTATTCCCAACGTTGCACAAATGTTAAGTAGCTGCATTAAAACCATCAAAAACACGTTTTTTAGAATTATTCGTCAATATCTTAGAGGAAACCTGTTTAAAACACATTTTTAAGTGCAAGTTCTTAGAAATTTGTGGTCAAAATATGACCAATCCCCTCAAGAGGCTCGAGACCTGTAGAATGACTCATTTGTCATGATTGATGAACCGGATCGGGTCTAACCGTGAGTGACGGTCCGATGAAGGTTACTTGATTTCTTTAAAAGGTTAGCACCCTAATGTCTTAATTTAGGACATCAGATATACAGGGAGTCCCTCCAACTATGGGCCACCCCCATAACTACTAAATGGTTCCCGATATCGAAATGCAGTTTTCGCCCAACAAAGTGGAATGATAGGGCAAGCCATGTACTGTAGAGATATTTTTTGAAATATTTTTAGTTTTCGAGATATTTAATTATCTTTTGTTTTTTTAAATGGACTCGTGTATTTTTCTCACTAGCAATAGGTAGATCATAAATAAACGAATGCAATGATGTAACATGTCATGTTTTGGTGGGACTCTCTGTATGTAGATGTATTATATGACGAGTATTAATTATTAAAATGTACTATAATAATACTAACTTAATTAATTTATTCAGTTTGGGCAATAGTCGTGAAGTGGGAAACAGAGTTGCTATAGTAAACATATAATATGAATATAGTAATTTACTATCAGTTTTCATTTGAGTAGAGCAGTACTCGAACAAAGTACAATCAGTCACAGAATATGCAACCGGCAAATGACCGGAAAAGTGAAATGAAGAAAGACTAATCGGAAGTGAAAATGCGTGTTTATAATAAAACAATATAAAAAGTGTGAAATGAATGAATATCTAATCAATGCACTTTAATACGCTGTTCAGCTACCGTTATGTTTATTATTATTATTATTATTATTATTATTATTATTGTTATTATTATTATTTCTTTCAAGTCTCTCGCTTAGCGAGGTGCCTACAGCAGACACCGGGGCCTTTGTAGAAGCAAGGTGCCTGCTTTGCTTGCGAACTCGGGCGGTCAGGATTCAACGTAAAGTTATATCAATAAAAACTTCCTCACGATGCGTGCAGTACTCAGGAGAACAGCATTTTGTATTGATTGAGTGTGCCAGTTCCTAAGGCCAAGCCTTGCAGACGATGAAATTAGTTCTTTAGATATCAGCTCATTTGCAGAGATGACCACAGGGACTACTTCAACAGACAACTTATTATTATTATTATTATTATTATTATTATTATTATTATTATTATTATTATTAATATTATTAAGTTTATCGATTTTTTGTAATACGTTTGCATCAGTCATTTAATTGATAGCAATACTCCAGTGTGCTACTGCAATTTTGGTTTATGTGGCGGAATCGCGAAGTTGGTTCTTTAGTTTCATCACAATCTGGAAATTGAATGAGTTGAATTTCTGTTTAAAATAGCTCGCGGCAATTTTTGGACTGGACGTATTCATTCCTGTTGATGTAGAATATCAGTGAATACGAGGAAATCGTCACAATTCACAGAAAGAAGTAGCGTTAAAAAAATATGCTTTCACGAGATGTGTCGGGAAGATTCATGCCCCTGGCAAAGCGAGAAACTTCCGACGATATGGATGGTGATGTAGCATTCTGTAGTAGGAGGCACTGCAATGCACCAACCTTTCACTATATATGATCAGGAATGCAGACCAGGCTAATCTTTGAGACAAGGAAAATATACTGCGCGGGAGCTGAAAGCAAAATACAGAAACTACGCAATATAAAAAAAATCAATTCTTTAGTTATTTAGTTCAAAAAACAAATTCAACAAGTCCAAGAAAAGCCAAATATGAAAGAAATGGAAACGAAGAATTTACGTAGCGAAATGCTTCTCATACAAATTTACGTAGCGAAGGGCTTCTCATACAAATTTAATAAGTGTGTTTTACAAAATGACTTCACAATCTTTAATTATTAAAAAAACACTTGTAAAATATTTCTACAATCAACTTTATCTAAAAATCATAGAAGGCCTACATTTAGATGCTACGGAATTCCTTATACAAAAAGGGAATTGCGGTCACGCTCGAAGTAGTCACTGCATATTTGACCTTCATTTCGTGGTGTAAGTTTGAAACTACGAATCCATGCCTGTCAAGGAGTGCGTAGAATATGAGTGAAGTTTACGCCCACAAAACCTTTATTTATTAGTTGAGATTCAGGTTAACATTTTGAAGTTTTAAAATTATCCACTCCAGTGCTATCGCCTCACCTCTTTCCTACTACACACTTTCACAAAACAGCTTCCGCAATCGGTTGAACGATGACTATTCTACTTTAAGGTTTCTAGATTGTAACGACGTATGACATAAAATGTAATATTTTTTGTCAATCATTTGAAACTATTTATTTGTAAATACAAGATTACGTTTGAATCAACCAATTTCCCGTGTTTCCACAGTTACCTGATATTATATTCATTACGAATATCTTTCTCATAACAAATATAACTGAATTTTCAAAATTTGCCACACAATTACAAAAGATTACACCTGCATAGCCACGAATAAGATTTCTTTTTTGTCGGAACAATATTTTCATACTCATTATGATATTTAAACTGAATGTATTAAAATGAAGGCCATATACATACAGATTCTGTCCTTTTTGGCTCTTTGACTTTGTCCACTCCACTCTATCCGCGCGGGTTGTTCACGCGCGTCTATCTGTGGAAAACAAATTTCATTTGTAGAAAAAATTGCAATCTTCATTCTTGTAGTTGTCGACTGACGACGAAAGAGATTGGTCGGACGTTCGTATGGTCGGACGTTCGTATGGTCGGACGTTCGTACGGTCGGACGTTCGTATGGAGCAACTCAAGTATTGTCATCTCTTGCTCGTTCGTCGTAGCAGTAGATATCAACGCTCAACCAGTTGTTTAAAACCGCCCTGAAACATGAAAAATAATATGTTGATGTTGTTGATCAATTCGCCTTCCTATTCTAGATCGTTGCTCGTATCATAGGTATTCTGGTGGATGTCGTTATTATCATTATCGCTCCGTGTCTCCTGAATGTTCGACGTGGGCGTCGTTCGCATTTTCAGATTCAGCTCGCGTGTTGACTCTTGTGTTTATTCCCGGGAACGAGGTATTTTTTCATGGCGAGAGGTGCCTTCGCATGCAAATGCGAGCGGTGTGGCGATGCAATCAGCGCTTAACCCTCGGCGTGCATGGCTCGGCGTGGGGATGAGCATCGCTGCGTCGTTCTGTGGCTCACTGCGCTAATCAGCGCTTTGCAAGCGTCCGCCCGCCATCCACCCGCCCTCCGCCCCGGCCTTCGCCCCGCCCACCGCCCCGCCATCCCACCCGTCCGCCAGCCCGCGCCCGCCCGGACGCGCCTGCCCGGCTCTGCCCGGCTCTGCCCGGCTCTGCCCGGCTCTGCCCGGCTCTGCCCGGCTCTGCCCGGCTCTGCCCGGCTCTGCCCGGCTCTGCCCGGCTCTGCCCGGCTCTGCCCGGCTCTGCCCGGCTCTGCCCGGCTCTGCCCGGCTCTGCCCGGCTCTGCCCGGCTCTGCCCGGCTCTGCCCGGCTCTGCCCGGCTCTGCCCGCGGAAGGGTTGTACTTCTGTTACGTGAAATGATTCTTCTTAGTTGTCGTCGGTCCCGTTCTTGTACGATCTTTTTACACTGCAGCGATGCCGGAGGTTTGATGTTTTACCGGATTCCCAATATTCCCGGTACACTCGTGAAAATCCAAATTTCATCGCAACCTCGGAGATGCTATGCTCCATCTCTCTTGAGCCGACTATAACCCCCATTTCAAACTCGTTTAAATCGTGATAACTTGACACTGTAGCAACAGTAACCGATCTAACAACTGTGCCAGACTCTGGTTGTCTTATATAGTTGTTGCCTGCTGGAGTGCTCTATTACAATTGGTTCTAAATCTCTATATTTCAATACGAATGGCTGTACCAGTTCTTTGGCTCTTCAGTGTATAACCGTTAGCGTTAGCCGTTTCGGTTGTGAGCAGAATCTCTCTATTGATGTTACACAGTTAATGAACCTTTTCTTTTATTCAATACACAGTAAAAGTTTTTAGCAATCAGAGGACATAAAAGTAATATACATTACCTGGCATTCTGAGAAGTAATTTATAAAAAACTATTGCGAAATTCATCGCAAACGGAAGTACTGGCTCTCGGCCTAGAAGTTATGCTGTACAATTAATGCTTTTCTCTGAGGGTACGAGAGGAAATCGCTACAAAAAATATGGATTATCAAAAACACAATATCGACTAAATAAAACTGTGTCTTATCGCCGCCACCATTTCGACGTTCAACAACAATGAGCTTCTCAAATATCGTTTCCGGCATTGTTGCGCAAATTTCATTAAAGCTTTAGGATTACTTGAAAGAAATGCATCAGTGCATTGAGAATACAAATTCAAGAAAAGTTATAGTCCGAGAAAGTAAAAATATAATGAACATTGACATTTTAAATATTAAATTATAATTAAAATTTAATTAATCATTATTCATTACATTCATTTAATTTGATCCTTTCCTTTAGTTGGTATGACACTTGTATACATTTAATTAATTTCAAGAAAAAACAACGCAAAAACTACTCGTTTTTCCAAAAAAAATGTACACGAGTTTTTAAAGAACTAATTTTGTACAACAGACTTTGTCTGAGGCAAAAACCTATATCTTCAACTTTATAGTTTTGATTTTTTTTATTTCAGGTAGCATCATCTAGACCATTAGCGACCACTTAACGGTATGGTAACTGTGAAGATGACATGATATGGTGATGCTAGGAGGTGAATGGACGAATACAAATACAACCATGCCCGAAGCGGTATTCGAACCGGCGATTCTTCGATACCCCATCTATGATACCGGAAAATAGGACCAACGCCATATTTTTTACCGTCTCTTATTACAGAAGCGGAGAAAGTTTAAAGAATGAATTTTGAGTTTTTTTGAGAGAAAAAATGCGTACATTTCAAATGAATATTACACGAAAATTGCCAACTTAAGCACAAAATTGTACATGACGTTTTTTAAAAAGCTAATTTAGTAAATAGACATTGTCTGAGGCTAAAATATCTATCTTCATTAAAAAGTTTTTTTTTCAATTTTCGATTAAATCGTGGATTTTAATGAAGTTGAGATCTGTACATTCTCTTAAACGTCCTCCGAACTATTCATTAATTAAATATGTCATGTAAAGAAAGAAACCACAAAAATTAAATATCGGTTTCAAATTCCTGGGTCCACGACATCAGCTAGAATGGTTGGGGAATACACATTTTGGGGAAAAAGGCTGAACGGTTAATGCGCTGGCGTTGTGCACGGACGGGCACAGAGAGACAGTGACAGACCGACAGAGACTGAGTGGGACGGTTAGCCGTCAATAGATTTTTCTATATCAAGGATGCGCAAAACAATGATCATGGCTGCATCACGAGTTACAGGAACTAGTTTTCTATATTTAGCGAACTGGATTTATTCACTCTATTGTTACCAGGTCCCAGCAATTATAGTGTTTGTGTCCAAAATTTCCTTTTGCCGTCGCACGATTGCAATACTTTTCTTTCTTACGTTAGTAAGTGCGAGAAAGTACAAATGCTAGATGATTGCAGATTCATGTCGTTTTATAATATTAGGTAGCCGTTACAAATAATGCGAGAAAGTACAAGTTGTTCTAGCCCCACTAATTGTATAATAACATTTCAGTGGGAGTGTGCGTTAGTTAAGTCCCTAAAATATCGGGCTTTTCTAATGACATCTTAATTTTCTCTTCGTTCAAACATAATATCCTTTTACATAAGTCATGTCCGCACAAAAACAATTTCGAAAGTGTTCGGGATTGTAGGATTGGAAATCCATTATATTTCTGTTAATGATGTTTGGGGTTGTGGGTAGTTTTGTCGCAATGTATTTATACCTTACATTGTCGGTGTTATGCATCAATTGACAAAGAGCCATTTTGGTTTTTTAGATTTTTGCATCAGGATGTACGTGAAGGTGTAAACAACATATTAAAAAATTGTTTGACATTCAATTTTGTTTTTATCGACGGGATGTTAATTTGGACCAAGCGCCAAACACCACTATAAGAGTTATATTTTGCATCAGTTGACTAACCGCCCAGTCTAACGATTTTGTTTCACATCAGTTGACTAAGCGACAAGTGACCGTCGTTTGGTCACGTGATGCGGTATTGTTTTGTTCCCGCCCGTGGTTTGCGTTGTATGTATGTGATTGGGAGTTAATCCTCCAATTGTATTTGAAGTATGTAATTTATTATTTATTATAATTCTAACATCAGATTAAGTTCAATATCCTACAGTGAAGAGAATTAGGAAGAGGTTTGTATATCTGGACACAGATTCCTTCCGAATGACCGTTTTCGGAGATATAGAATGCGTTCTCAAACTGCAATAGAGACTACACTACACCTCTGTGTAGTGTAGTCTCTATTGCAGTTTGAGAACGCATTCTATATCTCCGAAATCGGTTGCAATAATTTAAACCGTTCAAAAAATTGCAATAATTTAAACCGTTCAAAAACTGCAGGAGCTGCTAAAGTTACGTGACGGACCTATTATAGTAAATACTTTCTATAACTCGTTGTGTAGTCAGAATTAATGTTCTGTACCTCGTTGATATCGAAAAATCGATTGATGGCAAAACACTCTGTCTCGTATGACCCACCTGTCCTGTCTGTCCGTAGTTTTCCCAAGGCAGGGAATGGAGAAACGCCGACAGGTATCCCAGGAGGAAAGAACGGAAGTTAAAGAAACCCTCTCGCTCTCGGGAAGTCTTTTCGGTTAACTTGTAAAGAGTTCACTCTCTCGTGGTAACCTGGTCGTTCATGCGGTGTTTCCGCACTGTTGTGCTTATTTGCCTGTGCATCGACAGTGCTGCACAATTCCCATGAATATCACTTCCCTAAACAGTAACAAAGTGAATATTCAAACATAGTATTTACATCCGCGATACCGAAACTGGGTCTTCATATCTTCACGCCCTCGTTTTCGTGCTACCTGTGTGAGTGTACGTTAGGTCAATGTGAGCGCTTATTGCTTCGGCAAGATAACAGTAAGAAAGAAAATTTATTCATGTTATCTGTATTTTTATCTATCTGTATTTTTGTTTGGCACGACATTGAAGATTAAATGATAGGGGAGCTACCTAGAGTTAAGGTGAGTAGGTGAGCTCAGACAAAAAAGTACCGAAGAACTTGCTTGTGTGTTTCAGGTCCGTGCCTCAGCAAGCTCTCCTGTTGATATCGCCGGGAGACCGTGTTCTGTTCGCATCACTTGCCGCCGCAAACCACGAGCCATCTGGCAGAGAAGACAACATCTTGACGAAAAAGGAGTTGAAGAATTTTAAGCTCCCGCACATTCCGAGACGCTGAAAAAATATGAAGCCCTTCCTGCGTGTTCGTTTTACGACTTTCCTTTTTGCCAATATTCGTGATCGAAAATTACGGATGGGTAAATTTCTGGACGAATATACATTTGGAAAAGCTGTTAGGGTTAGGATCTACAAGTGAGGTTGATTGCATGCAACGGCAAGTCGGATCTTTTCAAGGGGTGGCGCGAAGAGATTCTTGAATCGTTTGGGAGGATGAGGCACATTATCCTGAAGCAGAGCTCGAAGTAAGGGGGTTCCGCCTACGAGGTGGATCAGCGAGGGGGGGGGGAGGCGACTAAAGACAAGCCGCCAGCGTGTGTCCTCCTGTTCGGTCACTCCCCCACCGGCGGCCTCTTAACTTCCCTCCGTTTGCGGGCGCTGATGGGTTGGCTCCCGCGGGGCGTGGGGGCGGGGAGCGAGCGGGACTACTGAGGGCGAACGCGGATATCTTGTCACAACTCGGAGTTCTCTGTGGAAGTTGGCGTCAACTCCGGAAGTCGTTCGCTAGCCCCGCGCTCGCGGCGGGCGGCGGGGGCGGCAGTGGCAACGGACGGCCCTCCTCACGGAGCCACCGATTTCCGATAGAGAGCGCGCTGCCTTGTTCCGGCCGCCACCGCCCCCGGCGACTCCTCGGATACAAGGTGGCTTTGGAGTTCGTCATCGGGTTCTGCTGGGAATAGCTGTTGTTTCCACGAAGTTAGATCGACTTTATTAGAACGAATGATCCTAAACGCTGATTAATCTTCATGATGGATCTTTTTCTAGATGGGATTAGTGCGTTGTAAAGAATCCGAAGCTTTATTGTTAGGATTCTGAAAGTACTTGCCGTCAGCCGTCGGATAAAAGAAAATTGTGAGCATGTAAAACAAAGTGGTGATCATTTAGTCATTCAAACAGGATGAAGTCTCAGTCATGTGAATGTGTGCAAGAAAGTGTTATATCTATACCTTCTGGATGAAAGGGTGTTGTTTCTCTCGATAAAAAGAAGAGACGATCGAGAATATACGGAGTGTGTTCCCGTGTGCAAACATCGACGACCTCGTCACCAAGGAGTATGCGGCGATGAGTGAACCGTGATAGTGCGCGCCGGGCGTGTTCGCGTGTGATGGCGGGCGAGGGCGGCGGGGGCGAGGTGAGCGACGCGGTGCTGCTCAACTGCACGCAGCTGCTCGTGGCGGACGTGGCGCAGTGGCAGCTGAACCGGTCGCAGCTGCTGCAGCTGCTGGAGGCGGCGCTGGGCGAGGTGGACGCCGGGCGCCGCGACGCCCTCGTCGACTGCCTGTTCGGGCCGGGCGCCGCCGCCGCTGCCGCCGCCGCCGACGCCGCCGCCGGCCACGCGTCCGCGTCGCGGCCCTACGCGCTGCCCTGGTGGCAGAAGCTCGCGTGGACGCTGGTCTTCGGCGCCATGCTGCTCGTAGCTACCGGCGGCAACATCATCGTCATGTGGATCGTCCTAGGTGAGAGCTCTGATTTTTCGCTTACACCAGGGTCTTCCAACTCTCCATCAACATCTGATACACAGCTGGAGGGTGCTATTGTCAGGCTCGCCAACTTTCGCACATAAAAATGTCTAACTTGTGAGAAATACGAAAAGCGTCTTATAAATGTTCAATTATTAATAATATGTAGTACATACAAACAACCGTTTAAGGAAGCGCGAACATCGACACTATCTATTGTAACATTCCTGCCTGCTTGCGTTCCGCAAACCCATGCAGCAGCCACACACGTTTTATGTATCCTTTGCAGCAGTTTGTATTTTTGTTCCTGTAAGAAGGTGCTAGAGGAGAGTGCGCCTCTGTAATGATCTACACCACTTTCGGGATTTGAAAGGCCCTGGCTTACCCTCAATTCAATTTAATGATGCTTTATTTTACGTAGCAATACTCAGGCCGTTACGCCTGCTCTCCGGTGTGCCAACGCAAATTTCGCTGCGCCTCTTTCACCATTTCGTGAAGAAAGGTGTCACTAGAGCGACGAAACAGGGGATTTAAATTTAGGTTAGAAGCTTGTTTTAGGCTCGATAATATTTTACAGTAAGTAAATCTACAACATGGGACAAACTGCTATACTTCCTCACCAGAGTAAGGTGAAAGAAGGGTTTTTTCGCCCTTAAAAAGTCCACGGCTTCGATCGGGTTTGAACCCGCGAACTTGGAAATTACAACCCTAATTCGCTAATCGTTATACGGTGAATGTACCAGTAAATGACCATTTAAGCGTGTGATCATTACTGTCTTACCATTACTACATGAACATCAATTAGATTCAAGTAAAACGTATGAATATAGAATATATAAAAAACACGAATAGTTCTGCTATGATAGTTAATGTTTAAGGCTGCAACAAAAGTTTTGTTTAAGATTTAAATAATTTTTACTGTGCACACCAGTGAATGACCAAATGTTTCCAGTAGTTGACCGGACGGACACCAGTAAATGACCACCTACCATAGAACTTTATGATGATGTGGAAATTATATTTTCCTTTTCTTAACTCAGTGTATTATATTCCCATCGTTCCCAAAATGGAGCGATCAGCATATAGCACGAACAATGCCTATGTGATGTGTGTGCAACAATAAGCCGACGTGCTACAATAAGCGTGACGAGTAGTAAACTTATTTCGGGCGTTGATGAGAAAAAAAATATTTCTTCACGAAATACGCGTGAATCACGTATGTATAATGATAATATCTACACAAAAAAGAGTGGATGTATGAAGCGGGAACATCGGCGTTGTTTTGTCTACCGAACGCACCAACTTGTGCCCCACCAGACCGCGACTGACATCATCTCAATATCGTTTGCAAGTCATTTTTAGTTCTTGAAAGAAGGTGCAAAGGTAGAGTGCGATGAAGTGTCGCCTCCATGTATGAGAGTTGCAGATCCTGATTGGCGTTCTTATGCCGTTGCTGCGTCTTCTCCTCTCCAAGCGCGATACTGTTTATTCACATAGTTCAAATGTTGCTTTGCTGTATTCTGAATTTTGTAGGTTTCAATTGAGATGAATACTCCTGAGATTTGTGAGGGATTCTTTTTAATTTGGCCTCGGAAATATCGTCGCTAGATTCGCAGATTACAAACTTCAACAGTAGGATATTCACTTACGAGATTACTGTACCTTTACGTAATTTAAAATATCAATAATATACTTGTCTCATGTTATTTTCTTTTCCGACCCAGAAATATGGCTCTGACAGAAGTAGAACTGTTCGGTGATGTAATTGCAGATGTCTATCTACAAAACGTAAGCAATATGTGTATTGGGGGCTAACTTGAGAGGCCGAGGACTGTTGAATGACTCGGTTGAGCTACTAGCCAGCCCCTTCTACTTACCTTGGTAACTTATGTTTCTAAACTCAGAGGACCACTTACCATTGTATGCAGAAACGTATGAACATATATATCATGTTTACTCAGACTTATTGCTCTACAAAAATCAAGTGCAGCACAATTGTATTTACAACGGTTCTGCTTTTGTTACTAATTTAAAACAATGGCTTTGAAGTTAGGTCATGTTCCAGATGATACATAACGTACAACACGCACCGATTTGCTAACATTAATTAGACTACATATTCTGCTGCCTGGTTTTCCCGCCTCTATCGATCTTGTGTCATAATTAAGGGAAGAGTCCAGGTGCTCGTTGGAGGATTGACTGAGAGAACTCGTCCGAAACTCCGTGTCCAGAGAAGAAGCTGTTTTGGGGGGAACCGCAGCTCCCAAGGCCTAACTGAAGGCAACCACGTAAAGTTAGACGCTCTGAAAAGCCGCGCAGTTGCCGTGGCGGAGACCGCAGCGGACGCGGCGCCGTTGCACTGGCCTTAGTTTGTTTGGGGAGCGCTGTTTCGTTGTTCACTTGTTCACTTGTTCACTTGCTCACTTGCTCACTTGCTCACTTGCTCACTTGTTCACTTGTTCACTTGTTCACTTGTTCACTTGCTCACTTGCTCACCTGAGCTAGATCAGACGAGCCTAGGTTCGGGTATGAGCACGCTAAATGATCTTATTTACAGAGAATGTGTTTTTTTGCTTAAACGCAAAAAAACATCAATGAGAAAATGCTTATTTTAAAAATATCTAAATTATGTATTGGGCCAAACCTCATAATGTCGGCGCGCCCCAACCACCACCCGTGAGATAGTCGTGCGGCACAGTCTGGTCAAGGCCCGAGATAATTTGGTAGCTGGCAACACGAGCACAGGAGAAGGCACAGTTTCGCGAAGTATAACTATCCTAAAGATCTGGGTAGAAAATTGCCACAACAGGAACCCGATGAGAATGTCGCACAAATTGCCGCGTCAGCTCCTAGCGCCTGCGATCATCAATTTTTCCGGAATATTTCGAGATGGAATTTTTTTACTAATAACTATGTAAACAAAATAAAATCTACTTCATCTTTTGCAAGGCAAAATGCTATCGACTGCACAATGAAGGAAGAAAATGAAGCTAAGATAAGAACATTCTGACTGATAACCCAGACTCAAGAGTGGGGTTTGGAAACAGCGTCATCTTTGATTACTATGGAGCCGGAAGCTTCAACTTGCTTGTGAGAGACCGATACACTTCTCGCGTCGTGTGGTAAACAACTGACGAAATGCCACCGCGTCGTCAACTCTCTAAAAACTCTAAGGTATACGAAGCCAAGGAGATGCTTCTCAAAGTCAAGACGCATATATATATATATATATATATATATATATATATATATATATATATATATATATATATATATATATTCTAATTAACCCACCTACACCCACAACAGCAGCACCTTCACTAGCAGCACGCAGGAACCGTAAGCGGGTTATCAAGATTTTGCTCGTGAAGCGAGCTTAAAAATCTAGGGAGCAGGATCTTCAGGGTGCGAGAAAGGTTTAAACCCTTGACACAATAAAATCACACAAATTGCACATAAACGAGCGTATAATTTACCCATAAACCTTTAGTGGCATCAGATCATGACAAAAACCAAGAATATAGAATCACACTTTTACAAAGAATGATCAAAACACAAATAGAAACCTTTACAACACACTAAATGAATGAACACATATAATTTACTCCAAAATTGATACTCTGAAATAATTACCCTAATCTACACTGGGAATTCCCTTGGAAAATTAATTATATCTAAATTTATGCTATTCTAATTACATTGCACATGAAACCAAATTTCAATTTACATCTCCTGCTTCAAAATATTACATGCAAAGAACCAAATGTGTGCTAGTCCACTACTCTCATTTACAATTTAACTGTGTCTGAAAATAGCAGAATAATAATGTCCTAAGTAGAATGTTTTATGCAGGCAATAGCGCATCAAAATGTCTCCTACTCTAATTCTGCAATTTGTTGCCACCCGTGTCCTCAATTTCTTAACACTTTCCTATACTGGTTTTTCCCTGCCGACGTGAACTTGACCTATCTTCCGCGCCCTAGCCGTTACCTCGTGGACTTCCCACCTTTGGCCTTGATGGTCGTGCGCTGGTCTCTGCGTCGACGTCGCTCGGTCCCAGCTTCTGCGTCGTAAGAGACAGGATTCGCCTCTGCTGTCTACGCTGTCTTCTTGCGTCCTCTTCCGTTCTTCTTCCTAGTCGATCCGTCTTCTCCCTCGTGCGTCTGAGTCCTCGGTTTCTTCTTCCTCCTCGTCTGCTACCGGCGCCTCTGACTACGCCCACGTTGCGAAAATGTCACTTGCACTTCGCCGAATTCTCGTACAAGTTCCTCGCTCGTTACTACTTCTACTTTGCTAAACCTGAGCTTTCAATGCTTCTCTCACAACGGGTAACTTTTACTTCCCGTGTCGTTAATTGAAGAAACACTTTACTGAATCTGCACTATCTCGTGGACGACTGACTAGAACGTCTGTTCGACGCCGAAAACTCCTACCTAGCAGTCGTTGCGGCGGCAAACAATATCTAAACTAACGTTAACGAAAGTGTTGACTCGGCGAGCGGTGATCAAAATGCTGCTTACTCGACGAGTGGTGGCAATCAAAAAGAGAGCTTCAGCTTGCGGGTTTGCGTATTTATCGTCCGACGCCTGGGGAAATTCTCAGTGGTGGGGCTGCTTGCCCTCTCTCAACCCTTCACAAGGAAAACGCTGCTCGCTAGTTCGCCTTCGGTTTTACTAACTTGTCGCGTCAGGGCCTGTCTTAACGGTGGAATATCTCAGGGCATTTCGCGTCTTTATCGGTCGTGCCGCTAGAAGCCGCTAGACACATCGCACTTCTTGATACGGTCGCGACCATGCGACAATTTAGCGGCACGACCGAGAAAGAGGCGAAATTCCGTGAGATATTCCATTATGAAGAGAGGCCCAAACGTGCCAAGTTATAAAACCGAAGTATAGTGTCGATAATCCTACCGCCGCCAGGACTGGAACCCTATGACCTCCCAGTCAGAGGCACTGCAGTGATTTTTCTTCGCTATGGTCGTGAAAATAACCCTCATGATGAATAAACCTGCCCCATATCTGACTTCACGCAAACGCGGAAGCGTAGACTCGTCATAATCAACGCTGCCGAAGCGCCAGCCCCCGTAATTGAATCTGCGCTGGGGTCCGCGGCGCCCGGCGCCACCGCCCGCGCCAGCGCCCGCTCTCGCGCCAACGCCGTGCCGAATGAACGGCTCCGCTCGAGGCCTCCGCAGCAAAACAGCCCCGGGCAACTCGATTAGGCGTTGCGCCTCGCCCCGCCCCGCCTCGCCCCGCTCCGCGCCGGGCAGCGCTGGCCTCGCTCCGCGCTGCGCGCAAACACGCGGCAATTCGGCGATTTTCCATTTGCATAAATTCGGCGGAATCTGGGCGCAAATATGCCGTTAGCGAAAGCAGCAAACAGTCCGTCGCCGGCGAGTTGCCCTCCGCTGCCGTTCGGGCTTTTCGTCTTCTCGGAACTCTTTCCTCTATTCTCCTCTCTTGCGGTCCCCTTTCTTGCTCTCCCTTTTCTTGCTTTTCTCTCTCTTGCTCTCCTCTCTCTTGCTCTGCTCTCCTCTCTCTTGCTCTGCTCTCCTCTCTCTTGCACTCCTTTCCTCTCTCTTGCACTCCTCTCCTCTCTCGTGCGTTCCTTTCCACTCTCGTGCACTTCTTTCCTCTCTCGTGCGCTCATTTCCTCTCTTGCTCTCCCCTCTCTCTATCACGTCCAATGTAGTCGTTCTATTCTTGTTCTCCACCTCTCCATTTACCTTCATCGCTCTTGCTAGTCCTCGCACTCTCCCAGACCTTGTCCGACCCTGCCTGTCACGCTCATTCTCGCACGCTCTTTCGTTCAGTAGCCTTTATAATTGGACAAAAACGGTTGCTCACACGTTGCACCCACACAGTTAATGAATCATTATATATTCCAACATTATAGATGACAAAACGAAATTATGATTTTCTGTAGAGGTTTCAATGCCCACTTTCCACTTCACTGTTACAACTTCACAACTAGTGCCTTCCGGATATCAAAAGATCAGACACATATATTATACCATAAATTCAAAGGAAAAAAACTGGAAGACAAATGTTATGAAACCCACAACATTGCATTTATTTCTAAAGATGTTAGGTCCCCGAACGATCTTAAAAGAATGAAATATTTATCAATTGGTTAGTTTCTGGTTTCTGAAATGTTTGGCTGTGGATCATGTTTCTCCTTAAAGTCTCCCTCTGAAAGGATTTCCTCTTGTTCCAAAGTCTTGAGGCTTGAAGCAACGTCCAGTGCGCGAAGTTGAAGGAAACATGTTCATGTCCCGAGAAAAGTATCAGAATTTTGTTTTCACTGTGTAGTTGTGCCAAGACTTCGCATACCACAGCGTGTCATATTCGAATCATAATCATTAATCTCTGAACGATTTACGTTTGTTCATCATATCATCCCTTCCATCATCGATCCAGTGAAAGGCAACAGAAAACCACTGCTGTGATTACATTATCGGGAAAGAAGAGGACATAAAAGCGAAAGCCTTATTTCTGGCATTAGCACGTTACGATTTTAAGATTTTTAGCAATAATAATCACTTAAGAGTTTCTGGAGCTGTGGAAGATTTTATATTTTTATTTTTATTTTGGCTTATTTTATTTCCCTTTTTCTATGTTGTTATGGCTTATTTTGATCTTTTCATTCCGTTTTCGTCATTATTTTTTTTTCTTCACGCGGCGTAGATCTCAATAAAGCTAGTATCCTTTGTTCAAGACTGGACAAACCGTGGGTACTTCGTGGTTTGTCTTTATCTACAAGTGGAGGTGCAATTTCAGTTAAAATATTCTGAACTCAGGCTGCGGGCACAAGAAGATTTAAAAACAACAGCTAAGACGGGAATCATGTCAAAATTATTTTTAAATTATTTTTTTCATTTTTGCCGATTTTTATTCTTCTACGAGGAGGGCGACCCTCTGACGCTTGAATACATTTGATGACGTTAGGATTTATTTTGACATTATGAACTTTTTTCTAGTTATTTGTCATATTGTTCATGCCTTTTTACAGGCCTGTTGTAACTCGTATAAGTGCACCTTTTCATTCCTATACCAAGCAAACTGAATATCTGGACTTAGTCATCTTAATCATGTCTCATGATCATGAAAACTAAGAATATATTTAGAATATGTGGTTTAGAGCAGGTTTGTGGCTTTTATTTACTGTGAATGGAAGCCCCTTCTCCGACCAGCGCATGCCCCTCCGCCGCGACTAGCGCCGTGGCAGCTGCCTCGAGCGGCCTCCGCGACAACGGCACGGCGCGCTCCCGCTGACCCTGCCTCTCCGCGCCATGAAAGAATAATTATCGCGCGCCCCCTCACAAAGAACGCTAATTAGACCACTTCTTCCCTGCACCGGAGACAAAGAGAAAGCCTACACTCCATGAATAGACGATAGTGGACTTAATCAAACGTCTTATGAAATTTTGAACGTGAATAAGATCCCGTTAGATGGAAGCTGATGCGCCGTCGCCCGAGGAGCGGAGGTCGGCCTGCCCGGGAAGTCGGCAGCGGCAGCAACTCTCGGCAAAGAAAATCACAGGGAGAGGCCGGACTTTTTGTTAGCGTCCGCGATGCGGATGCTGTCTCCGCCGGAGGAGGAGGAGGGGGAGGAGGGGGAGGAAGGGGAGGAAGGAAGGCGGCGGCGCTCGTTATCAGTTGAGCTCGAGTTCTGCGCGGCGCGGACCGACCCTGCGCGGCGCGCGCCGCTCGCGTGTCAAGCGCGGGCAGGGAGGGCGGAATGGGGAACGGAGGGTGGGGCAGGGTGGAGCGGGGATGGGTATGACGGTGCATGGCGTTGCGTGAAGTAGCTGGACGCAGCGTGTCGGGAGAAGGGGCGCGGCGTGTCGGGGGAGAGCGCGGCGTGTCGGGGAAGGGGGCGGATTGTCGGGGAAGGACGCGGCGAGTCGGGGAAGGGCGCGGCGTGTCGGGGAAGGGCATGGCGTGTCGGGGAAGGACGCGACGTATCGGGGAAAGGCGCGGGGTGTCGGTGGAAGGGCGCGGCGTGTCGGTGGAAGGGCGCGAAGTGTCGGAGGATGGGTGCGGCGTGTCGGGGAAGGGCGCGGGTGTCGGGAAACGGCACAGCGTGACGGAGAAAGGGTGTGGCGTGTCGGGAGAAGGAGCGCGGCGTGTCGGGGATGGGAGAGGAGGAAAAGGGGGCGTGGCGGTGGCTGGCGTGGCATATCGGGACGTGTCGGGGCATGGTGTGGTGTTTGGCGGGACGGGGCTGGAGAGGTTATGGGAAGGGAATGGAAGGGCGGAGCATGGTGGTGTGGTGCTTGGCGGGTAGGTGCGTGGCGGGGCGGGATGGGACGGGACGGGACGGAGCGGGGCGGAGCCGCCCGGAAAATCCTTTTGACCCTCTGAGTTGCGTTCCAGCGCACGGCTGGGCTGTACCACTAGGTCTCCGGCAGAGCATCTTCGTGTCCCCTTTCGCCCCTTTCGCTCCTTTGTGCGAGCAGGAAGGGCCCTTGTTTGAGCGGAAGAATTAATGCGACTCAGAGCGTTAAGGATGGATGGTAACAGGATAACAAAATAAATTTTCATGCATCTTTGGAATCTACCATTGTATCTAAGAAATCTATCATAACCAGGGTTCAGGAAGTTAAGAAAGATATGGAGAGGAACGTACCCTTAATATACCAACAATCTATGGTATAAACAATAGAGAAAGATATTTTTTAAAATAAATGACAGGAAATTGAAGGGTACCAAGGAAGGAAGGAGGGGAAAACTGCTGCAAAATGATCCGAAGAGAGAAAATTGTGAGAAGATGGCGTACTGGGGAAAGAAGAAAGAGCAACTTAAAAGGAAGGGATGAAATTGTCTTGTGGTCTCTACCCTAACGAAGAAAGAAAAAATATTAATAAATGATGATATCTTTATTAGTAGTGAGGCCTAAGCCTCCTCTCCCGCTTGATCACTTTAATGGAGGTACATTACAAAATTGAAAATGTGAAGAGTGGTGGGCAATGTGTACGCTTACTACTGAGAATGCAAAGCAGAGATCGTACCGGCATACGTCTTAAACGCTTACGTAAATTGCAAAAACCCAAATGAGGATGAGAGGACAGTATAACATACTTCACTAAAAAGAAATAGACAACGCTTACAATTAGAAGACAAGTAGAGGATGACTAAGAGAGGGGAACGTAAAAGTTTAATGGAGAAGAACCTGAAGGAGAAGAGAAGAGATACGGTGCAGAGACACTGAAAGAAAGGGAAAGTAGAGAGGAAGAAATATGGAGAGGAGTAAAATTATTCCGTCGATTATTAATCGAATCTACTGCGCTTGATCAATACTATGATTGAAGCACATACGCAATTTACAAAATATATTCTCTCTCTCTCTCTCTCTCTCTCTCTCCCAGGCTTTTAGATTAATTCCGATTGCCTGTTCTACTCTAAAGGATGGGGAAAGAAACGGGAAATACACATCAAAATTCACAGTTACATACATTACAAATAGGACTTTAATGTTAAGTAATTGAAATACAGGAATTCAACAATAGATCCACATGGTCTTGTGCTCGGCTCGCTTGCATTTCATTAGAATAATGAACATGTTCGTTTCATTAGACCTTTTTATCGGTCTGATTACGAAGTACTGAATGTTCTTACAAAGGGATTTGTCGCTCCTGTTGTGGTGCCCTGAAATCGTCAACTCTCCGACAAAAGTAGATATTTAGGTCGCCGACTCATTGTTCAGGCAGCCCTCTGCAGCTCACTGACATAATGAGCGGGGAGGGGGCGCCGTGAAGATGGCGTTGCTTCCGACGGAATCAGGTGGCGTTTCAGAGACAATATGCTACTGCCAGCGCATTCCTTTGTGGCAGAAATTGTCAGTTCATTTGCAGCAGGAGAGCGCAGAGAATGAAGCGAGGGCTCGATGAAGTATTACGCGACCAGACTGGAGCAACAGTTGTCAACGCCCGTCGAATCACATCTGGGATCGCAAGATGGGCGATTGTCTATTTACTAGAGCCTTTGCACCGCAGATGCTTTTAATATCACAGCCCCACAATACATTGCTGAAGCAGATGGCCGGCCTTCCCCATTGCAAATTGAAGCTTTCAATGCAGCCGTGGTGTGTTGCAAATTTACGCGTCTAATTCAAGTATTTCGAAATTTTAGACAATGTACGCGTTTGCTAAGGTGTGAATAAGTATAATGGAAGTCGAATCGAAATTATATATCATTGTTTAAAAGAAAAATGGGCTAAAATAATTTTCAAACATCAATATTCAAATCTAACATAATATTACAACATCACAGTTTTATAGAGCCCAAATACCATTGTTGTGCTTAAAAAACCTCACGCGTACAATTTTGGGCACTTGTAACACCATGTTTCAAAGCGAAGAATAAGCAAAATAGATGTCTATGTACTCTGTAAGGTTGTCTATTCTGTGAGACGTTCCTATTGTACTGAACTCCCTGAAGACATTTTTGAAAAACAAAATATGATTTCTCTTGGTTGGGGATATTTTCCTTCCCAAACTATTTTGCAGTATATGTCGGAATAATTTGTTGGGAACAATAGTTTTTTTTACTAGTACTCACATCTACGAATCCCACGTTCCAGAGGGATTAAAACACAGCAACCCTCAGGGATTAACCCTCATGCATTACTCTCACGAGGTAATGGCCATAGCAGTTAATGCGTTTAGTAACAAAAAACAATTAATCAACCAATAAATGAAACGAGTAGAAGACTCATAACATTTGCCATCTCGCATTATTGTCATAGAATGGCACTAGCGGTGCACTGAAGGTTGCCATACTCTAGCGAAAGCGCTTTGGGGAGCATGGCTCGCGACTCTGAGTCACGTAAATGTTTTGAGGCCGCTATCCACTACAGTGCTTTCCCAATGGCACAGATAGCGCCCGCGAATTGTTCTCACAAAGCAGCAGGTAGCGGAGATGGTAGATTAACGACTGGCTACCAAGCCGCGCTCGCTGTTGTGTGGAATGCTGCTGGATAAGACCCACACGGACGTTTGCGGGCGAACCGATTGCAACTCTCACTGCTGTGCTGGTGACGGTGTCTATGTTCTACCAGAAGCCACTGTAGTGGACGACACGACTAATTTAAAACATTATAGCTTCTGATTGCCATTTCTGGAAAATTGATGAAGTGCCGACGCGGTGAAATTCCCCTTTTGATTCCTTAATAGCTTCCAGGCGAATGCCGGTGGGGACCCACCCTCGCTTATGTGAACAGTAGACTCGGCTGGGCAACAATGGTGGATGCATTAGTTGCGCTGTTCACTTAAATGGCTTCCCCGCATACTTTGATGTTTACAATTTTTCTCGACACTAAATTACGTTTTTTTCGTAAGGTGAAATGTACGGGAGGGGAATGAAATGATCCCTTCGCAATTACTGTCACCATTAAACCCTTTGCTAACTTAACCTCGGATAGCATTTTCCCTGACTGCCAATTCTTCATGCTCGACACCGAGGCATTATCGCTCTTAGTTTCCCCCCTTCCCCCGAACCTATCTAACTCTCTTCGCCCGTCCGCCTTCCCTCCACCCTCCGCAGGGATCCTTCGAAGGCCATCGCGCGCCCCTCCCCCGCGCGTGGGCGAGGGGGGGGGGGCGAGAGACGCAGGGAGTTGAGCGGGAATGGCCGAGAGCTTTGGCGCGTGGGTTGAGAGAGGTAGGTGGTCGACAGAGCCGAAGAGGGCAAGCCGGCGTCTGAATTGGAAAAGGCAAAGAAAATGATAGTTGTAACAATGATAGGGAGAGAGATAGATTGATATTATAAAATATATTATGAGAGACATAAAGTGAAGGGCAGAGAGTAGAACAGGCTGGAGATAGGAAAAAAAATAAGAGCATGACATGGCTTTCTGGCAGAACTCGACGGAACGGCGTTCTGGTGCCTCGAGAATAATTATTAAATTTTATTACAAATATGTAACCAATTCTGTTAAATTAACAATTAATTTGGGGCGCGTTCCGGTGCCTCGAATTTTATAAACCAAGCATTGATTAGATATATAGGAAGTCAAAGCAAGGTCGGATAATAAAAGTGAAAGTAAATATGAGAGTAACCACATGAGAATGAGAAACAATTGAAAGCAGGCGAGAAAAGAGCAAGAAGAAAAGAAAAAAGAAAGAAGTAATGAAAAAGAAAAAAGAAAGGCAAATCAAAAAGAAAAAAGATAGAGAAAGCAAAAAGCAAGAAGAAAAACAGAAAGGGAAAGAAAAGAGAAAAGGAAAGAAACAACCAAGAACAAATTCTGGGAGAAGAGGTCTTGAAAACGTAAGTTGTGACAGTTGACTGAAAGAAGGGAAGAAGCACCTGAGAGGCGTCCGTCGCACCCTAAATAATGAACAGAGGCGGGCAGCTCCTCCCGCCAAGCCGGGCGGGCGAGGAAGGAGAGGCCGAGGCGAGCCCACCTTCTGTTTCTCCCGAAGATGAATCTTTGAGCGCTCGAAATCGCCTCCGCCGCCACCACCCGTGCTCTTTCATTAAGCGACGAGCGTAGTTTGTTAGGCTGCTTCCGAGGCAGGTGGCGCTGCGCGGGCGGCGGGCGCTGTCGCCTCCTCGGATTCGCGCAGCGATGCCTGAGACGAGGCGACGCGTCGGTCTCTGGGGTGTGGGGCGGGGCGGGGAGCGGGGGGGAAGCCCTCTATCCCGTATCCTCGGGGAGGGCGGCAGTCGCTTCCTCCTCCAACGATTCTACTATTCCCCGCGGCAATCAGTTGAATGGAAACGGTTACGCACCCGCCATGCGGGGGATCGCGCAAACGCCAACTGGATGCTTTGCTCGTTTTCTTTCCTACGGCTCATCGCCGTATGCAACACACCGACAACACACTTTTCTGACTCCTGAGAGATGAAGCATTTCGTTTAAATCACATTTTTTTGTCTCAAATGATTTTGCAAAGTTGATGATTTTGTTTCAACAAAAATGCTTTATATGTATAACGGAACTTCATTGGGGGGGAATATAATATTAACTTGCTTCGTTATTTTATCACCTAGTATAATTTTCCCTGCAAGTGCAATGTTCATAGAATATAAATATTCTGAATGATTCTCCATAAAGCTGATGGGAATCGAAACGCTGCGTGAGAAAGCGATTTGTCACTGAGCGAATTCGAGCATCTTTCACCGCGCTAATTTCAGCAGCTTTAACTTAGGAGCGGAGTGAATCCAGAATGAAGGAAGCGCCGAATTAGATCGAGACGTGGGACAAAACGCGAGCTAGAAGTGCGTGTGAGGTAGCAGAGCGAGCAGGGGGCGTGTGTATTAGTGCTAACGTGAGAGGGAGCGGCGCGTGGGTGGGCGGCGTGATCGTGTGAATGGGAAGCGTAATTACGCGCACCAATCGCGACCTCCCCCTCTTTCCAACGTTCCACGGCGCGCTCATTAGCCCTTTGTTAATTGCCGCCCTGCGGTCGCCCCGCGCCGAGCGCCCGCTGCTCTTCGCCACGCAAAGGGCTCCGCGCCCCGCACCCCGCGCCCCGCGCCCCGCGCCCCCTTGCCTTCGCGTCCCCCGTCCCTCACCCCCCCCGCACCCAGGGCCCAGTTTCCTTTCCTTCCCCCGGTCCCCGCCCACGTTCCACGCCCTCCCCGCTTCCCTCCCCGCCCCCCGCCACCGCTCCCGGTTCCCCCGCTCCCGCCCTCGGCCCCGCCCCGCCCCGCCCCGCCCCTCGCCTGCCGTCCCTCGCCCACCGTCCCTAACCCACCGTCCCTCGCCCACCGTCCCTCGCCCACCGTCCCTCGCCCACCGTCCCTCACCCACCGTCCCTCGCCCACCGTCCCTCACCCACCGTCCCTCACCCACCGTCCCTCGCCCACCGTCCCTCGCCCACCGTCCCTCGCCCACCGTCCCTCGCCCACCGTCCCTCACCCACCGTCCCTCACCCGCCGTCCCTCACCCACCGTCCCTCACCCATCGTCCCTCACCCACCGTCCCTCACCCACCGTCCCTCACCCACCGTCCCTCACCCACCGTCCCTCACCCACCGTCCCTCGCCCACCGTCCCTCACCCACCGTCCCTCACCCACCGTCCCTCGCTTCCGCACCCAACGCACCGCGCCAGCACCCTGCGCACCGCGCACCGCCCCCTACCGCCGTTGGCTCTTCCGCGAATTCGTGTGTGATGTGGCGCGAGCGCAGGCCTCATGGGAAAGTAGGTCAGCAAGTGTGTGGTACGTGTACGACGCGCCGTATGGTTCACGAGGGCGGAGAACGTTTTTATACGGCACTCTATAATTGCCGAGTAATTCCTAATTATTTCGCTTTGTGGCAAGATAATTTCGCTCTTTGGTAAATGTCACCTCGGAAAAGGAAAATTATATACATGATGTTTATACGAGGTTAGTCAACCAATGGTAGCTTAATGATGCAATATGCATTATTAGATAATTTATTTTCATAGTTGCATTTTTGTTAATGTCAATTTATTTTTGAATTCCCATAAGGTTAACTCGGTAAAAATGTATTTAGCTTAATGTTAAATATTGATACTTAAATGATGCAATTTAAAAAAAAATGAGTAGAATTTTATGACTATTTAACTACTTAAAACCCAACCTAACTACTTAAAAAATTCATCTATAACAAATGTCAAGGCGATGAACGCAGCTAGACATGGACAACTAATGTTACAAATTTATCGTGGACTGATGGACGGACCAGGTCGACTCGTAATTTTAGGCATTTGACTCGGATTTGTAACGTGTTTATGGTTCTTTGTCGGATATTTCTGAAAGACCAAGTCTTTGAGCCCCATAATTACCGTCGTACTATAGGAAAAATATTTTCTTCAAGGCATAGGTAAAAACTCGTGAATCGGGGTTCATTTGCAATATGTAGACAAACAAACGTTGAAAATAGAAAATGAACGATGAATTGTTTACTTTCCTATTATAAAATCGATTAAAGAGAAATAAATATACATAGTGAAACACGTTGTTCCTCAGGAAATAGCACTTCGTGCCTTTTAAGTGTCACATTTATTTTTATTTATTGAAATTATTATTAATTATTTTGCAAAGAGGTGAGACAGACCATCTATTATCTAGATTCTAGATCCTAAGTGTCATTTTCATTTTGTAAGGGGTATTTCTCAAAACGTGTCTTCTCGTTCATAATATTTTCCTTCAAGTTTAATTATTATTTTTTATAAGCGTAATGTATTTAAAGCGATGTATTAGATACCGTATTATTTTGTATCTCTTGCTTTTCGTTGTTCTCTTTAGTTCATCTATGCTCAACGTCATGGCGCTTCCTTCGACTTCTGGGAGCGGAGTAGTTTTTTTCGCTGCGCACCATCAGCAAGTATCTCTCGACTGGCGCCCCCTAAAAATAGGCGCAATGCACAGGAAAGTTGGCTGGTTCAGCGCTTCTTCTATGCTCCGTAGGAACCGGCGCTTCATCGCCTGGCGATGCTGCGGGTGTAGACGCTCTGCTCTTGCGCGCGGCGCGGGGGAAAAGTGACATCGAGCGGAAAACTACGCTTTTGCCCCCTGCTCACCCTCGCAACTACGCTTCGCCCTCCAACCCTACGATCACACCGTCGTGGGCCGTCTCCGGAACTTCTCATGCTGATCATCGAGCAAACTGCTTGCAGCTGTTAAATTACTCTCGATGCTCTTCGCCGCCAACCTCCCCCCTCCCCCCTCCCTCCACTCACCCGTTCCGACCTACGTTAGCAGTTTAACTTCGCGCTTCCTTTGTCTCCGTTACCACTTCCGGCTGAGGCGTCTCATTGCAACGACTGTTGCCTCTGCAGTGTGTCCCGCCAGGAGGTCCTTGGGATCGACACCTGACGGTGGCGGGATTTCGGCCCTTACTATATGATGCTTACTAGCATGATCGAATTTAGCCACTGTCTGGTGGAGAATTCTATCGGCCGGCTGCTCTGATCCGTAGTTTTCCGGGGTTTCTCCGTTCAATATCAGGAGGAACCGAAAGCAGTACCCTGACCAACGGGCAGCAGACCGCGAGCGGTCTTTCCTTCCTCATCCATTGTCCCCTCGTCAGTAATGTGGAATTCGCTGTTCACTCACACCAATATATTGCTTAACGTGATACGTTGTGTAACTTCATACTATGTTTCTCAGACACGTTGTTTACGCGTTTGAGATAAATAATATCACATCACAAGAAAACGTCACCAGTAGCGGAAAACCGCAGAACAATGCATCAGGAACATGCAACCGGGGACAGTGTGGGAGGTCAGAGATGTCGATGCTGGCGGGTTGCGGAGAAGGCCGTAAAAGACTAAACACCAGCATCCCGATGAAAACCACAGACCCAAGTAAATTCAATTCGATATTACTGGATGCTTATACCGATATGCGTAAAGGACGGAGATCGATTAAGTTTGGGAGTGACATACTGTTATGTCGGCTGGAAGCATTATTTCACAATAGCCTTACCCTGTACTCGACGTCTACAACTAACTGCGATATGCAGAACTCTCAATTCTTGAACGCTCTTTCAACTCAGGCGATATGTGTACAATGCAGGCTTTGCTTATGCCACTAGCTGATATGACTGACTCTACCGAACAGCTGAGGGTGTAATCTTATGAAGTGGAGATTCAATAGATTTGAATGATATGCACAACTTTTCATAAGATATCCTTGTAGATATCCGTACGATAGTTAAATTTTTTTCCGGAAAAGGTTTTCGTGTCTGCTTTGACTCACTAATATTTTCACCGGTTTGTAGAGTGTCTATTACATTCATTTAGGTAACTACGGAAACAGTACGAAAGGGGATGAATGTATTGTTGATGCACAAGAAGAGTGACTTATCTTAAAAATTGTCACCTTGCAGGTGAACGTTTGAGCCATGCGAATACGTTTATTTCGCGGGCAAGGGCAGAGTTTTACTGTATATTTCGACTACATTTTAACCTATATTTATGGCGTTTAACTAAAAAAGTATAATATTTTCTAAACGTATTTTTTCACTTCATTAAAAAGGGACTATTTATGATAGGTGTCTCTTTTCTTTTGCATCAACGGCGAGTGGAATTTAATTTCTACGGCAGAACACGCCATCTGATCATTGCCTCAGTAAAACAAAACGCATTTGAGCATAATACGCTTTTCGTACGTATATGGGCTGGCAGTTTATGAACGAAGGAACGGCAACAATCAAAATGATCTGTTCATTTGTGTTGGGAGCCGCTTCTGTTAGTAGGCGTTTAGGTCTATCGCGTTAATACCTGGATTAGGGAGAAATGCCTGGGTTTCCTGGATTAGGGAGAAATGCCTGAATGGGCAGTCCATTGCCGACTTTTATCTCATGACTCCCAGACAATTAGACAGCAGATAGGGGCAATGGGGATTTTACAATTGCTGTGGCCTATTTCCCCTGGGACGTATTGCAGGGGCAATCCCAGTACAAATGCGCTGCATCTTCGCGTTAAAGAGATCACACTCGCGTCCTCGTTGCATTGGCGCACCTATGCCAGTTAGGATTTTAGCAATGCTCATATGTATTGGGATATATAGGGGTCTATTTTATGAACGAGAGGTTGTGAAATCAATCATTTTTATACTACTTTTATTTTCATTTACTTTTATATGGAGCTAATATTCAATTCACATAAATTCCATTTCTGGCACAGAGATATTGTTACTTGGCGATATATCCAATTAAAATTCGAATTTTATAAAATTTAAAATAACATTGTGTTGCTAGCCGGACGACCCTGTTACAATATTTTCTTGACCAAAAACGCTACAGGTTTAGAGGGGAGAGGATTAGCCCTCGAATCAACTTTGGAATAGCATAATTGCATTGGCTCAGTTGAAAGAATCAACCTCGCAATGTCTTACTAGTGTGTGACATCCGTTGTCCGAAATTCTTAATTTCCATTTCTATAATTTTCTCATTGCAAAATTATAGTTTCTTGTCCAACACGTATAAATCGAATTATTGGAGATTTTAAACAGAAATTTCTCTTGAAATCTTTATTCAAGAAAACATTGTTTATTTAATCTTAATTTTGAATGTTAATTGAATCTTTATAAGTAATTTAACGCAATACATGATATTGAGAATTTTACCAATCGCGTTACAAGAAACGAACCTATAGAAACAAAAGCCAAGATATCAAGAACGAGACAGTATTTTTGTCAGGGAGGATGATTTTTTTTCAAAAATAAAGTATTCATGTATTTTTTCTGTTCATAGTTAAACGTAAAAGATCTTTCATTGAAAGGTGGAAATTGTAATTGAACAGTATATAAGATCGTTTATCGCTTTAAGATCGTTGAATTGTCACTAATCAATGTTAGAGACCTTAGTTCAGTCTACAGGTGTCGGATAACAATGTCCCGAGCTTGGATCCAGATGGGTTCCAATCGTTGCCCTTCGCAATTCATTTTGAGGCGCTGAGATTCGTACCATAGCGGGCCTGATGGTGTTGCTGTGAGGTCGCCGCAAGACGCTGGTAGGGCCGAATGGCGCGGTTAAACCAAGCGTGTTGATAACCGTAAGGCGAATCGCGAGGGCATAACAAGGCGTGATGGGACCGCAGCATACCCAGTCGTCGCGTGTGTCCGACCATTCTGAAAGGGATGTCACGCTGAAAAATGATCTCAGGCGAGAAGCAGGTTGGCAGATATCCTGCGAACTGCCCCACCGTGTTGAGATGTTCATATATAAATGGTGGTTCATGTAAGCCCGCAGTTCACTATGCGACCTTAGTCATACGAGGTCGTCTTCCGCGGCATACGAGGCCGTCCCGAGTGGGCACCTACCTTTTACTGTATCCAAATCTTCTTCGGGTGCTCAAAGACACATCGTCAGACTGGCCTCTGGATATTTCAAAACGCAAAGCTCTTGAATATTTATTCAGGACCGCTGCGAAAGTTCAAAGCTTACCAACAATCCCGGGTTGGTACCGGAGTCATTCGCTTCTCACACGCTTCGGAACAAGTCCCAGGTCAATTGTTACTGAGTGGGAGTGCTGCCACGACGAATTCTAGATTGAACCTGGGGTCATCCCAACTGATCAACCCAGGGGGCACGCACTTCTTTCTCTCCCTTCTCACCATGATACTAACGATGTACCGCAAAGGAACTGAGCAACTGAACGGGGATTTCCCGCCAGGGATTTTAGTATGGGACCGAAATCACTACCCCGACTGCGAGGGTCTCTACATGTAGTGACCGTAGGGGTGACAAACCCATCGACGGTCTCGATTCTCAAAACTAAAATTCGTCTTTGATGATTGATCTTCCTCTGATCTCTTGTAAATAGTTTTAATGCTCTTCAAAAGAGTAGTGCAGAGAACAAGTTTTCTAGGAATATTTTTCGTTGTACCCTCACGTTACCGGGACGATGTTCCTTGGTGACAAGTACAGGTGTCCCAGAAATGCAAACATGCTTGGAGGATTTCGTGATTTTTTTCATAAACTTCAATTTTTAATCAGAGTTCAATGTTCATTTCAATATGTTAAGGAGACTCAAACTTCTTAATGTAGTTGTGTATGATGATGAAACGTTTGATTGTAGAATGAGTGTTAGGTATGAAGTGTGAGTAGAAAAGTGAAGAATGCTCATATGAAATGACTGAACGTTCCCGCGTTGAAGAGAAATTTGAAACCACGCACTGCTACTCGTAGTTTGCCCAGCTCCCTTCGTCAGGCTGCCGGCTTTGGCTCATTAGAGGACAGAGCTCACAGTGGAGGGAGGCCGAAACATTTATTGGAAAAGTTCTCTACTTCCAGCCAGCGGAGGAGGAGTTGAAAGAGCGGGAGGGTGGCATGGGAGAAGAAGGGCGGCAGGGGAAATGATGGTGGAGTGGTGTTTCCCGCTGGTTACACCACCGTTGCTAATGTGATCCGTAATGATACAACCCGCATGAAGTTCGCCGCTTTAGTGAAACGTGTTTCCCACATGTCAGTGTTGAGGATAATTTACCGTGAAGCCCTACAGCGAATTTCGTTTCATGTCGTTACTGTTGCTGTCGACACATAATCAATACGTATTTTACTAATCTTTTAGTCCACGCGAAATGGAAATATCCCTCTTATTCAATTAATGTTTTAAATTTTGAATATGTATGTCCCAAACATTTTAATTCACCTTTATTTATATTTTTATCAGTTTAGATGAATTATCGTATAATTGTGTTTAATGTAGTATTTCGAATTACCAGAGATTATCACTTTCTGGCTAAGCAAATGAAAAAATCATTAATGAATCACATTAATGAATTCAGAGCTTCCGTACACACGCAGTCTATTTTAACGTAATTCTGAACTTGTTCAAAAGCAGATTAGGTTTTTTTTAATCCCTTCTCCTCTTGGAACACTAAATAAAACTAGTGATGCTACATTAATTAGGTTAATTTTAAGGTTTTCGCGATATTGTTAACGGCTATGTGTTATTATAATATGACAATTTCTGTCTTACCCTTCAACAGATATTTGAAAAATTCTGAAACAAAGCGTGAAAAATAAATCATTTTTTAAAATTCAAATGCTTAAACCCAAACAGCTTTCGCCCATTGAATTCAGTGTATTTACGTTCTACATAAATGTACCGACAATGGACGATATATATTTTAGCCGTAAGCAAAATTATTAGTTTATATAATCGCGAAAGAAATTGCAGCAGTCATTATTGCCTTCTATTTTCAGTACGACATTAAAACAATCGGTTACAAGCAATAATGACCGCTAATTAGTGTGGAATACACATTTTGACAATTAGCTTTGTTGATACCGCTAGTAAGAAAATAGTAAATTAGAATTTTTTTTGAAGGGGTACCCCAATAGAATTTTGTGCTTCGAGATCACATAATTTAAATTCAACCATGGATAACTAAAATCGTAAGAGGAGTGATTAATTCCATTTTTGTTATCATTAGATAGTATTTAATTGTGGCCCGTGTTAGATGGGTCTAAAAGTGAAAAAATCTTATTTTCAAAACATTTAAACCTCTTCATTTTTAGTGCAATTATAAATTTCTGTGACTCAGAGTATTACAAAAGTCCTAGTTCCTCGATAATCACACTTCCACACAGTCTTCAAGATTTTATCTTCGAATCTGTAAAAATTTTATGAATAAGAGCGTAAATAATTCTATTCTTTACGAAATGTATGATGCAGAAACGTCATTTTACCAGAAGCATTAATTATTTCTGCATTGTCGAAACAACAATATTCAAAAGGGACTGAGTGCCACACAGTAATTTCACGGACGAAGAAAATATTAATTAATGATTATACAATGAGAAGGGATTTTAGAATAACCAACTGTCTCTGTCTCTCAAATAACTTTTACAGATCGACTCCGCCTCAAACAAATCGCTGGAATTTCGAATTTACCATTTCAAATCCTTTTCCAGTTTACACAGAAAACACTGACAATTTTGTAATATCGAACATGTCCTTACTTGAAGATCTGTATTTTGTGAGCATATTTCATTAAGAAAAAAAATTGTATATTCAAAATTGTAGCTGTAGGAAGGCGCCAAAACTGTTTTTATTTTTTTCAATTTTCGAAAAAAAAATCATTGATTTAAGCAAAAATGAGACCAGCACCATTCTCTTGAACAGTTTGAAGACTATCCAACAATAATATTTAATAAAAACTATGGAGCTGTTTTCGGAAAAATTTGTTGAAACAAAATTAAAAATTGATTATTTTTCACGCAAAATTATATGAAAAATACTCAAATTTTCGAAAAATTGTTCATGGCCTCTTCATTCATCTTTAAGAGCATTTCTTTAGGAACAAAATATCTATCTTTAAATGTAGGAAGACACGGAAAAAATGTTGAGTTTTTGAATTTTCAAAAACTTGCGCCTTTCTCTTAAACGACTTTCAGACAACAACACAATTTTATTAAAATAGATGGCGCCATTCATTTTGAAAGTTTTGAAAATGTTTCAGGGCCTTTATGTAATATACCTCCCGAAATTTCCAATATTGGTTTCAAATTCAAGAGGCCACGACATCAGATCAGAAAATCGGCTGAACGGTTTAGCTGCTAGCGTTGTTGACAAACGAACGTTTGCCGTCAACCAATTTTCGATATCAAGGACCCATTAAACATAGATTTTGGCTATGCCACGTGTTGGATGATTTTTTCTAAATTCAGCAACTGAATTGATCTACTTTTTCGTTAAATGGGCCTTATAAGATTTTCTGTCTAAAATTCACCGTTTTTTTGCGCTGCATTACACACTGTTCCTTCTTAAGCGCGAGAAAGTAAAACACAAGCTGACGGAAGGTGATGGAGGCCGCAGGACTATTTTTGATTTAGGTATCATTTAGGCCCCTCTCGGCCCTTTACCTATGCCCATAGTTGCCCTTTTTCCTTCTCGGAGCCATGGTTCTGGGTGTACGGTACCGAGACAGAAAATGAGGATACAGAACCGATACACGACGGGCTGGAAACGTCTCTTGTCACAAACACTTTTCAGCCATTTTCGAGAAAACCCTATGGTGACTGCGAGCGTTTGGCGGACTGAATGACCTCATTGGGATCGCATAGTGACAAATTGTCACACTACACCAGGTATTTGTCACATGTCCAGCATTGATTGCGAAGACGAGTAGTGGATTCAGACAAGTAGAGGTCATATTTCTTGTGATATGTGAACACGCTCAAACTTGTGATATGCGCTCAAACGAATAAGGCATATAAATTCAGTAATTAGCATTTTCAGACCAATATTATTCTAAATGTATTCTTGTCTCTGTACGAAGAATCTGATGTTCGCGCAATGGGAATGTTGACATTTTTACTTTCCCATCCACTACTTACGCAGAATAAAGAAAGTATGGCAATGCTACATGGAATTATTGCCGAGCCCTGGTTATGAAAAAATAGAAAAATCTTGCTTTTATATGTAGTAAATTAATTCCTCTAACACGGTTTCAGAGTCAGATCCCACGTGTGGTGGGTTCTTTGAGCCAAGAAATCAATTGACGGCAAAACGTCCGTCCGTCTGCTTGCCTCTGAATAAAGCTTGCGGCCAAACAGGATTTGCGTTAAAATTGATATTTCAGGATCGATCTCACTGTTAATTCTTTGAATTTGAAATGGATATTTAATTTTCGCGGGTACTTTACATGAAGCCTCACCATTTTCTGAACTTTCCGAAACAAGGCTCCAAATTTTTTCTAAACAGTTTTTCCTCTGAAAGACCAGAAGACGCCTAAAATAGTGGTGTAGGTCATATTTTTGTTGAACTATCTGCATTTTCAAAAATTGCGAAAGTTCAATTTTTTCGGCGTCTTCCTACAACTACAATACTGAAGACAGATATTGTTGAAGCTGCGAAATATTGCTTAAATGAATTGGGAGAGCATTAGCAGAAACTGCAACGAACATCGCCTTCTGTGATCTCATCAGACGAGAGAGTTCTGGAAAGAAAAGACACATAATTGACAAACAATATTAATTTACCGAAAGAATCAATTAGTATTGGAGATATTGTCATGGTTACCACCGTGTGGACGAAAACAAACGCTGCTCTTACGAATTTAACACCTGGTGCTTATGCACGCCGCATTTTAGCGTTTGAAGTCACGTACATTGTAGAAATGTGCTGAGAATTGCTTGGCAGCGTGCCGAATCAAACTTTCCATGCGCTCAATATACGTTTCAATTACCTTCTGTGCGCATTCCTTACGAAACTGCTCGCGGCTTCTCTGGTTTTCAAACAATGCGAACTCGTCGCGTCTGATGTGGAAAAAATTGGATTTCGGGAAATCTGACAATGAGTATATATTTCGTTGCAGCCACCCAGGAGATTGTGCGATCTATAGGCGACTCTTCGAACTAGTTCAAAGCAGTTGACAATCGATTTCAAATAACCTTGTTAAAAAAATGAGTATTTAGTAAATTGTGAAGGAATTCGCGCGGTTCGTTTGCGCAGCAGGAAGTTTGAAATGTACGATCTTTCCTTCTAAAACACCTCCAAAGAGCAGCGAAACAGAGCTGTTCGTAGCATGGCGCTAAGTTTGAATTAATTTGGCAGTCCAAATACCAACAATCAATTTGTTTCTTAATGAAATTGCTCAATTTTACAAACATTCTTTCAGTGATTTTTCTAAAGAACAGCTTTAAATTTTATGTTTAAACTCTTTGTGTGGTCTGAGAATACACTTAACCACATGGCATTATCGCCATTTTGAATAAACTTTTGAATATTGAAAAGTTACACATGTATTTTTTTGAAACGCATCACGCGTAGTTAATATGTACATTCTTACAGGTCTATTTTATTACGTAATGCATTTTGATGAGCACAGGTGCTTCAAATAATCTATTATGACGATTCTTGAAATCTGAAAATTTTTAGTGACAATACTTTCTTTTTTCTTTGTATATCTTTATACACGATAGCGATTATCGTTATATCTTTGCCAACTAATGTCCAACGTTTCAGTTTCAAGAGAGGTAAAAGTTTTTCTTTACTTATTTTTGTAAAATAGAGCAAAATGCATGTATTTAAAGCCAATTTTTAAATGTCAAAAATTTTGAAAATTTCAAATTGAAATATTTCGAGCTTCTTTGCTCAATACGTTTTATTAAACGATTGCTAAACAATTTGAATATAAATTGTAATTTATATTCCGTAACCTTTGCAAATATCATTAATAATTTATACTATAGGATAAACTATTTGTAGCATTTCTAGTGATTTCCATATTCAATTGACAACAAACACTCCCTCATTAAAGAATGTATTATATGCTAGGTAAAACGTGTCTATGTATGAATGCATATATAGAGAGAACATTCAGTCGAGGTTTAGTTTCATTCTTTAGCTAAAATAGACGTTAGGAACAAAAGGCATGTAATACACATTATTATTTTACCTTTCCCCACTCTCATAACCCCCATTTTGCATTTTGTTTTCTCATAACCCCCAGTCGCGTTACAGCCTTGCTGTGCATGAGTCCCCTTGCTCTAGTCCCGTGTGTGTGTGTCTGTGTGAGGTCGGCGCGACGGGAGGCCGCTGTTTCTAACAGCGAATACCTGATTATGGCCTCTTGCGTATGCCGCGTGTGTGGGCCGCCGCGTGTTATTTCAGTTGGCGTGTGGTTCGTAGCCGTCGGCAGTTGGTGTTGGTTTGGAGTGCGCGGCAACCGCCAATTAGCCGCGCCGAGTCGAGTGAAGAATCCGACGCGCTACTGGACCCGACTCTGCAGGAGGGGCGGGGTTCTCTTCTGCACCTTAGTGGTTGTTATAGTCAGTACATGCGAGAACTGCGTTGGTGGGCCATTCTTAGGCGCTGTTCGGAGGATAACCGATTTAAAGGAATGTTTGTCAGCGCTGAATTCCGATCTACTGATTGGATTCTATTGGTGCCGTATTTCATATCATGAGCCATTGCGATGCGAAATACCATAATTTCTAAGTTTGGACGAAACAGGTGATTTAAACCGTTTTTTTCTTTTTCCTAGGCGGATGCTTTGACTATCCTATGACTAATTGTATGGATGCGAGTAGTGATGATAGGTGAATGACGGAGACAGGTTTAATGATGCCGGTGATAATGATAAGTGAATGGCGATTCTAAAGGAGAATGATGATAAATGAATGCAAACTTATTCCGACTGGAGTGGTGCACTGCCGCGGAGAAATATCTGGGTGAGAAAACCCATCAAGCCGATGTGTATGTGGGTCGGATCTCTATATTCAGCGAAAGAGGAACACCGCCACTCTCCGAGTAAATAATTCACTATAATAAGGGGACTGATAATCAGTTTTGCTCAGAAACATCAATAAACCGTAATAGGGGACGATGACGATTTAAACGATGAATAGTGAAAGATAACTGCAAATGGTGAAGTGATGACAGATGATCGATGATGCTGAAAATGAAATGATTATAGTAGATTTGTTTTCTAATGAGATAAGTGGTGACATGTGTTACGGAGCACAATCGCTTCTTTCATTCTTGTTCTGGAATTCACCGTTTTTGTCTCCGCGAACATCGATTCATCTCCAGCCACCTTCGTCACGGATGTCGTTCATTTCCCATCAAGTGGCGTTATCACTTCTTTTGTTTCACGTTATCACTTTTATTTATCTGGTTTTGGGTAAGTGTAAATGCAAGTTCAAAATATGCATTTATTTTCCCAATAATTTTTATGGAAAGGTTGTGTTGAGAGGGGTGTATAATTTACTCTTGGACCTATACTTTTTAAGAGATCACAATAGGGCCCGGTAAAGAAAGTGTTGCTTTACTGAGACTTGTTTTTCGATCAAGAGTTTCCCAGGAACGTTCGCAAGTTAACTCAACCGCCTCGCTATGAGACCTTCTCCGCATCTGAGATATCTCGGCAAAAGTGACGTTTTTCAGCGACCATGCTGTCTTCTCCGAACTTAATCTCTGTTCCCTTGCTTCCCGCTTCCTTGCTTCCCGCTTCCCGCTTCCTTGCTGCCCGCTTCCTTGCTTCCCGCTTCCTTGCTGCCCGCTTCCTTGCTGCCCGCTTCCTTGTTGCCCGCTTCTTTGCTGTCCGCTTCTTTGCTGCCCGCTTCTTTGCTGCCCGCTTCTTTGCTGCCCGCTTCTTTGCTGCTCGCTTCTTTGCTGCCCGCTTCTTTGCTGCCCACATCCTTTCTCCCTCGCTTTCTTGCTCCCTCGCTTCTTTGCTCCGCGTGAACCGCGCCTTCTCTTCGGAGACCGTCGCGCCGCTCAGGGCACACGCCATAATTCACGCCGGGGCCCCCTGGCTGTGATTAGCCGCGAGGAGATACGGGCTGCGCCGCTTGAATTTTTGCCCGCCTCGCCTCGCATCGCCTCTCCCGCCCTCCATCGTTCTTCGTTGCGTCTCCGCCGCCTCCCGCTCTTCGCCCGCTCTGGCGCGCCGCCAGCGCCTGCGTGAATTTTCCGCTTCCGCGGGCAGCGCCCTCCCCTCTCCTCTCTCCACCCTCCCTCCTCCTCGGTCCACCCACCCCTAATTGCGCGATGAGGCGGCTCTTCTCGAGGCCCAAGACCCTGAAGCTCAGAGCCACCGACCCTGGGCCTTCTTATCACCGGTCTACCTTAGAAATAGGCCACTTTCCCCAAGTTGCTCCAAAGCTTTTGATAATTCTCAGTCGGCTCAAACGTCAGCTAAGCATCATGGTGCTGGATTGACGGAATAGTTGGGATGCAGAAAAGGTTTCTCATTTTTACATCCTTAGCATCTTAAAAAAAGGGTCTGAGAATGCATATGCGGAATTTTTGGGATTAGATTGTAGTGAAACTTGTTAACTTGCCCTGCTGTTAACGTTTTATTGGTTGACATCGGGTGACCATATGAAACAGAGACTTAATCAGGACGCATCCTATTAAGTTTTTGTTTGATGAACGCGATACCAGATACGATGACAATCACATGAGTAAAATAGCGGCTTGAAACAAAAGTTAAGTATTTCTGTGACAGAATTCAGTGATAGGACCTTTTTAATAGTGGATTATTATTGTCCTAAAATTAATTACCATAGATATGACATTTAAAATGGTATCCTTGCAATAATTTACTTTCCATTTTGACCAATTTTAATATTCACCATCACTCGAAAACCATTCGCGCCGTGTGATCCTTGAGTGCTGCGTTATGCGTAATGTGGATATTAAGTCTTCTCATGAATAAAACTCTTTTCCGTTAATGCAGAATAATGTGAGGTATTTTTCCAGATGTAGTTGCCGTAGGATTTATATTTCATTCCGCTTCTTTTTCGAAAATCTTTTACCGTATGCAAAATTCGACGTGTACGGGTGCCTTCCTGAAGAGTCATTCGCAAAATGAATAAAAAATAAAATAATTTGAGGTCCTCACCTCCAATCTGGTATGTGAAATACCATTAAAATTTCTATTATTTTAACTTTATGAATGTATATTAATTTTGAAATGATAGAGAATAAAATAATATAGAAATTAACTGGTATATCCCAATGCATGAGTTTCATGTTCTTTTCTCGTCTTAAATTTATTTGAGAATGTGAATGTAAATGTGAATGATAATTTGAGAGTCAGAATATGATCAAACAATCGACTTAAACATTTTAGTTTTGATGAGGCGATTTTCTATGGTCAAGTTTAAAGGCGAGGTTCACTCCCCAATTATTCAGTAGTAAGTTAAGTTTTCTATGCAGATTCGGAAATTGTGATAAATATGAATATAACATTGTGATACAAGTGCACAAACTATTTTTTAACAAGCAGTGCGCGAAACGTGGTTTCTTATGCTCGTTTTCCGTGTGCGAACCTGCTAATTTTTTCACAGTGTGCGAAACATTGCGAAATTTGTACACAACATCTGTAACTATTCGCAATTGTCTTTCCTTTTGACTAAGTCTTTGTTTATTATTTACAAACAATAGTGTTACGACATTGACTAGAATCCATTTATTTTGTGCCAGAAAGGTATATTAAAATTTATATTCCTTTACTTGCATTGCATTGCATTTTGCTCATGACGTGTTAAACAAGTAGTTTACGCAACACGGGCGCGAGGTGGTTGCCGCACTCGTCTCTTTGTCGTCCTCGCTATGATCGGTTGACAAACTCGACTCGTGCGTGAATCACCTGTTTCACGCCATTGTTACGCAAAATCTTATTTGAACATTTTTATTTACCTCTGAATAAAAACCAGATTTAATAATTTTAACTTATTTCCACACTTATTGAAATTACGATAGCCAAATGAATTCAGTTCTCACAGCATTTTCGGAAATTGTTGGTAATTCATACTGTGTAAGTAGTATCACGACAACACTTAACGTCTTGGTTATCTGTGACTATACAATTTTCGACTACTAGAGGATTGCATTGTCACCGTTTATACATTATGAACTCATCATATTCAAATAACGTTTCTCGACGTTTGAGGGTCCTTAAACCGAGACAATGCACTTCTACCTAAAACCATCTTAGCCAAGATAAGAGAACTGCACGCGTACTACCATTAATGATGGTCGTTTCCATTGAGCTGGCCTCGAGTACAAGATTACTCATATTCGGTCTCCCGCCATCTCGATTTTTGTTTCCGCAGTCAAAAGCACACCATCTCGTGAATTTCAAAGCGTGGAGGCTGTGTATGCAGCGCCCTTCGTAAATTCTATCTCCCGAGTATATTAGCGCGCCTCGGGGCGCGGAATGGCTAACGCCGCTGCTGCTGCGCGGGCTGCTGCGGCGCCTGGGGCCTATCGGCGGCCGCGTGGGCGCCTGCGCCCGGGCCTTATCGCCCGCGGCGGTGAGCGCGCCTCTCGCCCCATTGCCGCGCTGCATTGTGGGGGAGCGGCCGCCATTAAAATGAGGAACGGCGCGCGCGACGCGGGAGCGGCGTCGTGCGGCGGCCTTAATGCCGGCACCGCCTCCTTCGCCAGCCCCGCGACAGGTCCCGTGTCTTTGCCCATATTGCATTCCCGCCACAACAGGGGTTCTCCGCGCTCCCCACCGTTCCGTACGCGCCCCGCCCCTGCAGCCTCTGGCGGAACGGACATCCTGTTGGTCGTTCCGGCTTGGGTATCAGTTTCCTGGGAGAGATGGAGCTAACCCACAGAATTCAACACATCGATTTATGGTCACATTCAACGTGTCCGTTCTCGAATACGTTAAAAAATCGATATTTGGGATTTTGGGGGTTAGCCCCTCTCTCACTGGACGCAATTGATTTCTCTGCAGTGCTCCTGACCGGGAAGTTAGTGGGTTAGAGTCCCGATTGCGGCAGGATTTTCGACACTTGCTACATGGCTTCTACGCAGAGTTCAGCCGATGTCTGGAGAAGAATTGAAGGGTCGGCTGATCTGATCGGTGGTTTTCCGTGATTTTTCCAATCAATACCAAGCGAATGATGAAGCAGTACCCTAACAAACGGGGCCACTTACCGTGTGCCATTTTCCTTCCTCTTCCTGGTCTTATCCTCGCCCGTTATTTACACACACTTACACTACACATGTGGGGAAACCAAGGGGAGCTTAGAGATTGCCTCGGCTGCAGCGGTCCCACGCTGGTGGGAGATACATGGTTAGGGAAAAACCTGCAAGCCGACGTGTAGATCGGCGCCGGATCTAGCCATTCAGCGGGGAGGCATCACCACCATCTCCAGCAATAAAATATGAATTCCACTTGCGGGAATAATTATCTTCGATGTTTTCGCGCCCCCGCCCCAGAAACTCTAAACAATCAATTAATCAAAACCGTCGGTCGTTCAATTCGTTCTTTGCAGCGTTGGAGATACGGAATATATCACCCGGCGCTACCTGTCTGGCGAATGAGGGCCTCAATGAAGGACTGCTTCACTTATGGCTTAGGGCTACACGTAACACGGTTTCAGCTCTTTCACACGCCTCTGAAGAATCCACCAAGAGTTTGAAAATGTTATTGACACTGATCGATGTGTCCGTCTGTGGGAGAATTTTTATCGCGCATTTTTTTTCTACAATATGTGTCTTTTTCATTCCGCCGTTCAGATTCAAAGCAGTATAATTTTTAAGGACCAATTATCTCGCTTGAGAAATCCTTTTCTTTCTGTACCTTTTGAATCTGGGGGATTCTCACTTTTCTTATTACCGCACACAATGCAAAGAGAGAAGTTCAGAATGTACGAACCGCTAAAGAAGGTGATACTGTGATTAAAAAAGACATGGAAAGAAGATTGAATGTAAAATAATTATCGCGCGAAGCCTATATGCATTTCAAATTATTTCGATTCTCTTAATGAGTAGTAAATTCGTTTGTATTGTGCTTGTCAGCCTCTAAAACTTTTCTTTTTTTTCTGATTTCGTGATAATCAACAACGAAGCTTCAATGTAAGCTGAAGCCAAACCCTTTATTTCACTGTTAGTTGTTGATGTATTCGCATTTTGTTTAGTTAGAAAGTCATTTATTGAAACTGAATTTAGGTGTATTGTTGTTGGAAGTTGGAGGAATTTTTTTATTTGACTTCTTTTTTGAGAGTTGATAATATTGAATAATTGCACAGAATAGTAATTGTTCATATTTGAGTATACATTAGGTAGTGGTATATTACCTGAAAGCTTTAGTTTTAATGACCTTGTTGAAGTTCCATGTTTCTCTACTATTTTCCGCAAGGTGTGATGGGCTGCTGGCTCCTTTGATATTGTACCTAGGTCATGAACTGGAGATGGTCATGATCTGGTTTGGTTGGTAAGAGCTTTTCGGTGATACGACCCTTGTTGCATCGCCGGAGGTTGTTGCTGCTGAGTCGGTAGTTGAAGGGGCTCGTATCCTGGAAGTGCGTGGTGTAAAGGGAGGTGGGGTGGGGGGTGAGGGGTAGCTGCGAAGCGCGTGCGGGAGCAGCTGGGCGCCGCGCCGCGCCGCGCCGCGCCGCACCGCGCCGGCCGAGGGCGAATTCCACTGAGTGGCGACCGCACGCTGCCCCGGCGTGGCGCGTCGTTCGTAAAGAGCCCCCCCCCTCTGCCCTCCTCCCCCCCCCCCCCCGCTGGCCGCCTCTTCTTTTTGACGAGCGCGCGCCTTTTGTAGCGGGTCACTTCCCAAGCACCGGCTGTGATGGCTCGACGATAAAGAAAGTGGCCACTGCAGCGCCTTTGAACGGGAGGTACTAAGGTTCGAGACCTGACAATGGCAGATTTTTGGCGCCAACTAGTTCATAATTAGATTAAATTAAGCCACTGTCTGTATAATTCTAGTGGCCGGCAGCTCTGATAGGAATTTTATGTTTTTATTATCAATATGACGTAGGCGAATGACGGAATAATACCTAAACCACTGGGCGACGGTGTGGGCCCGATCTTTTCTTTTCGATCTTTCTATCCTCTACCACACACACGCACACGTACACACGATCACACACATTCGTGTACGTATTACATGCACTATACAACATATGTAAGGACGCTAGCTCGGGAGTTTAGTCGGGAGCTTAGACCTTTGTTCCGAGTGAGGAAGATGCCTGGAAAGGGGAAAACGCAAGTCTGCATACGGGTGGACTTATGTTCTTGAGGAGAAGGAACACGACTATCTCCCTGCTCCGACTTGTACTTCACTCATGAAACTAGTCCTCGAAACTCGAAATACTTCCTCACTTATGAAGGATATGCGCTCGCGAAGCGCTGTGTCAATTGTACCGAAAGTGTTAAAAATGTATGTGGGAGAACTCAAACTATTTTCGAAACATAATATCGTGAGGTACTTGAATATCAAAATATCTATTTTTTTCTACAATTCGTAAAAAAACATCCTGGCTATTTGCCAAAATTTATTGCGATAAAGAAAAATCTTAATGTAAATCACTCTGTTTTGTCTTCTATTCCCTTACCACTTATTAAAATAAGTAAGTTTTCTTTACTCACAATAAGAAAAATCTGATGAGTATGTGTAAGTGCGACAGAAAACACAACAAACTATAAACTAAATTCTAAGATTCCAGGTGTTCTTTAGACTCCAAAAACATGGTACAACCTTCATTATCGCTATGAGAGCACAATTTTAATTCTCATGGTGAAGTACTCCGAGGTGATCTCTTCTCTGTAGATAGTCTCTATTCAATTCAATTGGAAATGTGTATGATCTCCGCACAACAGGAAAAAGGTGGAGTACACCTGACACACGAGATACCGACATTGTTAGAAAAGCACAAACCATTCCGTCATAGGAGTTGATTAGATTATATTGGTTCTCAAATTTCGTGCTCAATTCTGCTGTTATTATTGAGAAAAATAATATAAAATAAATTATCCCGACATTGAAACGCCCTCATGACAGCTGTCACGGTTCATTGCAACGTTGATTTCAACTACAATCAAGACAACAGTCCCGACTGAGATCAGTCTGAATACAATGTAGTACGTAATTCGTGTGTACGTACTTCATTCGGACAGTTACTTCTTCAAGAACTGTAACCAATCTTTATTATTCACGATCTTTTGGCATTTCTTTCGTAACTGGAATGTTTTGTTTCAACACGCGTACGTATACAATCCATTATTGATTGATCCCGAGAGAGATCTGATTATATTCGCTCTCGGCAGGTGCTCTTGTTCTCTTGGGTGGAAACGAGGCAGGCTTGTATTCTAGAAGGACGTTGTTTGCGTCCCATCTGCGCGGCAGATGCGCAACTAAGTCGCTCTGCGCGAGCTTCCTCTTTAATTAAATTCTCCACATATTTTATTCGTAAATTATATTCTTGCTTGCTACTTCAGAAACTGTTTAGTAATTTATGCACATAGTTACAATAAATGTTGCACGTTATTTTTTAAAACATTTGATCACAGACACAAATATTTATGAGGAAATGTTTTATCGTCAACAATATTTTAAGTGATCACTAATGATGTAGACGATTATTTACACAATGTTGGTCATGTTTGGAGAATGTTAATTGTGATTTATGTGTTAATATTTATTTATGAGGATTTCACATTTTTTTATGGTAGAGAAAATGTGAAAGTAAAATATTCAAGGAACGATATTATCTAACGTTTCTTTTATTTTCAAACAGTAAGTGCGAGATTAATTATAACAAAAACTTTCGATAAAAATAGTGGCTTCTTGTTCCACTTTTAACATCCGGATCTGAACTTCAGTATAAGAAACTTAAATTTGTTTCTAAAAACAAATTAAAATTTACTTTATTTCGAAAAACTTCCCACAAAAAAGATGTGGTCGAGTAATAACAAATCATAGCTGTGTTGAGGACGTTTAATTAGCAAGAAGATAACACAAGTTTGTTGCAAGACGTTGTGCGTACTTCCTACCCCTAAGTTGCACAATGACAACCTTAATAGATGTGTTCAAGCTACGGACTGAGCTGGCGAAGAGTTGCCCTGGCAGTTTAATTAAAATGCTGGGAAAGTTCCAAAGATCCCGAGCGTCTACCTCTGCTGGTGCGTCTTCTGGTCTCCCCCGGGACTTCACTGCGGCCAAGGGCGTCCTTCGTCCTCACTTCGCCTTGTCCATTGCCTCTCGCTCTGGGATCACCTCGTCCAGACCCATCTCGCTTCCGTCCGATCTTTTCGCTCCACCTCGACCCATTCCTCCCGCCCTTCTTCAGTTTCCTTTTCTATCAACCGAATGCGATAGCGTAGCGAGTACATTAAACACGCACTTTTTTTACGAGACTGGTGCCCTAAATAGTTGACTCGCCCTGAACAAATATGCAGTGTCTCGCGGTTAAATATGCATCGTTGTTTCATCTCTCCCCCATATGGAGACACTGTGCGACGCTCCGATTCTCCTCCGAGTACCATTCTTCCCGCATCGTCCCGTTCTGTTCGGTTGGTAAGCCATTCCCCGACCTACTCTCCTTAGTGATCCCAGGCGCATCAACTGCTAAGGTCATTAGTCTCGTAGTGTAGTGCAGGTTTTTATCGAAGAAAATGGCGTTGACCTTGCTCCGGTGCTGTCGGGTTAGATCCGGCACCGACCCACCGTTGTTGATAGGTTGAGGATAAGACAAGAACAAAGAAGGAAAGATCGCGCGCGGTCCGTGGCCCGTTTGTTAGGGTACTGCTTCGGCATTCGCCTGATGTTGATCGGAAAAGTACAGATGAGAGCAGCCGGCCGCTAGAATTTTTCTCGAGAGAGCGGTTGAATTCGACCTAGCTATCTAGATAGCTGACCCATCTTCTCCTTCTCCTTCTCCTTCTCCTCCTCCATCTTCTCCTTCTCCTTCTCCTTCTCCATCTCCATCTCCATCTCCTTCTCCATCTCCTTCTCCATCTCCTTCTCCTTCTCCATCTCCTTCTCCATCTCCTTCTCCATCTCCTTCTCCATCTCCTTCTCCATCTCCTTCTCCATCTCCTTCTCCATCTCCTTCTCCATCTCCTTCTCCATCTCCTTCTCCATCTCCTTCTCCATCTCCTTCTCCATCTCCTTCTCCATCTCCTTCTCCATCTCCTTCTCCATCTCCTTCTCCATCTCCTTCTCCATCTCCTTCTCCATCTCCTTCTCCATCTCCTTCTCCATCTCCTTCTCCATCTCCTTCTCCATCTCCTTCTCCATCTCCTTCTCCATCTCCTTCTCCATCTCCTTCTCCATCTCCTTCTCCATCTCCTTCTCCATCTCCTTCTCCATCTCCTTCTCCATCTCCTTCTCCATCTCCTTCTCCATCTCCTTCTCCATCTCCTTCTCCATCTCCTTCTCCATCTCCTTCTCCATCTCCTTCTCCATCTCCTTCTCCATCTCCTTCTCCATCTCCTTCTCCATCTCCTTCTCCATCTCCTTCTCCATCTCCTTCTCCATCTCCTTCTCCATCTCCTTCTCCATCTCCTTCTCCATCTCCTTCTCCATCTCCTTCTCCATCTCCTTCTCCATCTCCTTCTCCATCTCCTTCTCCATCTCCTTCTCCATCTCCTTCTCCATCTCCTTCTCCATCTCCTTCTCCATCTCCTTCTCCATCTCCTTCTCCATCTCCTTCTCCATCTCCTTCTCCATCTCCTTCTCCATCTCCTTCTCCATCTCCTTCTCCATCTCCTTCTCCATCTCCTTCTCCATCTCCTTCTCCATCTCCTTCTCCATCTCCTTCTCCATCTCCTTCTCCATCTCCTTCTCCATCTCCTTCTCCATCTCCTTCTCCATCTCCTTCTCCATCTCCTTCTCCATCTCCTTCTCCATCTCCTTCTCCATCTCCTTCTCCATCTCCTTCTCCATCTCCTTCTCCATCTCCTTCTCCATCTCCTTCTCCATCTCCTTCTCCATCTCCTTCTCCATCTCCTTCTCCATCTCCTTCTCCATCTCCTTCTCCATCTCCTTCTCCATCTCCTTCTCCATCTCCTTCTCCATCTCCTTCTCCATCTCCTTCTCCATCTCCTTCTCCATCTCCTTCTCCATCTCCTTCTCCATCTCCTTCTCCATCTCCTTCTCCATCTCCTTCTCCATCTCCTTCTCCATCTCCTTCTCCATCTCCTTCTTCTTCTCCTTCTTCTTCTCCTCCTTCTTCTTCTCCTTCTTCTTCTCCTTCTCCTTCTCATTCTTCTCCTTCTCCTTCTTCTCCTTCTCCTTCTTCTCCTTCTCCTTCTTCCCCTTCTCCTTCTTCCCCTTCTCCTTCTTCTCCTTCTCCTTCTCTTCCTCCTTCTCCTCCTCCTTTTCGTGCGACCGTTTCCCATTCTGAGGACCTCCGACCCGTTTGTGTCTTGCCCGCCGGTGCACGACACGCCTGCGCCCGAGTTGAAAAGGCGCGACCTATCTCACAATGGGATGTTGAATGTCACCATCAGGAGTTTTATTGCACTTGTATTAAATAATAGGCTTGAGTGTGCTTCTGAGTATGGCTTATTGTTGTCGTATTTTCATTTACATCACGTGATTCACTGTAAAGAAACTGACCACGCGGTATTGAAGTAAACGCGCGACATAAAATTGGCAATGTTACGAAAACAATAGTAATTGCCATTTATAAAGTACTTGCACAATTAGTTGCTGTGCAATAGTTTTCGATTGACATTTTTAGGATCTTTTGAAAGTTTTCTGACCGAGGAAAATAAACATGGGTTTGTGGCTAAATTTTTATGTTTTGGAATTTGTTCTATTAATGGTTTTCTTCATCGATAAAACAATCAAAATAAAGTGTGAAGACACAGTAGGCTTAAAAAAAGAGATATCCTTAAACGCATCCAGGTTCTTGATGAAAAAGAGTTCAAATCGACGTTCAATCACACAATAGAACATGATTCACAAAATATTATTATATAACTGATAAAAGGGAATTAGGTGAAAGTACATTTGAGTAGGGCGTTAAAAAAAGTGAAAATGCATTGTGTTGTTACACATCTAGGTCAAGCGAGATATTTATTATATAAAATATTGATATTTCAGGGTGCGTTTACAGCTTACGAACATTGGTCCCATTACTTTAGTGAATGCTTTATCCCAGGATGTGGCGGTAATCCCCCTCTGGATGGTGAGGTCTTCTTGCAGATGATTTTCCATTCCAGGAGTCTCCCACCCGCGCCGTGCAGCAGGCCGCTTGCAGGCTGGTGTAAAGGGTAATTGGTTTCTCAGAACTCCGTGGGGGTAGGGTGGGGGCTGTGGTATCCCAATGCGCGATCCACCACAATGAGCGGCAGCACGGCGCTAACGGGCCCAGCGGCCCACTTAGCGCCTGCTGCACCCATTGTGCGCAGGGTCCGAGCGCTCAGTCGCCCGCCCGTTCAACGATGCAGCCCACCCCTCCTCCCACGCCTCCTCCCGCGACGCCTCCCCGCGTCGCCTCCTCCCGCGACGCCTCCCCGCGTCGCCTCCCCGCGACGCCTCCCCGCGTCGCCTCCCCGCGACGCCTCCCCGCGACGCCTCCCCGCGTCGCCTCCCCGCGACGCCTCCCCGCGACGCCTCCCCGCGACGCCTCCCCGCGACGCCTCCCCGCGACGCCTCCCCGCGACGCCTCCCCGCGACGCCTCCCCGCGACGCCACCCCGCGACGCCACCCCGCGACGCCTCCCCGCGACGCCTCCCCGCGACGCCACCCCGCGACGCCACCCCGCGACGCCTCCCCGCGACGCCTCCCCGCGACGCCTCGCACGCATATGTGTAATTTATACTTAAATACTTATACTTAAATGCATTTGTGAACACAGAAACTTACAATGGCCCGTTATGAAGTTCCTCTAATCTAAAAGTTATAGAGTGTAAATGAGTTCCAAGTTTTATATTTTCAGTAATCCTCAAACAATATTTTCTCAAAAACGGTCCGAACGTTTTCCTAAAATTTCTAGGTGATAAGAGGAGTTATGCGTGTATGTCATTATGAAATTTAAGTAATAGAAGAGATAAAAATGTGAATTAGGAAAAATTCATGATTGTGTTTTTGTGTAAAACACTACATGCAATATAAATATCAAAAGAGGCAAAAGTCAACCGTATTTATCGATAGATCTTGATTATTGCATTGTACAATTTGTAGAGGATTGTTTCATTTTGGAAAATTTGTTTGTTAATGAGTGCGATGATGATGAAAAGTTTTATAGCTGCAGAAAATTTCGAGGATTTCTTCTATTGTAACGATAGCTGATAAATGCCATTAGGATTAATATAATAATTATTTATTGGCAAATTATGAGCCGTGTGTGTTACAAAACGGATGAGGAAGGGACCCTTGTAGGAAAAAACGATCACACGCCGACCGCGAACTGTTTGTGAAGGTACTGATTCGGCAAGAGAAACCATGAAAAACTGTAGGTCAGAACAGTCGATAGCTAGAATTCTCCACCAAATTATGGCTGAATTCAGAATGGCTATCTAGCTAATATCGAAAATTTGTCACCGTCGGGACTCGAGCCCAACAATTTTCCGACCAGAGGCTGGCAGCACGTAAATCAGACACGGGGGGGGGGAGGAGGAGGCGGCGGGAGACCCACGACCAACGCACGGAGCGCCGGAAGCCCAATAAAGCTGTCGCCCGGGCCACTTGTCTGCCCGCCTGCCTCCCGGCGCCCGCCCCACGCCCCTCGTCCTCCTTCACCGCCCTCACCCTCAGACAACACGTAGTTTCATACTTCATTTTCACCTCAGACATGTTCTATCTATCTATCTACCTTCTATCTATCTTGTCTTCGTCTTCATCCTTCCCGTCCGTTTGCTCTTCGAACCACATATTCTGAAATATCTCCATCTTATTTCTTTGCCTCTCTTTTAGACAACTCCACTACATTATTTCATTTCATCTGTCTCGTCGTATTCATGTTTTGTAATTAGCTCTTCAAATATTCCTGCTCTGCCACTACCTAACCCTTAATATCATCCTACATATTTTGTTTCTTCCCAGTTAGTCTACTTCTCTTCTGCATCATCTTCACCACGATCACCACTATTCCGGTACGGTAATTCGCATCTCATTCTCCTCCCCGTTCTTACCTCTTTCTGTGTACCTCATTTTTTCCACCTTTTCCAAATGCCAAGAACTTACAGAAAGTGCCAGGTGCCAAATGCCAAGAACTTACTAAGTGCGTTCGCTCGAAACCTACCTCTTTGATTGAGAACTTTGCTTAGAGTGTGGCTTCGCCTTGTACAAACGTGACAAAATATATACCTATATTTTTAATATATAATAAATATATAATATAATATATAATAAATATATACGACAGCGCTGGCGGGAAGGGGCGCCGGGCTGAACAATGGCAACCCTAGGGAGCGGAAGGGAAGGGGTGCCGTGTCGTGGGTGGCCACTTGTGAACCCCGTAGACCACTTGGGGCAAACGTGTGAACCCCGTAGACATGCTGGCTGTGGAAACGCGCCGGAGGAAACAGCGAGATGACGCAGTTCCGTCAGCCGGCCCAGAAAGTAATACAAGCGGACCCCGGACATAAACTCCTTCTTCTGATTCTTGGGCGCGTCGGTAGGGAGTCGTGTGGGTTGTGTACGGCGCTGCATTCCAATGCGTAGGCTACTGAGGCAGGGAACTGAATCCGGCGTGCTACGTCGAGACGAAAGGTGCGGCATACTCGCTTGTATGCTCACGTAGGCAACTGGTGCATCACACCGAATAAGATATCAAATTATCAGGCCAACGGTGGTGACCAGGAACATTCCTTCTGGTAACGGGTCAATATTGTTTATTGTATATAGTATTGTTTTATTGTAAATAGTATTCAGGTGTTGGAGCATATTTCAAATAAATACTCAATAAATTACAAACCGTTCACGTCTGTGATTTATTGCCCCGCAAAAGACGCCACAAGAGTTTTCTTTCCTCAAGTGGCCCTTAGCTTTGCAGTGTCTGTTCTTGAGCACGCTGACCTCCCTTGCCTTTAAAGTGATCGTTATAACGTCGCCTATTTTCTGTGGTCTCGAATGCTCCTGACGCTGCGTCCAATGTTCATCTCTCTATTGATTCTCTCAGTCTAGCATTTTTTTTAATCATCGCCTCGTGTACCCTCCGACACATCGAGCGCGGCACAAATTCAAAAGATTCGGCATCTCAATCCCCTGTGCCTCGCATGTAGCATTCTGTCCCACAAACGTTCCGTTTCATAGGTTTGCTTCCATCACTTTTTTATTGTACATGCACCATCCCGAATCAGTGAATGGAGCATGAAATAAATCAAAAGGGTATTGTCGTTTATTCTCATAAACCTACATAAATATTCCAACTTTTTTACACATTGCAAGTTTCCCTTTTTCATATCTCCACACAGCTTCCCAAATTCTACAACAGTAATATTCAATATTCATAAAGTTATAAAATGACATCCGGTTGTATCGCAGAAGGTAAGAGTTCGGGTTGAAAGTAAAAGTTCCACAACTACGCATACCAGCCTTTAATAGAAATTAAACGAAAGAAAAAATGTTGGCTGGCAAGAAAATGAACAGAACGTTTAGCAGTTGGGCTAGTGGCTATCCTTATGGTGTCGGTGTGGTGGTGTATGAAGGCGGGAGCATTCTTTGGAGAGATAGGACGGTGTCGAAAGCATCAGCTCAATGCCTGCAAACTTCGCAGGCACGAGGCGCCGGTTGGCGGCTGGTAATGGCTCGTGAGACAAAGTACGGCTGGACGACGGTCCCAGTAGCTGTCTCGGCAGCGTGCGACTGCACGTGAAAGCGTGACGAATCTCGATTTATTGATTTTTTAGAGCACCTCAACTACTATGGACATTCGTCTTGTTGGTGTAGTAGTTATCATCTCGGGAAGTGAAGGTTTTCCCTCGCAGCTGAATGTGGAAATCAGGCACCGACAAATTTCCCCATCTAATCGTCCCCACTAAACGTCAGCTCGCTGGAGGTCTCTCTCTCCAGGTGTCTCCTCCAGCGGGGCATCGCTCGAGCCCGGAACGAGCTCTAAACTTCTACTTGTTTCCCGAAGAGTAGATTTTAATAAGTAGTGCATGTAAGTGTGTTTACCGTGAGAGAAGAGGAGAGGGAAGGAAGATTGCGCGTAGTCTACGGCTCTCCGCCATTCGCTTCGTATTAATCGGAGATACAACGGAGTAGAGCAAAACGACCGGTAAAATTCTCCGCCAGTCAGCGGCTGAATTTGATCAACCACGACAGCTAGTGTCGGACTCGAACCCTAGGAGCTCCCGGTCAGAATCCCTGACACGACCACGGCAATACTGGCATTGAGATAACTCAGCTGATCGCAAATCTCAAGGCAGGTTCTTTATACCGCTTTGCTGCATGTACCTGACTTTGTATATTCAGAAGGGATGGGTTGCCCTTTAATTGCCCCCCCCCCCCCACACACACACACACACACACACACACACATCTTTAGGACGCTGAGGGGCGTGACACCAGCGCTACCTTCTACTGGTATAGGGATATAACGGCATATAACGTTTTATGTTGTTTCTAAATAATATGTATGTAATAATATTATATCAAACAGTACGTCCTCAAAGCCCCAGTTATTACTCTGATAATATATCCCTCGTGTATCGAGTATGATTCGAAACTAAAAAAATAATAACTGTGACACATTTGCTGCAAACAATTTATTCCTTCACGGTACTCATACAATTTTAAATCCTTATGTACCCTCACATCTCCCTACATGGATAATTGACGTACAAATTTTTTCTCCGTAGTCTTCAATAAATTAATACCCAACACAAGAATATTCCTTTGCGTGCATTTAAAATAGCTCTCTCCCATCAAATCACACCACATACAGTAACGAATGTTCTTCGATATTGCAAAACCACGTTCGGTAATCTAGGTATGTATTTAGGTGAACTACTTTGTAAAATTGTTAGCAGAAGGTCTACTGCGAATTTTGAAGCACTAAAAACAGATCATTCGTTAATTTCACACCTAAATTAATATGTTAATGTGAATATTGTTGAAATTTAAAGGAACATTTAAAATTTTTTTGTAGTCTTCTTTCACAATAAGGATACATAATTAAGCTGCGTATTTAAAATGACCCATTGACTTGCAGTATTCTTGTAAAGATCATTATCAGCTTAATGTGACGTGAGCAGCAAATGCATATCTGCGCTGCTTTCTATGGTTATAATTTCCACTCCTTAAAATCAAAACAACCGGATTAAGAGAACTTTCGTTATGAGGAACCTGGAACCTGGTGAAGTGAGCTGCCGGTCTACAGTGAGCGGAGGCATTGCCAACCTGCGCTCTTAAGATCGTAGGTATTAGGAGAGGTTTTGGAAGATAGGAAATATCTACAAACTGGCAAGTTGGGCAAATTCTTTAAGACATCCGGTAACACACCCTCATCGCGGTACAGTTTGTACGACCTTCATTTTCAAATCTCGCTCTAGATGCAGTGCCCATCAAGCTACTCGTAATTACCTTGTCCGCGATTTCTACGTGCCTGAATTAGCTGATAGACTTTAAACTCAGTTTCGTGCGGTGAACTCATAGCGGAACACAGAGAGATTAATTAAACAATTAGCCACTTACCGCGCGCAGTCTTTCGCTCCTCATACTGACTCCACTACCTACCTAAGAGCTTGGCGTAGTTAAATTCCCGTCCCTGTACGAAACGTCCGTTAATTTCGAAAGACTTCCACACTACTACGAGTACTCGGGTGCCACACACAACCACGGATCAACTATGACTGTTGAGAAATAGAGAGCTCGAGGTGGGGAATGGAACGAACGAGGAAAGGAGAGATATGAAGTTACAGAAGTTAAACCCGTTAGCAACTACCACGGAAATCGCAAATTTTGGCACGCTTGCCAATGTCTTGACCGTGTGTAATTTGTACATCACTTTTTCCTCTATGTTCTGTGTGCGTGACCCAAATCTTCCATGAGAAAGTGGGACGTTGGCAAGGCGAGAGAGGGCCTTGGCAGGGGTTCAAAGCCAACTGCGGCAACCGAAGGCGCAGGCGGGACGAGGCGGGGCGGGGAGAAGGATGTCAGATAGCGAGGAGGGGCAGGGAAGGGGCGGGGGTAGGGTCGAGCAAGGCGCCGATGGTGTGCGTTCGCACGCGTGCCCGCCACGGCGTGACTACACAGCCCTGGAGCTGGCAGGCGGCGCGTGCCTCGGAAAAAGCAGCCCCCGGCGCCCGCCCCCACCCTTCCCTAGTCATGCCGTCCAACGCAAACACCAATGAGCTACTGTGCTTGTTTTGCAATTATTTATTTAAAATGTTATGGTATGTCTTCAGTTTTATGGTATAGGTTTTTTATTGCAAAAAATATTTTCATTTCCTCTCATATTTAATACGTAGTATGGGGGGGGGGATAGAAAGCAGCAACGAAAGACGTGGATTTTTCGGCATAAATATGACTTGTAGATTCCTGATAACGAAAAAGTGAATATTTTTTTTCGTTCCATGAGTAGTAATTTACTTCTTCTAAAACGTTGGGCAGTCAAAATCCATGTTTTGAGGGAAGGGGGACTATGAGTAGTTACTTTCTGTTTATCAAAATGGTCTGTTGTTCAATGGTCCCATGTTCAAAAATGTCTTTATATCAAATTATGTACAGTGTTTTGAAAATATAAGAACTTTTCGCGTAAGTTTACAAATAGTATTTTAAAAACGCAATTTTAAAAAAAAAATCCCAAAAACTATTCCAAATATTTCTTTAATGTTTTTTTGTTTTAAAAAAATTCCGTTAATGTCCCAATGTCCTTTAACTCTCTCAATTTTCGTAAATTGGAAAAGTTACAAAAAATTGGCATCTTCCTAAAACTACAATATTGATGACAGTTATTTTTTCTTAATGAAATCTGTTTTAAATTAAATTTTTAAATAAATAATGCTATTTTGTAGAAAATGTTTAAGAGTTTTAGCGAACGTTTGAACGTATCAATTACAAATAATGTGAGAAAATGTGTGCTGTTGGAGCGCCACAAAGATTTAAATGAGAATCCAAATAATACATATGAAAAATCATAAGTACTCATTATCCTATAATTCGTATTCTGCCTTTACTGAAGTTGTTAGTAAGAACTGGACGAATGAAGACTTTTTTGTACGAGCCATTAAACCTCACAATGTACGTCGTTGAGAAAGCCCGAGGTCGAAAGTCCTGAGCAAACGTCTGTCTAGAAGCACACATTTTCCTCCGAGGCAGGCAGGCGGGCCGGCTCGTGGGCTCGCGCGGCGCCGGCGACGCAGCCATCGTAAACCTGGCGTGTTATTCGCGAGCTCGAATGGGCCCTAAACGGAAGGCGCAGACTTTTTATTGCGGTGCGTCGGAGGATTATGCAAAACACGGCCGCCTTCCGGCCACGCGCTCGCCTCCTCGCCACTCGCCAGACTCCTCGCCCACTCGCCCACTCAGCCGTTCGCCCGCTCGCTTGGCCGCCCGCACCGTCTGTCGTCCAACTGCCCATTCGCCCCGTAGTGCACCCACCCGTGCTCGCCCTTCACGGACTTGCGTCACCTTGTGCCACTCGAGCGTTTTCGTTGGCGCGCCGTAAGTAACGCACGCCGTAGTTTACCAATGAATCTTATGCGGAGCGGTCAAAGCGCTCGTGCACCGTTCCGCATAAGCTACAGTGTTAGTCTACGACGCGCGTTACTTGTCGCGCGTCAACGCAACGCTCGTGGGTACAGGTCCTTAAGAGTATTCAAGACGTGCAATAACTGCACGGGGGCAAGTCTTTGATACAACTCAAGGGAACCTCTAGAGTAAGCAGTCGACATTGACGGATCGATGTCATTACAACAAAAGTAACGGCGCGACGTCATTAGAACAAAGGAGGGAACAAAAGGAAGGCGGTATTTTTTGTTTTATTATGTTCAATTATTTTCGTTCTGGCAATTTCCTGAATTTGTTGAGATGAGTAGATAAAGTGAAGACTGTTTATAACAATAATCCACTTACTGAATCATAACACACAACATGTCAATGAAAGACTCATGTAGGCTATCAGCTTGCAAAAATGGTTAAATTAGAGGCCACAAGAATATGTGAAAGTACTCAACGCGCCTAAGACAGAAGAAATGTATTAAACAAAATTAATCGGCTTTTTTAACATTTTTACTCTTTTCGAATAGTATAAAATTATTAGTCTTATTTTACAGCCCTTTGGAACCTCAATGTACTGAATCGACAAAGAAAATTAATACACACGGTTATTTATTTCCTTGTGAAATCGAAAGAAAAATTGGTTTTATTTATTCGATAATATACAAAATAATAACACTTACATGGTAAATTATCAACAGATTTGGGATTATTATGTGTGACAACTATTTTCTTTAAATTATCAAGAGTGTGTATTGAATGAAGAAATATTTATCAAGAGCCAATACTCAGAAGCATTTACGTAAAAGCACTTAAAAAAGTTATTTTCATTAATTACATCAGTCAATTGAAAAATAACAAACTTTTTGGAAGAAATTGTTTCACAACCAAAGTTTTTAAAAGATATAAATGGCAATGTAAGATGATAAAAATTGAAATTTGATGTTATTGTGTTAAACATTGCAATTAGAAAATTAGCCATTATCGGAACGGTTTCTTCATTCTTGCTAACAAAAAGCACATTTCCCCCCAATTCTTAGAAAACATAAGTTTATTTCAATAATTGTGTTCTTAGCATATGTTTGTGCATTTGCGGAGAATGTGATTGCTACGGCGATCTCAAGCAAAACCAGTGACGAGGATGTTACTCCATTTCCCCCCTTCTCATGTGGTCATATTCTCTCGTTCATCCCATCGTCTCGCACTCACCGAACACCCCCGCACTCACCGAACACCCCCGCACTCACCGAACACCCCCGCACTCACCGAACACCCCCGCACTCACCGAACACCCCCACACTCACCGAACACCCCCGCACTCACCGAACACCCCCGCACTCACCGAACACCCCCGCACTCACCGAACACCCCCGCACTCACCGAACACCTCCGCTATCCCGGCATCCTCATTGCCCACCTCACCCCTGATCCCCACACGTTTCACCTCACCCTCAATTCACTCCACAATTCATTCCACTCCACAACGCCACCTCCAAGATTATTTCAAACTCTTCCCTTGTCACCGCATTCGACAGCGTTTTACTTTCCTGAAGTTGAACGTCTCCTTCTTCAAGTGTCTTTTCTGTCACGCCGCACCTGGTCATACCCTCGAGGTACACACCCTCCAGACGGTTTCTTGCACCATTCCCAGACGACTACGTGACGCCATCTGCGGCGCCACGTAGCCGGAATTCGTCCCCGCTACTTTGCATAGTCGCTGTGGCAGAATACAACGCCTTTGCAAGTTTTTCGGCGTTCCACGATTACTATCACAGATTCGCGTTTCTCTCTCTCTGATTCAATTACGTCGATTTTACTTCCCTTATTTTTTTTAAATTAAATTTAGTTTCAAATACCCATCGCACAAACGAATTTTCATTCAATTCAATGTTTACCCACACGAGATATACATATATCTCAAATAAAAGGCGTTTCATTTTGGTAAAAACAATAAAAGGAAAAAATATAAATGCCCACACCAACATATTTCTCCAATTCGACGAACAGATGATCGGCGCAAGCTGCACTAAAACCATCTGAAAGTGTTGAATCACATGCAATGTCATTTTTCAAACAACAAGGAAACGAAGTATTCTCAAAATGAAAAAAAATGTAAATTTATCAATCTCTGTTCGACTAATTCAGTCTTTCAAGGGTTTTCATACATAAATAATTGTTTTCCATTCAGATTTTATACATATGGAAATTACTTTTTTACATTGTATAATTAACATGAACATTTCGGAGGTTACCCCTTTTAGGGACCTCTAACATACATATAATAATAGTTCTATTTTTTATATACATTTAATAATTTGAGTTGATACATTTTTATAATTTGAAAATACTTTGTTTGGCATTTATTATAATTAATAGTTATTTTCCATTTTTGAAGCCATTAAGAAAGTATGTTTAAGTCAGCTTGTAATTTGTCTCGACCTATTGGTAGGTCTTCATGTGAAGTAAAATCTGCAGTACCATCCGCAAAGAAAGCCATTTTAAAATTATTAAGAGTTGGGACATCAGAAATAAATATATTGAACAAATTTGGTGAAAGTGTGGACCCCTGACGGACTCCAGCCAGTACTGGGCGACTGGTAGATATTTCTGTATTAATGTGAACTCTAAAACTTGTAGATGTTAGAAAAATGTTAATAATTTGTTGTAAATATTGAAGAAACACAATTTGACTCTTTTAATTCACCTTTGTAAGTCACTTCATTTACTGATTTTCAGCTCATAAGGGATAGAAGAAACGATTAAAATACTACCAACCTTTTAAGATATTCGGGACATAACTGATCGGGGCGGGACAGAACTGAGCGAGGCGGGGCAGATCTGAGCGGGGCGGGCCGGGCAGAAATGAGCGGGGCTGAACTGAACTGAGCGAGGCGGGGCAGAGCTGAACTGAGCGGGGCGGGGCAGAACTGAACTTTGTTTCAGATTCGCATTAAATCTTGAGGGGAAAAAACTTTTTCATGATCCAAAAAATCCATGAAGCATCGTAAAGTTTTTTGGAATGGGCCTCTATCCTTACTCTAAATAAAAATCCCTCGTTCTCCATAGATCCTAATTCGAATTACAGAACCTTTCAATCATAAACCGAGTTCCAAAAATAATTGATACCATTCTCCCATTCTCCATTAATATTGAAAAAATTGACTTTACGCCTCTTACTAATAACGCTAAAAATCAATATTGCTATTCCACTCCAAAATATTTTTGTGCTTTTTGAGCTGCACGAGGATTGTGCTTTCACAAACATTTGAACACTCATTAACCTTTGGACTATTCGCGATGCGTTCAAACAAAAACAACAGAAGCATGAAAGTAAGCTTCAAAATAAATTCCTTATTTCGTTCTTTTTCGGAAAAATAAACCATCAATTAAATTTACAAGTTACAAAATCGTATAGATTAAATTCTCTCATGATAACAGTTAAACATAATTTATAATTTCAGACTTCTGCATATTTGCGTTCTTGTCCGATATTGAACTATTCTTGGCACTTCAAGGTTTCGTGATTTGCCGAGTTAAAATTTTATAGATTAGCAGAAAATTAAATGTAGGTATTTGTCTGCATCACTCTTTACTTCTTCGCTTTTTCTCTCCAGCGTCCGCATCTGTCCGTGTGGCTCCTCTGCCCGTTCTTCATTCAGGCCGGCAAAGGTGTTTCAGGGCGTCAATTTATGTCACTGCAGTGCCTCTGACCGGGAGGTCCTAGGGTTCTTGCCCCGACGGTGGTAGCAGGATTTTCGACACTAACTTATCACCGAGGTTGGATACGACCTCTGTCTCGAGGAGAATTCTAGCGGCCGGCTGCTCTGATGAGTAATATTCAGTGGTTTCTCCTATCAACACCAGGCAAATGCCGGAGCAGTTCTCTAACAAACGGGCCCCGGACCGCGCGCGACCTTTTCTTCCTCTTCCTTGTCCTCGCCTCATCCTTTACTTACTTACACCTCACTCTCTCTCTCTCTCTCTCTCTCTCTCTCTCTCACACACACACACACACACACACACACACACACTGGCATGCACTACACTACCACACTTGTCGGTCCATCAATTGGGAGCTTAGAGCTGGCCCCGGCTGGTGGGGGCCACGCTGGAGGAAGACACCCAGTTGGGGTGTTCCCCACAAGCAGCCGTAGGTTGGCGCCGGATCTCGCCAGCCAGTGGGGGAAGATCGCCACTTCCCGCGCTAAAAGCATGCACTTCACTAACGGGACTTATGACCATAGCCGTTGACGCGCCTGAAATTACTAATCGATCAATCTTCATTTACTCTTTGAAAACATTCAAATACTTATTTTTCAAAGTATATACTTTAATAAATCACAATTCACATACGATTTTGGAGAAATTTCTTAGAATCTTCAGGACGGATCCGCAAACAAATTGTCAGTTTCCACACTAGGAGAATGAACCGCGTCGAATGACACCTCATATCGCGATGGGTAGAGATCAGCTGGTTATGGATCGGGTAGAAACCAACTGGGACGGACGGATACACGGGCGGATACACAAGCGGATGGATCTTACAAGTAGCTAGAATGTGCTGGTACAAGTGGCTAAAAGAGACCGTAATGTGGAAATTAACTGATTATTCACAAGCACACGAATGTATAAATTCTATCGAGAAGTATATAATTCTCTTTTGGGCAGGTGTAATACACGCTTTATCTAATTGGATCATCTCTTTAACATTTTGACTTGTACTCCACGTGTAATTCTAAATTATTAGAGATATATTGCCTGCAGCGGTACATTTAATTACGTCGGGCATTACATGAGCCATTTTATCACTGCAGGAAGATTTATTATATTTGATGTAATAAGGAGTCATTTAATTTTCTCCGAATGGTAATACTACTTCCAATGTAAAAACCATAAAACGATGAACTGATAAAATAATGTTAGTCGATCAATCATGCTTTATTCAACTTTTCAAAGTTATAATGAATTTATTAGGATCTTAATAAATATCAATACACTTTCCTTCAGAAGATATTACTTTTTAGTAGTAAATAATTTCCTCGGAGCCTTACCCAACTTTTATTAATTAGGTGGAACCTCTAAGAGGCTTGGCGTTCTCGGTCGGTGCTCTGAAGGCTCCAGTGAGGGATGCAGAGACCTCTGAAACGTCAACCCGCTAGAGCTAGACAGCAGTTCACGACAACCAAAGGCGCCAACGTCACTGTTACTCCACAGCAATTCCAATTCGCACCAGCTGTTTTTGTTGACAATTTCGTCGTTTTTATTTTATCGCCCTAGTGAAGGTACTTCGTAAGAAGAGAACGTTATGTAATCGAGCGCCGGAAAACGGAAACTTATTGCCGAGCCCTGGTAACGAATAAATCCAGTTGCTAAATTCAGAAAAAATCCTCTAACACGCGGTGTAGCTAGAATGCATGTTTTGTGGGTCCTTGATACCGGAAAATCGATTGACAGCAAAACGTCTGTCTCTCCTTCTATGGTCAACGCAAGCGCCTAAACCGTTCAGCCCATTTTCCTCAAAATTGATATTCTTCAATCTGAATGAACTCGATACTTTGCGAAAATGACTCGAGCATTTACGTTTTAAAGCGACTTTGACCCATACGGCTCATCTGTGGCGTAGTTGTGTGAGTGACGGCATCTGATGACGTGAGTTCGTGTCTCCGAGCGGAAAAATTTTTGTTGGTTAAAATCACTTTTGCAGGTCACTAGAGTGATATCATTTAGCGGAGCAGTTAGAATTAATGCGAGAAAATATGTGCTTTGGTAACACCACTAGTTGTTTATGTTTTCGTCGCATGAACTATCTGAACTGATAAACTCTGTGATGTGTTTAACAGCAACGGCAGATTTATTTTGGAAATTACATTTTTTCCACATATGTAAATGAGAATGATTTATGCGAAGTGTAATAAAGTTGAGAAATTTAAAATTATACATGGCAAGTGTGATGAGACAATTTTACATGAACGTTTAGAGAAGTCAATATACGTTGAAATGCCAATATGTACTTAATGTTCTTGCTGGCAAGCATTCTACGATTACAAAAAATCAAAAATTGCAACAATGATATAAATGATGTTTATCAAATCTCCAATATGCTTACTTACTATCATTTCTCAGGATTTATAATACATTACGTGACGTTTCATGCATTTATATTTTGTAACATTTACTGCAATGGAAACAGTTGATAATGTGATATTTATTTCTTATATCAAGTAAACTAGTGCTTGCTTGTGTGTGTGCATGTGCCAGAACACATTTAACAAAAGTACTTGTCGACATGCACGGGGGTTGAAAATGATGATTTTTTATGTATTTAATGGCAGATTTGATGGGTTATTTAATATTACATATTAAATAACATAATATTAAATATAAGTTACATATGTGACATTCATTCGTGATCAGTGGGTAGTCGTTAGGCAGTGGTTCTTGGCAGGTCACGATATGGCACAACAAAATTTACACTTCCTGACTGTATCTAATAGACCTGTATCTAATAGATAATTTTTCCCCCTACGTCACAAACACATTTTTTTAACTGAATAAATCTAAATCTAAAATCTAGACCTTTAGTCTCGTTTTTAGCCTTTCTGTTTCAATGTTAAGTCGTTCACATTCGCACCGGCGATCGTTACCTCTTTCGTTTTAAAAGTTCCTGAGAAAAGGCAACGAGTAGTTCGGTAGTGACACAACAAAGCACCCACACCCTTCGCTTACAATCTTCTATAGTTCTGTCTCTCCTTTCTCTCCCACGGCCCTTCTCCTTTACTAAATTCTCCTTCCTTGCCTCAGCTCCTTTACATTGCTTCGCAATACCTGTTGTGCTAAATTCCTTGTCCTTCGTGGCCTCTCTCTTCTAAACAACCACAAGGAAGGATGAATATTGATGTGGGCGGGGAGGAGATGGGGGAAGGAGGCCAGGGCCGTAGGGAATGTCGGCCGCAGGTATGGTGCAGGCGCCGGCCACATCCTCCGCAGTCTTCTTGGGCTTCCCGCCACTCCTTTGAAGCCTCCCTGGGTCAACCGTATCTAGGGGAATTTCGCGTCCAAAGTTTTGTTGCCTTTCCTCTGCTCGCAACTTGAGAATACAATCACACAGTGACTGTAGTGGGAAACATCCATGAGAACATTCATGTTCCTTTCGGTTGCCCTGAATTTCATTTCTTCTCCTCTTTTATAGCCTTCTATTTTCGCTGAATAGAACATTGATTGATTGATTGATTGTTTGATTGATTGATGATTCCGTGCGCGTCGGCCACCAAGGTCATTAATCCCGTAATTGTAGTGTACTTTTTATCGCGGGAGGTGGCGATGATCTTCCTCCGCTGCATGGCGAGATCCGGCGCTGAAAACCATGTCGGCTAGCGGAGTTTTCTCCCACCAGATATCTCCCCCCAGCGTGGCACCACTCTAGCCGGGCTTCCGAATGGTCTCCAGACATGTGTGGTGATGTAGTGCGTGTAAGTTGTGCATGTGTAATGTAGGGGCGAGGATAGGACAATGAATGAAAGAAAGATCTCGCGCGTCCGAGGCCTGTTTATTAGGGTGCAGCTCCAGCATTCGCCTGGTATTGATTAGAGGAACTAAGGAAAACTACCTATCAGAGTAGCCGGCCGCCAGAATTCTCCTCCAGCTAGCATCTGAATTCGACCTAGCTAGTGTCGAAGCTCCTGCCGCTCTCGGGACTCGAACCCTAGGACCTCCCAGTCATAGGTTCTGGAGAAACAAGTTCATGCCCTGATCCACCCAAGCCGGTCCGGTTAGTACATTAGAGTACATTGACACTATTAGAAGATTGAATTCAAATTGTTGGCTCCCAACAACTGAAAGTCTGTGTAAAAGCATTGCGTCCACTATTGGCTCATAGAAATTAATCGTTTATCTGTTTACAAAATTATTCTATGCGAGATCCGTACGAACTCGACATGTTGAGAAGTATTTGTACTGTTTTTCTCATTCCAGGATCCACAAGCGGGTGCTCTGCGAAAACCTTATTGTTTTTCAAGGAACTCTCATTCACAAATAGAGACACGGCAACCTGATGATGGCAATCTGTGACCCATCGTTTCAGGGGATCCAGATACTGCAACACATTGTCATTCAATTTAATAGCAGTTGTCTACAGTTGAAACTGCATTTGAAATTGAAGAATCGTCAGAATATGCTAGTCCTTAAGGTTCTTCGGAACACGCTGCATTAGAATGAATGTCATTCTTATACATGCATTCTTAAATTCCGAACGAACATTCACATCCAGATCTTCACCGTCCCTTTTCTAAGTCCGCCTTCACACGGAGCCTCGGCAGCACCTCTGAAAAGCTCCGGGTCCTTTCACACACAGCCTCCGACACAACTAAGCGAGGGGAAAAATCGAATTGAATCGATTTGAATCGAATCGAATGGAATGGAATTGATGCTTTATTTTACGTGGCGAGACTCAGGCCATCAGGTCCGCTCTTCCGTCTGACCACGCAAATTTCGCTACGCCCCTTTCACCCACTAGCGGAGAAAGGAGGTATTTGTTGGGCGACGAAGCAGGCGATTTGAATTTACCTCAGAAGCTTTATTTACGCTTCAGGATTTTTTACATGCAGAAAATCTACTAACATGGGACAGCCGGATTTACTTCCCCTCCGAAGGAAGGCGTTCGGAGGAATTTCTCGCCCTTAAAAATCGACGGCTTCTATCAGGTTTGAACCCGCGTACTTAGGTATAACGATACGCTAACCGTTACACCATCACCGCCGCCAAGAAAAGATTCATGAGACACAGCGGCGTGGGCGCCGGCAACTGCAGAACAGTCAAGGAAGCAGCCAAGTTAGTGGCGCTTCCGAGTGACATGGAGTGAAGGCGACCGCTGAGAATTGATGGTGGCACGAAAGTATGTCTGCACCGCAAGTTGTGGGAGAGTTCCAGTAGTCCCCACAGCAGCGCCACTGCGCTTCTCGTGTGGATACTTCTATTTAAATCAAGTCTTTGCTAGCAAACGCACCACTCGGAAGCGCTGTAAAATGGCTCCGTGTGAAAGGGCTCTTAGACGTGGAACTTTTCACGTTACTTTGTTCCTGCTTTTCTCGTACCTTACGTTTCTCTATCTTTGATGTTAAATGCCTCATACGATTGGTATAGTAGCCAGGATCCTATATTTTTTATTATATGCGTAACAAGGATCTCAATACTCTCTAGCACGATTCGCATTAAATGTGCTTCTATTTCTTTAACACGGCGTGTTCCTGCCGAGTGAGAATATTTTTCGCGGAATACATTTGCAAGGTATATATTTATTTTTTAAGATATTATTTTTTCCCTTAACGATGTGTCATTTATAATCCCTATTCTGTTCTTTGTATCACTACGGTGAGCACTTTATCCCGGGTCCTGCTCGTTGAAGATACTTTGATCCTCATAACAACAAAGAAAACTAACAGCTTAGCGATTTCTCTTCGCGTTGAGTTCCGTGGGCTACGTCTATGCTTAAACAAGATGTAGACAAATACATTGCTTAATTTTGTAGACAAAGGTACTCTCTCTTTCATTTGCGGGGAGAACGTTGGCGACTTGCGAATTTAGTTTTAAGGGTCTGTGTGTAATGGTATTTTAGAAACTCAAAAAGACAGAATAGCCAACAATCCATATGTAATATCAGGTAAAAGTCTACCGAATATGTATAAGCATGGTAGTTCGTTGTTAATTTCATGGTGTAGGTATTTATGATTTTTTGTTGATTTTAATCATCCTTAACTTTATATATTTTTAAATTATAGACAATAGTATCTACGATGTTAAATAATTTTTATGTGTGACGGCGGTGTTTGATTGATTTTTATTTATTTGAGTTTTTATTCACAAAGATACATTTGCAACATTTTTGTCTCATTTTACAGTATTTTTAAGACCCGTACTGTATTAATTATTATATTGTTGTATCGTACTTTTCTGGCGTTATTCAGAGGCGATCTACAGTGCTGCTCTCTAGTGAGCACTTTCGTAAATATTGACTTGCTTCATTGTGCCAATGAATCATTTAAGATTGCCTTCATTGTGCCATCATTTAAGATTGGAATCACTATGTAGGTCAAAATTAAAAATGTAGTGACTTACGTGGTTTGACCTCTGGGCCATCCAAATAAGTACACGTACCCATACAATCGGTAAGAAGCAAATATTCATAACTTTGTCAAATGTTCTTAAATGTATTGCTGTCCTGAGCCGACGCGGAATTGGTATATCACCTTTCTATAAAATTAGGGATATAGTTTCAGGACAACATCAAAGCGCAAATATATTCAAAAAGATTATAAAGCAAAGTATTATTTTCCAGAACAAGAAAGGCTGTAGAAAGATAATGGGGTTTAAAATGCTCCCAAGCTGAATTAATTCCCGGTCGGAGCAAAAAATGGAGCCGTAGCCTTCAAACACCATCGTCTCCGTGTCTATAGCTCTGTGACGATAGAAAAGCTCCGACAGACCAAGCACGCTCGTTGGGTATGGGCAAGTAATGGGCATAATGGGCACGTAATGCAAGTAATGGGCATACGTCATGCTCGCCACATACGTCAATCGTATCGAGTCTGTAGATTGTAGATTGTACTGTAAATTTCACGGTGGATTTCTTCCGATTTTAAAAAAAATCTGGAGGGTAGTAGCACAATTCTAGCTTTAGTTTCGGATTCAGCGCACATACACAGAGAAACATGTTTGAAATCTTTGGGCCTGACAACAACCTTTGAAAACAAATAATACAATTTCACAATGTTTTTTGCGATTAAAACAACTGGAAGGTGGTGGCGCGATTCTGACTTCATATTCGGATTAAGCGCAACGACATTCATTGAGAAACATGTGCCAAGCCTTTGGGTCTGAAAACTCACGAATACAAAAGAAAAGAATTTCACGGTGATTTTTCGCGATTAAAAAAAACGGAGGGTGGTACCGCCATTTTGACTTCAGATTCGAATTCAGCGCGCCGAAATACATAACGAAACAAGTCGGTCAGACAACTTTTTGTGTGTCTCGTTTGTTATCAGAAAAATATAAAAGTGGCACACTAAAGAAAATGCAATTCCTAAACACTGCAACGAAATAACGAAATAAATAAAAATCTGCCTTACAATGCAGGGTGTGATCGCAATCAAAGCAGTTCCTAATCAATCTTGTGTTTCTCTAATAGTAAAATTCCGATGTAGTGTGTTCTGTATTTCACTCACACAACTCTCCACGACTAATAACTAAACCTTCCGGCTCTCTAAACGGTTTCAGTTAGCCCTCTCTGGTTTGTCTTTAAAGGATGGATCAACGACTGGACAAAATGGAGCAACGATTCAACGTTTTACTCGTGGAAGTCTTTTCAGCAGTTTCCAAGAGAGTCCCACTGAAGAAAACACAACGCTGACCCGCATAACTCGCATAACGAAATCGTAAGAAATTCTCCGGACACTACTTTTCACGAAAAAATACGTAACTCATGCCGTATGTGTAATTCAATTTTCCTCGTAATAAAACAAATATAAATAACAATTGTGCATAATACATGATATTTAAATTAGAATATTAAAGGTATTTGCAATCACCATGCCCTAGAATGTGTTTTGTGTGTGATTCTATTTTCGTGACAGGCTGTATCTCATTACAAAAACTTGCAAAAACGAACGTTTCGAGACGCAAAGCTACGTTTATCTCGCGCTCCTCAACAGATCATTTGTGTAGTCATGAGTTAAAGTTCCAGGATATATTGGTCAAACTTTATTGCACTTCCATTCGTTACTGCATTCTATTTGCTAATTTCCATCAATTTAAAAATTATGTTTTTTTATGTCCAACAAAGATGATTTCTTCGTCGATAATATTAAGCAAAATTTTATAGATGTGTTTCACCAAAAGGTCGAGCTTTTAAGACGTCAGAAATTTACGATCAACTGCTGTGCAAAAACGAAGAGTTTCTCACCAAAATAAGATTTTAAACCAACTTCACTCATTGTGTAAACTGGTGCGTCAGTCATCATTAATATATTTAGTATATAATATCCATATTTCTAAAACTTGTGTAAGGATAAAATCGGGTACAGTGATACTGAGTCCTTTTGTTGGCAAATTTAACTTTGGCAAAAATTTAACTTTGGTTGATATTAAAAAATCTTATTAAAATAGTTTTATAGCAGACGATGAAGAAGATGTGTACAAGTTTTTTCACATGTTTTTTTTCTCGTGAATTACCGTATTTCTTCCAAGAATCTTAATACTTTGGGGATACACAGGAAGCAAAGTTCTTCCCTGCTTCATTCCTATTCACAACATGTTGAATGTAATTATATGTTGAGAAAACATGCCTGGTTTTCAGACACATTTTGAAAGTTTTTAGCCATTAGATCGACTATGCAAAAAAACTTTAATGAAATGTTATTCATGTTCTTTAAAAAGCTAGAGATCTCGTATATCATCGTTAGAAAACTTGCAAAGCGCAGTAGGGCGCTTCAAATTCTGGAGCGACAGCAGGCGCCTTTACACACCGAGATGAAAGCAAGATGAGCAGAGAAGGAGAGACGCGAGGTAGACTCTTCTCACATGAAATCCGTGGGCGGTAAACGGGCGGGCTCCGGCACCTCGGCAAAAACGAGCAACTGCGCGACAGCAGGGCTGCGCCGACAGCAGACGGCAGCGCACGCCAACGCGACGGCAGCGCTCGCTCAGCCGTACTCGGGTCACCCACGACCGCCGACTTCCAACGACAGCGGAGCGCACCGCGGGACCGAAATAGGCCCTACAGTTTCACACAAACTCCACGCACACCCACTCCGCTCGACCCGCGCCTGCCAGCTCGACATCACCTCTTCACCATTCCTTGCATATTCGACATCTATTCCCGCCCGAAAATCAGCTTATGGCCTTAAAAGTGTATTTGAACCTAAAACCAACAACGTTCGGCCAACGATCGCATCTCCTTGGCATGCTCAACTCGACTCACGCCAGCTCAACGCCAATCAGCTCTTCGCCATTCATTGCACATCCAACGCCTGGTCGATGTTGAAGATCGTCCTGAAAAATATCCTACGCCCTCAACGCGAGTTTTAACTTAAAATGAACGTTTGATTGGGTCTGCTAAACCAGCACTATTGTCTACTCAATACGCACCAGTTCTTTGTGCACTCTTCATCATTCCTGGCAGATTCATCGCCTATTTGATGTTGAGCATCGTCCCTAAAAATCAGCCAACGCCTTCAACTCGGTATGGTAATATAAACTATGAGTTCGAAAACAAGTCGACTGACTTTGAAACTTTGGGTCATACAATCTAATGAATTTAGCGGAACTCAAATTCTTGTTTTAAATTAAGACATATTCTTGAAATTTGATTCAATGTATAATGTAATAACTTTCCAACAGTAAATCGTAGAGATTAGGAGAAGTTGGCTAGGATATCTTGTTTATATTTATTTCTCTATTGTTTATTTTTAATTTTATTTGTGTTTCTAACTCAGTTTTTACATTCTCGCCTTACTACGTAAGTACTAAAGAGAAAGTATTTTAATCGTCCGGCAGAAATCAGCGATCGTTTGACAGAAAAACTCGTATTGTCAGGCACTGGTAATGAAAAAGTGAATAAATCTTGTTTCTATTTGTAGTAAATTACTTCTTCTGACACGTTTTGTAGACAGAATTAATGTCTGTAAGTCCTTGACTCTAAAAACTTTATTGATGGTAAAATGTTCGTCCCTCGTCAACGCTAGCGCCTAAAGCACTCAGATGATTTTCTCCAAAATTGATGTTATCGAGCTGAATTAACTCGAGGCCCTGCGAATTTAAAATAGATATTTTGTTTTTCGTGACTACTTTACATGAAGTCTCGACAACATTTTTGAAATTTTCCGAAAGATAGCACCCATTTTTTAATTAAAATTTGTCTTCGGACAGCGTAAAGAACGCGTAAAAATGACGTAAGTCTCACTTTCGTTGAACTCTCCGAATTTTTGAAAATTACAAACGTTAGAACCCATGCGAGAAAGTGTGTGTTGTTACATCACTAGTTTATTGTAATAAATTTATGTTATGAAATTAAATATTTTTTAATTGAATTTACTCATTTCAGTGAAACTTTTGATCAAGGTTACTGGTGTATACACCATGGTAAATCAGCGATCGTCCAAAATGCATTGACAAGAACTACTCGAACGTTTTAGCCAGGTTATGAACATACAATAGTGTCTACAGTTAAGATAATTGTGGCACACAATATTCAAAATTGTATAATCATTGAATTTCAATAAAAATTGGATATTCATGTACTCAAAAAGGGAGGCGTCTTTGATAACTGAAAACTCGAAATATTTATAAGAATATTAGATTACGAAGTTGATATTTTTAAAGTATTTATATTTAATTCTTTGTGTCATGATTATGGATGCCGTGTATTATAGAAAAATGTAAGGGGGCGATTAAGCAAACAATTCGTTTAAAAGCGGTCGATGGAAGCAAAAGGTTGGGAATCGCCACCACAAGCGACGCTCTCTCCGCGATAACTCCCGTCTCAGTGTGAGTTCAAAGCTATCAAGAGCGCTCGCGCTCATTTGAAGCGAGTTGTGCAGGCATGACCTGAGGGTTTGTAGGTGGAGAATCTCATGAGTTATGTTTGTAGCATTTACAGCAAATGAAAGGGACTAGAGGGAAAGTATCACTGAGGAAAATGTTTCTCCTCATCTATGACCATTCTGTCGATTCTGAGAACTTCGTCATTCCGGACTGGAAGATAAAAGCAAGCGAAATTCCATCTGCTAGGGACATCGTAAATTCTGTGTAATGGTCTTCCAGAGTATAATAAAATGATTATGACGACAAAAAGAATACAAATGGTGAAAGCGTTTTAAAAGTTCAAAAGTCATTCAATGGTGTACAGATTCTACTAAGGGTTTTTGAGATTGTGTGCAGCGTCGAATCAAGACTGAAGAAATCACGAACTATGGAAAATAACTGCAAAAATTATTAAAATATCCGCACGCTGCCAACAGTAATAAAATGTTTTATTTTGAGGTAAATGAAGGTATTAAAATTTGAACCCATATGTTTAGATATTTTACATAAGGGGCAATCCAGGAACGCAAATTTGCAGTATTTTGAATAACCTCTCTCTTCCATATAACGCTCGCTTGAACCTCTTCTAAATAATTATGTAGCGCTTGCAACAACATCCCCCTGGCAAATGCAAGAAGAGAAAATAAATCACAGCTTAGTAAAAACAATTTGTATTCATTTTATTTGTTTTGTATATTAACGTATATGATAATAAAAGACGAAATTAGTTTGCGATGCTGGCTGCACTTATCAGTAAGATTGGGGGCAAGTTGTGAGTGAAAGAATTACACACAGGAAAGAGCGAAACTTTTCGATCACAAGGCGTGCACACGCCGGCGTGGATAACGCATGGTCGAGAGTATACTGCTCCAATTTATTTGGATTCTAGGATACATTTCATATCAATTTTGAATATTTTCTTTGCAGTCTTAGAGGTTCAATGTTTTTTTAAAATTTCCATTCATTGTAAGAATTTATATAATACAAAGAAAATTAAGAAATAACACAATCAAAGATTGTGGAGAAACTATTTTAAATTGGCATGTCTGGTATAGTGATCGTCTGAAATACAGAACTAAAAGTATTCACTATAACTAGAATCTAGTCATCTTTACTTTATTTTCTTAGTTTTGTGCATTTTCTTTCAACTTCAGCTTCAAATTATAATAAATTTAAACAACCATAAAACATCTTTACATGTAAATTACTAATAATAGAGTTCGGTCAGCTTCTTCAAAAACTTTTCAGGCGCTAGACGTCTTCAGAAAAGATAATTCACAATTTCCTCCGCGTGAAAATGCACCCCTCTCTTCTGGGAAACGTTGTGCTCCCTGTCATCACCAGTCGGCAGAGGGGAAGAAGAAAGTGGGAAGTGGAAGGAGGCAGAATCTGCAGCGGATGAGCAAATGAGTGACGTTATCAGCAGAATGCACGTCCGCCTGTTGACTTCACGTTTCGAGTTACTTAATCCGAGGTCTTTCCCTGTGCGCAGATGCCCGCCCTGGTGGATGCTCTCCTAGCGAACTCCTAGGTTACATTTTGCATAAATCGCGCCAAGGAAGCTTGGATTTCACTTGAAGTAAATTGTGGTTCAACTAGAGTGTATACACTTTACGGAGAAAATATTCAAACCTTATTTGTACGTAGAGTTTACGCTGAATATTCTCAAAATGAATTGAAGCATTTGTGATTCTTACCTAACATCATAACGCATCTCATTATATTACATATATACCTTCAAAGGTTTTTGTTATATTTTCACTGTTCAATTGCATGCAGGATCACATTTCCATGCTCTTCAATTAAAAAAAGACAAAAAGGCGCAAACGGAATGATGATAATGTATACTAATATTAGACAATTTCTGTTATTACACCCAACGTTGTCATTGCAATAATATCAGGATAATATACATAAATATTTCACAAAAGCCTCTTTTTTTTGTTCCGCGCTGAAGCTGCATTTGCTTTTTTCACTCCGCTCTCATATATGCACTAATACATCCTCGCCCAAGGCATCAACAGGATTTTGGGTTTTAATTGACGCAAAAGCCAGTTAGACAGTAAATAAACCCCATAATAAATAAGGGATGATGCGAGGTGTACCGCAACTTTGGCGTGGCAAAGTCCAATGGTATAAAAAGGGTACAAAGAACATTGTCTCTCACGAGGGTCCTCTGGACGTGTTGGCTGCCACAGCTCTGCCCCCCACCCTGGCGCGCCGCGCCGCTCCTACCCTGCCCTTGGATCGGCGCTCCGCCGCAGAACTACGAGAACGTAGACCAAGATTTAGGCTGGATCGACTTACCCTCACCTGCTTTTTGCATAAAACATATTTTTATTTTAAAAAATGCCAAAACAATAAATATCACATAGGTTGCCCGAAGACATGCTGCTCGGAATACCCTTCATTAAAAATAATTTAATTATTTTTTAAAAATTATTCCACCAATTGCTATTTGAAGAAAAACTGTAACAATCGAAGGTTCAAGATGTAGGTAAAAAGTGAAAAAAGTAGGTTGCATATCTTTTACTTGGCTAGCACTAAATTGCCGGGTTTAAGCTAGTGAGTGTACGTTATTAAATTACCCTAATCTATTATACAATTCAGTTTTATGTCGAAATGAAAAACGTTTTATTGCAAATACGATCGTATACGATGGTATTAGATTGCCTAAGTAAAAGTGGATTTTAAAGAACCAATATTTGAGTAGAGGGCGTGACAATGATACGCTGTACTTACGACCTCATGCGATAGTGGGGAGCATACAATATAGTACACAACACAATGTTGTTATATATATATATATATATATATATATATATATATATATATATATATAAATCGATGTTTGTTCGTATTTTATGTACTGCCGTACCGTTCTTCCAATTGTGACTAAACTTTGTCAACTGATTGCTTGTATTTGCGCGAAGATTATAACTCTTACTTACTTGCGTTATATTTTGTCACACAAGTAACCATTCGGCCAATCCTATTTTTTAGACAAATTAATTCTTCTAGGCATGAATATTATATGGATTAAATTTTTTATTTACTTTTATTTAAAATGTTTACTTGTTACAATATTAATTAAATAATAATAATAATAATAATAATAATAATAATAATAATAATAATAATAATAATAATAATTTAGCATATTAGTCTTCAGAGCAATTTTTGCATTTGATGATTTTAAGAATATGTTCGTTGCAAACAAAATTATTGCACCAGTTAGCAGAAAGTATAGTAAGAGTTGTAGTAATACGGTTTTTTGCTCTTCCGCAAATGTAACAGTGATTTCTTAATTTTGTTGGTTATTCATGAACATCACGACTTCCAGTTTCTGTAATTTGCTGACAAGTTGTGTATTATTCCACTTTATCTGGTCTTTGCGAATAAATACAACTCTACACTCTAAATTGCTGCTAGAATTATCACTAACATAATGAAGCTCAGAACACGTGTCATATTCACTCTCGGTCACTACAACTTCTTCCTCAAAATCACTTTCAGCATCGCAGATTTCATCTTCAATTCCTCATGTAATAATTGACACGTATGCGTTTCCCATAAATTATTCATCTCCGTGTAGTTCATAATGTATAATAAATTAGTTTAATTCCATCAATAAATAAAAAAATCCTGTGATAATTAAAAGAAAATGAAAATTCAAATCGGTACCGGCGCGGGGTAGAAAGTATGACAACGAACCCTTTCCAACTTCTTTCCGCATCTTCGCCTGTGGGCAGCGGGTGCTTTTTGGGGAAGCAATGAGGTCATAAAACCTCGCAATCTATTTCGCTGACAAATATCTTTGTCGGCCACCGCGAACAACCCCGCACCTCTAGTAGGGGGCGGGGCCGGCAGTCCTGGGTGGCGAGCGAGGTATTTGCGGCGGCCGCAGGAACAAAGCGGCACTTGCGACAAACAAAAGGGCCAAGGACCTCGGAGGAAGGGCGCGACCGGCGGCCGCGCATGGTCGGCGCGCAGACTGCCGAAATGCAACTCGCGTGCGTAAACACATATACTCTCGAGAATATCTTACATCGATTAAACGTTTTGCAGAACGTAGCCTAAAACGTGATTTACAAACACGTGTCCAGTAGCTGTAAAGGGTAATACATTGCAATAGCAAAGCATTACTATTAGTATTCTATACTAGAGAAGGGTGAGGTATGTCAAACAGAGTGGACAAAATTCTAGATGAAAGAGAGAATTCTAGATGTCAAACAGGGTGACGATGATTGCAAAAAAAAGTAAAATAACAGTATTCTCTAAGGGAAGGATAAAAAGACGTAGTAGAGAAGATTGGAAAACTGAAAGAATATGTTAAAAGAAAGAATATAAATATTTAGGACATTTACTAAAGGTAAATGACGTTAAGATTATGAAAAATGTGAGACAGGTCAAAATAGTGGTCAGGAAGGTATGGAGGATAATTAAAAAGATTTATCATGAATTGTTTCCAGGGGATTAGTATATTTAATAATCTAATTATTAGCATTTTAGTGGATGGAGCTGAGGTGTAGGCTTGGGCAGAAAGAAGAAAAGAGACTTGCCAAGACAGATTTTTAAAATGGGATTTTAAGCTTGTGATTAGAGAGAATAATGCCAGGGAAATAAAATGGACATGCCTTATGAAGTGGTGTTCGGCAAGTCATGGGATGACGGATTTAGATGGTTTCATGTACCTTCCGAACGTCAGTGAATACGTAGTTGCCAAACAAACAGGGTGAAATGCCACATATGTAACTCCGTTTTATGAAATTTTACACTACAACTTCTATGGCAAAGAAATCATTTTCGCCGACCCCACATGACTTAGCCTTTTGCACTCGTACGCCATTTCTGAGATGACATATTGAAATGATTTAAATTTACGTTTATTTAATAAAAAAAACAGTAAAATTTGTATGTGAAGAATGGGGAAGAAGATTATCTGCGCACGTTTTCTTGAGTTCCAGAATCCCTTCCCTTCATTTTAACCATAAATAGTTGAATGAGTAAAAGCTGAAAATAAATAAAAAAAAATAAATTTTAAAAAATCGCGAGATTAGCTAATATTGGAAAAAATAGACATTTTCGTTTCAGAGTAATAGAAAACTTATTTGTATCTGTAAACGAATTGCAAGTATGATTTGTCTGCATTGCTAACAAAATAGTAACTCGCCCTTACCTCTTCTCCTACCATTACAAGCAAAAGGAGAGTTCAACAAAACGTGCACATAGTGAAGCTACATTTACGTTCAGAAGCTAAACAAGGGGCCATCACAGCATTTGCTCAATGGATCAGGGAAACTGAAGAAAAACCTGCGAGATGGGGGGTCATTGACCTGGAAGCTGAAGTATATTATTTGTTACAAACATAGTAAGTCATCTGTGGGATGCCCTACGACCTGCAGGGCGAGCCACCTTTCTGAAAGCTCCAAGCTAACAGGCCTCGGCGCCTTGTCATCTCACAGATGCCTTCCAACTTGTGGAACGTTAATGTTACCAAATGTATACGATCGCAAAGGGTTAAAAATTGTAGCATTTGTTTTGAGACTCCCTATAAAGCGTCATATAAAGATACGTATTCGACTCAACGCTCCCTATAAATATGCGTATTCAACTCAATTTGTCTGATATACGGCGAGGAAACCATTATTTTTCCAATTCTGCAGTTGATTTTCTGCGTTTGACGTCAGAATTATTGTGTAGGAATGCAGATTGAACAAACCTCCATTTCTCTTACATGTTTTTCTTTTGTTCTGTGCTCGTTTTTTCCCAGTATATTGCGAAGTGTGGGACTTTTGTTTTCGTGTGACGAAGTTTCCGAGCTGCTCTACGTGATTCTCGACGGCGTGTGTGTAGGATTAAAGAGCGAAACGGACTGTCCCATGAGCTTTAAGTCTCTCTGAGGCTCAAAGAGAAGTGGTTCGCAGCGAAACAGTTGATGCGAACCCTCTAAACTGACTCCTCCTGCACACTTTGACTCGATTCTTCCGTTCTCCACAACTCGCAACCTCTGCATCATCCCTTCCCCAAATTCAAACCCGATCCTTTTTTTAGGATTTCACAACACCAAAATCGCATTTAGACTGGTAATACTTTATGAAATGATTCTGACACCTTGGTGTTCACCAGCAAATGTTGACGATTGCTGATCGGCTTGACGAGCGAAATAATTTTTTTCCGTAACTCTCCAATGCAATGTTATTTCCTCTGAAACAGACATGTTTAAAAATCGAATGAAATAACGAGTTCCGGATTCCGAAGGGTAAGATGGCTGCGACAACCACCACCCTGTACTGAAGGAAAGGTTTAGGTTTTGCGTAAGGCTTTGGTGTTGTGTAGCGTAGCGGGGGCAGCAGAAGCAGCCCGCCCCGGGCAACACTTTTGGAGGCCGGCAAAATTTCAGGATAAAATAATAATAATAATAATAATAATAATAATAATAATAATAATAATAATAATATATTGTAAACAATTGAAACATTTTATTTCATATTTTTGTTCCACCTACGATTCAATGAGCACAAAATTTTTCATTACTTATTCTGTGACTTCTTTAAATGATTGTAAAATAATGACATGTTGTTCATTGCAGCGATTCACGGTCTGGTCAGATTTATTCCGTATGGAATTATCAGAATGGGATTATCCGTATTTTATTTTGTGCTTGGATTGTTTATGACTAATATTCAGCGCGAATGACTCCTATCATATAAAAATAGTGTTCACTATTTTAACACCTGCAAATTATACTTCAGTACGTATGAAATCCTTTGAGAATGTCAGTGAGTGACGTTTTGACAATTCAAAACACGTTTCATTGGTGGATCGATCGTCATTCGTCCATTTCACATTAACTTAATCGTATGCGCATTCCTAATTGTGATTTTAGTGCTCATAAGTACATGTAGTGATTGGTAAATTATTGAAAATAGTTGAAAATGGTATTATTCGTGTATATATACATTCGACTATGTATTCTATATTTTATTTATATTTTTTGTTTATGCAATTGTATGTTTGACGTTGTTCAAGCTTGTATATTTTAGTCTTTTAAATTGAAATGCATAAATAAGGAGGCAGGCGAAATTTTCCTCCGTCCCGGGCGGCTGACGCCTACATTACGCCACAGGTCTTGCCACTTTCTAGTAATGGAAATCCTTCAAGATCCATACTACCATTAAAGCTGTGGCAAAAGTGTGAAAAACGAAAACAATTCTATAAGTTCAATGTTTCTTTGCCAGATGAAATGAAATACGCAAATAGGTACTCATTAATGCCATTCATTAAGAGCCAGAGAACGATTCCCGGCAGAGGCAAACAATTTGTGACTTCGACAATGCATTAACACGTCAAAATCTCGGTGGTTGTAGCAATATAGTACTTGCTAAGCAGATTGTTGGTGCGGAGTAAAGCCATTCCCGCTGTTAAAGGTGTTATTCGTAAGGACAGTAGGAGCATCGACAATGCATGTCGGAATGACGAAAGCAATAGCAAATTAAGTTCATCTAGTTTCCAGGTTTCCTGCGAAGGAATGCTGGGTAACCAACTAGTATAGATTATACTAGCTGACAAAAGCCACGCATGTGTTGACGTGCGGGAGGTGCATTCCAATTAACCATCTTAATACTGTCAACAGTGCGATGTATATACGAGCTCTCGGAACCTTTTTAGAATAGTAAAAATGGTTGCGAACTTTCACTCACCCCTCTAAACATTAAAATTTTAATCTGGCAAATTACGAATGACATTTTATACGACTGAAGCATTTCATTGGGTCTCTTTCGTCTCCTGTCTCTGCTGTGGCAATTTTTTTTCTGAGAGTGTAGATTGGAAGAAACTACCTTTTAGTGGCGAAGCTTCGTTCCGCGTTGCACCTCTTATCTGCAGCTCACAAGAGCGCGCTTCTTGCTCTCTCTCTCTCTCTCTTCAGGGGCTGGCGAGCGCAGCACGGCCGCAGTTCAGCCGTCTGCTGCGGCAGCTTTCGTCCTCGCCGCGATTTCTCTCAGAGCGCCGCGCCTTAGAATCTTCATTAGTCGGCTGCGGACTTCTGCGGTTGAAATTATCCCACTAATGCCATTGAAGTGGCTACTCGAGCCTCTTCAGCCTCTCTCTCGCCCTTTCACTTCATTTCTCATTTAAAGGCTCAGGAACCAAAAAAAAGAGCAAACAATTATGTTATTTTTTCATTAAAGTTGACCACTTCAGTGCTGCTCTCCTTTTCACAAGAGTAATGTAATCGTATGCTTTAAAAAATTCAGTCTCATGCATTTAATATGGACCTACGTTTCGAAAGAACTGCCTTATGGATATTATGTTTATTTAATTCAATTTATTACCGCTTTTTCTGACATTGAATGTGATTTAACCAAAATGAGATGACGGAAGTTTTCACTTTTGTTTCAGGTGAGTCAAGCAAGCCCAGCTGTTTTTAGCATGGGAGAAAAAGTAAGTTTGCCTTAAGCTTACATATGCGCTAATGTCAGATTTAAGTTGCCATCCGTAAAGCTTCTATTTTGTTAACCGTTTTAGAGAAACGATAAAATATTACACGAGTATTTGGTACATAGAGTTTTGATTAATTGGCTTTTTATCGATTTCCTGTCACTTAATTTTATATTGCTCTTAAAATTTGAGAGAAACTGTCTTCACAAGCTCATATCGCAATAATGTTTATGATATTGACATAAACTCTTAATGCTTGTAAACGAATGACAAAAAATAATCCAGTATAATGATTTTTTTTATTAAATCGTAGGAATCTGTGATTAATAAAAGTACAAAAACTATTTTTACCCTTTCGAATAGATACTTCGTTAACCGAAATATTCTACCACATGCTCATTGGGAAAAAGTTTGCATCTTCGTCTTCACCATACATAAGCACATGTGCTGTTACGTTTGAATTATAAAACCCATTAATAGTTTTACAAAATTAATTTTTAATTAAGTTTTCAGACTTATCTTCACTGAATAAAACTTTTTTCAGCAAATATGAAATATTTTACGTTTGAAGTAACTTCATATGTACGGAGACACTTTGTGCAATACATCCATCAGAAGTGTCAAATCGTGTCAAACGCAGTGATTGACTCATGGGTGACATGTATCACGGGTGCGCAGCGCAAAATGAGTTCGTCGAACTGTGTGACGTTTAATGTGATGTATTGTGCATCGTGTTGATAATTCCTAAAAAATAACGGCTCTGTTGATAGACATTTATTATTCGCAGCAGATTATTCTTATATTCTCACGGCCTATGTCATACAAAACAAAGCGTATAACTTAAACAAAGTGACGCGACGAACATGATATTGTTATGTTGTTATTTTAAATACAACATTGCATTTTCAATACTTATCAACATTGACAGACAGTACTTTATATCTTCAATTTATAAATAAGTTTGCAAAAGAACTTAAAGCGGGTAGGAGATTAAAGTGAATTTATTTAAATGAACAACAGGGACGTATGTACTTGATCTTTGTTCATAGACTTTGCCGATGGTCTTTGTACTTTAGTTTTAATCCATAGGACTACGTTTATTGAATTTGTGAAAGCACATTGCGTTTTCATTCATACAATTTTCGTAGCATTGTTAGCACTATTTTCCCTCATATAACATTGATTTTCTAGTCAGCCAGTGTGACTATTAATTGAATGAGGAAATTTCAGTTTTGTGTTAAATATTTAGAATTCATTTTCATCACAAAAAATGATGAGCGCTTTAGACAAGAGTTCGTAATGACTGAAAATTTTAATTTCTTGAAGGGATTTTCATGTAATGTAAATTTTAAAAATATCGTGTTATTTAATACACACTATTTTCAATGTTTGTATTGGAATAAAAGGTATGGGGAGCTCTAAAATGTATGCAATTTAATGCAATGTACTCCCTGAATAAATATAAAAGGGAACGTTTTTCTCTATTATTATTTCATTAATGAGATTGAGACTTCCTTTTATCTTCCTCTTCCTCTCGTTCCTCTTACCTTGTTCTTAGTTTTCGTATCTTAACTTTCTTTACTTTTCTTCTACTTTTTATATTTTGTTATTTATCTCTTATTTTCTTCTCTTCTATTGTTATTACTTTCCTTTTCTCTTATCTTGCAATCGAGTTCAGAAAAATAGTTCTAAATGGTCTGATGTGGACGTAATGTTATGAAGATTTCAATCGATGTCTTTTTTGAGGTTATGGACACAACATGAAAGGGAGTAGACTGATAGAACTATTCATCACGATATGCACAGTTAAGAACACTGAAAAAGTGACAGGGAATATCTGTTGAAGGGCTGCAAGAACTTATATTTTATCTCACACGACTGCAAAGTAATCCTGCAATGCAATAATAATGTAATCAATCTCCTTGTCATCTGAAGTTCACCAAGAAATTCTATGTTTTGTGGAAACCACCCAGAGTTTCTTCCAACGAAATGAATTGAATATGTGAAGACTCTTTACAACAGTTTGCGTGAAAGTTTCAGCGATTCACGTTTCGTGGTTTAACGGTTAACTTATGGATCACTTGTGTCATGTACTTTTAAATAATAACCTTGGTTAAGAAGTCCATCAAACCCGAGAGAAGCGATGATTGAGCTCTTCGTCAAATTCACCTCAAATTATCACACTTCCATGCTAGTTTCATATCTACATATATAAAGGGAGCTCGTGTGTACCTCCAGGTCGTGGACAATTTTAAGAACACCATGCCACCTGAAGAATATAAATTTTTCACTTCAGATGGAGTCTTTACTGATCACCAAAGTAACGAAATAGGGCGTGATATCTAAAGCTACTTGAGAATAGAAGATATCATTATGTATTACAAAGGAAATTGTGTTTCTACAAGGGCTGGGCTGCTCTAAACTGTATGAAACCTGCGAAAGAATCTGCGTTACAGGAGATTAACATTGCTGCGATGACGGCTGATACGGGCGATTGTATCGACGCATGCTATGATTGCAATAACTATAGAAGTATTTCAATTATGTTGGAAAGGTTGACGTTTGGAATGCATTTTCCAAAAATATTTTTCTTGTATTCAACTATGCGCGAAAGGAAGGACCACCTTTTTTTTAACCTTGGCTGCTCGGTTGATGTATTGATCTTGCGTACTGGCTCTTCCTTAAAATGTCAATTAAAGGCGCGTTCTACACGTGAATATTATCAGGTTTTAATTCTTTGAAAGTGCAAAACTGTTTCATGATGGTGTGATTATATTGTTATCATTCTTTAATAAACTTCCAAGTAACAAAATTACTTTTTGGTAACATTCTTGTTGTATTTCTCATTTCTGACATTATCGATAAGAAACATTGACGTTGTGTACAGTTTTTTATCTAAACGAATTATCGCGGAATACATTTTATTTTTATTTTGCTAGAGGAAAATACCTGGCACCAAAATAAAGTTTAATTGTGTTTATTTTAAGAGCAATTCCGCAATTTCGCGTGAGGTGAGGCGCGAGAGGCGAGGCGCGAGAGGCGAGGCGCGAGAGGCGAGGCGCGAGAGGCGAGGCGCGAGAGGCGAGGCGCGAGAGGCGAGGCGCGAGAGGCGAGGCGCGAGAGGCGAGGCGCGAGAGGCGAGGCGCGAGAGGCGAGGCGCGAGAGGCGAGGCGCGAGAGGCGAGGCGCGAGAGGCGAGGCGCGAGAGGCGAGGCGCGAGAGGCGAGGCGCGAGAGGCGAGGCGCGAGAGGCGAGAGTCGCCAGTTAGGCGGGTGAGGGATTGCGCCCGAACGAGCGGGCGGTAGAAGAGCGAGCTCGTTCAGGGGCTTATGGGGATCAGCGCGCCTGGCGCTCTCTGTGGGGCCTGCAAACGATGGCGGGGCTTCGCGCATTGACAATTAGCGGCGGCGCAGCCAACGCTGTCTCCTTACCTGCTAACCCTTCTCTCTGCTGCGGCGATCCGGCGCTTGAAAAGGAGTGCTTTCAGGCAGACGTCACGTTCATGAATTCACTTATATTAAGAATTTCATTAATTCAATTAACTTGATTAATTCAATTAATTCAGGAGGGGATTTTCCTTTTGGAAATACTGAGTTAAAAGTAAAAATAATGATTACTTTTGTAGTTTAAATGAAGCGTATACATTCGTGAAGCAAAATAATGATAGTAAATTAGTGTTTGTATACTTAATTTGTCCTTTGAACGAAAATCCTTTCACCATTGGGACTCTATGACCTCTCGGTCAGAAAAATGAAATTACATCAGTTGATGCTGGAGCCACCGACGCTGGTATCTCTCTCTCTCTCTCTCTCTCTCTCTATAGAGATAGATAGATAGATAGATAGATAGATAGATAGATAGATAGATAGATAGATAGATAGATAGATAGATGGTGGCTCCAGCATCAACTGATGTAATTTCATTTTTCTGACCGAGAGGTCATAGAGTCAATGGTGACAGGATTTTCGTTACTAGCTACGTAAGTACTATGTCGAATTCAGCTGCTGTCTGGTGTAATATTCAGGCGGCCTGCTGCTCTGATCGGTATTTTTCCGTGGATTCTCCGATGAACTTCAGGTGCATACAAGAACAGTATCCTAACAACAGCCATGGAGGGCTAGTGGTTTTTACTTAGATAGATTAGATAGATTAATTTTTTCTGCATGTAGCCAATTCCAATCATTTATCTGTATTGTCTTTAACTATTCTCAAATGCACTGCTTCTGAAAAGGCACTGCACATTCCATGTTTCCAAAGAAAAAGTCCGTTATTGTCACTATTGTCGATTTATTTATGATTCCCGAGGTTGTATTTATTCCAAATCGCGTAGCGGTTTTTCTGAGTGACAATTGCTTGTCCATAAGCTTATCTCCCAATCTTCATGATCGGTGTACGTATCTTCCGCGTTTTCTAGGCCTTGGGAGGTTGACTTTACGACGACTGAAACGAAGTGTCTCTCCTCATGGAAGAAGAAAGAAAGAGAAACTAATATAGTTAAAGAAAGAAGACGAAAATAAAAAAAAGAACACTTTCTAATTTTTTGCAACGTTATCGCTATATAGTCAAAACAAATATGAGAGTATGAAAAGAGGTAGAAAAGATAAAAGAAATATACATTAGCCAGTAGAAGCTACATTGTCAGATATGGACTACACGACACACTAGCGTTAATAGTGGGGAGTAGGATTTCGTAAATGGGTGCAGGTGAAGTATGGATATCAGGATAAGGGCGAACAAAGTATAGTATTACATTGAGAGCCATCCTTTGTCTTGAGTTATCTATTGAAGTCTTTAAAAAGCCGGTGATCCTGCCGGAAGAGGAGCTAGCCTACTAGCAATTCTGCCTCTATCATAGACCTCCGCTTCCTCGAAATTTGAAAACCTCGTCCACATGATCACTGCTACTTTAAGGCGGTGTCCCTTAGAGAATGTTCCTATTTATACAACTCTAAATAACAAATTAATATAATCAACTTTGAAAATCAATTTTGAGCTTTTGAACCAAAGAGATTGTAGGCTTTTATCTTGTATTTTAATAATTCAATTACTCGATGTTTCTTTTATTTTTGGTTTTTCATTAGCACTCCTTTGTATGTCTTATACATTTGACATTTTATTTGAATTCAAGCTTATAGCCACATTTATTAAAAATATAAATATTTATTCTGGTTACCTACTTAACTGGTGAACTAATTTTCACATCCAAATTTATTTTTCAAAGATAGTTCAAAAGAATATTTCAAAGATGATTTAAAAAAATTAGAAACTATGTTAAATTTAATTTTCAAGCAAAAAAGCATTTTATACTTTCTATAGGCACTAGGGAGGCAAATGTTTAAGCATTGCCTCCAGTTCCTGCGCCTTTTTGCGTTTAAATATCATTGTATGAATAACTAAATTATTAACATTTTTATACTTGCTGAAATTTATTACAATTTCTAAAACTTCTATTAGAGAGAAAATCTGTAAGTTTGCTGTATTCATAGCAGCAGAAGGTGAAAATTCTCTTAGATGTACATTTTGAGCTTCTTACACAACGTTTATGACCTAGAAAGTTGGTTAGTCACGTAATAGGTGAAACTTGTGTATCTAAAGCGCACAAACAGGAAATTTTGATTGTTCTTGGGCGCTAAAAGTTTGAGACTCCTGTCAGCTTGCCATTTACGACAGGGGCAAAGCACATGGCGCGGAGTAGCGAAGGAAGGCGCTGAAGTTCTGGAGAGCTGTTGGCGTGGGGGGCGCCAACTTCCGACAGATAATCCTCACCTGGGGCAGGGGCGAGACGCGCACGGGAGGTGCGGCGCGGCGACGCATCGCGGGCGCCCCTTGCGTGGAATTCGGTGCGTGGGTGGCGGGAAAGGGCGGGCTAAGTTGGGAGCAAGGGAGAACGGTAGGGCGGATCTTATTCCTTGTTGAGTGTGGTGGAGAAAGTGGAGCTTAAGGCGAGAGGCAGGCCTACGCAAGACCGGATTTGGCGGCGTAGGAAAGGCGCGGTGCGTGAGCGAGACTAGTGACAGAGTTGAGGCCGGACCGAAGCGTGGGATGAGGCGGAGGGGATATGTGGTTGTGTTTGGTGTAGAAGATCATCTGAACGGGTCGAGGGAGCGACAGTTGTTTGGAGGTTTCGAGGGGTGAAGACGGGCGACAAGGGCGGGACAGACCGTGGTATGGAGAGGCGGAGCAAGGATATGCTAGGGTGGGCGGAGGGGAGCAGATAAGGGCGGCGAGAGAGTGAGATGGAATAGCTTGGCTGAATGGAGATGTGACGGACCGGGTAGGCGGCGGTGATTTGGTGTGTGCGCGGTGGAGAGGGTGTGGATGGGCGGAATAGAGCAGAAAAGGGGGGCGAGGAATGTGGTGTGGGACTGGTTGGGGACTGGCTGAACGGTGATGTGGCAGACCGGGGTGGAGGCGGGAGTTTGCGATGTGCGGGCGGAAAGAGGCGACGAGGGGCGGAGAGGAGCAGAAAAGGGCGTTCAGGAGATGAGGTGAAGCCTGACGGAGCGGGGTTGTGTCGGACCGTGGCGGAGGCGGGGGTTTGCGATTTCCTGGGGGAGAGGAGCGGGAAGGGATGGAGTGATGCAGAAAAAGGCGCCGAGGGATGTGGAGCAGGAGAAACGCTAGACCAGGGTGGAGGCGGAGGTTTCGGTGTCCCGACCGGGAAGGGCAGGAATGGAGCCGTAAAGCACGCGAGGGGATGATGTGGAGTAGCCTGGCGTAGCGGCATGTGTCGGACCGTGGTGGAGGCGGAGGTTTGCGACGTGCGGGGTGAAGAGGGGCGGTGCGGAACAGAAGAAGGGGTGAGTGGGGGGTCGTGGGGCGGGGAGGGTGTGGTGTTGAGTGGCGGAGCGGAGACCGGGGCGTAGGAGGTGGAGGTTTGTGGCGTGGCGGTCGTGGAGGGAGAGGGGAAGGGAACGGAGCGGGCGCCGTAAGCCGCTTTGGGAACAGGCGGTCGCCGCCTGCGCGCAGCCCCTGGAGCCGTGACGCGCCTAGCGTGGAGACCGACAGCGCGGGTCAAGTGGCCTGCGACTCCTCTCCGCGCGCGCCCACAGCCGCACCGCCGTCCCTCCGCTCTGCGGCTACGCAGCCCCCGCCGCCCATCCAGCCGCGCTGCACTAGGTTACCTAAAAAAAAGACGCGATTTCGTTTTGGCTTATAATTTCACACTGCAGCCAAAGCATCCACATGTGATTTTGTATAGCAACAACTCGTGTTACAGCAGTGGGATGCAGTTTAACAGATTCTACGTAATTAGGGCCCTTGCAGTAGTAAATATTTCATTAAACACGTTTTGCTGAAATTGATGGTAGAGAATATTGAATATTCTAATTCAATTTAAATTGATAAGTGAAAATGCTTATTGAATTTATTAAATTTACATTAGGATTTAAGGAGCATAAATAACAGAAAACTCTATTAAACGAACTAAACTGATTAAATTAAAAATCACTAATATTTCTAAATATTTCTATTTTTGGAAAATTGAGATCTTAGATTTTCTAAACCATTTCAACTGACGCTGTTGGCAAACGCTTTCCGTGTGACATATACAAGTGCTTGTGTAATGATATTTCCGAGGTAAAAAATTAACGATTTGCAAATAATTCGAAAGCAAATGAAATAAAACCATTATTCAAAATATTAATGCAAAATTATTTGAAGTATTGAACATAAATAATCAGCAAGAGAGCAGAAACTATTTTTTCATTGTCTCTTTAAATGTCTTTAAATCTAATTAAAATTACGAAAAAAAATTTTTTGTGGTTCATGGACACCCAAAATGTATTTCCGCAAAAATCTTAAGATTGATTTCACGCATTAGATCTAATTATCTTATAGTAGTACTATAAACTCACCCACGCAACAACAAGCGTACGATCAGCGTGAGTATCCAACACTAACATACCTACACTGTTTTAAAGCATTTTACTCAGCTACTCTGAAAGTTATGAATAGTGACAGTGATAGGAATGCATTTCATGCTATATGATAAAAAGAGCGTAATTCGAATTATTAATGTAATGATTTAGAATAAAATACACTGAAGAGCCAATAAAACTGGTACACCTTTCTAATATCACGGAGAGCCCCCGCGAGCAGGCCCAGCAACACGACGTCGCATGGACTCGACTAATGTCTGAAGTACTGCTGGAGGTAATTGATACCATGAATTCTGCAGGGCTGTCTATAAACTCGTAACTGTAAGAGGGAATGGACATCTCTTCTGAACAGCACGTTGCACGGCATCCCAGATATTCTCAATATAATGTTCATTCCTAGGGATTTTGATGGCCAGAGGAAGTGTTTAAATTCAGAAGAGTGTTACTAGAGCCACTCTGAAGCAATTTTGGGCGTGTGAGCTGTTCCATTGTCCTGCTGTAGTTGCCCAAGTCCGTCAGGATTTTGAGTGGTGCTGAGGATGCTGAGTGTCACCTGTCATAGTCACATCTAGACGTATCAGGGGTCCCATATCACTCCAACTGCAAACGCCCCATACCATCATAGAGCTTCTACCAACTTCAACAGTCCCTTGTTGGCATGCAGGGTCCATGGATTCATGAGGTTGGTGCCATACTCGTACACGTCCATCCGCTCCAAACAATGTGAAACGAGACTCGTCAAAGCAGGCAACGTGCTTCCAGTCATCATCAGTCCAATGTCCGTGTTGACGGGCCCAGGTGCGGCGTAAATATTTGTATCGTGCAGTCGAGGATACATGAGTGGGCCTTCGGCTTTGAAACCCCATATCGATGATGACTCGTTGAATGGTTCGCACACTGACACTTGTTGATGGCCCAGCATTGAAATCTGCAAGCAATTTGCGGAAGGGTTGCACTTCTGTCAAGTGCAAGTATTCTCCTCAGTCATCGTCAGTCCCGCTCTTGCACGATCTTTTTGAAGCCGCAGCGATGTCGGATGTTTGATGATTTACCTAATTCCCGATATACACTCGTGAAATGATCGTACGGGAAAATCTAAATTTCTTTGCGACTTCGAATATGCTATTGCGACTAGAAGATATATATATATATATATATATATATATATATATATATATATATATATATATATATATATATATATTCTAACACACCCACCTTGCACACAACAGGAACCTTCACCACAGCATGAACCTTGAAGGGGGTTGGTAAGATATTATGCTCGTGAAGCGAGCTTAAAATCTCGGGAGCAGGATCTTCAGGGTACGAGAAAGGTTTGAACCCTTGACACAATAAAAATCACACAAATTGCACATAAACGAGCGTATAATTTACCCAAAACTCTGTGGCATAAGTTAATGACAAAGAAAAACATCAAGAATAGAATCACACTTTACAAAAATAATCAAAAACACAAATAGAAACCTTTACAGCCCATTAAATGAATGAACACTTAATTTTCTTCAAAACTAATTCTCTGAAACAATTTCTCTAACCTGCACTGGGAATTCTCTTTGAAAATTAATTATGTCTAAATTTAAGCTATCCTAGTTACATTTGCACATGAAACCAAATTCAGTTTACAATCTCTTGCTTTTTTTTAAAAAAAATTACATGCAAAGAACAAAATGTGGGCAAGTGCATTACTCTCAATTATAATTTAACTGTAACTGCTAACAGCAGAATAATAAATGCTCCAAATCGAATGTTTAAGGCAGGCAATAATGCATCAAAAATCTCCTCCTGCAATGCTACAATTCGTTATCACCCGTGTCCTCGATTTCCTGCACTTTCCTATACTAGTCTTTTTCCCTGCCGACGCGAACTTGACCTACTTTTCGATGGATTTGAGTGTTACCTCGAAAACTGCCGTTTCCTGCCTGGAAGGTCACACGCTGGCTTCTGCACCGAGGTTGCTGGATTCCAGCGTCTGCGTCGTACGCCGTCTTCTTGCGCCCTCTTCCGTTCTTGTGGTCGGCCTCTTCTTCTCCCTCGGCTTCTTCTTCTCCTTTCGCTTTTCCTAATCGGCCTCTTCTTCTCCCTCGTTCGGCCTCTGACTACGCCCTCGTTGTGGAAAAATGTCTCTTGCACTTTCGTGAATACTAGTGCAAGTTCCTCGCTCGTTGCTACTTTTAGTTTGTTAAATAATAACTTTCAATGTTTTTCGCACAACGGTTAACTTTACTTCCCGTGATGCTAATTGAGGAAACACTTTCCTAAATGTTCAAATCTCGCGGACGACTAACTAGCACGTCTGTTCGACGCCGAAAACTCCTATCTAGTAGTCGTTGCGGCGGCAAACAATATCTAAGCTGCCGTTGACGAGCGGTGATGCCAATGCTGCTTACCCGACGAACGGCGACAATCAGAAGAGCTGCTTACTCGACGCGTGGTGGCAAGAAAAGAGAGCTTCCGCACGCGCGTCTGCCTATTTATTGTGAGATGCCTGGGGAAATTCTCCGTGGCGGGGGTATTTCTCCTCTTTCAACCCTTCACCAGGAAAAACGTTGCTTGCTAGTTCGTCTTTGATTAGTACGGGCAACGGATACCAGGCTGCGCGTTTAGGTACTCTGATTTACGCCTGCTCTCCTCGCTGCCTGTGGGTGTTCATGCCGACGAAACGGTGGTGTTATGGGGTTGTATAATCCCATAACGCCACAATATATATATATATATATATATATATATATATATATATATATATATATATACACTTCTTAGGCTTGCAAATACTTATTCCATGAATCGAGTCCAGGATGCACTCCTACAGCGTGCTAGCGAATATGGCTTGCAGGTACTGCGTCCGTTGCCTGTTGTTCCCTAAGGTGATGGCAGCTGTCGCATTGTATTGGATCATAAAACGCTTTCCCAGTGCGCTGCACAATTCCTGACAAGATTGGGCTGCGCAATTTCCTATGCTAAAATAAAATTATTTTCGCTCTTTGCGAAAATCATTCCTCGAATGCGATTTTATTATACTCGTACATGAAAATACGTGAAAATAAATATTAGTAGAAATTAGTAAAGTTTCCCCTAATCAGCACGCGATGCCATCATGCATACTGATTTCAATCTCTGTCATTAGCTTTCATTACATTATAGTTTTTTTCATGGGTAACTACTTTTTTATAAGCTGTATTGTTTCATAATACTCTTAATAGTATAAAAAGTAAGTTCAACTTGGAGGAGCAACAACAGCACATACTTACTAATATTATTGGTAACAGACACGTAAAATTATAATTTTGCAATTTATGCCGCACTATCATCTCAGCTACATCTTGAGAAAGTTCAAACCAATTCAAACAAAGCGCCTGTGGTGCATATCTGTATTTATTTCGATAGTCATAAACTGTAGTAATTTCTTACTTCTACAAATGAAACAAACATGAATACAGTAAATGCATCACATGTTACAGAAAAGGAAGAATAATTTCACACAAGCTTGCCTTGTTTAGATTGAAGTCAGCTTCCAATTTTTGACTACGATAGTTAGCGATCAAGCAGTTTTAAAGAAAAATAATGTATTTTATAGTTATAAATAAAATCTATTACCATCCTTAAATATATTGCCTATCATTAGAATATATGTAATTCAACATTTGAGCATAGTCTCAAGGTATGCAAAATGTAAAAAAATTCAAACTATACTGAACTACGGTGTCATTATGTAATGTCATCTTGAAAACAATAACGTGTTTTTCACATTCTTCTATTGTATATGTATCCTTTACGGCTAAAATATAGTTAAATGGACCGTTTTATTGAATGTAGAAACATAGTAACCTTAAGATTAAATAACCAACCACGTCGGCTAACAACGAGAAGAATTATAAGAATTGCAAACGGCCGTATGGCCGCATTACAATTTTGCAAAGCTCGTCAGATAGCTCGTCAAACGATGTGCGAGAATATGACAGGGCATTTTATATTTTACATTCATTTGTTGATTTTGTACTTTCTAAGCTTAATATATTTACTTTTGCTTTAAAAAAAGTGAATTTTGTGAAAGGACAAAATATACACATTTTTAACGAAGAGAACAAAAGATTCTCAAGAAATGCCTCAATAAAAAGAAAGAGGCGACCTTTTTGCGTGGAAATTACATGACTCTTGTATTTGTCTAGTACACGTACAATGCCGCGCTATCTTCGTAGCCACTGACTTCGACAGTCGGAGTCCTGGCGGAGTCTAGTACACTACTAGTTTTTGTCTAGTACAATACCGCGCTCTCTTCGTAGCCACTGACTTCGACGGTCAGAGTCCTCGCGGAGTGTAGTACACTACTAATTTTTGTCTAGCACAATACCGAGCTCTCTTCGTAGCCACTAACTTCGACGGTCGGAGTCCTCGCGGAGTCTAGTACACTACTAATTTTTGCCTAGTACATGACCACGTAGCCGCGTCTTTGTAGCCACTGACTTTGGCGGTCGGAGTTCTTGCAGAGTGCGGTCTCCCTTTGCCAGTGGCTGCTCGCTTGCCTTTGGTCTTTGTAGCAGGAATGAAGAGAGAGACTGAAGAGAAGACAAACTCACAGGGCATTTAACTTACTAAAATTATGCGTTTGAAGCAAACTGTTAAATGGAAACGGGGTTTTAGTTTTTGTTTTTTCGACGAAACAATGTTGTCGCTAGAGAGGCTTTAAGTTAAACGGAGAACTTTTGAGAAGGCTACTGGTGGCGGTAATTCTTCTTTCGTCCAACTCAGGTAATTTACATTTTACTTCTTTTAGTGTGTTTTTTAAGCACCGTTACTAAAGTGTCTATGATGACACAAAACATGTTGCACGGCCGACCCTAAGCTGAATAGAAACCTCGTTTTCCATGCCGGGAAGCGAGTTCACAATTCCCCTCTTGACGCAAATAAAGATCTACATCTTTAAAATAATACATAAGTGTTCTTTTACTAAGGAAGAACGTATTGTGTGTTTGAACTTACGTATATTCAAATAGTTTTGAAAGCAGAGTTGCTACTACCGCACGCATTACCTTGCATTAGTAATGGTTAGGTAATATTTTAATAACGCAATTTATATCAATATTAACATATCTCAGCTATTAAATGTAAAGCAAGCCATTACCAATCGTAGCACATTAGTTGCGAAAAATTAATTATTTTAAAGCTTAAAATTAATTATTTAAAATCGTTGTTTTAAGGCAAAATTATAATTTAAAATCTGCGTACTTTTTACTTCAGAAATTATGTTGTCTAATGATTTGATATCTTGGAAGACAGTGCTGGATCAGTTTTCTGTTCCATCTCACTGCAGTGTATGGAAGAACAGTAAATTCGTTTATCTCTCGCAAACCAACAGAAAACTCAACTTATGCAGAAAAAAATAGTATTTTATTTGATAAGTGTTATCTACGCAAATGATAATGTACCATACAAAAGTGAATATAAAAAAACACTAATACTAGTGTGTGATAACTAATGAATTGAAAAAAATATTTGATCAGTTACAAGATTCCGACCTTCACCATTACATTCAAATATTTTGTATTTTCGATCTTTTATATGCTCTGGGTATGTGAAGAAACATGTAAATGGATGGAAATGAAGTAAAACTGATAACACTGTGAAGTTTTTTAATGCTTACCTTTTAAATACTCGTGGATAAACACTTTCTCATCTTGAATATCGTGCCGTGGGGATGGTCCCAAAGATTGAACGTATCATCTCATTTTGAGTTCAATATTTGAAAACCTCTTGATGCTGTACGTCTTACATCAGTAGTGCAATAGAACTTACTACGGCAAGATTCAAATGCGTTGTACTAAAGTTCAAGATAATATTTTTAAAAGAACCTGTTATGTTTGTCTTACGGATATGGATAGAAAAACCTTTTTGTGCGTTTGCGTGTTGTCCGCGGAACCGACTCAGAACACACCTCAGGATCGTGCCCCACGGTGTGGTGGTGTGCTCTTTGTGAGTCTGTGCGTCTAACCGCATTAGCCGGCGCCCCTGCCCCGCGGTTTGCGAGATCATTAGAGCAGATCCGCTGCGTGACGTCGCCGCCAGTCGGAGCTTTTGGGAGGGGCGGCCAAGAGGCTTCGTCCGCAGCTGCGCCAATCTGCGCTGGATGAGGGGCGGCACGGGCGAGGGAATATTGGTGGCGTGGGAGGCAGCGACGGGCAGGGAGGGGCAGGGCGGGACAGGGCGCGGTAGAGCGGGGGCGAGGAGTGCGGGGGCGAGGAGTGCGGGGGCGAGGAGTGCGGGGGCGAGGAGTGCGGGGGCGAGGAGTGCGGGGGCGAGGAGTGCGGGGGCGAGGAGTGCGGGGGCGAGGAGTGCGGGGGCGAGGAGTGCGGGGGCGAGGAGTGCGGGGGCGAGGAGTGCGGGGGCGAGGAGTGCGGGGGCGAGGAGTGCGGGGGCGAGGAGTGCGGGGGCGAGGAGTGCGGGGGCGAGGAGTGCGGGGGCGAGGAGTGCGGGGGCGAGCGGTTGTAGTGGGGTGGGGCGGCGTCGGCGGAAAGGGCGAGAGGTCAGGTTTTTCGGTGGTAGCGAGAAGGGGCGTGTGGTTCAAGTGAGGCAGAGGAGGGGAGCGACTGAGGCGGAGGGTTGGAGGGGAGCGGAGGAGGGGTCCGCGGCGCCCAGCACAAGCTGATCTGCGCTGCCTCCACCCGTTAGTCGATGCAGCAGAACACTAACTTTCGTGCTGTAATGGGCTTCAAAGAAGGCCAGCAAACATTGCTTTTCTGCTCGTTTGCCGAGATTTGATCGAGGAAGTTTGGTGCGTGGGTCGTTTGGTGACTTCTTGATCCACCATTGTCGTTAGAATATACTGTGCAGTGCTTTCAAAATCAATATTATCACTAGGATTGAGGTATCTCAAGATGGACATTAATTTGAAAACTCGTACCGTAGCTGTTGTTTACCATCCCAATTGTTCTCAGAAGTGAAACATAAAATATTTCAAAAAATTGTCTTCATTTTTTAGACATTTGAAATACTAAAGTGAAAATCTATGTTTTCATCATTTGTATGTATCTGTTACCCGCACCATTTTCTTCTCTAACTTTTTACTCAGATTTGGTTTAACTTCGAAAAAATGCAAGTTTCAATCGCTTATTGCCAGGAACGTAATTAATTTTTTACACACTCCTAGTCATTTGCAATAATATAATCTTCAGCATTCATTTAAGAAAGTAGATTAACTTACCAACCTAGTGAACAAAGCATCAAATATCCGTATCACCCTCCAACTATTCAAGGACGATCTCGAACTATTTCCATCGAAGAAAAAACACGTGCAGAACGAATCTGAACTAGTCAAGAATTTTAGCAGTGCTGTTGTTATGGTGTATCGGTAGACCATTACACTACTTCATGCGTTGTGCAGGGTCAGATTCAAAACAAAGACCAATATATGCAGTTTTCTCGTGAATTTTAATTAAAAATCTCATGTATAAATGTACGCATAAAATACCTGATAATGATATAGTTGTTGGGAATTTCTCATCCAGACATAATGATACAGAATAAGCTATCCAGGGTAAATACAGTCTTCAGAAGATGGATAAGTAAGTCTACAAAACATGAATAAGGAAAAAATCTGTTTTTAGTACATGCGCTTTCTTCTTGGCTATCTTCACAATTAGTGTAGGCAAATGGAAAGATATGTTTATTGACAAGATTAGTGTAGGCACAATTAGTGTAGGCAAAATAAGAGATGTACAAGAAGAGAATTAGAGAGAATTACAAGGCATCGACATCACTTTCAGTGTATAGTGCATAGGTTGTTTTTATCGCAATGAAAGAGGATTTCTTAACTAGGTGTCACTATTCCCAGAACAAGAAGAAAAGTTAGTTCTACTTAAATTGTACACGTTCCGTTAACTTGTCCGTTCAAAAAACTATCTGGGACTGTGATACAAAAATGGCTCCATAATGTCTGGCATCGAAATGCATAGATTTTGATTAATTAAAGATTCAAGATCGTGTGACTGTCTGGCAAAGAAATGTCTTTATAGTAGCTTTTTCAACTTTACCTTCGTACAAACATTGATAAAAATTACTCACTGGAGTGGCTTTGAAACAGAGGCCTCTTCGATGAGACGGAAGAATTTTTGTCTTCATGGAAGGACAAGTCATTAAAACCAGAGCATACAAAAATAATTGGGTCACAAAAATCATGGGTCACAAATTGATAGCTAATGTCACCTAGGTAAAAAGACTCGAGTCAATCCATTACATCTTCTTCGACCCAAATACAATATCTTAAAATACACAACTGCCTAGCCAAAATAATTCAGGAGGTCCTTGCAGAGAGATACAACCTCGTGGAGTGCAAGTATATAATCAGAAATGTTAAAAGTGCAAGCCAGAACAAGTTATCAACAAGGATTGAGCTTGGCTTCTCTGTAGAATATCTATTTAGAGTTATCATCACTGACTGAATACTGGGAACAAACATATTAGGTATTGTTCTGTTGGATAAAGTATATAAGACGACATACATACATTATTGATGTATGTAGAAAAACTATAAGTGAGGGGTGTTTGCGGTACATTCAGAAAGATGCATTATTGTGAACAGCAAGTATTATCTGTTAATACTTAGCCATATAAAGACAATAACTACCATACTCGCATTCCCGTTTCATTTTACGTGCATGCCATTGTTTCTCAGAGGTCAGTACAGATCGATAACAATAATAATAATAATAATAATAATAATAATAATAATAATTAAAAGCAAGTAATACAGCCCCTTCACTCTCTGTCCCCCAACGTGCCCATCGAGAGCTTTGCCACGGCATTTCGCTGGCTTGCCGCCAGGAAGCGAGGCTGTTTACGCTCGCACGGCAGCGAGCGGGCATCGTAAAAGGGCTTCCGGCTCAGGGGAGGCCGAGTCCTCAGAAGGACTTCGCGAAGCAAACACCCTGAACAAAACGTCATTACAAGAGCTAACAATGTTATCTTGAATTATCACAACGACGCCATTGATGTGCGCTGAATGAGTATTTCATTCGCACGAGCCTCTTCGGCAATGCATTTTATGAGTGAGAAAGTAAAACAAACAAAATTGAATTAAAATGTATTGACCGGATACGTGACACAAAAAAGGCATTCAACAAAAATTTTGTTATGCCATAAATGATTTTACTATTAAAATTATATATTAAAAATAATTGAATATATTGCTATTTTTTCGAAGACCATTTACTGAAATAAATTGTATGAGAATGATAAATATTACATATTTTAAGTTAAATGTTTCGTTGTTGGTGAAATTTGTCGTTGAAAGTATATTTAGTTTTTGTAAAATGGTATTTTTGTGCGTTTGAAACAGGAGACAAGTAATATTCTTGAACATCAATCCAGAATAGGCACGACTTCGATGTCTAAACTTAATGGTACTCTACGTTGGTTGATTTTGAATTCATTGTTAACAACAATTTAAATACGTTGAATTTTGTTTTCCACCAGAGAAGACCGAGAAAGTTAACTCCTTCGCGGAGTTACGATGCAGCACGTTTCAGATAATACAGTTGTGTTCTGTGGGTTGCATATGTATTCGAGATACTAGGGGCTAAGTAACACACTAACCATACCATTTAAATTTGTGTTGCGGGACAAGTCATAGTTATATATTATTGGTTTTATAACTCATTATTCAATTACATGTTTTTCACATTACTATAATTTCTTTTTTATGGTTTATTAGCAAAGATAGCTGAAATATCAGGGCCATTTGTAACTACGTACAATATTTATTATTTTGTCAATTCAGTAATACTAGAATTATTACATAGTACACAAGTAATTTTAGATCTTCGTTGTTGTTCGATCGATAAATGTTGTTAAGTTAATTTTGTATGACAAATTCTTAGGCTAGTGAGGACTAATTGTGAGAACTATAATTTTGTACTGTCATAACGCAGCTAAACGAACAAAGGAACTTCACTCTTAAAGGGATGCGGGTATTCTGAGTTCTAGACGAGGGTGAGGAATGAAATATGGCCTGCGAATCATGGCCCGTTTTTAACAGTTCTGCTCTGGTATTAACCTATTATTGATCCCAGAAACCTATGGATTGGAGCAGGGGACCAAAAAGTCTCTCCCAGATAGTTTAAATTGTAGTGTAGCTAGTGTTGAAAATGGGATTGGTACCATATATTATCTCCATATAAAAATTCTATAGATGCAACGATGTTGCTGCTGCGCTATCGCAGGCGTTAGTCTGCAACACCTTTCCACCTTCCCAATCGCCAATAGGATGGACATCTAACCCACTCTTTTATCTGTACAGAAGTCCGTCAATCACCGGCATCTACACCTCAAGCGGCTTGTGGCGCGCCCCTCCCCTTCCTTCCCCTCCCCTCCCATCCCCCACTCCACCGCTCGCACTAATTAGAGCGGCTAGCCGCCTGATGCGTCTAGAATAGCAGGACCCTATAGGACTTCCCTGAAAAATATTCTGCAGAAGCAACAATGTTACCGTTGAGCAATCGCAGACGTTAGTCTTTTCCACAAGCGCAACTCTTTCCCACCTCCCTAATCGCCAATAGGATGGACATCTAACCCTCTCTTTTATCTGTACAGAAGTCCATCAATCACCGGCATCAACACCTCGAGCGGCTTGTGGTGCGCCCCTCCTCTTCCTTCCCCACCCATACCCCACTCCACCGCTTGCACTAATTAGAGCGGCTAGCCGCCTGCGCGCCTAGAATAGCAGGACCCTATAGGATTCCCTGAAAAAGATTTTGCAGATGCAACAATGTTACTGCTGAGCTATCGCAGGCGTTAGTCTGCAACACCTTTCCACCTCCCTAATCGCCAATAGGGTGGACATCTAACCCACTCTTTTATCTGTACAGAAGTCCATCAATCACCGGCATCAACACCTCGAGCTGCTTGTGGCGCGCCCCTCCTCTTCCTTTCTCTCCCCTCCCTTCCCCCACTCCACCGCTCGCACTAATTAGAGCGGCCGTCCGCTTGGGGAGCGTCGCGTGCCGCCAGCGCTTTGAACGCCCCCCGCGTCCTATAATCAAGTAATCTAAGCCAAAAGCAAAAGCAGCAGGAGCCAGATCCCGGCGCCGCAGGCAGTCGGAACGAGTCGTCGGTCGTCCAGTTATTGAGTGCGCTTTGGAATACAAAACGTCCGAGGCGAGCCGGGGGCGGGGTCTTTGGTCGGCTCCCGCCCCCTTCCCGCCCGCGCCCATCGCCCCGTTTCATTTCCGGCACCGGTGGGAGGGCTGCGCTGGACAAAATTGAGTTTCACGCAGGTTCCGCCCGCGAAAAAATGAGTGATCTGCTTCCGCAAAATAAATTACAGGCGGATTATTTGCAGAGGTCTGCGGGAGAATTTTTGCTTTGGCGCAAATTAAAATGTTTGACGTTGATTATATTGTGGAGCTAAATTTCCCTCGAGTTACGTTTTTTTGCCGTACGCAACTTGGTGAAAGTTAGCTGCTTGTTAACAGGTGATAAAATAATTGAAGAGTTATTTAATAATGAAAACTTACGTTCTAAATGTTGTTAGGATAACAATGATTTCATTTATTTTCATCTACTTAATTAATATGTGTGACATCTGCAGTTGATGTCATTAATATATATTTATTCCATTTCTTTTAGTAAGGACTAAATAAAAATATGTTAGACTACGAAAACGTTTCCTCCACCAATGTGGGAGAAGTGTCAAAAAGAGTAATTGTTAAGATAATTTTGTGATGATAGTTTTCTAAGAGATGGCTGTCAAATAAATTTTCCTCCTTGGTCTGTCCAATCTGGCTTGCTGAACACAAGGTATGTATTCGGGATCTTCGCCTGGTATTCGCCTGGTATCGATCGAAGAAACCACGGAAAACTGGAGGTCAGAGTAGCCAACCGCTAGAATTCTCCTCCAGACAGCGGCTGAATTATACTTAGCTGACAAGATAGTGTCGAAAACCCCGCAACCGACGAGAGTGGAACGTAAGACCTTCCAGTCAGAGGCACAGCAGAGACGTCAGTTGATCCTCTGAGTCACCTCTAATCGGTCAGTTGAGGTGTTTCTCAGCATGAAGCACACATTCGCACTGTATGTCACGGGGCTCCCTCTCCTTGTAGTTCCCCAAGGCGCGTCTTGTCTCGTGCGGCGGCGGCGGCGGCGGCGGCGGCGGCGGCGGCGGCGGCGGTGGCGGCGGCGGTGGCGGCCGAGGGGCGCGCAGCCCGTAGGCGCCCAAGGCGGAAGTGCGTTGCCGGGCGCTCGCCCCCACCCTCGCCCCAGCCCCCGCCCCCGTCATCGCCCGTCCGCCAGAGGGCGACAGGCGGCTGCGCGGGCGCTTCCTGGCGGAGCGTCGGAGAACATCCGACGGGCTCCCACAGGCACGGCTGGCGCGTGTGCACCTCCAGCGTCGGCGTTAGAGGCCGTGGTGCACTTACGAATCTTCTCCGACCGACCCCCCTTGCCCTAGAATCACTAACATAGAATACATTGGATAGAATTATTATTTCTACAGGTAGGTTTACACAACCTCGTGGCAGAACACTACAATTAACACATTACAATGAGCAATATTGATACAATGTAATTTTAAATCATTTGAACACAGTAATAGTTATAATAATAATAATATGTTAACAATAGCAACAAAATAACAATAACAGCATTAAATCTACATTTTATGAATGTCCTGCACAGATATTTTAACTAATGAATACACTTTTTAAGTACACTGCACTCCACTTCACTTCACTACATTTGCACTTCACTTCTCTTTCTACTTCTCTATTGCACTGCACTTCATAACACATCACGACATTCCAATTCAATTACTACTTTAAATATGATTATATATTTAATAAAGCAATACATTTAATAGTAATTATTACAATACTAATAATAAAAATAACAACAATAAGAAAATCACTATTTTAATAAGCCTAACTTACTACTTAATGAATTTTACAAATGTCCTTACTTAATGTACTTTTAAATCTTTGTTCATATAGAGGAAAGGGTTCCTATAGAGGAAAGACTGTCGCAAGCAACTTATTCTAGTCCGTTATTGTTCTATTTGTGAAGGAAAATTTTCCAACATCTGTTCTCTGTAGAATAAAATAGGAGCTATCATCCTCCCATCCAGTTTTAATTTCGTGTCTACTGTACTTAATGCAGCAGCGTAAAGTCGCTTTTTTCCATTAGAAAAATCTGTTTTGTGGCTCTATTACCAAACAAGTGTATAAATCTTGTCCATATGCCTTTGTATGAAGTAAATTACGTCCTCTAACATGCTGTGCAGTCACAACCCACGTTCCGTTCGATTATTTCTCGGTTGTATGTTTGTCTGTCCAATATCCTGAGCTGTTCACATGATTGACTCAAAAATGGATATTACTGAATCGATCTGGATACACATTAAATTCTTTGAAATTGAAACTAATATTTTGTTTTGAGAGTTTTTATTGCAATTGTTGTGTGTTTAATTTTGTTCAATTTTTGTTCAATGTTAAATTTTTGAAAACGATGAGTGATTTTGGATAATTGTGCATGTTTGATTCATCACTGTTTCCGGGCCCGTCAACGGCCATTAGTTCTGTATGAGTTGTGCATTTTTTCCTCGGGATCGGGAGGTGATCTTTGCCTGTTGGATGACGAAATCCAGCGCCGAACTGTCCGTCGGCTAATGGGATTATCCCCAACCCAGTACCTCATTTGGGAGGTTTGCCAATCTCGAACAGCCATGTCAGATCACCGGAATGAAACCTGTCAATTGATTTATTGCTATTTAATTGCCAGAATTTAGAATAAATTGCCACGTGTTTTCGTGGCGAAAAAGGGGGAGAGATGGCTTGACGCGACGCCAGCACACAAAGAAGTTAAATTTGGGCCGTACCCAAACGGAAACCGTCAAATGATTTATTTATGCTTAATTTATAATTAATTGCCACAGTTTGGAATTAATTGCCACAGTTTGGAATTAATTGCCACGTATTTACGTGGCGATAACTGATGTGAGCTGGGTGTCAGCACACACGTAGTTAAATTAGGATCGTAGCTCGACGGAAAACTTCAAATCATTTATTGATAATTGATTTCCACAAATTGGAATTAATTGCCACGTATTGTCTTGACTAACACGGGTATTATTATAAGTTTTTTACATACATTATTAGTTACAACAACCGACACATTATTTACAACCCGAATTTAACTTCTGTGAGCTGACTTGACGTGTCAAGACAGCTCTCACCCGCTTTTGCCACAAAAATACGTGTCAATTAATTCCAAATTGTGACAATTACTTGGCAATTAAATAGGAATAAATTGTTTGACAAGTTTCATTCCGGTGTGCTTTCATGGCTGTTACAGCTTGACGCACCACCAGCGGGAATAGCCTCATCCGGGACAAGCTCTAAGCTTCCGACTGGTTTTTCGACATCTGTGGTAGTGTAGTGCATGTACGTGTATGTACGAGGTGAGAACAGGACAAGGAAGATGAAGGAAAAATCGCGCGCGGTCCGTGGCCCGTTTGTTTCACTGTTACTCTGACATTCATCTGGTATTGATCGGCGAAACAACGCAAAACTGCCGAAGAAAGCAGCTGACCCTAGAATTCTCCTCCAGATAGCGAATGAACTTGACCTATCTAGATAGTGTTGAAAATCGTGACACCGTTGGGACCCTGACCTAGAACCTCCCGGTCAGATGCACTACACTGGTTCTCTGAGACATCTTTCCCTGTATTTTGCGTGAAATATAGGTATTTTGTAACAAATATTTTTCTATAAAACAAATCCAATTCTTTAATTTTTTTCTCGAATAGAGTAAAGTAGGCTTATAAAATGTCACAGGTTTATTTTCAGAGTACTCAATGTATTTTCAAAAATTACCAAAGAATAACATTACAAAACTAGGAACTAATCTGTCTGGCTGGCCCCAAGGTCCTGCGAATTTGTATATATCTTTTAATTTTTGGTGGGAATTAACATTAAGCCTCTAGGATATTTTCAAAGCTTTGTCATGAATGTCTCAATTTTTGAAAATTTTACTAGAATGGGTAAAAATACTTTTATAAATAGGGTATGTATGACTTTCGTTAATGTCTGCTTTTTGTGTTCTTTAAACTTTTATGCGATCGAGCACAACGTATTGAATCACAATGGCATCATTGCCATTAATATTTATTTTTAACACCTCGAACATCGTTAATATCCACATTTTGGGTGTTTTAATGCTCAATAGTAGTGGTGATTTTTTTCACTCGTCCACGAGACAGCACTGACGAGATATTGATCGCAGTTTTCTTGTACTACAGTTCACTGAATCTTGAACATCTGATTCATACATGCGCTTCTAGCCAATTATCATGAAGAGAAGATCATGATTGATTGAAGATAAGAGGGACGCTTACACAATCATTCAGAGAACGCAAAAGGAATACATAAAGACATTATAGACAAGTAGACGAGCTTGTTTATCATATTACAGTGTTTTAATAAATGAAGTGTATCAACAGCATTCCTCCTAAAAATAAGAACGAGTTTCCTTCGGACTTGATGATTACCCTTTCACACTTCACTCAAGAAAGGAGAGGAAGTTTTCGAGACTCTCATTTCGGGCCCAATTTCATGCTTATTAAATTAGATAATTTCATTATCTCTGAAACGAACTGATTTTGAACTTAATATTCCGAGGAGCACAGACGCGTGCCGTGCCGCCGCGTAAAATCCCTTTTTGGAGTGTAGGTTGAACGAGGCGCTGCCGCAAGTGGTCCACCATCTGCAGTGCCTCCCACGTCCCCGTTCCGACCACGTTCTTCTCTTCCACCTCGTTGAACGCTATTGCGTTGGTCGCGACACCGTCTTTTTCTTCACCTCTCTCAGCTTTTGTGCGTTGATTCTTCGTGCTCCGCTTCTGTATTTAAAGTACGAAAGTACGCAAGCTCCAAATGCAAAAGAAATATCATTTACGCATTACCCTTATCGGTTATTTATTACTAGATATAGGTGTAAATAAAACTACCTGATCAGATTTCAATAAAAAATATATTTTTAACGTGAAAAGTTAACCGATTGTAACTTTAAAAAAACTAGTGGTACTACAACTATTTCTATATTTCTCGACCTCCTCTCCCCTTCCAGGTGCTTCATAAATTTTAATCATTTTTTTCAAAATTGCAGGATTTTGAATTGGGCTAGATCAATCAGAGGACATACATTTTGGGAAAAAACTTCCTTGAATAGTTAAAGCGCTAGTGGTGTTAACATATGGACGGCCGGACTATTGTAAAGACGAAAATAGGGGTACTGAGGGGGACGGCAAAATGTATATTTCTGTTGAAATCTCAACATTCATTTTACAAAGAATTGCATCATTTTCTCTAAAGTAAGGAAAAGAGAAAATGAAATCGATCGATCGTCGGTTTAGCTCAGTGTGAGATATTGTTGCCACTAATTATTACAGTTTGTTTCAAAAGATGTGCATATATATTTTTCAGGACTGTTTGTATCATTTCAAGTACTAATATTCTACACTATTATGACTCGAGAATCTTATGGATAACCGTTAACATATAAATAAGTGCATTCTCACTAAAGTACATACTTTCTCTTCATATAATCAATAATAATAATAATAATAATAATAATAATAATAATAATAATAATAATATAATTTTTACCCCAGTAAAGATTAATCTCTCATTGTGATAAAGGCTCCCTCCAAAACTTTTCCTCTTCCTGTCTTCCACTCTTTAACAATGCGAACAACAGCAGAAAGCAGCGACACGCCCCTCACCCTGCGGCCACTGGGGGAACAAGGGGTGTGGCGTGCGATTCGCAACGCGCGCTCCGTGCGACAAGAACCCCCCCCCCCTCCCCCACCGCTTGTCCCGCTCTGCCCAACCCCTCCTCTGCCGCTCCCAACGTCCCACAAACTTGGCCCGTTACGCCGGTTTTCCCGGAAGGCGGGAAAATGAAACGATAAAAGGGAACAAAGCGGCGTAAATAACTTGGTAGGCCTGCGCGCGCGAACTTTGGCCAAAGCGACAGCGCTGAGGCCTTTGCCGGCGCGGCGCGGCGCAGCGGGCCCGGGGCGGGCGGCGCGGGGAGGGCCATGCTCCAGATTTACGACGGTGTCTGAAACGCCGCGCGTGGTAATGTCCCACATTACGGGAGACGAACAGCGCCTGATCGGTTCTACGACCTCCTCCGCTCATTCATTTAACGCTTTGCGAACTGTGGACTAATAGGAAGTTATAAAATTGTAATAGTAATAACAATGGACATGGATCTTTAAAAGGATGAAAGTCCAACACTTATTTCAAAATGCTGTATTTAAAAGATATTGAAAATATTATGTAATTGTTTTTTAATGATATTGTGTACATAATGATTGATGGGAAGCGATTAAACCTTTTTGAACGTGGCGGCTTTAAAATATTCTTAGCTTTTAATTAAAATATTATTTTAGGAAAAATCGAAAATGTTTAAGGCCCTCCGCTAAAAACTATGTAGCCTGGTTCCATTTCGCTTGGCCTCGTGTTCACTGATATTAATCAAGGTAAATCCAGTTTGGTGACAAGGGGTACGGTTTAGATGCTAGTGTTGTTTTGAGACTGACGGGAACACGTTTTGATATGGGAAACAATCTTTTCTGTGTCAGGTATCATCAAAATGTATATTTTCGTAAAAAATGTGCATAATTTTTTTGCAACGTTATAGAGTTTTCTCTACTTTACGAATATTGTACGTATTCGAGAGTGTAAAAACGATTCCAAATGCTATTGTTCTGGAGCTGTTAAAACATAAACGGTATGTTTTCGCTTTTCGTTTAGTTGGTTTGAATATTTTTAGCTTAACTCATTGGGTAGTAAAGCATGAACGTAAAGCTCCGTTTACGTGAGAACGGCTAGCTGGCGAGCAATGAGTAGGAGAGCGATTGGCGATAGATAAACACGAGGCGACAGCGTGAAAGACAGTCCGATTGGCAACAGACTGTTGTGTCTCACTTGGCGGGTGCGCGTCAAGTTTTGAGACACGTCAGGGGACAGAAGATGTCAGTCATTCAGTCATTCAGTCATTCAGTCAGTCAGTCATTCAGTCAGTCATTCAGTCAGTCATTCAGTCAGTCATTCAGTCAGTCATTCAGTCAGTCATTCAGTCAGTCATTCAGTCAGTCATTCAGTCAGTCATTCAGTCAGTCATTCAGTCAGTCATTCAGTCAGTCATTCAGTCAGTCATTCAGTCAGTCATTCAGTCAGTCATTCAGTCAGTCATTCAGTCAGTCATTCAGTCAGTCATTCAGTCAGTCATTCAGTCAGTCATTCAGTCAGTCATTCAGTCAGTCATTCAGTCAGTCATTCAGTCAGTCATTCAGTCAGTCATTCAGTCAGTCATTCAGTCAGTCATTCAGTCAGTCATTCAGTCAGTCATTCAGTCAGTCATTCAGTCAGTCATTCAGTCAGTCATTCAGTCAGTCATTCAGTCAGTCATTCAGTCAGTCATTCAGTCAGTCATTCAGTCAGTCATTCAGTCAGTCATTCAGTCAGTCATTCAGTCAGTCATTCAGTCAGTCATTCAGTCAGTCATTCAGTCAGTCATTCAGTCAGTCATTCAGTCAGTCATTCAGTCAGTCATTCAGTCAGTCATTCAGTCAGTCATTCAGTCAGTCATTCAGTCAGTCAGTCAGTCAGTCAGTCAGTCAGTCATTCAGTCAGTCATTCAGTCAGTCAGTCAGTCAGTCAGTCAGTCAGTCATTCAGTCAGTCAGTCAGTCATTCAGTCAGTCAGTCAGTCATTCAGTCAGTCATTCAGTCAGTCATTCAGTCAGTCATTCAGTCAGTCATTCAGTCAGTCATTCAGTCAGTCATTCAGTCAGTCATTCAGTCAGTCATTCAGTCAGTCATTCAGTCAGTCATTCAGTCAGTCATTCAGTCAGTCATTCAGTCAGTCATTCAGTCAGTCATTCAGTCAGTCATTCAGTCAGTCATTCAGTCAGTCAGTCAGTCAGTCAGTCATTCAGTCAGTCAGTCAGTCAGTCATTCAGTCAGTCAGTCAGTCAGTCAGTCAGTCATTCAGTCAGTCAGTCATTCAGTCAGTCATTCAGTCAGTCAGTCATTCAGTCAGTCATTCAGTCAGTCAGTCATTCAGTCAGTCATTCAGTCAGTCAGTCATTCAGTCAGTCAGTCAGTCAGTCATTCAGTCAGTCAGTCATTCAGTCAGTCATTCAGTCAGTCATTCAGTCAGTCATTCAGTCAGTCATTCAGTCAGTCATTCAGTCAGTCATTCAGTCAGTCATTCAGTCAGTCATTCAGTCAGTCATTCAGTCAGTCATTCAGTCAGTCATTCAGTCAGTCATTCAGTCAGTCATTCAGTCAGTCAGTCATTCAGTCAGTCATTCAGTCAGTCATTCAGTCAGTCATTCAGTCAGTCAGTCATTCAGTCAGTCAGTCATTCAGTCAGTCAGTCATTCAGTCAGTCAGTCATTCAGTCAGTCAGTCATTCAGTCAGTCAGTCATTCAGTCAGTCATTCAGTCAGTCATTCAGTCAGTCATTCAGTCAGTCATTCAGTCAGTCATTCAGTCAGTCATTCAGTCAGTCATTCAGTCAGTCATTCAGTCAGTCATTCAGTCAGTCATTCAGTCAGTCATTCAGTCAGTCATTCAGTCTGTCATTCAGTCTGTCATTCAGTCTGTCATTCAGTCTGTCATTCAGTCTGTCATTCAGTCTGTCATTCAGTCAGTCATTCAGTCAGTCATTCAGTCTGTCATTCGGTCTGTCATTCGGTCTGTCATTCGGTCTGTCATTCAGTCTGTCATTCAGTCTGTCATTCAGTCTGTCATTCAGTCTGTCATTCAGTCTGTCATTCAGTCTGTCATTCAGTCTGTCATTCAGTCTGTCATTCAGTCTGTCATTCAGTCTGTCATTCAGTCTGTCATTCAGTCTGTCATTCTGTCTGTCATTCTGTCTGTCATTCTGTCTGTCATTCTGTCTGTCATTCTGTCTGTCATTCTGTCTGTCATTCTGTCTGTCATTCAGTCATTCTGTCTGTCATTCAGTCATTCTGTCTGTCATTCAGTCATTCTGTCTGTCATTCTGTCTGTCATTCAGTCATTCTGTCTGTCATTCAGTCATTCTGTCTGTCATTCAGTCATTCTGTCTGTCATTCAGTCATTCTGTCTGTCTGTCATTCTGTCTGTCTGTCATTCTGTCTGTCTGTCATTCTGTCTGTCTGTCATTCTGTCTGTCTGTCATTCTGTCTGTCTGTCATTCTGTCTGTCTGTCATTCTGTCTGTCTGTCATTCTGTCTGTCTGTCATTCTGTCTGTCTGTCATTCTGTCTGTCTGTCATTCTGTCTGTCTGTCATTCTGTCTGTCTGTCATTCTGTCTGTCTGTCATTCTGTCTGTCTGTCATTCTGTCTGTCTGTCATTCTGTCTGTCTGTCATTCTGTCTGTCTGTCATTCTGTCTGTCTGTCATTCTGTCTGTCTGTCATTCTGTCTGTCTGTCATTCTGTCTGTCTGTCATTCTGTCTGTCTGTCATTCTGTCTGTCTGTCATTCTGTCTGTCTGTCATTCTGTCTGTCTGTCATTCTGTCTGTCTGTCATTCTGTCTGTCTGTCATTCTGTCTGTCTGTCATTCTGTCTGTCTGTCATTCTGTCTGTCTGTCATTCTGTCTGTCTGTCTGTCTGTCTGTCTGTCTGTCTGTCTGTCTGTCTGTCTGTCATTCTGTCTGTCTGTCTGTCTGTCTGTCTGTCTGTCATTCTGTCTGTCTGTCATTCTGTCTGTCTGTCTGTCTGTCTGTCAGTTAATTGCCATTATGGACACGCGATCGCAGTGAAGAGGACGCCAGTGTGCTGCCTTGTGCCATTAATACTGCGTTTTAATTCCTTTTGAGTTTGGTTTCCAAGTACTATTGGAAGGGGATTGGTTTACATGCATATTATTTTTGCAAGCACACGTTATTATCCTAAAACTGTTTTCAGAATATTTTTGTAGCATATATATTAATAATTAATACTTATTATATAGATTTTGATTAATTAAAGCTACGCTCGCACTGGATCGGTTCACATAACCACACACGTCACATAACCTCACAACTGAAACAGCCCAAAGCCCGTTCCGAACGTACCGATGACGTCATCGGCCCATTAAGTTTCCACTTTGTGGTATACAATTTAATTTGTTTAATAATTTTCTCAATGAACAATCAATGTATAATTTACTCTCTCTCTCTCTATATATATATAATAACAATAATAATAATAATAATAATAATAATAATAATAATAATAATAATAATAATAATAATAATAATAATAATAATAATAATAATAATAATAATAATAATAATAATAATAATAATAATAAAATTGCACGAACTTTCGCAATCTTATGTGCTGGGTGTTAAACAACACGTCTCGTCATCGCGAGCGGGGCCATTTTCTTTCCCATCGCGGACAGAGCCAGGACAATGGACTGTCGTCTAGGGCAATTAGTCTCTCCTCGCGCGTTTTCACGAGTCCACGATCGGGTTCTTTGAAGACAGTGAAGTAGACAACGGATGCCTTGCTGATGGTCGGACAGCTAGCTGTCCTCGTGTGAATGATGCTCAAGGGCGATTGTCGTCAAAGGGCAAACGTTTTGCCACCTCAGTCCAATGAACACTGAACAGGTGCTCGGAATGCCTCGTTGTCCCCGTGTGCTCTTTGCCATCAGCTTCGTGTGTTTATCCGTCGTGGGCTGCTGCGATCGATCCACTTCTCTTTACCTCCACAAGCTCGCACACATTGTAGTTCTCTGTGCTGTACATGAATAAAATATTTGGAAGTAAGGAGATTGTTAAATGAGGTTTTGGAGCAAGACTATAGGTCTTATAATTCGCACAAGGACGCGTCAATATAAATCTAAAACTTAAAAAAACGTTTTTGCTGTTTATTCGAATGTATCGAAAAGTGCATGAAACTTATTCCTGTAACATGTAAGGATTAAATTTGAAAATAATTTACTAACTTGTTTAATAATTATGATAAATACATACGCAATGCAATATGTCTCCGTAACAAGCACGCATAATTACAAACTGCGCCAAGATTTTCGACACTAGCTTGTTCGCTAAGTCGAGTTCTGTCGCTGTCTGGAGGAGAATTCTAGCGGCCGGCTGCTCTGAGCTGTAGATTTCCGTGATTTTTCCCATCAACACCAGGCGAATACCGAGGCAGTACCCTAACAAACGGGCCATGGACCGTGCGCGATCTCACCTTCCTCTTCCTTGTTCTATCCTCTCCCCTTACACACACACTGTCACTAACACGCACTACACTACCACACATCAAACGTGAATTATTATATCCCACGGTATGTTCTTATCAGGTATTAAAGTACCTTATTGACTGTCATTGTTTTATCAGATTGATACAAGAACAATGCGAACGTTTTGAGAAAGATACAGCAGCCATGTCTGTTCACTTATGTCCATGCAATAAAATGTCATCAATGGTACAATTATCAGTTGTGTCAAATATCATCAATGCAACTGAAATATTTGATTAGTGTATATTAATTATTCGTCTGATAGAAATAATTAAAAACATGAAAAGTGTGTGCTAATGTGTCAGAATCATTACTAATATCGTTTATTGTTTTTATCTATCAGAAAGATCAAAGGATGTTCGTTAAATCATTTAGAGATTTGCGTTTGCGCTCCGTTAATTGACACGACTGAAATCTAATTAATCTATTCAAGTTTTACTTACGCCGTAGTGTCTATATCCACTGTCATGTCGAATCACACGATTCATTTGTTCTTTAAAATGTTTGTTGAATATATGTGTAAAGTGATAGTACAAAAAATTAAAAATGATTTCACTTAAAGCAAGAGTCACCAAATCGAAAAATCATACACGCACAAACAGGAGAGTGGAAATGGGTGGAGGGGGAGGGGTGGGGTGGAGGGGGAGAGATGTGCATGTGAATATTTTAAGAAGTTTGAACGTTGGCAATAATCGACACCCAACATCAAAAGTATTTCATTCTAATTACTCTTGAGTAATGTTAGAGAGAATTTATAAACCCTTTTTAATTATTCTTTTTTACGTATTTTCTTAAGTTTATGAGTTTTATGTCTAACTTGCTAAATTATGTTTGTGACAGCCGTTAAAAACACGAGAAAATCATACACCGAACAATACGCCAAATTGTTACTTAAGCAGATCGGAAATGTTTTGTTTACTTTCAGATACGTGATCACTAAATACTTTAGATTGCTAATTTGTTTTACACTCTGTGGTTATAAGGTTGGCTCTCCAAATGTAACTTTATGTTTGTAAGATAACATATTTTGTGTAGATGCTCTCCTTGTGAGCTGAAAATTAAGTGTGTAAAATATGTTCAAATTTTGACAATTATCGGATTTTTATAATTAAAATTACTAAATTATTTACTCAAGAATATTCCTCTGTTGCAATATCTAGTTGATGAATAATTTGAACATAGTTTAGAATTGTCATTTGATAACTTTGGTCAAAAGAGTTCAAGCTAATGTTTCAGATCTAGAAGTTTGTTTATATCTATGAAATTTGGATCTTTGTACTATCCGTTGCACTTAGCGACTACTATTACAAAGTACATTGACATAATACACCATATTTTCTCAATAATACACCATCTAAACACTGATAAATAAAGAAAATATGTTATTGATAATAAAAAATGCAATTCAAGACGGAAGATTTTTCTATAAAACTTTAATGTTTTCCTTTTGATGTGAGTAATATTTTTGACTCCCTATTGAGTTGTAAAATAAAACTTTATATTTGGGTTCCCATAGCCAACATCACTGATTTGAAAGATAGAAAAAAGGCTTTATTGCACGTGACTAGTTTCTGAGAAGATACGTAGGCGCTACGATGGGCTGTTTTGTGACGCCATTTTCGTGGCGTAATAAGCAATCGCGTTTTGCAATGAATGCGATTTTCGGGCGAGAGGATCCAAATAGCCGTTGGATGAGCTCTGATGGGAAGGGAGGGCTGGTTAAATGCCGCGGGCCATCGCTCTGCGCTGTCGTTTGCCCTAAGCGCCCCGATTACCAACCAAATGCCTGCCCACTACGAAGAGCTCCAAGTGCTCCGGATGGATGGCGATGAACAACAGGGGGACGGAGGGGGACGGAGGGGGGCGAGAAAGAGCAGCGGGTGGAGTAATGAAGAGAGTGTGGACAGTGCAGTAAAGAAAAGTGAATTGGATAAAAAAGGTAAAGTAGAAGCGGATAACTATGAAACTAAACGTGCTACATCCGACATTGTCATCAGTAGAAAGGATTTCGGTTGTGTTCTATGCAGTTACTTCTAAGAGATCTTCTAGATTTATGCTAGTGAAACCACGTGATTATTATCTTAAAATTGGTCTTTTAGAAGGGTGGTCTTCTTAAAGGGAACATTGCTCTATTAAACTGTACTGCTGATGCTACTGCTGCTGCGACTACTACGATAGCCATCGAAACACTATTCTGGTTTCAAATGTATGCGTTACAGTATTGGCTTTGATGAACTGTATTTATTAATTAATAGATTACAAAAATGAATAGTACAATGTACTTTAGCAAGTGTCCTTAACGTAACATATTATACACTTAAGGTGGTCTCTCAATTATCGTAAGCTTGGAATATTATTTTGCCGCTGTCAAATTCTTTCAAATTTATAACGCGATAGCTCTTCTACTTTTTCTGGAAGTCGTGAAATCACATGCGCCTTATCACTGTTTGCTTATCTGAAAGACACCAGAAATATCTTGGCTCACAGTAGAACGCGAACTCTCGTTTTTTTTTCAATGCTAGGTTTCCTGGTGTTCTTAACGGGAGTGCAATATTACATTATGACAAATATTCGTGATCGTTGATCGAGAAGACGGGTGGTCGTCTTTAAAGCGGGTACAAATACATTGGTGTTATCGAATAATTATTCCGTTCCATAGCAAACTGGTCTCGAAAGTGGGTGGTCTTCTTTAAGAGGTGATCTTGTCGAAAGGTTTCACTGTATTTGATAGGCAAAGAGCTGGAGATTGGCAACAAGCTCCAGATTTTCTCACTACAAATAATTTCTCTTGAGTGACCCTCGCTTAGATCGGAATCACTCTCCCTCTGACACATCTATTGGAAAGCCCCACGTGTCATTTCCTGATCAGCATTTTATTCTTCTTCCTTACTGGATGCGAAGCGAGATGCGGGGGAGGGGGCAAGAGATTCTGGTGAGCGCGTGACGGGTCCTCAGCGTGTGCTGCGATGTGGCTGGGACTTCAGTCCTGGAGTCTTCTGTGTCGGCACACGGCTCGACGGGTCAAGGGGAATTCATGGAGCGAGACTGAGAGCATGCTCGACCTTCAAGGGCTGCGTTCGTAGCCGGTGCAGGAGTGCGACCATCGGAAGAGTGCTCAACAGAAAGGCTGTTTCTCGGGAAGAGTTCGAGAATACGAGGCGCGGAGGAGAGCGCCATTAATTATTGATTCCGGGCGCGTCCCGTAAATGTACTTAATATTGTATCCCGGAAGGGGCTGTTTCCTTTTACCGATGAAACGTGCTGACCTACATGTCAACTGACGCCGACATACACATCTATTTGCGTTTTTTTCACGCTCCAGGTCTCTTCCCCATTGAAACACCGCTCCAGACGGCGAAAGTTCTAAACTTCCGATTGGTCTCGTGACGTGTGTGTAGTAGTGTAGAGTAGGTAAGAGTGAATATGACAGGGGAGAAGAGAAAAAAGGCGAGGAAGAAAATACCGTATGCGTTCAGTGTCGTATTTATTAAGAAACTCTTCCAGCATTCGCTTGGTACTAATCGGCGAAACCACGGAAAACTACCGATCAGTGTCGTGAGCCGCTAGAATATTCTTCTGCAACGTGTTTGAATGTGTCCTAGCTATCTAGCTAGTGTCGAAAATCCGCCCTGTCGGGACTCTAGCGCTCGGGGTTCTCAGTCAACGACGTTGAACGGCCACGGTGTTTCCGCTGAGCTATCGCAGCCGCTGGAGAGGAACGTCTGAGGGTGCGCCGTGGGAATACTGAAGAGCGGCGGGGGTGAGAAATGAAGGAAGGAAGTGGATAGGTGCAGGAGTGGTACGGAACTGGGGCAGTGGGTAGCGTGGGCGATGAGAAGCGGGAGCGGAAAAGGGAGAGGCGAAGAGGGCGGAAGGAGCCGGGGCGGAGGTGCGTTTGAGCGGAGGCGGGACTGCGGGGCGCGTGGGCGTGGCCCTTCTCATGAAACATTGAACGAGAGCTCGTGCCGCTCTTTGCGGTGGGGGCGGCGGCGGCGGTGGGGGCGGCGGGGGCGGCGAGGACGGCGGGGGGGGGGGGCGGCGGCGGCGGCGGACGTTCGCAAATTGCGTCCGCCCACTAGCGCACGCTCGTCCTTGTGTAACCACTCGTTCACTACATAGCCGCACAGCACCCTTTGACTGTGCGCGCATCATTCCATCGTTGCAACCGAGAAGCTCACGAAGCTCGCATTCCTGGGGATGCCGGCGACAATCAATTACACAGAAACGTACGTTTGATGGCGCAAAGCTTTGTAGTGTGTCAATTTTTCAATTGCTCTCTATCGCTGAAAGTAAAAATAAAGTACCGGCTGGGGCGGTCAGTTTGTTGAGCAAACATCATTTGAATTATTATTATTATTATTATTATTATTATTATTATTATTATTATTATTATTATTATTATTATTATTATTATTATTATTATTATTATTATTATTATTATTATTATTATTATTAGTAGTAGTAGTAGTAGTAGTAGTAGTAGTAGTAGTAGTAGTAGTAGTAGTAGTAGTAGTAGTAGTAGTAGTAGTAGTAGTAGTAGTAGTAGTAGTAGTAGTAGTAGTAGTAGTAGTAGTAGTAGTAGTAGTAGTAGTAGTAGTAGTAGTAGTAGTAGTAGTAGTAGTAGTAGTAGTAGTAGTAGTAGTAGTAGTAGTAGTAGTAGTAGTAGTAGTAGTAGTAGTAGTAGTAGTAGTAGTAGTAGTAGTAGTAGTAGTAGTAGTAGTAGTAGTAGTAGTAGTAGTAGTAGTAGTAGTAGTAGTAGTAGTAGTAGTAGTAGTAGTAGTAGTAGTAGTAGTAGTAGTAGTAGTAGTAGTAGTAGTAGTAGTAGTAGTAGTAGTAGTAGTAGTAGTAGTAGTAGTAGTAGTAGTAGTAGTAGTAGTAGTAGTAGTAGTAGTAGTAGTAGTAGTAGTAGTAGTAGTAGTAGTAGTAGTAGTAGTAGTAGTAGTAGTAGTAGTAGTAGTAGTAGTAGTAGTAGTAGTAGTAGTAGTAGTAGTAGTAGTAGTAGTAGTAGTAGTAGTAGTAGTAGTAGTAGTAGTAGTAGTAGTAGTAGTAGTAGTAGTAGTAGTAGTAGTAGTAGTAGTAGTAGTAGTAGTAGTAGTAGTAGTAGTAGTAGTAGTAGTAGTAGTAGTAGTAGTAGTAGTAGTAGTAGTAGTAGTAGTAGTAGTAGTAGTAGTAGTAGTAGTAGTAGTAGTAGTAGTAGTAGTAGTAGTAGTAGTAGTAGTAGTAGTAGTAGTAGTAGTAGTAGTAGTAGTAGTAGTAGTAGTAGTAGTAGTAGTAGTAGTAGTAGTAGTAGTAGTAGTAGTAGTAGTAGTAGTAGTAGTAGTAGTAGTAGTAGTAGTAGTAGTAGTAGTAGTAGTAGTAGTAGTAGTAGTAGTAGTAGTAGTAGTAGTAGTAGTAGTAGTAGTAGTAGTAGTAGTAGTAGTAGTAGTAGTAGTAGTAGTAGTAGTAGTAGTAGTAGTAGTAGTAGTAGTAGTAGTAGTAGTAGTAGTAGTAGTAGTAGTAGTAGTAGTAGTAGTAGTAGTAGTAGTAGTAGTAGTAGTAGTAGTAGTAGTAGTAGTAGTAGTAGTAGTAGTAGTAGTAGTAGTAGTAGTAGTAGTAGTAGTAGTAGTAGTAGTAGTAGTAGTAGTAGTAGTAGTAGTAGTAGTAGTAGTAGTAGTAGTAGTAGTAGTAGTAGTAGTAGTAGTAGTAGTAGTAGTAGTAGTAGTAGTAGTAGTAGTAGTAGTAGTAGTAGTAGTAGTAGTAGTAGTAGTAGTAGTAGTAGTAGTAGTAGTAGTAGTAGTAGTAGTAGTAGTAGTAGTAGTAGTAGTAGTAGTAGTAGTAGTAGTAGTAGTAGTAGTAGTAGTAGTAGTAGTAGTAGTAGTAGTAGTAGTAGTAGTAGTAGTAGTAGTAGTAGTAGTAGTAGTAGTAGTAGTAGTAGTAGTAGTAGTAGTAGTAGTAGTAGTAGTAGTAGTAGTAGTAGTAGTAGTAGTAGTAGTAGTAGTAGTAGTAGTAGTAGTAGTAGTAGTAGTAGTAGTAGTAGTAGTAGTAGTAGTAGTAGTAGTAGTAGTAGTAGTAGTAGTAGTAGTAGTAGTAGTAGTAGTAGTAGTAGTAGTAGTAGTAGTAGTAGTAGTAGTAGTAGTAGTAGTAGTAGTAGTAGTAGTAGTAGTAGTAGTAGTAGTAGTAGTAGTAGTAGTAGTAGTAGTAGTAGTAGTAGTAGTAGTAGTAGTAGTAGTAGTAGTAGTAGTAGTAGTAGTAGTAGTAGTAGTAGTAGTAGTAGTAGTAGTAGTAGTAGTAGTAGTAGTAGTAGTAGTAGTAGTAGTAGTAGTAGTAGTAGTAGTAGTAGTAGTAGTAGTAGTAGTAGTAGTAGTAGTAGTAGTAGTAGTAGTAGTAGTAGTAGTAGTAGTAGTAGTAGTAGTAGTAGTAGTAGTAGTAGTAGTAGTAGTAGTAGTAGTAGTAGTAGTAGTAGTAGTAGTAGTAGTAGTAGTAGTAGTAGTAGTAGTAGTAGTAGTAGTAGTAGTAGTAGTAGTAGTAGTAGTAGTAGTAGTAGTAGTAGTAGTAGTAGTAGTAGTAGTAGTAGTAGTAGTAGTAGTAGTAGTAGTAGTAGTAGTAGTAGTAGTAGTAGTAGTAGTAGTAGTAGTAGTAGTAGTAGTAGTAGTAGTAGTAGTAGTAGTAGTAGTAGTAGTAGTAGTAGTAGTAGTAGTAGTAGTAGTAGTAGTAGTAGTAGTAGTAGTAGTAGTAGTAGTAGTAGTAGTAGTAGTAGTAGTAGTAGTAGTAGTAGTAGTAGTAGTAGTAGTAGTAGTAGTAGTAGTAGTAGTAGTAGTAGTAGTAGTAGTAGTAGTAGTAGTAGTAGTAGTAGTAGTAGTAGTAGTAGTAGTAGTAGTAGTAGTAGTAGTAGTAGTAGTAGTAGTAGTAGTAGTAGTAGTAGTAGTAGTAGTAGTAGTAGTAGTAGTAGTAGTAGTAGTAGTAGTAGTAGTAGTAGTAGTAGTAGTAGTAGTAGTAGTAGTAGTAGTAGTAGTAGTAGTAGTAGTAGTAGTAGTAGTAGTAGTAGTAGTAGTAGTAGTAGTAGTAGTAGTAGTAGTAGTAGTAGTAGTAGTAGTAGTAGTAGTAGTAGTAGTAGTAGTAGTAGTAGTAGTAGTAGTAGTAGTAGTAGTAGTAGTAGTAGTAGTAGTAGTAGTAGTAGTAGTAGTAGTAGTAGTAGTAGTAGTAGTAGTAGTAGTAGTAGTAGTAGTAGTAGTAGTAGTAGTAGTAGTAGTAGTAGTAGTAGTAGTAGTAGTAGTAGTAGTAGTAGTAGTAGTAGTAGTAGTAGTAGTAGTAGTAGTAGTAGTAGTAGTAGTAGTAGTAGTAGTAGTAGTAGTAGTAGTAGTAGTAGTAGTAGTAGTAGTAGTAGTAGTAGTAGTAGTAGTAGTAGTAGTAGTAGTAGTAGTAGTAGTAGTAGTAGTAGTAGTAGTAGTAGTAGTAGTAGTAGTAGTAGTAGTAGTAGTAGTAGTAGTAGTAGTAGTAGTAGTAGTAGTAGTAGTAGTAGTAGTAGTAGTAGTAGTAGTAGTAGTAGTAGTAGTAGTAGTAGTAGTAGTAGTAGTAGTAGTAGTAGTAGTAGTAGTAGTAGTAGTAGTAGTAGTAGTAGTAGTAGTAGTAGTAGTAGTAGTAGTAGTAGTAGTAGTAGTAGTAGTAGTAGTAGTAGTAGTAGTAGTAGTAGTAGTAGTAGTAGTAGTAGTAGTAGTAGTAGTAGTAGTAGTAGTAGTAGTAGTAGTAGTAGTAGTAGTAGTAGTAGTAGTAGTAGTAGTAGTAGTAGTAGTAGTAGTAGTAGTAGTAGTAGTAGTAGTAGTAGTAGTAGTAGTAGTAGTAGTAGTAGTAGTAGTAGTAGTAGTAGTAGTAGTAGTAGTAGTAGTAGTAGTAGTAGTAGTAGTAGTAGTAGTAGTAGTAGTAGTAGTAGTAGTAGTAGTAGTAGTAGTAGTAGTAGTAGTAGTAGTAGTAGTAGTAGTAGTAGTAGTAGTAGTAGTAGTAGTAGTAGTAGTAGTAGTAGTAGTAGTAGTAGTAGTAGTAGTAGTAGTAGTAGTAGTAGTAGTAGTAGTAGTAGTAGTAGTAGTAGTAGTAGTAGTAGTAGTAGTAGTAGTAGTAGTAGTAGTAGTAGTAGTAGTAGTAGTAGTAGTAGTAGTAGTAGTAGTAGTAGTAGTAGTAGTAGTAGTAGTAGTAGTAGTAGTAGTAGTAGTAGTAGTAGTAGTAGTAGTAGTAGTAGTAGTAGTAGTAGTAGTAGTAGTAGTAGTAGTAGTAGTAGTAGTAGTAGTAGTAGTAGTAGTAGTAGTAGTAGTAGTAGTAGTAGTAGTAGTAGTAGTAGTAGTAGTAGTAGTAGTAGTAGTAGTAGTAGTAGTAGTAGTAGTAGTAGTAGTAGTAGTAGTAGTAGTAGTAGTAGTAGTAGTAGTAGTAGTAGTAGTAGTAGTAGTAGTAGTAGTAGTAGTAGTAGTAGTAGTAGTAGTAGTAGTAGTAGTAGTAGTAGTAGTAGTAGTAGTAGTAGTAGTAGTAGTAGTAGTAGTAGTAGTAGCGTATTTTCCCAATAATGGAAAACGTTAAGCAAAAATTGACTCGTTTTTGTGGAGTTCTAATTAGTTTTTGTGGAGTTCTAATTAGTTTTTGTGGAGTTCTAATTAGTTTTTGTGGAGTTCTAATTAGTTTTTGTGGAGTTCTAATTAGTTTTTGTGGAGTTCTAATTAGTTTTTGTGGAGTTCTAATTAGTTTTTGTGGAGTTCTAATTAGTTTTTGTGGAGTTCTAATTAGTTTTTGTGGAGTTCTAATTAGTTTTTGTGGAGTTCTAATTAGTTTTTGTGGAGTTCTAATTAGTTTTTGTGGAGTTCTAATTAGTTTTTGTGGAGTTCTAATTAGTTTTTGTGGAGTTCTAATTAGTTTTTGTGGAGTTCTAATTAGTTTTTGTGGAGTTCTAATTAGTTTTTGTGGAGTTCTAATTAGTTTTTGTGGAGTTCTAATTAGTTTTTGTGGAGTTCTAATTAGTTTTTGTGGAGTTCTAATTAGTTTTTGTGGAGTTCTAATTAGTTTTTGTGGAGTTCTAATTAGTTTTTGTGGAGTTCTAATTAGTTTTTGTGGAGTTCTAATTAGTTTTTGTGGAGTTCTAATTAGTTTTTGTGGAGTTCTAATTAGTTTTTGTGGAGTTCTAATTAGTTTTTGTGGAGTTCTAATTAGTTTTTGTGGAGTTCTAATTAGTTTTTGTGGAGTTCTAATTAGTTTTTGTGGAGTTCTAATTAGTTTTTGTGGAGTTCTAATTAGTTTTTGTGGAGTTCTAATTAGTTTTTGTGGAGTTCTAATTAGTTTTTGTGGAGTTCTAATTAGTTTTTGTGGAGTTCTAATTAGTTTTTGTGGAGTTCTAATTAGTTTTTGTGGAGTTCTAATTAGTTTTTGTGGAGTTCTAATTAGTTTTTGTGGAGTTCTAATTAGTTTTTGTGGAGTTCTAATTAGTTTTTGTGGAGTTCTAATTAGTTTTTGTGGAGTTCTAATTAGTTTTTGTGGAGTTCTAATTAGTTTTTGTGGAGTTCTAATTAGTTTTTGTGGAGTTCTAATTAGTTTTTGTGGAGTTCTAATTAGTTTTTGTGGAGTTCTAATTAGTTTTTGTGGAGTTCTAATTAGTTTTTGTGGAGTTCTAATTAGTTTTTGTGGAGTTCTAATTAGTTTTTGTGGAGTTCTAATTAGTTTTTGTGGAGTTCTAATTAGTTTTTGTGGAGTTCTAATTAGTTTTTGTGGAGTTCTAATTAGTTTTTGTGGAGTTCTAATTAGTTTTTGTGGAGTTCTAATTAGTTTTTGTGGAGTTCTAATTAGTTTTTGTGGAGTTCTAATTAGTTTTTGTGGAGTTCTAATTAGTTTTTGTGGAGTTCTAATTAGTTTTTGTGGAGTTCTAATTAGTTTTTGTGGAGTTCTAATTAGTTTTTGTGGAGTTCTAATTAGTTTTTGTGGAGTTCTAATTAGTTTTTGTGGAGTTCTAATTAGTTTTTGTGGAGTTCTAATTAGTTTTTGTGGAGTTCTAATTAGTTTTTGTGGAGTTCTAATTAGTTTTTGTGGAGTTCTAATTAGTTTTTGTGGAGTTCTAATTAGTTTTTGTGGAGTTCTAATTAGTTTTTGTGGAGTTCTAATTAGTTTTTGTGGAGTTCTAATTAGTTTTTGTGGAGTTCTAATTAGTTTTTGTGGAGTTCTAATTAGTTTTTGTGGAGTTCTAATTAGTTTTTGTGGAGTTCTAATTAGTTTTTGTGGAGTTCTAATTAGTTTTTGTGGAGTTCTAATTAGTTTTTGTGGAGTTCTAATTAGTTTTTGTGGAGTTCTAATTAGTTTTTGTGGAGTTCTAATTAGTTTTTGTGGAGTTCTAATTAGTTTTTGTGGAGTTCTAATTAGTTTTTGTGGAGTTCTAATTAGTTTTTGTGGAGTTCTAATTAGTTTTTGTGGAGTTCTAATTAGTTTTTGTGGAGTTCTAATTAGTTTTTGTGGAGTTCTAATTAGTTTTTGTGGAGTTCTAATTAGTTTTTGTGGAGTTCTAATTAGTTTTTGTGGAGTTCTAATTAGTTTTTGTGGAGTTCTTCTTAATTTTCCAATATTCTTTCATTCTGTTGGAGAATGCCAGTTTTCTTTCTTCAGACCTTTCGGTCTGTAGGGTTTAGATTTTGGTTCTGGTTTGACTTCCCATTTGTTCACTTTGTTACGGAAGGTGTTTTTGTCTGAAGTGTCAGTTATGTCGGCGTGTCGCATGTCTTTTTTTGTTTCTTTCATCCATGGTGTTGTACTTTTAAGTGAGGATATATAGTTTAGTATTCTTTTAGTTAGTCGAGTATTTGGTAGCCTGTCTATGTGTCCGAAGAATTTCAGTCGTCTTTTCCTGATGTCGACTTCTATGTTCAAGTACTTTTCAGTTGTTTCAATAGATTGTAATCTGTATCCATCGGGAGTGAGTCTCGCACCGAGTATTTTTCTAATGATTTTTCTTTCTTCTTTTTTGATTTCTTCCAGTTCATATTTCTTGCTGAGCGTGAGTGTTTCGCTAGCGTAAAGAGCTGCCGGTTTGATGACAGTATTATAATGTCGAATTTTGGTTTTCTTAGACATGCATTTTTTGTTGTACAGGTTTTGGCTTAGTCCGAATGCTTTCTTGATTTTCTGGAGGCGGGTTTGTTGTGAAATTCTTTCGGATCCGGTTGGTTCGATGAACTCACCCAGGTATTTGAAATGTGGTACCATTTTGACCGTTCCATACCTTGTGTGCATGTTGTCACCTTTGTGGGATAGGACTTGAGTTTTCTCGAAAGAGATCTGTAATCCTACCCTTTCTGCACATTCTTTGAGTGTTTCTAATTGTTTGATAGCGGTCTCTTGGTTTTCAGACAGTATCGCTATATCGTCGGCAAAGGCAAGGTATGGTATGCAGAGGTTATTTTTGGGTATGCCGAGAGTGATAGGTTTCCAAGCATCCTGTCTTTGAAGTTCTTTTTCCCATTCTTCCATTACTTTGTCCAAGACTAGGTTGAACAGGAGAGGAGAGAGGCCATCTCCTTGTCTCACGCCTGTCCGAATTTCGAAAGGTTCTGAAATTTCTCCCATGAATTTCACTTTAGAATTTGTTTTTGTAAGTGTTTGCTCGATAAGTTTCCGTGTTTTGTGGTCTAGTCCTCTTTCTTCTAGGATCTGGAATAGTGATGGTCGATCGATAGAGTCATAGGCCTTTTTGAAGTCGACAAATGTACATGTTACTGGTTTGTTTCGAATTGCTCGCATTTTGATTAATGTTTTTAGGTTGAAGATTTGTTCGGGACAGGATCGGTTTGGTCTGAATCCTGCTTGAAAATCTGATAATTTTGGTTCGAGTTGTTCTTGTGTTCGTTTCAGAAGACAGGCCGAAAGAATTTTGTAAATAACTGGAAGGAGGGAAATCCCTGTGTAATTGTTTACATCTGACTTTTCTCCCTTTTTATGTAGTGGGTGAATGAGTGCGGTTTTCCAATCGTCAGGGATTTGTTCTGTTTGCCAGATTTCTTGGACGATCTGTGTGATTTCTTTGAGTGAGTTGGGTCCAAGGTTTTTGAGCAATTCTGCTGTAATTCCATCTTCACCTGATGCCTTGTTGTTTTTGAGTCTTTTGATGTGGGAGTGGATTTCGTCTTGACTTGGTGGTGACGAGTCTTCATTTGTGTGGTCAGGTTGTTTCTTTGGGAATCTCCTCGTAGGTTCCGGACAATTCAAAAGTTGTGAGAAGTATTTAGCCAACTCTTGGCAATTTTCCTTGTTCGTTAATGCCAATTTTCCATCTTGCTTTCTGAAACATAAGTTGTGTGGTGTGTATCCCTTCATTTGGTTGGCGAATACCTTGTAGAAGTCGTGCGTGTTATTGTTTCGAAAGTTATCTTCGATCGACGTCAGTTGGTCATTGATGTATATCCGTTTGATTTGTCTTAAAGTTTTGGATGTCTCTTTTCGAACTTCGAGGAAGATCTTGTGGGTTTTTTCAGATTTGTTACTGTTGTAATTTTGGAAAGCGTTTTTTCTGTTATTGAGGGCAACATCGCATTCTTTATTCCACCAGGGATGTTTCGGTCTTTTGGTGAGGGGAATCAAGGATTTTGCAGTCTCTATGATTTTGTCCTATGAATTATTATTATTATTATTATTATTATTATTATTATTATTATTATTATTATTATTGTTACTATTATCGTGATGACCTCACCCAGCGGTGTGCGAAGGGGACGTGTGCGAACCAACCTGCCGGGGATCCCGCAACGTATCTAAACACGTGAGTGTTCGATATAGTGGGAGGATGTCTGGTCGCTCGCGCTAAATTTATTTATATGTTGGAGCCCAGCGAGATACTACCAACCTGTTTATTGCTCCAGTTGTAAAGATCACAAGGGAGTAAATGGCTTTGGGTACGGTATGATGCGCGTGCTCTTAACTTACTGATTAAAAACAACATAAATTAATGGTTCAAGTGTTGTCCGTCAGAATGGCGGGCTTACGTTTATTCAAAATGGCATTTATAGTTCTATTACATTGAAAGATAATTTGTTTGAAACTAAGCAATGGCCTTCTTTCTCCACTAGTATAACATTTTTTTGATTCTGGACAGGGAACTATTGCTACAAATTTTGGGTTACCTTGCTGTAGAGAATTGCTAATCGGCCGTTCCGTAGGTTTTGCGCCCAAGATGCGCACGCCTGGTGACGTCACGGGAGGAGAGATGGCACTGCCGTGCACACGCGCACACGTCTGCACAGGCGGAATGCCGAACCAAGATTGTTTATAATTACGCGTGCAATATAATTGCGTTGCGTATTAAAATGTTAATAGCATGATAGTGTGCAACAGTTTATATAAAAATATTGCTGCTTACTAGAACGAAGCACTAGAGACATGCTGCAGTAACACGTGAACATGTCTGAACAGGCGGAATGCCGAGTAAGATCTCAGACTGACTGTAATGGTAGCCACATACGTTACGATATACTTGCCCAAGTTTAGACTTGTACAAGTATAACTATACATGTGTTGGAAGATTTTCGCACTAATTTATAGACTTGTACAAGTTTGAAGATAGTTGCAAATTTCGATTGTAAAACTTGTGCAATGCTGCGTTTGCGCAAGTTTACTTGAACGTCTGTGGCAGCACACGTCGCGTTTCGGTAGTAGACAAGCTGTTTTTGACACGTGCGTACTTCTTGCAGTCAGATTACATGCCAAAAATGAAGACTTGTGATGAGATGCATGGCGTTCGAGAGATTTTGGAGGAATTCATTAATATAATTCATAATATATAATTTATTCATAATTATGCTAGTCTTTGGGTGCAAATTTCAATTCAGTTAATAAATTGATATGCGGATACTCCTCTTTTTCGTAACCAGTCTTTACACCATAACCATTTGGCGGCGGCGATGGTGTGACGGTTAGCGTATCGGACTGTTATACCCAAGCTCGCGGGTTCAAACCCGATCGAAGCCGTGGAATTTGAGGGCGACAAAATCCTTCGTACGCCTTCCTTCGAAGGAGAAGTAAAGCCGGCTGTCCCATGTTAGTAGATTTACTTGCATGTAAAAGATCCTCAAGCCTAAATGACGCCTCTGAGCTAAATTCAAATTGCCCAAGAAATACCTCCTTTCTCTGCTAGTTTGTGAAAGGAGCGTAGCGAACTTTGCGTGGTCAGACGGAAGAGCAGGCCTCATGGCCTGAGTCTCGCCACGTAAAATAAGGCAAATTCAATTCAATTCACCATATAGAACGGTCTTTTCAACTTTTTTGTAGCAAATATTAATCCAACTATATCCAAAGCGTCACCATCGCTACACAATACACCTGGACGCTCACTACTGAAATGGTACCGTTCAAGCATACTTGAGCCATCTGTGGTCACTTGGAAAATACGTATGTTTGCGCAAGTTTAAACTTGCTCAAGTATGTCGTAACGTGTATGGCTACCATAAGGAGAGAAGTTTGCACCGGCAGCGCGTCGGTTAGTAACGTCTTCCAGGAGGAAGCACTCGCGCGTCTGTTGCGTCACAATGCAGGGAGAAGCTTCTGGGAGCGACGGCGGTTAAACATGTGGGGACTTGTGAGCCTGTGTGGTATACAGGCAGGCAAAAAGGCGCTTATGTAAGCCTGCGCTCTCTGTGGGTGGTTGCGTAAGCAATTTGGAGCAGATATATACGATAATTTCGTTATTCTACAGAAACCTGATTAATCGTGCACTGTATAAATTGAATAATAAATTTAGTAATAATAAATTACGTAAGTAATAATGAATTAGCTTTGCTTGCTCTAACATCGAGTGACCTCTTTGCGCTTTGGAGGCTGGAGTTCCAGAGGTGAGGCCTCCAAACTCTTTGTTGCAAGTGTGAGGGTGTCCGTCACCATCGCGCCGTAGCAGGCCTCCCGAGTTTTAAGGATCCCAGCCCCTTCTTGGCTTGCCATGCAACTGTTCGTAGCTAATGGGGGCCAGGGGCGGGGCCGGGAGGAACGGCAGCTCGCGTGAGCTATGGCAAATAGCGCACGTTTGAAATGATAAGACATCTCATTATTGTTATTATTAATTGAGTATCGGCCATTTCTGACCACGCTACATATTCTCTTCCGAGGCTCAGTTATGTTCTATTCCTGAGAGGTTAACATGTGTCATTATAAGGATCAGATTTTGGCTGTATCCCTTGGTAAGACAATATTGTTAAGCCTTGAATTATGAAGTGATAGGATGATGCTGAGAGGTGATCGTGGTCTTTTTGAACCATCCCAGTATTCGCCTGTATGACCGAGGGAAACCACGAAAATCCCGTTCAGGATGGCCGGCACGCGAGTTGAACCTGTGCCTCCCGAATGCGAAGTCAGCGCGCTACGCACTGAGCCACTTCACTCGGTTTATTATTATTATTATTATTATTATTATTATTATTATTATTATTATTATTATTATTATTAATAATAATAATAATAATAATAATAATAATAATAATAATAATAATAATAATAATAATAATAATAATAATAATAATATTTTCCCTCAATGTTTCATACTACGAGACATATCTAGTCCCTCAGGTGAAACTCAGAATTAGCTGTTTTCCATCTCTGACGTCAGATCTTTTCGGTTTCAAAACAATAGTTCGTAATGAAGGAAGTATATTTACATTAATTTGTGTTAATAATAATAGTAATAATAATAATCTTTCACAATAGATGAATGGGACTGATGATTGTCGCCGTCAGCTCTCCTTTGAGCGTTCTTCCGCCTGTTGCCAAACGCGTTCTGGAGGGAGTACTTCCGGGACGGCCGACTTGGGTTTCAGTTTGCCTTTTAACATTGGAGTAAAATCGGAAGCCCTCACTTTGCATACGGCTTCATTACTTTGCAATTTCCTGTTAGTGCTATGTGCCGAGTTAAGTGAACGTCACATCATGAAGGAATATATTACGTTTTGAAAAGTAATAATTCCTTTTTGACAATGTATCTAATGTTACCTGTGCCAGTTTCGTGGCGAAAAAGCTGAAGGAATTGACCCATAATAAGTGTCCTTCCAAGCTTCTGGATTCAAATCACATGTAAAACATTGATATTTTCAATTTCGTTTTTGACCTGGTGAGTATTCGCTTTAAACACGGATTCTTCCCCTAATTCTGCTTAACAGTTCATCTTCCTCCATACCATTAACGATCATATAATAATTACAAAATAATCACATTCATCATTATCACATATTTATATATGGACTAAATATATCACACACTGTCTGTTACTAAAAAGTAATTAAATATCTAAACGAAAGCTGACATGTCACATTGGCTCCGGAAAAGATATGCACTTTCTGACCCCTTAATTTTGAAGAAAAAATCAGAAAAATATCTTAGTGTCAGTTTTTAGGAGAAGGTAAAAGAAAATTGAACTTGAAAATTGACACTTAAATTTTTGAGAATTCATATGTATTGTAAATTGTGTGTGCGTACGTGTGTGTGTGCGCGCGCGCGTGCCATTTACTCTACTCGACTAAACAAAATTAAAGGCGAAATATGGAGGCAATTTTTTAGAAAGAATTGTAAATTTTCTAAATTAGGCGTAATGTAAAGAACTTCCCAAAATTAAAAAGGCTTTTAAAATTAGCGGACCCACGTGTTCAGCTAGATCGATGGGCGAATGTCAATTCTGTGGAAAAATCTATTTATGATTGCGGAACTAGTGTTATTCACGGACGGATAGTTAGTGAAATGTAAAAAAGCACTTTTTTAGTATTAAGGGTAACTTGTATTTTGTAGACAGAGGGGTCCTCTTCACTGTCGTGGTCACCCTTCATCCGTTTGGCCTCGTTGCGCGCCGCCGTTCCCATGTGTCCGTCAGCCTCCGACACCCGTTAGCCGTTCGAAGGTCTGGCCGCCATGTGGTGACGTTACACACCACTGCCCGAACGGGCAAGGAGAGCCCATAGGCCACACCTTTTTTCATCGAGTTATTACTCGCCTGGTGAATTCTAAATTATCGCGCCACGCTCTATAGGGCTGAATTGGAATTGCCTGGCATTCTTCTGCTCTTTAGCGCTGCCTTCATCGGAAATTTTTGGTGCGCTTCCTGGCCACCATGCAAACTATGTGCGTATAATTCGTGTAATTTTTCTTTAAACTGAAATATTCAAAAGATCAACGAGTTTTAACGTAAAATTAGTTTTAATGAGGTCGGAAAAATCCAATTCAATGAATATCTTTCTTACTGATCAACGATTCGCACTTCTTTTGGAAAGAAGATGGCGTGACACTTTTACAGGATGATTCACTCCTCTTTGCTTATAGTGATAAAGCTCATCCTGTGATAACGTACCCTGTGTTATTTATGACTGCAAATGTAAATAGTGTAAATCCTATTCAAAATTTTGGAAAGAAAGGTTTTTGTCATTGGTCATTTCTTGCAAGAAAGATGGCCCAAATATTACATTAAATATTGTTCCCTGTTGATATTATTGCATACATATATATTAAATATGAAAGGAAACAGAAAATACTATTATTTAAGTATCACATTTGCGTAAACCGCCAAAGCTTCGCACTTTCACCTCGTGTAACAGAGGCTCTAGAAGTGTTCAATATAGTCTCCTTCTGCGTGAACGCTAGGTAGGCACCTGTTCCTCAGGGCCTCTGTGACGCACACAACATGGGGAGTTGTACTACCTTTATTTCTGCCTCCACGCTTTCAATACGCCGAAGAAAGTAATCAAGACTTCTGTAGTATAAACTCGGTCTTTCATTAACGCTCAGCTCCAAAACCGTTGGGAGAAACGGAGTTATAAAATTCAGAAACGGAACACCTTTTCAATGGAAATTTGTATCTTAAATTAATCCACAATGCCAACCGTCACATTTACAAAGAATCGCTCTAGGTGAGCTACACTAAGTGCAACATGCGGACATATCCGCGGACAACAACACATTTCCTCGGCCCTCACTTGCAAATTGTGCACATACATTAATTGTGCCAGTTCTTGTAAAACACGCGTCACATGAACAATGAACGAAATTCTGATTTTCTTTGCATTTGCGCAGGAAATGCCGAGGGAATTGAAAACGGTAAGACTCTATTGCGTAAATGCTGCACATCCTGGAAACAGAAAAGTCGTCATCTCTCCGCATGCATTTTTCGTAAGACGAACTGTAATGCTTTTTGCCTTGTGCTCGCTTTCGGGGCTTCTCGGATAGTATTAGCAATAGAGTTTTCCAGAGAAGTGCCGAGTTAAGGTGAAACCGCTCTCTCACTTGCCGCAGCCCATGTTACACGGGCACAAGCGCATAGTCCAAAGTTAATTAATTACAAAACTAAACAACGAAGAGTATCCAAATTTGGCAAATTCAGTCTGTAGTTTACATGAGGGATAACGTCCCGGCGTATTAGCATCGAGGATTGAATCACCCTGTATATTCTTTCACGCGCGCTTGGAAATTATTCCCAAAACCGAGCTGGAAAGTTGGTTTGACCTGGTACCTCGAAGGCAACAAGTTACTCTTTTCAATATTGGATTTTCGGAACACGTAGGCCCATGCTCTTTCTCTCTCTACTTTCCAAACGCAGTAGCTGATGTTGGACCTGTCGATGTCATGCTCGCTGTTTTCTTTACGTATACATTGGCTGAGGGAGGCAGATTGAAGGGTGGCTGATACTTTCGATCGCAGCTGACAAGCTTCCGCACTCTCGCTTACGAGTCAGGCCATTGGGGAACGCTGTCAGAGTTCGCCACTCGGCGGACTCACCAGTGCACGATGGGCGGGGTGATTGAAAATATTCATTGTGAAACTGCAAAGAAGGATATTCAGACATTATTAAAACGACTCAAACTTTTCTTGGAATGTTTTATGATGTTACATCAAAGTTTTCATTGGACTGTTTTTACCCCAATAACTGTTGGTAAGTACGTAGCAATACAGAGGTGGATAAATTACATTAGAGAAGAGTTTTTGAATGAGACATACATGTATTTATATGCGTAGAAATTGACAATAAACTGTGTGTTCAGGTATCGAATGTTTATAAACATTATTGATAATTAACATATTTATTGTGAGTCGTGTTGAAAATAAATTTTAACCCATTCTTTCAATTTTGGTTTCTTTTTACAATAGGTAAATGAGTTGTTTTATGAGCAGTGTATTCGACCTTCTTTTCTTTAGTCCTGTTTAATTATATATTCAATATTTTCTATGGGAATCATATCAGGGCTACTCGCAACCATTGAAACACAGACTGATCAGTGTCTTATATTTTTCAACTTTAGTTCCTACTGTAGCATGGAGAGCAACATAGCGTGAATATAAATGTGTAGTTTTCAAACCACTAATTTGTTTCAATGGATCATTAGTATTATACCTGTAGGTATTGGTCATGCCTGGATATATCATTAACTAGTGTCTGGTATCATTAACTAGTCCGTACATTTCCAGTATCATTAACGGGCATTACACTTCAAAACCATTACGTTTTTTTAAGTGCTTCCCAGGACACATTGCAATCCTTTAAGTCAAGGAAAAATATTTACTATAATAATTTTGTTACCTCTGTATTCTGCGATAAGTAGTTACTTAGAAATTAATGCTGAAAGTACACAATTATCTTCAGTTTGTCAGGAGACTTTCTACTTTGAGTGCTCGAGTGTATAGTCTTTCAAGAGGAGATCTATGGCTGCTCACAGTCTCGCACTACCTCAGCCTTTCTCATGCTCCGCAAACACACACACACACGCACAGGCGCACAAGCACACACGCACACACGCATACACACCTGCCGCAAACTGCCTGCGCCCTCACAATTTGCTGCTTCCAGATCCTACAGATCGACGTGTCTTGTTGTGTAGCGGGTGACTCTACAGAGAATCCAATAGCAAGCTGAGCTCCGTCTCAGGACATGCTGCGACGCGTAACATTGCGTCGACGTATAATGATGTATAATGTTGTAACGACGCGTAATTTCGTCTTCTGGGTCTCTCCGCCTCGCACCTGAAGCATATTCCCCCCCCCCATGTCTTCCACGACACTTCCACCTCCACACTTCCGTTTCCATATCCACCGCTTCCACATCCGCTTCTGCCTCCCCCCCCCCGACCGCAACCACGGCGTGGGTGGCGCCAGGAATCTGGATGCAGCCAATTCTGTAACTCTCGCCTGTCGAACGACTACTCGTAACTCCACCGGGCTAGCAATTTACTGCAACGATCCCCTTCTGTGGCCTTTTATTGTCCTCTGTTCGTGGATCGGAAGGGCTGCGAATTATTTGGAGGGCGTGGCACGTACTGTAGAATCCTCTGGAACTTAAAATCCTTGGCAACGAGACAAATCAAAAAACAATAGAGATATATAATATACTCGTATTCCTTTTGCATGTTTCACGACTTTGATCTATTGCAACATAATATTGAAATATTCAAGGTAATATTTGTTGCATGATTAAAAATAATGTAAAGCACCACCAATGTATAAAAAAATAATTATTTTTTGAAAATTGAACTATCAAAAGTTTTCATGTTTCCAGACTTCTTGATAATATTTACAATAATAAGAGGTTGGATACTACTCAAAAGAAGAAATTGCACACTGTCTTAATTGTTTTCTCTAACTTGTACTTATACTGAAGAGAAATAGACAATGGAGATACATACGATTTAAAATTGTCGTCTTTTGCGGCATATCTATCGATTTTATCCCATTTTGCTTTACATTTAGATTATCCTCAATATTTTCTGTGAAACACTTATATACTTAAACAGGTATGTTCTCACGCGTATCAACAATATTTTCTGTCCACTTTCTTCATTGTGCAAAAGTAAATGGACATCTAGTGACAACAGACCCATGGCATAATCTCTAAATTTGTATTTGATTTATCCAACACATTAGTTTTACGACTTTTGTATAATTAAAATGCACATTAATACTATTTATGTCGATTACAAATACCAAGAGAGATAGTGCAATCCTTCGGAAATCATAACGGTCTCCCAGAAACTATCAAAGAGTTTGCAACTCAGAGAATGAAGGATCTTCGCCTCCTCGCAACAGAGTTCATTTTATACGACTGCAACGTGAAGTTGGATATAAAGGGCGCGCCATCTGTAGTTCAAAGACGGGCATTCAATAATATTATGATAATGTGAAAAACAGGGGAATAATATGCGTTGTGTTTCTGTGTCGATAGAAAATGTGATCATGCAGAATTAAAAATAGTTTAAGATAAGGTTCTGTAAATACAATCACTGGTTTGAATGGGCGTTGTGTATGCTGCGTTTATTTATTTTATTTGTTTCGAAATTGTTCACTTATAGTTGCAATTACAAAATTCTAAATGACGAATGGTGATGGATTCTGTAAAATTCGGAATAAATGTGCTATCCAGAAACAATATGCGTTTGTCAAAAGTCGTGAGAGACTGCGTAGCAGTTGAGCTAGTGATTGAGTGAGAACTTCGAGAACTTCGCGGGTGCGTCAACAACTTAGTCCTGTATTTACTAGGCTGTCCGGGTGACGCCGCGTCCATGGCGAAGGTGCCGACGTTTCGGTCGCCATTCTGCGACCTTCCTCAAGGCGTATTGCCCTGAGGAAGGTCTCCTTGGCAATACGCCCTGAGGAAGGTCGCAGAATGGTGACCGAAACGTCGGCACCTTCGCCATGGACGCGGCGTCACCGGGACAGCCTAGTAAATACTGACTCCCGCCGCGGAAACCTACGCTCCAACTTAGTCCTGGCAATTAGTCCCGTGAGTGTAGAGCCTGTTGTACTTGAGGGGTAGCAGTGTTCCTCCGCTACTGGAAATCGAAATAGACAGCTAATTACTCGTCGACTTGTGGGTTATTCGTCTTCCGGGTATCTCCCTCTGTCGGGCACCCTCCCCCAGCCAGGAGATGCTCTAAGGCCCCAACTGGCCTCCCGATAAGTGTGGTAGTGTAATGCACGTAAGTGTGTGTGTGTGTGTGTGTGTCAATGAGTGTAGAGAGTGAAGACGATCAAGGTTGAGAAAGAGAAGATCGCACGCGGTCCTTTGTCGGTTCATTAGGGTACTGCTTTGGCATTCGCTTGGTATTGATTGGAGAAACCATGGAAAACCACCGATTAGAGCAAACGGTCGCTACAGTTCTCCTCCAGAAAAACCGCTAAATTCAGTATAGCTATATACTAGCCGTGACCGAAAATACTCCATTATCGGGACACGCACCCGACAGTCTCTCCGTCAGAGATGCAACGGCACAACATTGTCCCTGAGCCATCTCAGTTGAGCATGGCAGCGGGCCTTCTGTGCTTACCAGCGAAGTCACAGCTTAGTGGCAAAATGCGCCATGGAGGCCGAAAAGCCCCTGAAATAGCGGTGCTTCCGAGCGCGGGTGCGTAGCGGCGGGCGGGAGGGGTGGAGAGGGGGGCTGGCCGATTAAGCAGCGCCGCAGCCGTCACGCGTCACTTGCCGCTGTCAGCCTTCAGCCTCCCATGCCCTCACCACCGACCCCCACAACCCCCACCCCACTAGTTTCCTCCCCGCCCTCTCCCCGGTCGACACCCAATGTCCCGTTGCGCCTGGCGCCCCCGCCCCTCCGCTCCATTACGCCCGCCTGCCTGCCCCTCTCCCCGCCCGATCGCCAACCCGTGCATTAGCCACAGCCGGATTGCCCCCCGGCGCCGCCGCTTAAAGGCGACCGGCCGCGACGCCGCTCTCCCGCGTATGCATATCGGGCCGCTTTTGCGCCCACGCTGTGGGGAGACGCGCGGATTGCAAGTTTGAATTCCAGGTCATGCTCCGTTCGCCCTCGTGTAATCGAACCATATATAATACTACAAATGGAACGAATCCGACCAACTCGAAGCGGTTTTCAACTACTTCACACCCAGAAAACATCTAGTCGGTCTAGAAGAAATTCCCAGTGGCGCATTTTGCAGCGACATGTATTTTCTCCATCAAGAATAAAATTCTCCAAAAATTGGAATATGTAATGGGATTTGTCCTGAAAAATATATTTCAATGACTTGGATAAAATGTTTATTTTCACATCTGCACCAAAGACGCGTTAGATGGGTTTAGGGCTTTCACAAACCCTATAAACACCACGTTTTTCCCATTGGTTCTACTTTTTATAAGGATAATCCTTATGTAGGTTATATATACATTTTATAAGGACTATGCCTCGTGAAATTAAAACCAATAGTGTTTAACTATACTTACAAAATGGCCGATCAGGCCGGCCAAAATCAGGCCGATGTATCTCAAAAAGTTTATCGCTTTTTCTATCCGTTTTTTCCGCTTCTACCAATCATGCTGGCCAATCATAAACTGTCACTCATATATCTTAGGAAGTATACATCGATCGCTATGTAGATGTCTAATAAACAGCGTATGTACTATAACATAACCTCTCATACACACTCAGTTATTTTCAATATTTGGAGCATTTGGAACTCTGTTGGACATAATTTCACTCGTGGAATAGTTCTATTAAATACCATTCGTGATTTGGAAATTCTGTGATAAATACCCTTCTCGCTTCGCGTGTCGAGAATTTATCGACAATTTCCAAAGCACTCGTGGTATTTTCTAGGATAAGAAAAATAGGTTAATGATTTTTTTGAACGGTTGCTACAGCTGTGGAATAATTATGTATTGTTTATGTAATTGTTGTTGTTGGCTATGGATCATTTTCCATTGATGCTCGGTCTGTTGGAGGTTTTGTTTTTGACTTTCTTCTAATTGTTGCTGGACGAAAGAAGTGTACTCTGCCGTTCCCATGCTTATTTATACATCTGCATTAGAATTATTTAACACTTCTTGAACCTTTTTATTTGCTTCCTTTATTGAGTATGGACTTTGTAACATTAACACTGTGATATGTGAATGCCAGTATTATTATTATTATCACAAATTACTTCGTTGGCCACTGGGTAGTGCTCTGACCAAGACCAAAGCATAAACGATTACTCACTAACTGATCGTACTTATTGAATGTTGTATTTAGCACTTCGCAAAGAAACTAAATGAATGTTCGTCAGTCATTTCATTACACTCGACACTCTTAAGAATAGTACAGTGTATTTTGACGAAGTTCTTGTCAAAACGTCACTAAACTTCTTTAGTCTCTGGGTCTAAAGAAACTATGGACACTTCTGATATTGCCGGAGGGTGCTTAGTTTTCTTTCAGTTCCCGCGCACGTTATTAGCAATATAAAGATTCCATGTGTAATTATGGTATTTGTGATAATTGTGGTTTCTATAAAGAAGAAAACAACCATAAAATACAGATCATACATTCACTAGGTATATAAAATTCAGGATTAAATTTAGGAGTGAATATCGAATACACAATATATTAAATGTCAAAGATGTCATAGCACACGCCCTTTCGCGCATTAATTGCGTTTTATAAACATACATATTATTCCCCTTCTGGGAACGTATCGACAGAAACGTTGCACGTGGTCGCGTTCCATTGCAGAATATCTAGTTCCATTGCCACTTATCTCTGGAAAATTCTTCCGCCGTTGAGTTGAGGTTGGTATTAACAGCGACAATTACATTAATATCAATAAATATTGTAGCAAACAATTTGAGACCAAATCACGGTATCGTAAACGTCGGTATGTAAATAAAGAAATATTTTAACGAACGTGTCATGATCATTTTCATACATTTTAATGTAATATCCAAGGCAAACTTACACCATAGTCTGCTCTCTGTCAATAACAACTTAAGATAATTGAAATATACCAAGAGTCGAGTCTATAATAATTATTTTAAAATATACATTAGATGTGCTTATTTTTCTTTCTTCATTTCTTTTTTCTTCTCCCTACAGGGATTAGGCCTGCGTCACTTTCGGCTTCTCAACCCATCTTCTTCTCGCACTCCCAGAATTTCTATTGTCTCCAGGTTTTATTTATTTATTTATTTATTTATTTATTTATTTATTTATTTATTTATTTATTTATTTATTTATTTATTTATTTATTTATTTATTTATTTATTTATTTATTTATTTATTTATTTATTTATTTATTTATTTATTTATTTATTTATTTATTTATTTATTTATTTATTTATTTATTTATTTATTTATTTATTTATTTATTTATTTATTTATTTATTTATTAACATACAGGCTAAATAGCCCAAATAATATACAAGAGTTAAGTATACAGTAAATATTACAATTGAGAGTCGCATATGTTGTATGATTTTAATGTAATGAAATTTGTTTAATATAGATAATTTCGCATGTTTTTTGAATACATAAATTGATGACGATTCAAGCGCAGGACATGTCACGTTGTTACATAATCGAGAAAGTCTGGGTATTGGTGAATAGTATCCATAAGATGTGTTAAAATGTTGGACATTCAGTATACGATTTTCTCTCAGTGTATAAAATGACGTATTGAATTCGAACATTGATTGTAATTCGTTACAGGTGATGTTGTTGTTAATGATGTTGTATAACATACAGGCATCTGTATAAATTCTGAATGATTCAAGTGTACTAAGTTTAGTTATTTTAGCTATTTCCCGATAGTCATGATCCAGCGATGGGTTTCGTATTTTTGCTTTGAAAGCTGCGTATTTAAAAAAATTGTGCTGGACTTTTTCAATTCGTTCAATATTTTTAGTAAAATGTGGAGTCCAAATCGTGGATGCATACATCAAAGTTGGTTTGATAAGAGTATTATACAATGATACCAAGGTCTCGATTTTAGAAAAAATAGAACTGTGTCTCTTAACAAATCCTAACATTTTTAGACTTTTATTTACAATGTAATCGATGTGTGGGTTGAAGTTTAGTTTCGAGTCTAAAATAACTCCTAAATCTTTAATATGATTAACATGTTCTATATCAACTGTTGCTATGTTATAATTAAATTTAATTGCATGTTTTTTTCTATAGATACTTAAAATTTTACATTTATCGATGTTAAGATTCATAAAGTTGTTTTTACACCAGTCAGATAAGCTATCTAGATCTTTTTGCAAAAGAACACAATCCGTAACATCACTTATTATTCTATAAAATTTACAATCATCTGCGTAAAGTAAAAATTTGCTATCAGAAAAAGATACATTTATGTCGTTGATAAAGATCAGAAATAATATTGGCCCTAAATGTGAACCTTGTGGTACACCTGAGGTAACATTTATTTTTTTTTGATATAAAGTTTTTATATTTTACATATTGTATTCTATTTGACAAGTATGATTCGAACCATTCAATTAGGGGTTCTGTGATTCCAATGTTTTTGAGTTTTTGAATTAGTAAAGGAATATGTACTTTATCGAACGCTTTGGAAAAATCTGTGAATATTACATCAATTTGTGAACCATTTTCGAGTGAATTATATAAATCTTGAGTAAGTATCATTAAATTTGTTGTGGTTGATTTACCGTTTAAAAAGCCATGCTGTTCACTAATTATAAATTGATTAATATAAGGTTTAATTTTAGATGTAAGAATAGACTCAAAAACTTTAGGAATCACATTCAATATGGATATCGGTCTATAATTATTAACTGATGATTTGTCGCCTGATTTGTGGATAGGTGTAATATAACTTTCTTTCCACACGCTAGGAAAAATGCCTTCATTCAGGGACTTACGGAATAATTTGTAAATTGGTATATAGAGGGCTTCAGAGCATTTTTTCAAAAATATCGAAGGAATACCGTCTGGTCCGGAGCTTTTGGTCTCTTTCAAAGCACGCAATACTTTTAGAACATCATCTGGTGCAATATTTAAGTCATCAATGGAAAAATTAGGAGAATTCTCAGATTTTTCAGTATCTATATCAACAACACCAATAGAATGATTACGACAGTAAGTTGACTGAAAATAATCTGCAAGTAGATTTACTCCTTCGAAACCGTTATCTGAGGTTATATCGTTGTAAGATAATGATTTTGGCAATCCATAATCAGATTTATTATTATTTACGAATTTGTAGAAAGATTTAGGATCATTTTTTATATTATCTTCTGTTTTTCGTACGTAATTTTTGAAGCATGTTCTTTGTAAATTTTTAGTAGTAGACCTCAACTTAGAAAATATTGAATAATTATTGACAGAATCAACGTTGGATTTATATAATTTGTGGAAGTAATGTTTAGCTTTTATTTTTTCTTTCAATTCTTTACTATACCAAACAGGGTATTTAGATGTATATGTAACTTTCAGTGGAATGTTTTGTTTGATTATGATTTCAAGTGTTTGGTAAAATAAATTAATTGAATCATTTAAATTGTTAACATCAATAAAATTCCAAGATATTGCTTTTAATTGATCTATTATCAGGGGATAATCAGCGTTACTAAAATTGTATGATTGAAAATCGTAATCTAGTTTTGATGTTTCATTTACATATGGTATTTCACATAAAAGTGGTGGATGATAATTATCAATAGGTAACAATGGTTCAATAGATAATGATATATTTAGAATTTCGATATTAGAAAAGAATAAATCTAGAGTGTTTCCAGTTGAATTTTTGAAAGTATTATGTTGATACATATTATATAGACTAAATGAGTCAGAGATAGCTAAAGCGCAATCATAATTTGAAGGAATACAATTTGGATTGTTAGGATTAACCGCAACACCATGATCATCATTTATCCAATTTACGTCAGGGAGGTTGTAATCGCCAGCAATAAAAATATCATGTTTTGAACTATCCAAAATTTTTTCAACATCTTCAATATGTTTATAATATAAATTAACCGGAGCTCTAGGGTGAAGATAAACTGAACCTACAATAATTTCCCTATTGCCGACGTTTACATTAACAAATAGTTGTTCTATATCGTTGTTAATCAATGTTATTCTTGAGCTAAACATTATCTTGTTTACCGCAATTAAAATGCCTCCTCCTCTTGTGTAGTTACTCGTCAATGGGCTTCTATCTTTGCGATAGATGTTGAAGTTTGACAGGTTGAGTTCAGCATCGAAGAATTCGCTGTTGAGCCAGGTTTCGGTTAGGATGATGATGTCCGGGTTCTCTGATGAATGTTGGATATTCATCAGTTGGTGAAGTTTGGTGCGGAGGCCTCTTACATTTTGGTAGATGATGTTGACTGGGTTGCTTGGGATTGCGTCATTCCCTTTTTTGATTTGGATTGTGGTTTATTAATTATTTTGGGAAAACCATTTATGTACTTAATGATTTTTGTTGGTATACCTTCTTCTCGATTTAGACGTTCAACCTCTGAGTTAAGAAACTTTAAGTGATTTCGTTGTTGCTGTGTTTTATCAGATGAGAATTGAATTGGTCCAGTGTAAAGTTCCTTACGTTTTAAAATATTTAAAACTTGTGAAGAATCTTTCAGAACTATTCTAAGTGGACGAGGTTTGGTTATGGTGTCTGTTTGTTTGCCTAATCTAGTTGTCATAACAATGTCCGGGCATACCTCGTTGAATGACTTGAAGATTTTTGTAGCCTCATTGCGGTCATCTTCTTGACGTTTTGTAGCAACATCTTGGGTTGATTCCTTGACGTTGTGGAGGATAATATTTTTTGATTTCAGTTGTCTTATCGAGAGTTCCTCGATTGCATTCTCAATTACTGCTGTGTGACCTTGATTCTCCAATGTGTTTGCTTCAGATTTATTTTTGGTAATCATTTCTGTGAGCTTAGTTATTTCAGCTTTCATTGATGTTATTGAAGAGAGAACTTCTGGTAGAATACTCATGCCTTTTTCGCAGGCCAGGCAGAAAAATTTCATACGCCGTTTACTTTTTAATTCAAAACATCTTTGTTCGGTTGTACAGATATCCGAGCAAATGTAATGACTAGTTGCTTTGCAACTGTCACATGTTGCAAATTTTGTATCAGTTATCTTCTCACTGCAAACTGTACAGGTGTTATTTTCTTCCTCGTCATCTTGGATCCTTTGAGTTTCTTTGTTGGACATTTTCAAATTAGTATTTGTGTTCTCACAAATCTTCAACCACAAACCGGCTTTACAATTTACGCACTTCTAATCAAAGTATAACCAAGCACTACAACACGCCGCGCACACCAAATATATTTCACTTTGCGATAGATTAATATATAATTAATAAGATATTATAAGATTTATAAGATAATTTATAATATAATAAGATATAATTTCATTTCATGAGACGCAAGGCAGAATAGTGTTCTGTAACCGCCACAGCGCCAGACCGTTGAAAAAAGATATTAGCGATTTAATTACTAAAATAGTTTATTTCTAGTTTGCCTAATGTTTATCCTGGTTCATATTACTTAATTAGTGCACTCTGCAAAATATTTATCACGACAAATATCAATTGACTATATATTAGTGATGAAAATACGGAGCTACCTTTGTATACTCTCTACACGGCCGCCATCTTACAATTACAGGTTTATTACGTAATGCTAGTTTGAGTAATGCAATATGTCTTTTTTCGACATGTTTATGCCGTTTGTTTCTGTTAACTTCGATCCGGGATCCGATAAGGAAGAAGAAGATATTTAGTTATGTCCTTTCGTCGTCGCTTGTCGAATCTTTAACATCATTTTACAGACACCACAAACACCATTTCTGAGGCCTATACTCTTAAACAGAATATCTTCATATTCTGGATATTCTCACGAAAGATTAGATATGCAAAATTAAAATAAATTATCCCCTTAAATGCGTTATATCAATTTTTAATTATAATTGTATTATTTCTTCTATACGTAAAATTATACACAATTGTAAGAATTATAAGACATTTTTATGTTACCTTCAAACGTAGTAACAGAAAAGCGGAAAACGTGTCTTTCGAAGCAAAAAACGGTAGCATCAGGTTGTATTTTTAGCCAACAGAAAATATGGTGACCAATAGTTCTAAGTGCTTCAAAGAGTTTTATATGGACACACACGTCCCCTATATATAGTAATTCAAGCCCGTTGTGCATATCTCAGAAGCGAATTGCGTTAAAAAAATCAAGCTCACGTTTGATATAGCAATAATGAAAATAGAATAGCCTTCCAGGCATCAAAAAGTCAATCAGTACTGTTGTACAACTTTCTTCTGTATTCAGTCAAATAATATTTTAAATTTGCATTCTAAAAACTGTCAACGAACTTTATAAAAAAAGTTGAAATTACGTGTAATTGGTAAGTTACTTACCCTACAATACACAAAATAGAACCAAATACATAGAATAGTTTTGCGTTACAGTATTTTATAAGATTATAAACTCGTTTCAAGAAAAAAATACTCACAATTCCAGAAATTTTTCACACAAAACGATAAAGAACAGAAGGCAGGCTTCAAAAGTGTGCTTCAAAAATATTACAAATCAAATGAGTTTTAATTCTCTATTTAGTCAGACCTTTTGAACTGTAACTCTGGAGATTGTGTGTATTCCAGGGTCTTCCCACAATTTGCCTTAATAAATTGCTTTACTGAGTTCCCAGGACACCCTTTCTAATGAAGCACTTTACCGGGGCCACCTGGCAAAGGACGTAATAACTCACTTTACGTCGGCAAAGAGAGATTACTCCACCTTCGGCATCGCGCGACCGCACAGTTTACGTCCTTCCACGAGCGTCGATGCTGATGACGTAGCTCTTCGAATATTCTGAGGAGAAGCGAACAGTTCTAAAATTATGAATGATCAAAGAATTAAAAGGACGGAGTATGGTCTACCATTATAATTATGCGAAAACTTTAAGCAAAATATAATTTAATGAGAAATGTCAAATAGAAAGTAAAATTATAATCGGGCTACTAACAAATTATCATGATCACATTCTATTTACATGCAAAATCATATTAATACAGCAGAACCTGTCTAAGGCGGAACCTGGATAAGACGGAAACCAGTCTTTGCCAGAAAAATCTCGGAACAAGCCATTTTACAATGCAAAGTATACTGGGTAAGCCCGAAATTTACCTAATGCGAAAATGGAAATACTTTTTTGTACAGCGATGTGAAAAATTCTGGATAAGATGAAAAAATATTGTTTTAAAATTAAACATAGTCTTGTAAGTATGGTGACATCGGGCCACGAGACACTCAGAGCTGTGCTCGTCCATTTGCTTTCTCATCTACCTTCGTCCGAACATCGTAATTCCCATGCTACTCGTGCGGAACTGCGTACACTGTTAATAGCAGTGATTTTCACGACCCCGTGTCAAGGAAGGAGACGAGCAGAGCGAATCTTCCTCGGTTCTTGTAATGCGTGCTTTGGGTTCAGTAAGCTAAAAGTTTATTATGGTTCAATTCGAGGAGTTGCAGGTGTTGTGTTACTGAAGAGCTTATGATGCCAGTTGGTAAATTGAAAACTTGAACTCTTGGTGAGAAAATTAGACTAATTGAAGAATTCGAACAAAGCAATAGTTCTGTCAAGACTTTGATGAGGAAATTTAAATTTGGGAAAACTCAAGTGTATGGCATCTTAAAAAATAAAACAACCAAAAATGAGTGGTTAAAAACAATATTTTATCGGTGGTTGCCACAATTTTACGAGGATCTAGGCAAATATTCGAAGCCTACATCATTAGATAAATACAACTGTTCCCTCAAACATTTAAGAAAATATTTCTATTACTTTTTATCTAGTTTTTTGTTTCATTAAACTTCGTGTTGCGTTTTTGAATGACGTTTTCTTTGTCTTCTCAGCGACGTCTTCCATTCTTAGAAATGTATTATTTAGACGAAATAAACTACTCCTACAACATATTCCATCGTTAAACGATTGCGTTTTCTGAATTGTCAGATTTCATTGCAAACCTAAATAAGCCGAAAACCTTCACAAGACTGAAGATTAAAGTTGGACTCAAACAATTCCGGTTTCGACAGATTTTACTGTACTTCCCGTCCTGATCAACTTATTTCACGCAGCCACAGAAGCGTTAATGTGCATAATAGTATTGCTGGTAACAGGGATATGCCTAGGCGAGCATTATGAATAGCTATTAACATACCTAGGAATGTTATGAGTGTTATTACTGCCGATGCTAAAAGTTAAAAATTGAGGCGGAGCGTAGCGGAGCCGAGATTTAAAATTCGGACGAGGCAGTAATAACAGTGAAATATTTCGTGGTATGTTCAGCGTTTTATCGGTCACCACAAAATCCCAATTTTTTGAGAAAATTTACGACATGATTGCGATATGAAACACGTGAATTCTGTTGTTGCAGCACGATAATCGATAATGTTGGGTATTGCTTGCTATATATCTATTTCAACAATACACTTGTATACCGAGGCTCGAGGAAGTTGTACGCTGAAAATTTGTCTGTACCTCAAGAAATTTTGGATGCAGCTGCGGAAGCCACGCGAGATTTAATCCCTCAATGCACGATACGAGAAGGCATACGAAGAATTTAAAACTTTGCAGTTACAGAATCACGAATCCTTGATTACAGAAGATGTAATGCTTGCGTACTTTAAGAACTTGGTAACGTAATTTACACTTATTCCTTTTGTAAAGACAAACCTTTGTCTTACGCTTTGTTTTTACAGTCACAGGTACATAAGCCAACCTCATTATGGGTATATTATTCTGTGCTGAGATGCACAGTAGGTATAAATGAAAATGTGAACTTGATGGTTGTTTGTTTACGTTGCTATGGTTGTTAAAACCCGTTGCTAAGGATTTTAAATTTCTTAACCTACAGGTAGGTACGAGTGCACTTGACAAACTTATAGTGTTGCATGTTAACAAGGGTTAGAGACGCATGTGACCGATAAACCCGGGACTCAAATGTTGCGTAGAGCGCCGAAGGTCTCAAAAGGTTGCGAACGGCAGTCACGCACCCGCGGGGAACTGGCGAGCGCGAAGGGACAATTGACAAATTTCGTTGCCAAATACGTGTGGGTGCAACTTCCTCTCATTCTTATTTCGTGAACTACCAATTTCTGTAGTTTCACAACATCTTTGATTCGAAAATGTATTTTTAAAGAAGACGATGATAAGTGTCGGTTGTCATCGTGGCTGGAAAGCATCCACTCATTTCCCAGATAAATGAGAATTCGAGGGGTTGGGTGAAATTGGACCTGGATCAATGAGGGCTGCTCTTTCATTTAACCGCTTTATTTGAATTTGCGGGGAAGGTAAATGGTAGTTCAGATTAACCGCCATGAATGAATTCGTTGAAAATCCAAACAAAAACGAAGAATCGTAACACATTTGATGAAATACATACTAGATATAGAAGAGCGCTTGGAATTATTCCCAATGAAATCATGGTAGAATATCGCAATATCGGTACAATTTCAGACATTCCAGAAATTTATGAATGTGTTAAATGTAAATTTTCATTTCACTATACTACTTTCAGCTTCATGTTAAAGTTCCATCCCCATATCATTCCATATTATCTTCGTTTTGCACCTATCCATTTCCCTAGGTAAAGACGGTTTAAAAAACGTTCCTGAGGCATATGGTCGTCCCCTAGAGGCGAAATTTGGGGCAAGGTTTTGGGCGGTATGACCCGATTGCTGGGTTGGCGGTCCGCACGGGGGCGGGGCGCCCACGTGAGGTGCGGGAGCTCATTTTTGCCATTTGAACGTACCTCGGCGCAGCGGTTGCGCAGCTCCATTGTGCGGCGGCCTCAATGCCACGCTATTAATTAAGCGCAGAGTGACCGCGCCGCCCCTCCCGCAGCTGCCACCCACGCGCTCATTCATGTTTGTGCCGCTGTCCGCCGCTCGCCCACCTCGCGGAATCTGGCCACGGAATGTGACGTCCCCGCGCCGCCCCTAGTCGCCCCTCCCGTCGCCCCCGCGTCGCCCCCGCGCCGCCCCCGCGCCGCCCCCGCGCCGCCCCCGCGCCGCCCCCGCGCCGCCCCCGCGCCGCCCCGCGCCGCCCCCGCGCCGCCCCCGCGCCGCCTCCGCGCCGCCCCTGCTCCGCCGCCTCCGCGACGCCCCTGCTCCGCCGCCGCGCCGCCCCCGCGCCGCGCCCTCGCCGCCCCCTCGCCACTCCCTCGCCGCCCCTGCGCCGCTCCCGCGCCGCTCCCGCGCCGCTCCCGCGCCGCCCCCGCGCCGCCCCCGCGCCGCCCCCGCGCTGCTCCCGCGCTGCCCCCGCGCCGCCCCCGCGCTGCCCCCGCGCCGCTCCCGCGCCGCCCCCTCCGCCCCCGCGCCTCCTACCCTCCCAATGCTGCCCCGGCCACATCAGCAACACCTCCGCCTCCGCCGCCCCCGCGCCGATCGAAGCGCAAACATTGGTCGGTCCACGAGGAAGCCTCGGTCGCGGCAGACAAAAGATCAACGTGGCGGCGGCGGAAGCGCGTCCGAAATTTGTGCTCACTCGCACCACCTAACAAAGGGGTCGAGCACCACGCCCACTTGCGCCACCGCAGATTCGGCCGCCACGCCCTCATGTTTCTTCTCTCGCGCCGATTGCCCACGCACGCGTCTCGCGAATGCCTCGCGCATGTCTCGCGGCATGTCTCGCGCATGTCTCGCGCATGTCTCGCGCATGTCTCGCGGCATGTCTCGCGGCATGTCTCGCGCTTTAGTGGCTCATGTGGTCCAGAGGCCGGCCGCGTGTGTTGTCGTCGCACTTCCACATGGTTTGGCGGAGCGAGTACTTAAACCCAAAGGCGCTCATTGTCGCCATCATGATGAGTGTTGTAGCGGCGGTAATTACCGTCATCTTTGACCATGACCACCATCGTACTCCACATGCCACCATACTACATTATGAAGACAAGTTTCACCACGACAGCAAATACCGTCATCATCATCGCACGACTACTATCACCGGCTGAGAGGACTCAGCGGCAACTTTTGTCACCGCTGCAACGACGTTGGCCGAGATGCTCTAGGATTTGAGACCAAAAGTTGGCGGATTATCTGCACTGACTCTATGTATCTTGGTCGAGTTCAATCGCTTTCTGGAGGACAATTTTAGCGGCTGGCTGGTCGATAGTTTTGGCATGTATTGGTGAACTAATACATTCGAGAACCCTAACAAACGTGCTGTTGACAGCGTACAATCTTTCATCTTTGTTGCCTTACACCCATCTTTAGACGTACATACACTTCACTATACTACACTACCACACACATCAGTATACTAGTAAATGGTAGCTATGGTTGCTTAGTTTGTCCCTGCTACATGTTGTGTTGATAGGGATGGGGAAAGCCCGGTAGGAGAAAATAAAAGACACAAATCAACGTGCAGGTCCTTGCGTTCCAGAGAAGCAGGGCTCTCTGCCATCTCGTCGCTATGAGATGCATTACACTCACGGGAATGATGGCACAGTAGTTAACGTACTCGAAAACGATGAATACTGACTCAGTCATGCCACAATCAATATCACCACCACTACCTCAACCAACTTAACAAACACAAATACCACTATCATCCCTTCTACCATCACTACTATTTCTATTTACACACCCGTCGTTCAATTAGTATTGCCACTCCAACCACCATACCCTCATATCCTACTCCTGCACTCTGCATCTGTATCTTGCATGCCGGGAGGTAGAACCGTTCGTATGTACCTTTTCGCGGCATCGGCGCTCAGCCTGAACACTAAACTGCTGCCCGCCCCGGCCATCCCGCCGCTCTCCCTCCACCCCTCCCCCGGGCCACCGCCCAGCCCCAACCCTCTTCGCGGGAGCTCTCAGCCAAATGACGGCAGCTTCGTTTGGCTTCCGCTTGGCAAAAACCGCTCTCGTGGGTGGACGTTAAAGAAGCGCTACTTCTCAAACCTACCACATCAAATTCAAATTATTCAAATTATCAACTGTACCAGCATATACCTTCAAAATCAGCTGCTATTGAGAACTTATTGAAACGGTACCTGTAATCTCTAGTGAATGAGTTGCACTTTGCATGACTGTTTTCCCCTGAATACAACGCACGAACAAACAAAATGAAATCGTAACCTCATATTCGACCTTTCCCCCTCCCAGTTATTGAGATGAGCTGTTAATTAGGATCTGTAGTGCAATAAGGATATAATTGTGCAAGCATATTTCATTTAATTATTATTTATATAACATTAAATTAAATAGAGTTTATATCGCTCAGGAGAATTACATCCCTCGGGATATTGAGCTCGTGACCTAAACTTTCTGCATTGTGCATTAAGCTCGGTTAAATCCCCTGTCGTATATTGATTTCGACAAAATGACATTGGAATTTTACTTAGTTGCGGGTACAGTGTACTTAAAATGTCACCAGCGCATTGTTATTCATAATGAAGTGTATTGAACATGTTGATTAAACAAGTAGTACCCCAACACCACATATTTTCTTGCATTATTTGTACGTTTTGTAATTTTGAGAGATTCAGGGAGTTCAAGGAAAATGGAACCTACGTGATTTTTAAGTGTTCTTTGCTCTCCCCGAGGAAAAAAGTTAAAGAAAAAATTGAAGTGGTTCTAAGAAAAAAAAAGTTTTTTATATGCTTCTATCAGATTAGATGCGGACAGTACTCGCCTGACCGCTGTGGTGTGCGGATCGTGCCCGCAGCTCCGTAGTGTCTTACCTTGCTCGCTCGCGAGGGCGCCAAGATAAGGAAAAGTCTAGCGATAATAACCAGTGCGCACTAGCTCTAAGTGAACAGTTACAGTTGTGAAGCATAACGGTGTTTCATCCTCTTCATATTCAAATCAACCTAACAAAAGATAACATATACTAAAACTCAGTCGATTACCGAAGTATTTTCGGGTAGGATCAGTAGCATGTAGTGCGATTGCATGCTACTGACACCCGGGAAGCTGTTTACGTCAAGAAATGTCATCCGAAGAATCAACAGGCAGCGACAGCAACGGCATGAATCATGATTCATCTGCTCCCGTCAACCTGACGCAGAATGTATGGCAAATATACACACCAGCTCGGTCAAAAAGGCCGAACCCTGACGTCCTCGACCCTGATGCTAATAGAAGGGTAAGGCAAAAGACAGCGTCTTGCGATAGTAATACAGTTCCCACCAAGAATCAATTCAGTGCTCTTGATATAGAAGGCACAACAGAAAACAATGAGGAAACCTTTCCAAAAACCACTGTACCTCCAATTTTCGTGCCAAATGTGAATAATGTTCCAGCTATGATAAAGTATTTAAAGGAAGCCTTAAAAACAGAAGATTTCGAAATAAAATCTCTAGCAAACAACAAAATTAAAATAACGCCGAAAACTCCTAATACCTATAGGGAAATAATAAAACATTTATCAGCCAACAGTCACGTATACTATACATACCAGTTGAAACAAGAACGTGCGTATAGAGTTGTCTTGCGACACATACATCATACGGTAGATGTAAAAGATATCAAGGCTGCGCTTCTGGAAAGGGACCACAAAGTTAGAAACATTATAAATGTCCGCCACAGACTAACTAAATCACCTCTGCCTCTATTTTTTGTAGACCTTGAGCCCAAACCTAACAACAAAGAAGTGTTCAAAATTAACCGACTGTTAAATTGTGTTGTTGCTTTCGAACCACCACGCCTGAAACGCGAGATAGTACAATGCAAAAACTGTCAGAGATATGAACATACCAGATCGTACTGTGCATACCCGTATAGGTGTGTTAAATGTGGAAAAGAACACGACCCAGATAAGTGTTTAAAAGAAAAGCAAAATCAACCGACTTGTGCTCTGTGTGAAGGCAATCATCCCGCTAACTACAAAGGTTGCAAAGTATACCAAGAAATACTAAAAAGGAAAGGGTACAACAACTCAAGTAAACACAGAATGTTTCAACAAGAGATGCATGTGCAGACACAAAACAGCAACATTGAAACTACTTATTCTCACGAAAACTCAAGAAGCAGACATGTAAATGCAGGAACATGGGCCGATGTTGCGCGATCAAAGCCTGTAGAAAGACATGAACACAACGACGATAGCCATTCCATTATGAAAATTATACAGCACTCCTTTGAGAGGTTTGAAAACATACTAATGCAGCAAAGTCAACAAATAAACTCTCTCATTAACCTCATAACGTCGCTTGCCTCCAAACTATCTAATGCCTAAATTCCTTCGCATTGCAGCTTGGAACGCCAACGGCTTGGCAAATCATCGCCAAGAAATCGAAATATTTCTCAACGAAAACAAAATAGACATGCTACTCATCTCTGAATCTCACTTCACAGAAAGAAGCTACTTTAAACTGAAGAACTACACTTTATACGATACTAAACACCCTAGTGGCAATGCCCATGGTGGCACAGCAATATTAATAAAAAGCACTATAAAACATCAAGAACAGGAAGCTGTACAGGAACAGGATATTCAAGCAACGACTGTACAAATTATGGACTGGAGTGGACCAATTACCATCAGTGCAATTTACTGCCCTCCAAGATTCAAAATAGACAAACAACGATTTGAAACCTATTTTAAGTCTCTAGGAAATAGGTACATGGTGGGAGGAGATTACAATGCCAAACACACGGAATGGGGATCCAGGCTCATCACCCCAAAAGGGAGAGAACTGCTGAAAGCAGCTACCTCACTTTAGCTAGAAACCATTTCTACAGGAGAACCTACCTACTGGCCTACCGACCTAACAAAAACGCCAGATGTAATTGATATATTCATAACAAAAGGAATCCCATCCACTAACTGTATCATAGAATCTTCCCACGAACTGTCCTCAGACCACACTCCAATAATTATCACAGTTGGCAACAAAATTATTCTACAATCCTCTCCCGCGTCACTAACGAACAGAAAGACAAACTGGAACTTGTATAGAAAACAGATATCTATGAAAACAAACATCCGATTACCACTAAAATCAGCTGACCACATAGACGAAGCAACTGAGTATATAATACAAAATATTCAAGAAGCAGCTTGGACCGCTACACCGCATCTTCACTACACCCAAGGCTGCGCGAAATATCCAAAAGTTCTTTTGAACAAAATAGCCGAGAAAAGAAGACTAAGAAGAATCTGGCATACTTCAAAATATCCTGAAGACCGTACCAACTACAACAGAGCAACTAGGCAACTAAAACGCCTCCTAAACGAATTCAACAACAACAGGTTTGAAGATTTCATAACCAACCTTACCCCAACAGAAGATACCAATTACTCCTTATTTAAAGCCACAGGGAAGCTAAAAAAACCGACCAAATCAAATCCCCCAATCAGGGACGAAAACAAGTGTTGGGCAAGAAACCCCACAGAAAAAGCGTCTACCTTTGCCAAATTCTTTGCTAATGTATTCCAGACTCATCCCATTATAAATACTAACCAAGAGCAACAAATCAGAGATTATCTTAACTCCCCAAACCAAATGACTCTTCCAATCCCGCACTTCACTCCCAAAGAAATTACCAAAACCATAAACGCCTTATCAAACAAAAAAGCTCCTGGCTATGACTTAATTGCAACACCTCTTCTCAAAGAACTACCACGAAAAGGCAAGACTATAATTACTGCATTGTTCAACAGTATTATAAGAACAGGGCACTACCCGGAGCAATAGAAAGTAGCCCAAATTCAAGTTTTTCTCAAGCCTGGGAAACCTCCACATGAACCCTCCTCCTACCGTCCCATCAGTATACTTCCCATTCTATCCAAAGTATTTGAGAAACTTCTTCTATCAAGAATACGTCCTCACATTGCAACCAATAACCTAGTCTCTGATCATCAATTTGGTTTTAGAGAACAGCATTCTACCGTCGAACAAGTTAATAGAACCACCAACTACATTGAGAATTGCTTCCAAGAAAAGAAATACTGTTCAGCTGCCTTTCTAGACATTGCCCAAGCGTTTGACAAAGTCTGGCACGATGGACTCTTATTTAAACTCAAGAATTTTCTACCGTATCCCTTCTTCAACATTATCAGATCTTTTCTATCCCACCGCACCTTCCAAATCAAATATCAAAATGAATTATCTGAATTCCATCCAATCAAGGCCGGAGTACCACAAGGTAGTGTACTCGGCCCTATCCTATACCAGCTCTATACTACTGATATACCAAAATCAGATAAAACAACCATAGCCACTTTTGCAGATGATACAGCCATATTAGCTTCGGATGACGACCCTAATGACGCATCAAGACATTTACAAGAACATCTCACAATGATTGAAGATTGGGCCAAAAAGTGGAAAATAAAAATCAACGAAAATAAATCAGTCCATATAACCTTTACCCTGAGAAAAAACAAATGCCCTACTGTCCACATCAACAACAATCCAATAGTACAGGTGGAAAGTGTAAAATACTTGGGAATACATCTAGACAAACGGTTAACATGGAAGCATCACATCTTAGCCAAAAAAAAGTACCTTCAACTTCAAACAAGAAAACTATACTGGATACTAGGATACCACTCAAAACTATCACTGGAAAATAAATTGTTGATTTATAAAGCTATCATAATTCCAATATGGACCTACGGAATCCAAATCTGGGGCACAGCAAGCAAGAGTAATCTCTCGATCATACAGAGATTTCAATCCAAGACCCTAAGAATGATCGCGGCAGCACCATGGTTCATCACAAATGCAGCACTGCACAAGGACTTAAAAATGCCCACTGTCTTGGAAAGAATAGAATTTATCAGCTCAAACTATCTCCAGCGCCTTGAAAACCATCCAAACCACTTAGCCCTCAACATCCTAGACAATAGTGCAGATATCCATCGACTAACTAGAACCTCACCCCTACAACTCCCAACTAGATTCTCAACAAATAATTGAAACATTACCCTCAGGTAATAAACTATCCTACTTGCAGCCAACCCAAAATAATACTTGCTTTTTGTTATAGTATGAAGAAGTAGATGAAGAGTACCGGTGGGATACTTTCACTGGAAATCAATCATTGTCATAACAATTCTACAACAACATATTTACTTATTATTTTGTAAAAAAATAGATTGTAAATTTTTTGTTATAAATAAAAAAAATATGCTTCTATGCCTCAAGTAAAAATTATGTAAATACTACTCATATTTCAAACAATTGTACATGACCTTATTTAAAAATATATTTTCTTAGAACAGTTTTCGATAATGAACTAGTGGCGCTAAAACAGCACATACTTTCTTTCCATTAGTAATGGTTATGTAATACTATTTATACATTTTCTCTCCTATTTTTTTGGAAACCTTCATTTGAAATCGTAGAACATTTGATGAAAAAATAAGCAGTATGCGAGAGTGTAAAATAATTCGTAAATAAAGCAAATAATGTAATATTGTAATATTCTACAAATATATCATAGTATTCTTTTTTATTACCGCGAACGAAAAGAAGTCATTATCGCTTTCAGGTATCTGTGCGGCGTTACAACAATAGCTTACAGCAACCAACAATGCTCATCTATTCTTTTTCACACGCAAGGTAAATTATATCTAAAAAATAAGGGAAAATCGCAGGAAATCCTTTGTTTGACTTTTAACTGAATCAGAACCTCTCCGAATCCTTTTTACATGGCGAAATCTGTTTTATTCTGCGATCATTTGTTTTGATTTTATTAGAAAATTTATACAGCCTTACGTTAAGGGATCCATATACCTTTTTCCAAAGGGGGGTGGTTTCCTAAAACAATAATACAAAGCCAAAACAGACCACCAGAAAATAAGAATAAAAAATGTTTCAAAGGAAGAAAAAAACATGAGAAGATATAGACATGGAAAAAGAAGGCATAACCTACAACCGTCGAGCTGTCTAGAGCATTACATACTTTAAACCCATTTCCCAGAATATTGACATTTTGGTTGTCATTGGTAACTTGAAACATCATTTCTCCGGTTCTATGTAAGAGTATTTTTTTGTTATAATTCAGAAATATATAGCTAGTTCATGAACCAAATCTAAACATTGGAACCAATTATTTCACGAAGAAAATTTTATTTTTCAAATTATACTTTTTGATTTTTTTCATTTATCATTTTCTGTTATCGTGAGAAAAAAGAATTGAAGTAACATATATAGCAATTCTAATGTTATGTCACAGTTCAGGGCCCGGTAATAGCGCTTAAATATGTTAAGGCTTTTTGTCAAGAACCAGAAAACTAACAATATCCATTTCCAATTCACAGAACTTCGATTTCGGCCATTTTGATCCGGGAATATCAATTTTGGAGAAAATAGTCTAAACAGTTTCGACGCTAACGTTGGCCACACTAGGACAGAGAGAGATATAGACGCTGTACCGTTAACCGAGTTTCCGGTACCAAGAATACTCATGGATTTTGACTAGACGTGTCAGAGGAAGTAATTTACTAACACACGAAAAAATATCCATTTCCATATCTATAATGTCACTTTTTCTGACGAAAAATCGCCACTTTCTGCTACAGCATAACAGTACCTTTTATTTTTCAATCGGTTCTATTTAGTACGTAAGTGTGTAGTATGGAGAGAAAATAAAAAGGTAGCAGTGTGGACAACTATGAAGATAACTTCTCGCATAATATGGGACTTTTGTGGTTGTGTCATCTCGATAGGTGTTTTAACACACACCACCTGGCGACTGGGCCAATTCCAAGGCATCTAGGACCATGATATTACGGCTGCAGCCAAGGTAAGAAAATGGAGTTCCACGAAGAAATTAGGTGACCCCCTAGGACTAAATCTAAAGTATCGTTACAGAAGGACTTCTGTGATGTGACTGTTGCTTTTACTTTGTTGCATCAATTTTCATTGGAGGAGTAAGTTTCCGGAGTGACAAAAAATCGAAATCCTTCACAGTTGGTCGCAATAATAAGGTTCTTGCAACTCCCTTTATTCACTGGCATTGAATGATGTTCATCAACCCGACTGGCCGTAAGGAGCCAATATTCCTTGATCGGACATAGCGAACAAAATCGTGCCCTTTGAAATGGTTTCACTACGATACGAGGCCATTGTACCGTAAAAGGGTTTTTGACGCTTAATATTGTGACTTTTCTCTGCAATCATAATCGTAGGTTACAATTGCCGTATCCTTCACTGGATTTCGATGAACCATGTAATTTACAAAGATTAATAGGGGCTTGAAGAGTCCACGTCATTACAAAAAACGACAAAAAAAACATGAAACGAAATTAAACTGTGTGACGCGCTCGTTTCATTGCCAACTAGAGCACGAAAATGAAAAACACAAAGACGAAAAGAACATCGGGCAATACTACGGAAGAGCAGAGACCCTATTTACGTGCAAGGTTTTGTTCGTTTTTGAGAATAGAGAGGAACAGTAGCTAAAAAGTGCGTAACCAGAGGATATAAAATCTTCACCCAACAGTGCTGATGCAACCTCACTGCCGCAAATATTTTACAATACACAGTTTTTTTGCACTTCAAGTGTTTCTTGATTATCAGTAACAGGTTTTCAAACTACTTTCCTCTAGAAGACCGCGCTGCAATTTTAGGGATACTTTAAAGGAGTTACCATTAAAGGCGTAACATTTGTTTCTACTTCCGATTGTTTCCACAACTCGGGGATCAATCGAATTTGATTCCTCGGATATTTGTTATTCTCATTTCGACCCACTGCATTCTCTCAACCCATCAACATATGTCTTGAAGATTAAATTCACTTATTCCCAGAAATCGCACGTACGTACGCTCAGCCCGCCTGTATGAGAATCTTCAATTCCTCTGCTCGGTCTTATCTCTTATCAGAGTTATCTTTCCCTCTCAGTCGTTCTTTTATTACATCCTTTCATCATTTATTTTGTTTCTACAAAATAACGTTTACTACTACGTACTGATGTTCTGCGTGATACGAAAATCTATATTTCTCGTAAATCTATACTTTTGGTTCATTTTACTATGAAATACTATATTGTACTAAAATATTCATAGTGTATTTAGTTGAACCTGACGGTGTCTTTACAATTATTCAGCTTCCGTAGCTTGTCCATAATCATCAACATTGTACATTTGCAGCGCGCGTCCGGCCAGCGGTATTTAATCCCACTGCCTCCACAGACCTCGAGTTCCAAAGCGTGCGATTGCCCTGAGTGCGCGCGGCGCCAACTTTCTGGGAATTCTGATGCCTTTCCTAACCTCACTCACTCAAAATGTCAAACCGAATTTGACGTCGAGAAAATTATAAAAGTTTATCGTCAGATGTCGTTAGAGCAGCGCCGTATTTAATAGCGATTCGGTCGGTTTTTAATTTTTTATTGCTACCGGAAATGATATATTTGAAACATGTTTCTCGGCAATAATTTTTTAAACTAAAAGTTACAATAAGAAAATCCATGTTTTTATCTAGCTTTAGTTGATCAAAATTTACGATACAGCCTCGGGGACGCAGGAAATTGTTATAGAAAACAAATATGTCAATTTATATTTTAAAATTCTAAACTTAACTTTGGTATCGCTTTTTTAATTACATCAAATGTAATGCACAGTCTTCTTGAACTACTTATGATTGTGCACAACAGGTGCTTCTTCTTTACTTCTTTACTTACTTTACACACGATGCAGATTCTTTATACATTCCTCTACAAAATAGATAAACTGCCTCTGGCACATTCACATCTCAAAATATGAATAAACTATAGAAAACTTTGATTGTATTAGAAGAACCGATGCTGAAATTACAAATATTTATTGTTGAATTATATTACTATTAAAACAAATCGTTAATAATTAACCTACTAACGTATGGGTATTATTCTACAACATAATAACTGAAGTAACTCATTGTGAAGTGAAGCTGGCTTTTCATTTATACCATCATCTCTTAAATCGTTTCGTCCACTCTGCCCGCTCCTTCTCTTTCCTTGACTTAATTTTGTTTTCCAGCTTCCCCTGCTCCGATCGGCTCGGGGAATCAACTGATGTCACTGCAGTCCTTTTTACCGGGAGGTCCTACAGTTCGAGTTCTGACAACGACAGGATTTTTGCCACTAGTTAGATAGTTGGGTCGAATTCTGGCGATGTCTGGAGGAGAATTCTAGCGCTCGATGCTCCGGTTGGTAAGTTTCTTTAGTGTCTCCGATCCAAAACAGGCAACGTCGGAAGAGTTCCCTAATAGACGGGCCACGGACTGCGCGAGATCTATCCTTCCGCTTCCATGTCCTATCCTCACCCCTCACACACACTTACACTTACATGCACTATACTAACACACAGGTCGGGATACCAGTTGGAAACTTGGAGCTTGTGACAGATGGGGCAGTACTCTGATGGTGGGAGATACCTGGGGGCAAAAAAACCCAAGCCGACATGGAGGACGCCCCCGGATCTCACTATCGTACGGAAGAATAACCGTTTGTCATTTACCGTGACAAAAATATGTACTGCGCTTACGGTACCAATGGCCATAGCAGTTGTCGCGCCCGGAAACAGAATGAATCACTCAATCCGCAAGTTCCTCTCACCTGTATTCATTGGATAAAAGTAGTAGGTTTCTTAACAAGTGCTTGGATCACCTTGTTCATGTGTTTGCCTAGTCTAGTTTTTAAAACGTCATGCGCCAAACATACATGTTTCGCATACTCTTCGCGATGTTTCACGCACTCTTCGTAATATGTCGCTCACTATTAGTTCGAGAGAAAAAACAGCCGATTCTCATATTCAAAACAAGCTGAGAAACATTGTTTCGCGAGCGGCGTGTTAGAAAGACGTATTTTTGTAACAGTTTGAATGCAACCATTCCTATTTTCTTTCTTCAGACGTTCATACGTATTAGTGCGTGATTAGAAAAGGCTTCCCTGGATCAAACTTTTATTTGGAACAAACATAGTAATCATAGATACATACATATTTGTGTAGTAGATGATTATATTTTGAAGATTTTAAAAATATTGCAAGGCATTGACCATTCAAATAAGAATCATGTGATGTAACACACATCAAATTTAAAGTATCTGACGGAACAGGCGGAGACCACGTGTTTCTACTGTGCAGCCCGCGATAAAAGCCCAGAACGAGCAGACAGAAACATTTTCCACGTTAAGCGTGTCTGATTTGGGTAGATCCGTGGTCTTTTGTGGAAGGAAGCTCTTGATGATAGCTCCCGTGAAGCTGCCTCCCTCCCCCTCCTCCCAGCGGGCGGAGATACAGCTAGTCGGGGAGACAAGTGCTTCCCGTATAACCCTATTCCAATATGAGCATACTCGACTGTTAGAGAGTAGTACTAATTCACGCTAACAGGGTGCGCACGTGCGCGTGCACGGGCTGTGTGCTGGAAGGGATGACGACCTAATTTCCCAATAGCCAATTTAACGTATGGCGCAGATAAAGAGCAATGAAAACGATTGGAGAAAATGAAAGGGGTGACGCCATGCACAGGAGAGGGAAAATGGAGGCCTCGCGAAACCCAATATTAGTGAGGAGGGAAAGAAGATCATTTTTCACCTCTCGGAGAAGAACATTTTTTTCGCTGCGCTGTTCGGTTGCAGACTTTACTTTCAGTCAAACGCCGTTGTATTATTCTGATCCGGACGTAGATTTTGACGGAAACGACTCGGCGGACGACCCAGAAGTAACCTAGCGCCCACTAGTTTAAGGCAGTCGGCTCGTCCTATTTGCTTTGTCTCCGTCTTCAGCTGGCTGCCGATGGATGCTGAGTGGTGAGGAAATCGAGAATGCAGTAAATTGCTAACCTGTGCAAGATTATTGATTGAGAGCTGTAAAAGTAATGTAAAACCTGATGTATAAATAGCAAACTACTAAAGTCAGTGTCATAGAAATAGGTAAACTGACTAAACTAGCGTCAATGCGCATTGCCATTTTCGGCCCCTAATTTATATCAAAATTTCTAGTAGTATTAAATCTCTCATGGTACCAACTAAAAATATCTTTTATTTCATTACTATATTTCTGATTTCAACCTTAAGTGCGTGTGTGCGTGGGCGCGCGCGCGCGCGCGTGAGTGTGTGTGTGTGTGTGTGTGTGGGGTGTGTGTCGTAGGTGTTAGATGCCCTAATCCGTGGGTTTGCATTCATCCAAATTTTGGCATAGTCCGAATTTCCCTGAGCGTCTAGCCGGGCAAGCTAGCGACTCGCCGGCGATGGGCGGGTACGCATCACAATAAATAAATAAATTTTCGAAATTGTATTTCTTTTCACACGCAAATTCATCAATACATCTCTTTAAATATAATTCCGGCGCATTAGTAAAATAGGAATGAAGAAAATATTTAATAGATTGACATAAATTAAACGAAAAAAACTAGTCATAATAAGGAAGAAAGTCCTTTTTAATTTGTGAATACATTTAATACCGTAAATTAAAGATGACTGGTATCAAAAATATATTTTGCTAAAGATCGTTTCGATCGCGTAGCAATCATCTTCAAGAGCTTATATTAAAATTACAGAAATTATATCAGGAGGCGTCTTCAGCAGCATCCCCGCGTGTCACGAACCTTCGCCCGCACCCTATCCCTCTCCCGCACCCACCCGCTGCCGACTGACGTTCTGTTCTCGAAGACACAGTCTCTAAAAACCGCAGAATTCGGAAGGCCCGGAAGCTGCAAACTATGTACGACCCAGTTTGCTTACGCATCTGGCATACTATGTTTACATATTGTATATACCATTTGGTAATAAATTATACTTCATTTCTATAATTCTTGTATTACTGTAATTTTAATTTTAGCTCTGAGGATGGTCTCTACGCGATCGAAACGATCTTTAGCAAAATGAATTTTTGATACCAGACGTCTTTTAATTTACAGTATTTAATTATTAGAAGGTATCTACATCACCAGCGATCTAATTAATTAATTGTAAATACATTTTGTACAAAAACGGGTCTTCTGCATCTATCACGTGTCACGTATATCACGTAGGCATCCGTAAAATAAACGTAAAACTTCGGCTGATCTTCAGGCAAAACATCCTGTTACCACTTCTTTTTACTCCACAGATGTTATTTATTCGATGGAATTATGAAAAGCTCAAATTTATTCTCTAGCTCTCAAATCTCTTCTCATTCATTTATTTGCATTAAAAACACAGAATGTGTGTGAATCTTAGTATCTTTCCAATTTTGCCGTGTTTTGTCATTGTTATGCAATGTCATATTCATTAACAATGAAGCCATGATCAGTTCATTTGTAAAATCACTTTCTTGTCTATTTTCTTCGTGCGACGTTTTGAACTTTTCCTGTGTGAGTGTCACAGTGTTTGAATTTCAATTGCGTTATGTTTCCACAATTCTTACAACACTATATAGAATTTTAATAATTTAAAGTGTCTTGCAACACCAATATGTTATACCATTCAAGGTGTGTGATCCGTGCATTCTACGTATAAAATTCATGAGATTCAATTCTATAAAAAAATGTAAAATATTTCGGAGATGCATAACAAAGTTGACTGAATGTTTCGGAGCGAGTGTCGATCCGGCGTTGAAATCTTCCATGCGAGGCGAGCATCTCGTTGAAGCGGAGCTTATTTCTCCCTCGAGCTAAGCGCGCGGTGCTTGGCTGGACAAGCGGCCGCTCGTGTAGCTGCGCGAGCTCGTAATTAGAGTCGCCTGCGAGTCTTAACGCCTCCTTGCGCTTTTCGGCGTAAGCGCCAGCGCGTCTCGCTTGTTAATCTGCGTTGCCATCGATCAGGGTTGGCGAGGGTTGGGGGCAAACAGAAGAAGGAGCACACATGAGTATTGAGCGGTCACTCACGATTTGCATTTTTTAATATTATTTTTTGATATACACTATACTTCTTTGCAAACTGACTCGAGTAAAAATTTACGATATATGAAATAGAATTTCGAGATTCACTTTTTCCATGAAAGCCACACACTCTTTAACAAATATTCTTGATAAAAAATAATCTATTATATAGAGGTTGGTGTATAGATGTTTGCATGTGCTACAAAAACTTTGAAAACACTCTAGTGATTTAAATGGTATTCTTCCGCATCTAAAGTCACAGCCACTGGAGTGGTTGAAGTCGTAGGCTTTCGCAGCTAGAGTCACAGCCACTGGAGTGGTTGAAGTCATAGGCTTCCGCAGCTGAAGTCACAGCCACTGGAGTGGTTGAAGTCATAGGCTTCCGCAGCTGAAGTCACAGCCACTGGAGTGGTTGAAGTCGTAGGCTTCCCAAGCTGGAGTCACAGCCACTGCAGTTATAATTCCCAAATTTGGAACGAAGACTTTTTGAGCGATCAAGAATAAAATACAGCGTAACTGAAATTCGAAATGTTACCCCCAAGTAGGCTTTTTCACAACATTCAGTGAATTGCAATTCCAAATGCATTTAAACGACATTGTCGGGTAACGCGGGACGGGGGCAGGCTGGAACGGGACCGGTTGGAGCGGGGGTGACGAGTGGAGCGAATGGGCCGGAACGAGCAGGTGGAAAAAAAATGAGTGGGAGGAATGGACCGAGCGAAAGGAGGAGGTGGAGTAAAAGAGAGGCCCGAGCAGAAGGAACGGTCGTGCAAGGAAGAGCGGGAGAAGTGGGCGAAGCGAGAAGAGCCGGGGCGACGTACAGAGCGCAGCAGGATGCGGGAGGAGACCAGGCAGGACGACCAGCACAGGCCGGAAAGGGTGTGCGGGGCAGGCGACGCTGCTCGAAAGGTGATTGTGATAAATACCCGTGCAGTAGTCAGGGATCGGCTAGTAGGGTCATAAAACAAATGCCATTTGCGAATGGCCAATTGACATTACTTTAACTTTTGTGTTTCAATGTTGAAATCTAGATTATAGGATTTGCATACAGTTTCAGTTTTTTAGTTGGAGTAATTTAAAATGCCCATATTTCCAAATATTTTGTTTATCTATTTTCAATTAGTTTATCTCTTTTGTGCCCATTGCGGAGGGCCTGATAATTTCGTGCTGAGACCTTTCCTACGGCATTAAAAACCTTCCCTTGTATGTAGATGCATCCATGAGCATGATATCCGCTGTCCGGATGACGCCGCCTGAAGGCAGTGATAACGTCGTATCGGCCATATTGTTGTGGTCCTCGTCAAGTCTGAAGTGTTCTGAAGCGTCACCCTGACAGACAAGAACATTCGCATGACTCTGGCCGCAGAAGCCATTGATATTAGATGCGTCTATATACCGGTTTCAGTGTTTAACATCTAGCCTCTCACCCATAATTAAACACATATCTTGAAAACCATACATGTCAGCAAATTTCTATATTTATATCATTTTAAAATTAACATAACTTGTAACAGGTCTTTACATAAAGCACAGGATGCGAATCATTTGGGAGTTCGTATTACCCAGATTGAAAGTACGTGGGTCATTCAATGTTTAAATATACAAACATTTGTAGTGAAGGAAACGCTTAATACAGACGGCTGAAACTTTTGTGTTAGTTGAAAAGCTTGCAAGAAGTGTTATTCAGCGCATTAGTTGATATTTAAATAAACGTAACCCCTGAAGTAGTAGATAAAATGGGGTGTTCATTTGAAGAAAGTTTACTTTTATAAAATATATTGTACAATCTTCAGAAATATTATTTTGAATAAACAATCAATGCGGCAGTAGTTACATCAGCCGTTCGAGTTTGTACACATGGGTGGATAATTTTTCAAGAGGCTGCAAAAGCGTCTCCGACGAGTACAGCACGGAGCGTAAGGAATTGTGTCGACCTCGGCATTAGATCTCGCGTTGATTCTCAAATCTCAGTACGCCGACGACTTATATTTGAATAAATTGCTGAAAATGTTGAATAAATGTTGACATTACTCTTTCCATTATTAAAAACAAATTGAACTAGCATGATACTTGCACAAGATGGTTTAAATAGAGCTCACCTTTATCACAAACTCGAGAGATTTCGCATTTGCGCAGAATTTTAAAAAATGTTTCAATTTCTTAAGTGACGGATTTTCTGAAGGATTTTTAGTCCCACGATGAAACTTGATTACATTCCTTTGAGCAGGAGTCCAAACGATAAAACGTGCAATGGAAACACCCAGAATTGCCTTTTCGTAAGAAATTAGAAACGAAACCTTCCGCCAGTAAGGTCATGTTAACCATCTCTTGGAGTGCCCGCAGTCCGTTTTTCTAGAATTATTGCAAGGAGAAACGTACTATCAACAGCGTATACTGCTCAGAAAAGATTGAGATAAAAAAGAACCCCGCGTTGAACAGGAAATGTCTGGGATAGCAGAGAAAGGCGGGCTTCTTCTTCTTCTTCTTCTTCTTCTTCTTCTTCTTCTTCAGCCGATCCCATGCGGGACAACTGACCCTGGAAACTATAGGCAAAGTGGACTGGGAACTCTCACCACATCCTCCCCTGACATTGCCGCTTTAGATTCTTATATATTTGGTCCGATGAAATGACCTTTGCGATGCATCAAGTTCATCCACAACGAAGAGGTAACGAAAAAAATATGAAACTGGTTTCGATATCAGGGTAAAGAATTTCTTCGTTTATGAAGACTCGTAAGAAGATAGAAAAATGCAGAGAAGTCGGAAAGGATTACCGATAAGAAAAGTAGACAACAAATATATCGGTTTGTGCCTGTAAATTTTTGCCGTACAGGTATTTTTGTGTTTAAATATTAAAAGAACTCTCTCTCTCTCTCTCTCTCTCTATCGTACAGGAGTACTGATACACTCCTAATAGACTGCACATTGCGAACAGAGTAGTAGTACAGGGTAAACGTACAGTTGATTGTTTGATTACAAGGTGTGTGATGATGTTCCGCATTGATGTGTGTGTGTGTGTGTGTGTGTGTGTGTGCATACGTGTTTTGTGGAAGGGGAGCGGAGTGGAGAGAATGACATCGCTCTGTCATTGCTTTGTTTGTATACGTCTCCAGCATATACCGGTATTGATCGGAGAAACCACGGAAAACTACCTACGAGAGCAGCTGGCCTCTAGAACTTTCTCCCCAGACAGTCGTTAAATTCGACCCAGCTAAGAAGCTAGCGTTGAAAGTCCGCCACCAACCCGTAGGACTTCCCGGCCAGCGAGCTGCCGACGCAAGGACAATGCTGCTATTGAGCCACTGCAGCTGATACATACAGTAGATGAGGGCTATGATAAGTTAATTGCAGCCGATCCCAAGCATTGAATATACTCTCCTGACGAGAATTTCTCTTATATCACTGTCTACAAAACTACCTGCCTCAAGAGCTGTACCCCAGCACTCTCCAGTGCATCTTTCTTTGCTAGATAGTGTTTAAATGCTAATTTGTACCAACCACGAGTGCTCTCAAGTGTCTACTATGTTCTCTTAATTGGCAGAACACACATCTACAGGTTCTACTGGCTTACACATTAGAGTTTATTCGACACATCTTACTCTCAAGTTAATGTAGTATAACTATAGTGCTTCTGTAATGTATGAAGAGTAGCACACTTTAAATGCGTAAAAGTAAACGAGCAAGCGTAAAAGCAAGTATCAGCGCGATATTGAATGCCAACTTATGCGCACCGGTCACTTTCAAGAGAATTCAGCAAGCGTTCTAGCAAGATTTACCGCAAGATTGGAAGCAAGAGACAAGATTCATGTTAAAATGTTTCTGTATTGTTCTTTGAAAATCTGTATATCGTCGAATAAGAAATTAATCTCTACAATTGTAATTTTTTATTCATACACTGCTGTTCTTTCTGTTACCAGTTTCATTTATTATCATTTTGAATTGTGACGCTATTAATATTTAATATATGATATAAAACTTGTGCGCCTTAACGATATTTCCTTCGTTGCATTCTTCTTTTCTTTCTTCTGGGGTTAAAAAAGTAGAAATAACTCCAAGAGGCTAATTTATAATTGTTGTCTGATTCCAAAAAAATCAAAAGCACCAGTCTTACAGCCTTAATTTGCTTTCAAGAATAACATTCTTTTCGAAATTGCTGGAAATGAAATCAGTGGCAATTGACATTCCTCTTCAGAACGACGAATTTGATTACTCAATTCCAATGCAATTACACGAACAATGATTACGAACCGCGGTTCTATTGATGCTCGATAATTTTCTCCAGGAACAATTACACTGATTATGAAGGGAAAGGCCCTTTTAAAAATGCTTAAGTTTTAAATTTTTTCCCTCGTTTCATTAGAATTCGGAGGAAAAGAACAGAAAGTTCTGCTGCTAGTCTTTCAGCCGGGCTACTTTTAAGACGTAATGGTGGGATTTGTTCGGCAAATATATTGCAGTGAGCATACGAGAACCATTGATTTGAAGTTAAATGTTTTTATTATTGTAGAAATCTTATATATTTCAGTCTCAGACAGTTCATAATAATTGGTGGGCTTTTCAATACTTATCTCACAATTTATGTTTTTATTGAACGTTACATTTCCTATCTTCAGTTGATAAGTATTTTCACTAATTAAATGATACACGGAAATTTGATCACGCCTTTTAGATATTTGAATATGACATTACAGTGTTCAAATATTTCATTCCCAAATTCATGCAAATATTAAATATGTTATTATTTAATTGATGTTTTTGGACTCGCCAACTACTACGGTAACTAGTTCCATTAGTGTAGAGAGTGTTTTTGTACTTAGAGATGGCAGAGTTTATTTGAAAGTATACATAATAGATAAGTATATATAAAGTATTTGACATTTTTAATGAAATAATTAAATATAACTCACGTTATTTAGAAGTACTGAGAAGTATGTGTAATAATTTACTATCAGACCTGCAGACGAATCGAACCAATCGAAGCTGGCCACCTTCGTGGATGATAGTCTTCCAAGAGAGAATACGTCTCGTTGTGGGGGCTCAATGCAATGACGCTAATCAAGCCAAGCGCACCGATATCCACCGGGGCCCAAGCGCAACGCTGTAAAATGTATGTGAGGGGACTCAATCTCGCATCACCATATGCATAAAAATATTTACATTTGCAATCAAAAATCCTCATCCTTACCACTTCTAGGTTACACACGACCTCTACCAAACCGCATCCTCTCCACCACTGTCTCATCCCATCAACATTACAACACTACACCATTATTACCACCTTTCTCATCTTCAACTTCCCACCGCCTCCTTCACCAAATTTACCCCCTCACCGAAACCATCTTCAGCCCCTTACATCTCCTACCTTCTCTTCACCACCGACATCACTACCTACATTTTCACCACCAATACATCCCCATCACCCCCAACAGTAACCAGCGCCACCGCCGCCACCCCTCCACTACCACCTCCACACCTCAACAAATCACCACAAACACCACCAATACCATATCCACCAAACAATACACCACCAATCCCATACCACTACCATCACCATCATCATGCATGTGAACACCACCAGCAAAGTTGCTTATAAGACTCTCAACCCCCGTAAAGCCTGTTTGGAGTACTGAAACTACTCTTGGAGTAAACAATACCCAGTTTGTTTGTATGTCTTACTATCGTGATGAATGTTGCTGCGGCTTGCCATCACTTTTAACTCATTAGAACACTAATACCATTTCCATCTCACCGTCTTCTCCCGGCCCAGCGATAGCATCATCTTCGTGAACTTCGATTACATTACACCTAAGTTTCACTCACAGACAGCATTGCCGCTGCATCTCGTCTCTAACCTGAAGGTTCTAGGGTTTGAGTCCGGTTAGTGGCAGATTTTTGACACTAGAAACAGAGTTAGGTCGAATTTATCCGCTGTATGGAGGAGAATTCTAGCGGCCGGCTGGTCCAATAGTTTTCCGTGGTTTCTCCGATCAGTACCTGGAGAATGTCGAAGCAGTACCCTTGTGAACGGTCCACGGATCACGCGCGATCTTTCTACTCTCTAGCAACGACGTCACTTTCCTTCCTCTTCCCTATCCAGTCATATCCTCCTCAATGCCCTTGCATGCACTACACTGTCACACATGTCGGGAGAACAGTCGAGAGCTTGGAGCTTGTCCCGTCTGGGACAGTGACTCGTTGGGGGAGGGGGAGATACTTGGAGAGGGTAATCCTCAGCATGTTGACGTGTAGGTTGGCGTCGGATCTCACCATCTAACGGTGGATAAATATTGTCTTTTCCCGCGATAAAACGTTCTCTACACTAATGGTACTAATGTTCATGGCATTGACGTGTCCGGAAACATAATTTAATGAATAAATTCAATATTAATGGGGAAACTGAAGAGGGAGACACGCGGGTAAATTTCAACAGCAATTTGTGTAATGAATCTCTTTGCTGGACTTATGCACCCTTGTGATTTTCAGTAATCCAGTTTCCCAGTGTTCATTATTTATCAATTACCCGGCTTACCGCTATGTTGCACTGTCGATTGATGGAAATTTATTTCGCCCCGCGTACACATCTCAACAGAACGTGAGCATGTGAGTTAGAGGTGCGATAATGAATATTTAAAAAAAAGGGTTATGGAGTATTTTTACGGTTTGATTACGAATAGCGGTTCGACCCGAACATTAAGAGTTTTTGCAAGTCGTGGATTTAAAAGACGTAACACGACAATTCTAGAGACAATTGTACTGCACATGCGCCGACATCAAATGACGGGATTTCGATTTCTGTGTTCATAACTTGCACATTACGGTTTTCGCCACCACCACTAAACACGAATCCAGCACTAATACACAATGAGCATAGAAGTCATGAAAAATACAATAACAAAAATAATATTGTAGGAACTTAATGGGTAATTTTTTCTAGTTAATTCAAATATATCAGAAATAAACTAACGCAATTGTTTAGGATTTAGATGTTATGTATATATTGAGGCTACATTGACTGTCTCGAAAAATTAGTTAATTATCCTCAGGGCATTATAATTGCCATACATTTCTCACACATATACGAGTGTACATATGCTGGAACGTCTCTGCTTTTTAAGAAAACTCGTGCCCCGCATTTAGTTGCCAATGAACCTCCCCACCCACCCACGTTGGGAGTTACTGAAATGTCTGCTTTTTCTAGTTTATCGTTTATTACGATAATTAGGATGTCGCAGACAGGAGCCTCTCAAATCGATAAGTGGTCTAATTAGTTCGGAGCTCCATTGTCGGTTCTTTGGGACATTCAAAACAAATTCATTCTCTACTGTAATGAAATAAACAAGAAATAAGCAATTAATAAAATAAAATGTTAATAATAAGAAAAACAAAATCATACTGATAATAACTAACATTACAAATGATAACAGTAATGCAAAAGAAACATGAAAACATGAAACATAAACATTAAGGGTGCGTTGTGTGTCTTCCAAGCATTCTTGGCCAAAATAAATCGCAAGTTGTATGAAAAATTGAGTACATTGCATTTCTCGGCATGTTCTATCACAGCTTTAAATTTACAATTAATCTTCAGTCTTTAGATTTTACTCTCTCCTTCAATTAATAGTTTGAATTGGATAGAATTCACTTTAAAGTGAACTTCGTATAGTATGCATATGTACAATAGTATAGATGCATACTATACAAAAGTTAGTTTTAATTATTCGGTTCGCGGCAAACTTTTTTTTATTACAGAAAATGTTCTGCACTTGTTGCCGGCAAATTTTGGCAGAGTGTGTTTATTGTTCTGAACAATTGATTGTAAGGAATAGTCACCTTTCTTCCCCGACAATTCTCTCATGAGAACGTTTCTGAATTTCAATGCAGAAAATTTGCAAACAATATTTTTATTACAGATAATGTTCAACACTGTTGTTTACTCTTTGTATTGCAGGAACACCTACTTTGGATGTACATGAGGTTAGGACTCCTGTCTCTAGCCTTTGTTATTCAACACTTTTTACCGGAAAATATTGGCATAGAGAATGAATTGTTTTGGAGAATTGTTTATATGTAAGGTCTCGTTTCATCCTCGAAGACGCACCCAAGAAGAATATTTATGTGTTTCAATACCGGTTAATGTTAAACAATTAGTAAGCGGCAAATCTTGTTACAAAACATATTTATCAATAGTAACCGTCCGTGATTGGCATTGTGTGTGATTTTAAAAGAGAAATAGTTTGGTAGGAACGGCTATGTTTTCTCCAATGGCTCTCGCAAGAGCGAAATTTCTGAATTTCAATACAGGTTAATTTTAAATAATCGGTCCATGGCAAAAATGTTTATTTATAGATTACGTTTAGCCCTTAATACAGGTAAATTGTTGCTTATAGTGTGATTTATTACGCAGCTGTTCATAGAGATATTTCTCTTTTCTTTGACGGCACTCTCAAGAAGGACGTAGCAATTTTTTATTGTTTTTTGTTAATATTTTTGAAAAAATGGAGGTATTAATCTGACGTCTTCACTAATCTTTAAGAAATGAAACGCGACAAATTCAAAGTAGAGTTTTGTGTGTTTACTTGCATTGTTAGCGTATTTGTAGATGTGGCTCTATTAACTTCCAGTGGAAGAACTTTTTTGAGAAAATGACCCGCGACAAATTTTGTTTTTTCACATCTTAAGAACAGCAAAAAAGGTACGGCATATTAAGAACGGAAAAAAATTAAGGGTTATTCAATTTTGAGATTAGATGAAATGGTTCTGCTAACTTTCAGGACGTATTCACCTGGCTCAGACACGCGAGAATATTTGTTTCACCAGAGTCTGTTAAAAACGTCCTAAAGTGTGTGCAGTAACTGGTTATTGAAAACGCTTACGGTATTTCTCGCTATATCGAAGAAACAAAATTCACGGTACTAAGTATCATTGCGTATGTATTAAAAGGTTAAATATAAGTTTTAGGAAATTGAGAATAGCTAGATGTAGGGTGTAAAAACGCAGGTCGTATCGATAGTTTTAGGAGCTTTGAAATTTGTTACATAAAACTTTTGTAAGATCTAGGCCAAACTTCAAAAAATTAAAAGACTGGAATGTGTAAGACACACTATATAAAAAGCAGCCCATATTTTTCGCGAAGTATTTTAGCTGATAATAGTTTAATTTATTACTATTTCTCTCCTGTAACATTTGAGACTATAGTGTTTTTCAAGGCATTTTTTCTTGACGTTCTACTCGTATATCTGCCTTCCTATAAAAAAAACTACACTTTTTAATAACGAAATACATTACTAAGTATTGTAATAAAGTGCCTCATTACTTCACCCCAATACGAATACAGTTGCGTTGGTAATCGTTCGCCTTTCATTTGACTTACGTGCCTCTATCTGTCCGCCGCGGACGAGCCCTATCCGGTCGCATCTTTTTTCGCGCTGCGACCGTCCAGTTCAACCTCCACAGCCCCCAGGCGCTCGATAGGCGCTATCCGGCGCACTTCCTCCGACCGCCTGCAGCCTCTGGCGCTCGTCTCGCATTTGGGCCACATGCCGCCCCCTGCCGACTGCTCCACCTCCCCGCCGCCCCCACACACCCACCACCGCCCCGCGCCTCCCCCTCGCCTTTTCCCTCCCCGTGGGACGAGGTCTGCTCCGCGGCGCGACCCGCCCTGCCCCGAGGAGCCGACCGCTGCCCTTGGCCGCCGCGAAACCGCATCCTGCCCCTATCATTGCCGCCCCCGCCGCCCTCTCGACGCATTTGCCGCTCCTAATTTCCTCCTCTATCGCTTTCGCCGCGCGTAAATTTCGCAACCGGGAAATTGCGTCTTCTGCTGGAGCGGGCATCTGCTCGCTGGTCCAGACGACGGCCTTTTGTCCCCTCCTGGACGCTCCTCCCCCCCGTCCCGCTTTACACTGCTTCGCCCCTCTCCGCCTCGCTCCATTCCACTACTTCAACCCTCTCAGTCCCGCCCCTCCGGCACAGCTCGACTCCTTCGAGCCCCGCTCCGCCCCACTCCGCCCCGCTCCGCCCCGCGCCGCCCCGCTCCGCCCCGCTCCGCCCCGCTCCGCCCCGCTCCGCCCCGCTCCGCCCCGCTCCGCCCCGCTCCGACCCGCTCCGACCCGCTCCGCCCCGCTCCGCCCCGCTCCGCTCCGCCCCGCTCCGCCCCGCTCCGCCCCGCTCCGCCCCGCTCCGCCCCGCTCCGCTCCGCCCCGCTCCGCCCCGCTCCGCCCCGCTCCGCCCCGCTCCGCCCCGCTCCGCCCCGCTCCGCCCCGCTCCGCCCCGCTCCGCCCCGCTCCGCCCCGCCCCGCTCCGCCCCGCTCCGCCCCGCTCCGCCCCGCTCCGCCCCGCTCCGCCCCGCTCCGCCCCGCTCCGCCCCGCTCCGCCCCGCTCCGCCCCGCTCCGCCCCGCTCCGCCCCGCTCCGCCCCGCTCCGCCCCGCTCCGCCCCGCTCCGCCCCGCTCCGCCCCGCTCCGCCCCGCTCCGCCCCGCTCCGCCCCGCTCCGCCCCGCTCCGCCCCGCTCCGCCCCGCTCCGCCCCGCTCCGCCCCGCTCCGCCCCGCTCCGCCCCGCTCCGCCCCGCTCCGCCCCGCTCCGCCCCGCTCCGCCCCGCTCCGCCCCGCTCCGCCCCGCTCCGCCCCGCTCCGCCCCGCCCCGCTCCGCCCCGCTCCGCCCCGCTCCGCCCCGCTCCGCCCCGCTCCGCCCCGCTCCGCCCCGCTCCGCTCCGCCCCGCTCCGCCCCGCTCCGCTCCGCCCCGCTCCGCTCCGTCCCGCTCCGCTCCGCTCCGCTCCGCCCCGCTCCGCCCCGCTCCGCCCCGCTCCGCCCCGCTCCGCCCCGCTCCGCCCCGCTCCGCCCCGGATGGAGCTTAACCTTCCCTCAACGAGGTATTTTGTATTATTCATCATTGTAGAAGTTATGTTGTACTAAAGTATGCTAATATATAAAACCGACAGAAACGCTAATGATGAATTGCAATTCTACTAAACAGAATCATACATAATGGTTCAGTTTTTTAAACCAATGTTCATGATTATGTTTAGTAGGCCGAGTTAATATTAATGTTTATGCGATAAAATGTTTTTCATGCTTAATATTACATTTGTATAGATATTTTAAATACATATGTAATAAAATTTTCATTTTGCAATTTAAGTGTTAATGTCGTATGCTCGTCTGTCCATTAATGCTCGTCTGTCCGTTGGCGAAAAGACTGTTTCTGTCGGCGTGATTGCCTGTTCGTCTGCCTGACCACCTTCTGCATTGTCTGTTTGTCGCCTTCTGCCTTCATCGCCCAGAAATGTTTCTCCAAAATTTACATTTTCGGATCAATTTGAATGATCTATAACCCTTTCGCATATCAACTGGATATTTTGGTTTTTAGACTGGGCCTCAAAATAAAGCCTCAACATTTTCAAACTTTTCTAAAAAATTGCACCACAAATTTTATTAGACTATGTTATCTCTGAGTTTTCGAAAATTGCAAAAGTTTCGAAGCTGTCGTACCTCTACAATACTGAAGATAAAGAAATTTCCTCAATAAAATGTTTTTTAGTAACAGATCTTATAATGTCATGTACATTTTTTTGAAAGTATGTGTCGTTTACAGATAATATTGCGTGAAATACAGGGAACTTCCAAACCCTTATTTTCTCAAAAAGGGACACAATTTTTGTTTCAAGTGTTGTCTCGGAAGGACCAAAAGAGCGCTTTAAAATAACGCAGATTTTATTTTCGTAAAGTTACTGCAATTTTTAAAATTACAAAAGTTAGAAATATTACGAGGAAGTGTGTGCTATTGTATTGCTACTAACGAAGGTTTTTTCGTACTTATAAAACATTCACATTTTAAAATTTTGATTATAGAAAGCAATAAAATTATTTTCTCAATTCGAATATATGATGACCCAAATTAAAGCACACTATTATTACTCTTATTATATTTTGCTACAAAGTGGGATGATAGTAGAAGGCAGTTAGGGAAAATTTTCGCGCTCCGCCCACCTCTCGGACTCGAGACCTCCGCCTGGGCTGGCGTTGCTTGCCTTGCCCAGCCGAGTTGCGCGGCGCCTGGCCTCTGCTCCGAGCGCCTGTTTAATGTCGCGTAGCAATTAACGCGAGGCGCGCGGCCGCACTCGCCCGGGAGAGCAGTTGGCTCGCGGGCCCTGCCACTCAAAGCGCGGCGTTACGACCACTCAGAGAGGAAATGCCACTGTGTGGGCGACGGCGGTGCAGCGGGCGGTGGGAGTGGCAGGAAGTGATGATCCTCATCACTTTGGTGGATGGTTGTGGTGGTTGATGGCGGCGCGGGAATGACGGCGCGGGAATGGCGGCGCGGGGTTACCGGTGTGGGGGATGGTGGTGCGAGGAAGGCAGCCCGAGGATGGCGGCGCGGGAATGGCGGAGAGGAAACGCCACTGCGTGGGCGGCGGCGGCGGTGCAGCGGGCGGCGGGAGTGGCGGGAAGTGGTGGTAACGGTTGTGGTGGTTGATGGCGGCGCGGAAATGGCGATGGCGGCGCGGGAATGGCGGCGCGAGGATGGCGGTGCGGGTAGGGCAGCGCGGGGATGGAGGCGCGGGAATGGAGGCGCGGGAATGGAGGCGCGGGGATGGAGGCGCGGGGATGGAGGCGCGGGGATGGAGGCGCGGGGATGGAGGCGCGGGGATGGAGGCGCGGGGATGGAGGCGCGGGGATGGAGGCGCGGGGATGGAGGCGCGGGGATGGAGGCGCGGGGATGGAGGCGCGGGGATGGAGGCGCGGGGATGGAGGCGCGGGGATGGAGGCGCGGGGATGGAGGCGCGGGGATGGAGGCGCGGGGATGGAGGCGCGGGGATGGAGGCGCGGGGATGGAGGCGCGGGGACGGAGGCGCGGGGATGGAGGCGCGGGGATGGAGGCGCGGGGATGGAGGCGCGGGGATGGCGGCGCGGGAATGGCAGCGCGGGAACGTTGGCGCGGGAATAACGGCGCGGGAATGGCGGCGAGAGAATGGCGGCGCGGGGATGGCGGCGCGGAAATGGCGACGCGGGAACGGCGGCGCGGGAATGGCTGTGCGGGAATGGCGGTGCGGGGATGGCGACTGGTATTGCAAGGTCATTTCGGAATAGGCGGAGTCGGGCAAGTGTAAATTGAACCTTAACTAATAACGGGTTAAGAAGAGGGGACATGAAAGAAGGTTCATTAATAGATTCGTCCCACTAGCCTCCGGCGATACGTCGTAAGTTCTATGGCGAGCGCAATAAAGAGATGAGCCCTCCAATTGTCCCGCCGGGAGGGCCCCAGTTGATATCTGGACTTCGTCGTGGAGTGCCCGATGCCCATGGGAAATTGAAGAGGGATTTGTCCCGGTGCATTGTGAGCGTCGCTCAAACTCGGCTCCTCCACCAACATGGAAATCGGTACCTCCGAGAAGGCGGTGTGTTCAAGCCCAGGCTTATTTGGGGAGACGGTCGTGGGAGTGGTGCGCTCCGGTGAATCCGGCAAATGAGGGTTCACATTTAGCAACGTGCATGGTAACACTTCAACTGCTTCTTATATCCCATGTTCGCATTCGGAGATCGACGCAACAACGGATTCAATCGTATGCATTTCATATTTTTGTTGTATGATGTCTGAGAAAATATGGGATATAACTGGAATCGAAATTCTTCGAGAGTTTAAGTGAAACGTTTGGAATTAGATAACACTAAAGAGCAATGGAATTTGCCTCATCTGAAAAACTCACTACATTTACAGATGCTGATGTCTCGAATACGAAAATGAACTTCAAGTCAACATGTAATGTTTTCCTTATTTTGTGAAATTTCGGGTTTGAATGTTAAGTGCGGGACGAGAATTGTGCTGATTTTCTTGATGCGTTAACTCGGCGCTGCGATGTTAGCACCGCACACCGCACACCCAAACCCAAGCAGCACACTACTGTACAATAAACACAGCAGTTACACTTTTGTTTAAATTTCCATTTCATGAGTTCGAGTGGCGTAATAAGATCATTTATTTTGCTACTTAGTAGTACAAACAAATATTCCCCCTGGTAGCGTTTTCCAAATACAATGACTAAAGACACATAAAAAACAAACATAATAATTACGTACACACTCCATTCAATTTTTATTGTAAAAATGTCCTACCCCTACTTTGCTAACTTTGACATGATAATGCTAAATAACAATAATAATAATAATAATAATAATAATAATAATAATAATAATAATAATAATAATAATATAAAAAATAGCTTTAATGTTAACCTTAATTAATGTGAATGTGTAACGTTATATAATGCTAATTTTAATGTTATTCCTATATATCTCCGTACAAGTTTTTCATCATTATGAGAATACTAATTTCACACATTTCTCTACATAAAAGCCCTCATTTTTACATGACCCGAAAAATAATGTGGGCTTCGTGTGTTGTGGTGCCCGGGCTTGATAGAGTTGTCGATCGATGTTTGTCTAACATGTTTTACGCTACGTTGTGTGGCAATATGCATGGAACAATATTAAAATTTGATTTGATTTATCTTTGGAAAAATAGTACAAGCTATTTAGTATTTTACGGGAGAGATTTATATTTATTTTGGAGTAGGCAAATTGTTTTTTTCCGGGGCAAAGCGATTGGGTGTAATTCATCTGCTTGCAGTTAAACTGACGAAACACACGAAATGTTTGGAGAGAGACGAATATAACACATTTTACGTTCCTTTCACTCTAATAAGGTATATAATTTTGTTGATACATCAAGCTCTACCTTCCATACTAACATACCTAGCGATCTTCGTTTGTTCCTACGAGGTAGAAATAAGTTATGATTCTGGAAATGGTGGTAAACAAAAATTGTAGGCAGGCAGGCTCTAAGGTTGCGAATACCGCGCTGTTGTATTCGACCTCTGCATCCTTTTCAAGCCCATCCCGGGCGCGTGTCTAGGGGGTGGTTCTTTTTCGCGCAGGCGCGCCCCATGGGTGCCTTCCTCTAGCCCATGAGTTTTGAATCTCAATCTCTCCGCCAGATGTCGGTATCAGTTAACTAAATACATTAGCTATCTGGTTCGGAGAACGTGAAATATTATTAGGACGGGAAATTACCTTAGGGATTTAATTTTGCCGGGCACCTGTTCCTTTAAATACCTCAAACGTGACATGGCTATTGTGGATATTCCGCCCTTCAAATATCCTCACACTTTAACCGGAATCGAACCCGCGCAAGGGGATTAAGGGACCGGTAATTAAATCACACGACATCCAAGGTGCGCGGAAGCAGTAAAATTTGGATTAATAAACACGCCCGCGAAAAATATTGCTGTTAATGCACAAGAAAGAAATGCTTTATTTTTTTGAGAAGAAGGGAATTTCATTATCCTGATTTTGAAATTACAATTTATCTTCGATGAGTGAGTTGAAGGTTTTTGCTGAATATTTACGACTAGGTACAGTCACTCTATTGTTGTTAATAAACACACACCACACTGCAACATACAAATACCGCATACAAAACATACAAACCTATCTCTGGGCAAAGAAATTGTCTAGGCACAAAATTAACTTTCGGCACTACAAGTCCTAGGAGAGCGAGAAGAAAGTCAGAATAGCATGGCCACTGTTGGAATTTTACACGCTTCATGATACTCGCACATAATGTACGCATAAGACGTTCTTGAATAATGAAAGTTCACAAATGATCGCACATTGCTATTCATTCTTCATGTAACGTCGTGTGCTGTGAATTGGGTGATTGGAAAAATTCTGCATTCCCAGCTGAAGCCAATTTTGTCAGTGGGTAACGTACAGTCAGACTCTTACACATTTGTGGATGACACACTTACATGGATGCATTATATTGCAGTTTGAATCTTACGCCTAATGTTTTGATTCTGTCTTAAATAATATCGTCAAATTTAAGAAAAAGGAATTTATAGACGAATTAAATACAGTTGATTTTTATTGTTGACGTGCATTAATGATTATGACTTGAACTCCAAGTATATTGTTTTCTTACATATCTATTAAATATACAAATATATAAATATGTATTGTATAACTACTATTAATAATTTGATTTTGTAGCAATTCTTCTCATAAAATTATTTCTACTTTAATTACGTGGTAAATCAATAGTGCAGAGAATCAATTTCATTTATCAGGAATATGATTTCCCAGAATTAATTTTGAATTGTGAAAATTGATACGAATAAAATTCTTCAATTACACATAATACATTTTGTAATTAATTATATATTTGTCCGTCTTTTTTTAAATTCTAACGTTTTGCATTAGGTTTTGGCCCTTTAGTTTAATGACATAACATGATGATAATAATGTAATGTAACAAATTTTGTAACTTGGAGTTTTATTTCATACTCTCAACAGATTATTGGTTCTTTAAAATATTGATTTAGTGCTGATTTGTTATTGGCAGCTTTCCAATAAATAAAAATAATAATGTTTGCCAAGCAAACGTTTATAATACTTCTTTATTTTAATTGACGATACAGATCATTTCGCTACAATATGATATGACATTGTAATATCCAAGTAGCTTATATTTTATACATTTTAACCAAGAGTATCTTCTGTTGCAGGTAAGTTGTACCAAACCTTACGGGACTTCTTACACAAGAAATACTTTTGTCTGGTGCTCTAAGGTGTTTGGCAGAAATCGTCTAAAGATATCATCACAAGGTAAACTATATCAATTGCACTTTTTAACTTTCTCCGCCATTTATTAAACTTTTCGTTTGCACCTTCAAACCGTTAACGTTAGCCTGTCTTGCGAATACTTAATTTCTTAACTCCTTTAATAAATTTTTAGGATTTAAGGTGTATTTGTGAAGAAGTTTGTATTAAAACGTGTTCTGAAGATGAAGATTGATGAAGACTGTGAATGCTAGGAGACTGCTCCCTACAAGATTTATGTACAAAATTCGGTTCTTCAATGTCAACAGGCAGAATTGCGACGAGTTTCATGCAGAAAATTTTAAATCCCAACTCTTACTTTGTCTACCTAGGAATTGATGTGAACTATTTTCTGTAGATTAAATGAATTTCAGTTATAGCACAGATATATTTAGAACTCACTAGTTTGGATACTATCATTTAGAAAGAAAATAATTTGTATTTATTCTTCCATTCAGTGAGAAACAAGAACTCAAACTATACTTCTACATCGAAAAATAGAATACTAATATTTACTGATTTAGCAATATAGGGAGAAATTGTTTATTTTCCGTTGAATCAATATTTGATTTTGACAATTTCGAACTTAACTGACATCAATTCTATCTCCGAGGTATTTTAAAAATATTGATTGAAGCAAAAATCACAACCTCAGTGTTACAATTTCTAGACCTTCAATGTTGTAGCAAACCATCCTTTCCTTATTTCGTTTCTGTGAAATCCTATTCAAAATGTTTACTCAGTCTAGAGAATGTAAGAACACGATAACATTTTCCCACAGTTCTCAGAAAATTAAAGATCATTTTTCATGATCAGAAAAGGCTTCAAAAATGCATGGTGGATTTTATATCCCTTCAGTATAACGCATTCACATTTTATTAAAGAGTAAAAATTTCTTAAAACTAGTTGGATGCGTGCAAATACGCAATTTTTATCATAGTTTTAAAAGTGAAAATAGATGAATACTGGAACCGCATTGAGGCAAAAATTCGCACTGAAAAAAGTTTTAAAACTTCCAACAACGTTACCATAGTTGGAATGAATGGGTTGATGAAAACAGGGAAATACGAAATTGAACTAGTTTCTGTTTAAGTGAATGGAGTGTGCGGTTACGTAAAAAAACGTTCACGATGCTAAACTGAAACTTTCGGCAGTTTCTATTAACTGCTTGTATGCAGCTTGAAAGAACTTGTTAGCTGTATTATTTTTCTCTTTGCTAACATTTCGGACTGAATTAACTTCGGTTTAAGAGAACATTTATGGCGACCATTAAAAATAATAGAATATGCAAAATGCCATACTCTAGATTACGGCGTAAGAAATATAAACTCGTTTACAGCAGGAAGACTAACTTCTTTACAGACCCATCATTTTCGAAATATTAATATTAGATTTCCGACCGTAATTTGAGTTGTAGATGACATGATTAATACGCGTCTTCTTTTGACTTTCTCGCCTTACGATAGTGATGTTTTATAATCAAATTCAAAAGAATGGATCTTCAAAAAATGTCTTGTACAATTTTTTGAAAAGGCGAGAAGTTTTCGGTAATTTCGTCTTCAAGTTAATACAATATTTATGTATTTTTTCAGATACGGCTAGACATTTTTTATTTAAATTTTTTCACGGATAGAACAAAGAACACTAAAAATGATGCAGATCACATTTTCGGTGAACTCTCTGAATTTTTGAAAATTGCGTAAGTTAGAAATAATACATGGAAGAATGTGCTGTTGTTGCACCTCGTTTTGTTATACCTTTATCTGGGATATTGTAAATTACTTACGACTTAAATCTGAGTGATGCTCTCGAACGGAAAATTCCCTAACTAGCAGTGGCCACGTAAGGGGGAATGTGTTAAAGGTGTCTAATAAATTGTTCGAAATTTCCTTCTCATGTTTTATGCAGAGGGAACATGTCCGTAACCTAAATGTCACGTGGTTTGTGGCCAAGTGTCCATGCGCCCACTACTTGACCTCGGTCGCGCTAATTGCCACCGAAAGAGAGAGAGAGAGAGAGAGAGAGAGAAAGAGAGAGAGGGGAGCGAGGGAGAAGGAGAGAGGGAGAGGGAGGGAGAGAGGGAGAGACGGAGGGAGAGAGGGGGAGAGGGGGCGTGAGAGGGGGAGAGAGGGAGGGAGAAGGAGAGGGAGAAGGAGAGGGAGAAAGGGAGACTGTGGAGGTTCGCGTGGAAGCTGACGCATGGCGGGGGCGCCTGGGCGGGGGCGCTTGAGCGCGGCCGGAGGCGCGAGGCGCGAGGCGCGACGCTCGGCGCACGAGGCACCAAAGGGGCGCGTCAAAGGGGCAGGCGCGAGCCGCGGCCGAGGGATCTAATTACGCACCTCGGTGGGCTCACGTGCTTTCAATTACGCTATGCAAATCAAAACAAGGCGGTTGGCGCGGGCGGCGTGCTACGCTCGGACAGCCCTCATGTCTTCGCACCCCTCCGCCTTCTCGGCTCAATTTCCCCTCCGCCCCTACCCTATCCCCTCCCCCCGCCCCAACCCCTCAGCCTTCTCCTCATTCCCTCCGCGCCCGCCCCATCTCCTCCCTCCCCACCCCATCCCCTCCGCCACCGCCGCATCCTTCACCCACCCCATCCCCTCCGCCACCGCCGCATCCTTCCCCCACCCCATCCCCTCCGCCTCGCCCTATCCACTCCACCCCACCCTATTCCCCCGACCGTGCATCACCCCTCCGCCCTTCTCCATCCCCTCCGCCCCCGCCCCATTCCCTCTTCCCCCGCTTCATCTTTCCAATCCCGTCCCCGCCCCGTCACCTACGCCCCCGTCCCACCCCCTCCGCCTCCTTCATCTCCGTCCTATCTCCACCCCTTCGCTCTCTCTCCCTCCTTCCCCCCTTCCCCCTGGCCAACATCTCTTTGTGCGCTTTCCGGGCTGTTCCTCCGACCCCCCTGTTTTTCTTCAGGTTTCGTGTCGAAAGGAATTTATGGAATACCCTTATTGAGTGATTCTTGTACTCATAACTTACACATGTCGTAAGTTTTATAATGGGTGGAAAAAATCTCATTTAATGTATATTCAGTTCTCAAATAGCAGTATATAAAAAGGGCCACAAGTGTTACATGAAAAACATCAACAATACAGCCTTCCCAATTACTCGATTCGAAGGTTTCCTGAGATAAAAACCAGAAATAGACAGAAATAATTAAATGCATAGATCTTGAAAACTGAAGCAATGTGACATCAACAGTCAATTAATAGGGTACATTTTCAAGTCATAGATCGCATTGTTCTGAATCGTGTATCATGGTGTTTTGAACTATTTACCACTTCCACCTTACAAACCAATTTGATATATTTTAATTTGCTGGTGATGTTGTTAGTTATTTCATTAGTGATTAATGCGATTGAATTCGGTGTTTTGGTTCATGCTTTTCTTGTTGCCACTGTGTGTTCATGTCATGGAATCGTTTGCCCTGTCATGTCAGAATTCCCCTTCATTTTTTTCACGGATAGTTAAGATAATATTGTGGCTATTTGCCAAATTTTACCTACCTAAACAAACTGATGGTTACTCTAAAAATAATTTAGTTAGAGATTATTTCTAGCAACACGTGCAATGAAATATTCGACAACCTCGAGTAGCTCCCAACTCGTTAGACTGCGATCAAACAGTCTATCATATCTGATGGTAGAGCAAGGCTGTGTTTCATATCTGACGACAATCGGGTGTTTCAAGCGCATAAAATGAGCGGAAAATTGAATTTTTTGGAACCGTTTTTTGCTTTGTTTTGTCAGCTAAAACTGTGCATATGAACTGTGACCCCAGCCATCACTGAAAATCAATGTGGGTTTTGACATGACATGACATGACATGATTAATTATTCCCTTGACAATGAAAATGCAAATGGGAACTCGTGAGAGATTTCTGTCAGATTATGAAAACAATTACTATTTTGTATTATAACGGATATCCATTATATATTTTTACAATATTTTTGTTTATTTGTTTCTGTAAAGAAAAATGTTGAGTAACCGTTTTCATACATTGCTAGGATGTCATATTCTAAACTAGTGAATAGAGAAAGAAATTATGTCATTATACGTGAAAATTAGAAAATTCTTTCATTTGAAAAACATAATTTTCAGTCAAATAACCTCTAAACTTTCCAGTTATGAGGGTAAATTTGACCTAATACTTATTATGTTTCTTTTTTATTCATTTCTTTCTTTCTGATCTACGTACAAATGATCACAAATAATAATTTAATAATTTAAACAATTTAGGAGGAAGTTTCCTTAGGGGGCACTATAATTTACGTTTGCTTTACCTGAAGGAAATGCAATAAGTTTATTAAATTTTAATTATGAAATTTAGGTGATAACGCCAATTGCTATTGAATTTAAATTTGAGGGAGGAAAAGGAAAATCACAAAGGTTCCAGTTCATCCTTGGGAAATCGTGAAATTGTTTGTTTCATTAGAAAATATGCAAGCTCTACGTTGACCACTTCGATGAATAAAAATATGGATACTATCGCTTCCAAATCGCTTGTTCTAAAAATAGCAACTTAAGTAGCTCAGCCATAAATTTACATCTGCTTCTGATAGGGAGGTCCTAGGATTTGAGTGCCGGCAGTGACAGGATTTTTGACTCAGTCGCTGTCTGATGGGGAATTCTAATAGCCGGCTGCTATGATCGTGAGTTTTACGTGGATTCTCCAATCAATGCCAGGTCAATGCCGGAGTAGCTTATTAACCAACGGGCCACAGACCGTACAATGTTTCCTTTCCCTATCTTGTCTTATCCTCACCCCTGACTTACATACATCTACAAGCACTACACTACCGCTCATGCCGAGAGACCAGCCTGAAGCTTAGAGCTTGTCCCAGCTGGGCGGTGACCTGCTTGTGGGGGGCACCTGATTGGGCAAAACCCCGCAAGCCAATTTGTAGGTCGGCGTAGGATCTAGCAATACAGCAGGGAAAGATCACCGGCATCTCCCGCGATAAAACATGCACTAAATTTATGGGAGTAATCGTATTAGAAGTTGTCGCGCCGGAAACCCTAATAAATCAATGAAACTTCTAAAAATTCCGCAGAGACAAACAAGAGCGCTACACGCCGAGGTCTTTGTCCTCGAGCGCGGGGGGAGGGGGGCGGTCGTGGGTGGACCGTCTCACACCGGACGAATGTGATGGCGAATGCAAAGGCGGCGCTGGGGGCAGAGCGAGGACTCGGCAAAGACCGATGTTGAGGGCGAGGGATGATCGGGAGGAGAGAGAGGACAGAAGAGGCGGCATGAAGGGGGTGGGAGAATGAGGGAGAACACGGGGTTGCGGTGTCGGAGCGACGGGGGGGGGGGGCAGCGCTCATGCAACATGCAGCAGCCTGGCGTTCAGGCGCTTCTCCTGGAGTAACCTCGAGATCCCCATCATCCGGAACCTTTCTTGCCTTTGTCTTGTCGCTGGGCAGCAAGCAAGCACGGGTTGGTCTGAAGTTTTCAAAATAATTGGAAGAAGGAATGTGTGTCGGAAGAGAAAGAGACTATTATAGAGGAATACACGAGGGTCACAAATCTTAATACATCTTAAACGCTGTTTAGATGCTCTAATACCGAACCTCAGAGACATCAGAAATACAAGCCAAGACGCTATTATAAAATAAAATTTATCTTTCTTGATCAAAAGATACGATATTTGAAAGGGTGAAAATTAGAACGGTATAAGTGACAGTTTTTTTCCTTTCTGAGAAATCTATTTAAGTCAATATTACTTAAGTTGTGGTGCTTTGTTTCACCATTAAAACCACAGAATTTCAGTTGTTCACTGAAACCACGAACTGCCATCGCATATTTTAGGCTACAAGTCGGTGGCTACTGCCAACGGCATATAATCTAAAGTAAACACGTTTTCTCAGAATTTATAAAATTTTATTTATACCGTTCTGTTTTTTTCCGATTCATTAAAAATATATTTTCACGCAAAATATTACTCTGTTAACTCTTCTCTCAAGGCATAAAAAATTATCGATTCTCAACAGAAATTGAAACGGAAAGCAACAGAAAACAAACTATCATTAATTATAAAAACTATGAAGTTTATATTCAATTTACCTTCAATAATTTAAACACTTGAAGTAGCCTATTTTAACGTGTTTTTTGGCTGTCTTTTCACTCTCCGCACATTTAATTATTCTTCCTCTAACCAAATGAAGATTGCTGTATTTTCCTTGTTCTCCTCTTGGCAACATACTCTCATCATCAGATTACATGCGATATCAAATCGTTGGCATTGAAAATTCTGGAGAATCTGTATCTTTACAATATTCCAATTATACAGGTGTGGCCAAGGGGTGGCTGAAGACTGCTGACAGAGAGCGAAGGGCATGCCACCATTGCCTGGCCCTTTCAATGGTGTCTGGTTGCTCTCCGGAAAGGGTGCGTATTGTAATTGTTCCATGACGCACCGAAAATCCTATTTGTTCGGTGTACAAAAATAATCGTTGCAACATAATTATAGTGTACAGAAGTAATCGTTAAAACATAATTAATAGTTAAATAATTCGAGGTTTTATTGTAATATCATGTCATTCTATTCATTGCCGTAATTACCATACAAAAAGTTAGTAAATTTCCATTGAATGGAAATGTCTTAAATACTTAACGCAAATGCCTTTGATTCTTTTGAAAATAATTTATTTCACAGTAAAAACATATATGTTTGTGATTTTATAAACAGTTTTTATTTGATCAGAAACGACTCACGGTATTAATCACATCGTTTTAAAGTATTATTTACCGTAATAATTAATTCAAATGAATTTTTTCGATAATAACATACTTCACAATGATTACATTTAAACCATGTTTCCGGCATTTTTGTTATTTTATGTGCGCCACACCACAATTTAAACTAATTCTTTGAGTTAGAAGACATAGATTTAAATATTTTTTGCTTGATTTGTTTTGTGATAACTTCGAGTGCAACAAGACCTCAAAAATTATTTTTCAGTTCTCACGCATGGAAATAATAACTTACCTTCACCTTTTGTTGCGAACTGTTAGTTTTTGCAGTATTCGTATGGCTAAATATTTTTTACTTTATCGCAAAGAAGCCAGTGTACAGCTGGACGTTTACAAAACACTAAGGGGACGTAAATCAACGTAGCGTTCTTCTCGCATGTTGAGAACGATATCAACAGTATGTTCTTGTCAGTTTCCATGAATTTGTTGCAACAAATAATGTACGCTTCTCGTACGAAAGTGTCTTTGGCGACTCATCTCAAAATGGCGACTCGACTTCTCTTGTCGCCGCGTCCGTCAACATTTCATTCGTACGCCAAGACTCACATTTTGTACTAGTTATGTAAATAACTATTACAACCCTTAGACTCTCTTTGGGGTCATTTGAAACTCCAGGCGCAAAGAATGTTTTGTAACACTCCGAAAAATATTCACACTAACTTCTTCTTTTTAATTTGCTTGATGATATGCTAGAATGGTTTTCTGGGAATATTATTACGATATAGTAAAATGTTGTTTATAACGAAATAGTAAATAAATAGCATAATTTTTCTCAATTAATAATTCCAAATGACATCCGTGCATGAAATTCTTGTGAACTATTGGATAAAAAGTGTGTGTTTAGATCCGAACCCAAACACAATCCACGTAAGTAATGGAGAAACAGATGGGGAATGTTATCCTCGTCTTTTGAAAAAATCATAATTAATCTGAACTTAATCTAAATATAGAAACGAGGTTGTGAGTGTATGACTTAAATTATATTTGTCAGGTGCGTTCAGTAGTCACTAAAATGAATGAACTTATACATTAATATTCCTTTTTGTTCCAAGAATTATGCTAGTTTATATCGAAACCCTTTAAAAGCCAATAGCATTCGCACAGTTATTTCGTTTACATCTGAAACTTTGGCTACGTTTGCTAATATAATTTTCGGAAATAGGATTCCTCTTCGCCAAGCCGTCTGCGGTTTCAAGTGTCTGTCGCGGCCAGTTTTTGCTGACGCGCGCTGACGGCCGTCGCTGTGCGTCCTGGCGCGCGGGGCAGCTGCCGGAGCCCAGGCTCGGCGCACGCGACGCCAGCCGTCGCTAACAAGAATGCAAATTAATTCGACACGCGGTTCTCTCGCAACGCGACCAAGTTAAACGAACGAGCGTAAAGTTGGCTCGCTCCCTCTGTGTGAGGGGCTGGCGAATCGACCTGGTTGGCGGCCACTCCTACGCCTTAACGACGCACGCGGAACCCCGAACGGAACGACACGAAACGAAAGACAGTCGCGCACGCACGCAATGTCGGTGGCTGAAAACTGCTGCATCAGATGCTTAACTTTTTAAAGATACATGTTGAGGTAAAGACAATTTTGCAAGCTGAAGCATATGCAACTTATTTTTAATGTATAAAAAAAGCAATTTTTAAATTCAGTTATTTACGTCTTTGAGTGATATAAAACAACGGTTAAGTCATAGAAGAAAAAAGTGTATTTCTTAATCAAGCAATTTTTACGCCTGTAAAGACTATTAATTTGTATTTTTAGCACGAATCAATTATTCTCTCCAGTACTAATCACAGTAAATAGCCTCGTTTCACTCACAGCGTTTCTGTTTGTCAAATACGTAGTTCACAAGTCTGGTATATTGCTATATGAACAATGCGAAATTGCTTTACGCCCCCATTAAGAACTTAACATCATACATTACTAGACCAGGCGAAGTTAAATCTGATGATTAGTGCATTTTTTCTAATGGTGGATTGCAAATTGCCTAATTCATCGGGAGGCATTGCAATTGGTCTGTCCTGGTAACGAATCCTATCAAGCTATCAGTGTAGTTCCTGCACAGATTTGTCTCTAAGATTTAACACAGTGTGCAAAGTCAATGCTGCGGTAGCTGTAATATTGCTTCTGTTTTACTGTAATTTTAAATGTGTTTTAGCGGAACGCGCAGTGTTTGGTTCTTTGCACTGTTCTGTACTCACAAGGTCAGAAAACTAATTCGCATTTAGGCAGTATGTCATGCAGAACCCTGGGCCTCTTGGTTTCCTTGTTTTAAAATCTACAATAATGACCTCGTACGATTTATCCTTTCACCATTATTTACTTTCCCACACTTTTTGCTATTTCGAAACTTATGTCAATATCTTTTTGTTTATAATTATTTCTTTGTTATCGAAAATCTATATAACTAATATATAATATACGAAGAATATGGGAAAGATTAAAAAAATATGAATAAATATGAGAAATGAATTGGAAACGGAATGCTAATTTTGTATTTCTCCTTTTATTTATACATGAATATCCAAAATACATTTTTATATCCTATATTTGTCCATGATAGTTTATAAGTGACGTAAAGTTTGCAGTATCCGATTGCACCCTACTGTACGACGATTGCACGAATGCATTACCTGCACTCTCTTCTCCCTTCCACCTCCGCCTCCGCCAGCCGACACCTGCTTCCGCGGGGCTTCCGCATTGCCTCCGCAACCTCAAAGCAGCACCCCGCCTCCACCACGTCTCGACCCTGCCTCCACTCCGCCTCCGACCTTCACCCCAGACCCCGACCCGCGCCACCGATCCAACCCCCGCCTCCGCCTCAACCCGACCCCCACGCCCCATCCCGATCCCAATCCCGACTCCCACCCCGACCCCCGACCCCTCCCCGCGCTCCCGACCCCCGCCCACAATCCCGCCCCCCGCCTCCGATCCCGACATCCGCCGCGGACTCCCTCCCACGATCCCGCGCTCCGACTCCCATCCCGATCTCCACCCCCCGTCCCCCAACCCCCGGTCCCGCTCCGCCCCCGCCCACGTTCCCGCCCCCCGCCTCCGATCCCGAACCCTCCTGCGACTCAATCTGCCAACTTCCTTTCTCGTTCTTCCCGCGTGATATTCGACTGCTTCCCAGGGAAGGGCGGGGTGCGCGCGGGCACTGCGCGCGGAAGCGAAAGACGCGCGAACGCGATTACGGGGGAGGCGCCCGCGCACGTCGCAGCTCCGCCTCCGCGCGGCCACTGCGAACTCAGAAGCGTCAGCAACTCGCTTCGACCGTCTCTCTGCCGTCGCATCTCCGCCGAATCGAAGTTTCCCTGCTTTAGGATTTCATGTTACATTGGTATTATATTGGTAGAGAGTATGGAAAATGGGATATGGAAATAAATTTACAAAAAAACAGAATATATGGTGGTGGGAGGTATGCCCCATGATTTAGAGACTAGTATAGGAATAATTAAAGGTAAAACACAATATAAATATTTGGGAGTCAAATTAACAGCAGATGGTAGAGACGAACAGGATGTGAAAAATAAAAATATAAGAGGAAAAATAGCTATAATACAGTTGAATCCAATTCTATGGAACTCAATTATTTCGATGAAGACAAAGAAACGCATATACAGCTCCTTAATAGAGAGTACTACACTCTATGGGGCAAAAATCTGTACACTATCAAAAAAATTGAAAGACAAATTTCAATCAACAGAAATGATGTTCTGGCGAAGATGTTGTAAACTTTCTGTTAGATAAAATAAGAAATGATGAAATAAATAAAATGAAAGTGCAAACAACCTTGAATGAGACGATCGAAATGAAACAACTAGAATAGTATGGACATAAGAGAAGGTTGAAATCGGATAGACTTCCTCAAAAGTTTGGGAGTGGATCCCAAATCGAAGAAGATACAGGGGAATACCGAGAAGAACATGGAACATGGCAATAACTGAAGCCATGGAAAAAGAGAAATGGAGGAAAACGATCTATGGGATAAACAGGCATGGAAATGAGGATGCTGAAAACGGCCAAGGCTGTAAAAAAACCGCTAAATAGATAGAGATATTGTATTGCTACTGATTTTCGACATTCTAGTATAACTGTGAGTATAAATACGTAATTTAGAATTCTTACATATGGTATTCTGTCATTATGTGCATGTAATCTATTGTATATAAACAGGCGGAAAACAGTGTATTATTATAATAATAAATGAGGAATTTATACGGATTGAGTCTTTTATATATTATGAAATATTGATTTTTGCTCTTCAATGTACTCGCTCAAATGAGCTTGATTATCTGGGAAATACAATCCCCTAGCATTGCAGTTAAGGAAGCCTGTATCAAATATTCAATTTTAACATGTAGTTTCCAAATGTATTATACAAGTACTACAAACCTGTCTGTCAATATGAAGTTTGGGTTCAACCCCCACTAAATCATTCAGATTTAAATAATTTGGTACCTTTGCAGCCTCTGTATGTTAAAAAATGTTTAAAAAGAATTGAGTGAACAACAATAAATACGTGTAAAATGCTTATATTTTTGATTATATTTTCAATATCTGAACTACAAACAATGGTAAGTGGAATGTCATATATCAAACAGTTACCCACAAAGCATTCAGAATTTTTTGTTACGTCCTCTCAAGATATGTGAAAATTGAGGAATATCTCCTCAAAAAGCAAACTATATGTTGGTAAAATTAAGACATTGCATGGTTTAGATGTTATGATTGTTTATATGTAATGGACAAGAAAAAGTTTTCACAGGAGGAAAGTTCAACTTTTTTTCAGTATGCAAATATTCTCGATCGTAACATCGCTCTGCAAATCAGAGTTATCAGCGCTCTGCAAATCAGAGGATCAAGATACTTGGTATTTAATTGTCCCTGCATTCAGATAAAGCCTCCGTAATTCTAGGTAATTTTATCGATTTCTTGTAAAGTTCGTACCAGTAATGAAATAATAATTACCTTTTTCTGTGCTCGGTGTTTTCCAAGCCCCAGCACTTGTTGCGTGCGTAACACCGTATCTTCTACTGCAAATGCAGGCTCGCAGGCATGGTGTTTTTGTGTATTATAGCGGCGTGACACGAGAGCCGCTCGCGTCCCATCATGTTGCAGGAAATGAATGGAGTCGAATGTTACACGTTAAGCACGTTCACAGCTCACATTGTACGGCGTAGAAGATAGAATAATGTAACCAGGAGCTATGTAGTAATTAAGCAAATAAATGCTAGAAATGTAGGTTCGGAAAATCAATTATTACAATGTGATAAGTACGCTGCAATCACTTTATCAATCATTTAATCAATCACATTTTCATTTAATCGATCGCTTAAGCAATCATATTTCATTTTGATAAACACATAAATTTATAAAATACGAAAAATTTCCTTTCAAGAGAATAACGTCAATACATATTATTACTCAGTAAATAGTTGACCGGTCATTGTTTGTTTGGAGAAGATATATTTTCATAACAAAATACGTTAATTATTTTCATAATGAAATATTGCTTCACAGAGTTTTTGATATTCTACCATGAATGTACTGCAAATAATATTTCTGTACAAAACGTACTTTAGTGAGAATTTTCGCGTATTCCACAATATTTATTTCCACTTGCGTTGCACTTCCAGGGAATAGCGCTTCATAAAACGCACATCTGAATCCATGTTGTTGGCCTCCTCCGGGAGACTCTTGCAGTGGCTGGGCGTAGGCGCTCTTCGCTCCAGTGGCCGGGAGCCGCGTCGAATGCATTATGCCGTGAGGCCTGCGAAAAATTCGGCACAGCGGAATGTCTTTTAATAAGCCCCAGGGCGGGGCGGAGCGGGGCGGAGCGGGGCGGAGCGGGGCGGAGCGGGGCGGAGCGGGGCGGAGCGGGGCGGAGCGGGGCGGAGCGGGGCGGAGCGGGGCGGAGCGGGGCGGAGCGGGGCGGAGCGGGGCGGAGCGGGGCGGAGCGGGGCGGAGCGGGGCGGAGCGGGGCGGAGCGGGGCGGAGCGGGGCGGAGCGGGGCGGAGCGGGGCGGAGCGGGGCGGAGCGGGCCGGGCCGGGGGTGGAGCGGGGAGTGACGGAGCGGGGCAGGGCGGGAAGGGATTGGGTGGGGCGGGCGGTCGTCAGGCACTTCATACAGTATGTATGAGGGCGCGGCGGCGTCGCACGCTGATACATCGCGGCGGCAAAAACTGTCGGACCCTCAGGAACGCGCTAACACTGACGCACATATCCAGGAAGGCGTTGGTCATAGGTGTTGGGAAAGAGGTGGTATTTGATTTGTTGTTGTGGAAGGGGTGGGTGGGGGTGGTGGGTAATGAAAGTGATGGTTGTGGTCATTATTCTGGGGCTAGTAGAGGTTGTGGTAATGGTTGTGGTTAGTTGTAGTTGTGATGGTGGTAGTGATGGTCACGTACATGAGCTCTATGGTCAAGAGTTTTGCTAGTGTAGTGGATTTTTTTGTCTGGAGGTTGCGATGTTGTGTGCTCACTGAATGATGTCATCCTTCTACTGCGATTCTCCTCGCCTTGTGTCATCAACAAAGGAATAAGACGCACGTACTTTTTGGAGTTCATTCGGGTTTTGACGTTCGTCGCTTCTTCAATTATTTTTACTGGCACAAGACGTATTTTGTTTATACAAAACACAAATATAAATCAAATAATGCTGTTTAGTTCTGGTGTCAACATAGACAATTCTTACTTTTAATGTGTCATTTCTAAAATACTACCGTGTAAGCAACAATATGTACTGGGTGGTATTTGCTTGGGAGGTAATCTGTCTTGCGGGTATCTATCTTGAGCTGTTTATGATTTCTTACATTTACCGAATTGTTTTGAATGTTTTTAGAAACGCTGAGATCTACATATCTTTGAGGAAAAAATTATGAAATATATGAAACAGACTCACGGAACATAAAGTAGGCATGGCCTTTTTGAGCGAAATGACTGCCTTCAGGCCTGCGTGACGTGTCAATGGATGATGCGCTGCCGCGAAGTCCCCTCCCTGGACGAGGGCCCGGTCGCGTTCCTGAGATGATCCCCATCAGCCGCAGGGCTCGAGGGGCTGCAGACGCCGAGACGAAGTGCGGACCCGACTGCTTGGCGATAGCGATGGCGAAGGTGATGGCGGAGGCGGAGGCGAAGGCGAAGGCGAAGGCGATGGCGAAGGCGAAGGCGAAGGCGGAGGCGGAGGCGGAGGCGGAGGCGGAGGCGGAGGCGGAGGCGGAGGCGGAGGCGGAGGCGGAGGCGGAGGCGGAGTATGCGGGCGATGGCTTGGGGTCGTAAACCTTCCCTCTGAGGAAGATAGTGCCGCGAAGCCAGGGAAAGCCCATCTTCTGCTCTGGGCTGAGATTTTATCTGGCATATATCTAAAAGGGCAATTACAAATTTTGACGGACAGAAGGAGAGATCTTATGCTCACGTGAATTACAGCGTCGTTGGGTCTGTGCAACGAAGCGTTACTCTGCGTTGCGTGATTGTAATGCAGCGCGATTATGATGCAGCGATCAACAATGGACTTATGGAATGGAGAGTGCAAATTAAACACAATAAACATTTAATTAATATGTATCCCTAACCCTTTCGGCAGGTCAAAGTGGGTTAAGATCGCGAGTTCCGTATGTACGGTTAACGTATTGGACTTTTATATCCAATTTCGCGGGTACAAAACCGATCAAAGCCGTGAAGGTTCGACAAAAAATCTTCGTTTGCCTTTCTTCGGAATGGAAAAAAAAGCGTGCTGTCCCATGTTGTATATTTGCTGCATGTAAAATAAACTCAAGCCTAAAAGACGCCTAGACTTTTCAAATTGCTTGCTTCGTCGTCCGAGTGATGCCTTCTTTCTCTGCTAGATTGCGAAAGGGGCGTTCCGAAATTTGCGCTTAAAGTCCAATAAGACAAGATTGATTACTTCTACGTGTACAAGACAAGATTGAATCGAATTGAAAACTAATGGTATTACAACAGAACATTCTTTCTCCAATTATTTGTAGGTTTTGCAATGATCGAAAATTCAGAGTTCAACGAAAATGAGACCTGCGCCGTATTTTTTATTTATAACGTTGAATTCTATCTGAGAAAAAATTGAATGTTTGAGAATTTTTTAAAAATTGCTCTAATTTCAAGCAGACATACTGCGAAAATCACTAATTTAAAAGAAATGTGCAGGACATTTTTTTAACATCTATTTTTTAGAACAGATTTTATTAACGATTAAAAAGATTTTCATCAATGTTGTACTTTTGCAATTTGTTAATTTTTTGCAATTTTCAAAAATACGGAGACTTGTCCGAAAATAGAACGAGCACCAAAATTTTAACCATCCCTTCTTACATTTGAGGGGAAAAAAAAGTAGAATTTGGCCCGTTTTTGAGAAAATATTTTTTTAAATTGTCTATAATTCATGCTAAAATATTCAAAAACTACTCATATTTTCGAAAATTGTACATGACCTTATAACAAGGTATATTTTTGACTGCTTACTTTCATTCAGGAAAAAATAGCAATTTTGAATATTGTAGAAAGATGCCGAAAAAAATATCCTTTTGGAATTTTAAAGATTTTAACGATTCAATTTCGGAGAAAAACGTCTGAATGGTTTACGCGCTAGCGTTGACTGCCGACGGACAGATAGTCAAACAAACATACAGAAGTACAGACGATTTGCCATCAGACGTTTTGTCAAATTATGGGAAGTAATCCGAGTAAGATAGTAAGGGAGGAGTAAGCAAAAGATTTCGATATCAGGACTCCATAATACCAGATTTTCTCACAAAATACCGTCGCTTTGTTCTTCAACATTACAATAATTTATCTTCATTACGTAAGTGCGCAGTAAGCGAGCAAGAAAGGAAGAACGTATATCAGAGATAAGACTATAACAATTATATGAAAAACTGGTTTATGATATTATATTTCTATTTTCAAAAGCAAGATATCTTTGCAAACCAAAGTAGTTAGGCGTGAAGATTAGAAATGTTTTATCACCTTTTCTCTCTCTTTCTCCCTCCCTTTTCTCTTTCTGTCTCAACTCCTTATCTTTATGTATTACACAATAGAGTTTGTTGTAGTCGAAAATGATAAAGAAAATATTTAAAGTGTCATCTCAGACTTCATGTAAATTTGTATTTCAAAAGGTAATTGCAGAACGTGAATTTCATATTGCATTCCCTTGTGCGCACTCTCATGCATTTTCATAATTCCTCTTAAAAGTACTCTTGAGGCAATTGAAATCCGATGCAACGCTTATATTATTTAGAAGTTTCTCACGAAAACTTCCGTATAAAATTTTCAGAAAGCTTTCCGGCAGAATATCGAGTGGAGGCCGGAAGCAAAGAGGTTGCTTATTTTCCTGCACCTGGAAGCCTCTTTGCTTCATCAGCGAAAGAACTCTCCGCAGCATCTCACAGCTGCGCCCGACGCCTAGCCTCTTCCCCAGCAACAACACAATCACTACTGAGAACACAAGAGTCGAACGTTTTTAGAAAATTTAATAGAAATGTTTTGTATTTACAAAGAACTGTAGGTCAATAAGTGTGTTACAGTGGACTATTGTAGGATATCCTGATATCCACCTTAATTTAAAAAACGTGCGTAGCATAAAGACAATCCACCTTCTGATTCTTTCCCACATTTCCTTCTCCATGCACATCATCTTCCACTTTCATCATATTCATCAGCATCATCATTACATTTCAATTCAAACGACTTACCCAGGAACTCAATTTTTTTTAGCTTTCCAAAACTATTTAGAGAGGTAGACCTGAAATTCCTTCCCTTTCTCGAAATATTGAATCTTTCCTTTCCATAGCAACTCTCTCTCAAAAGTCTAGATTTACTCCAGCATGCACTAGCAAATAAATATAGTTGACGAAATGAATAACTTTTTCAGAAGATGTAGAATAAAATATTTATGTAATTGTAAAAACATAACCAACTCACTTTAAAAAAATGAAAATTGATATTGAAGCCTTAGCGATAATAGTATACTAAGATAGCCATAATATTAATAGTATTAGAAGATGGTGTTGATTCGTAGTAGTGTAGATATCTGTGGTATATAGTATCGTTTTGACGCCACCTAATATCCTAATTATTAATGAATATTATCTATTTTATAAAGCGAAGAACTACATATGCACATAGCAAAGATACATCAAATTAATTTATAAACAGGTGCTCTGCATAAATCGTTAGTTAGAGGTTGAAAATATTCTCAAAATATATTTTATTTGGAAAAGTTAATAATACAGTACCATATTCAGACCGCGTCTTCAATTCCATTTCTTCGAACATTTGTTGGCTATCTTACAATTTTTGTTTGATGCCGAAAATTGACTATATCTGGTTTGTCAGTTCAATGAAAAAAGCCACTTTTAAATTGAAAGATAAACCCTCCAACTACTTTTCACGTCAAGTAATTCTTGGCTTCACGACGATCTACAGCAATTAACCTCGATCCTCGCTTTTCCAGCGCTTCGTAATAACTGAAACAAGAGCTCTGACTCTTATTACAAAAAAATACTGAAAAATGAAAACAAAACACGTATTTTCATTGGAGATTCTGTAATTTGATAATGTTTGCTCTTGTTATCGGTATTTGAGTTTGTTTTTTTCTTTTTGCGAATGTTTTATTATAGAATAGATTTGTATATCCGTTTTATAAGTTTGAATAATGGATTTCTAATTTTTAATGCCAATGACATCAAAATAATAGAAATTATTCACAATGTATGAATGCGAAGTATTTCATTCTTGCCCAGTTTGATTATGAACTATCTTGTGGAAATGAACGGAAAAAATTCTCATTTAAAACACTTTAACTGTTTCTCATCTATGTGATTGATAAAGTTTTATGGTGTTGTTAATTCGTATAAAGGTAAACGAAGTAATATTCAATATTGATTTCCACAAAATTTCTGTGAAACAACCGATTTTAATTCATAAAAGTAATGTTTGGTATTTGTTAGAAAAATGAAATAATTTTCAAACTGGCGATTGAGATCCAATTTCTCCCTCGTGCTGTTTTCGACGCACTAGTATTGGGTTTGTGATTCTCACCGTCGATGTTCATTTTCTTTTCTCGATGGTATCATTCCGTTTTAAAAATTTCATACTCATGCATCCTACTAATGCAATGTGTAAAATAATTTCTAATGCATTTCCAGCTGTTTAGGATGCCTTTTTCTATGGAGAGTGCACTAACGTGCTCTTTGTGTTCGAGAAGCTTCGATAAATTGCCATGAAGGTGAAGAGAAGATATGTTGAACTCTAACCAGATAAGCAATGTTCCAACGTTTGTTGTAGAATATCTCTGAAAGTAACTTGACGTGTAGTGCTCAAAATTGAGGAAAGCAGCCTCGGAACAACCATACACATCAATCACTTCGAAGAGAATGTTTTAGAGCGTGTGAATGTGCGTCCTTCAGCAAGCACATAAGCAATCGCTCAAGAAGTTCAAGGTAGTCACGTATCTGTTTGGAGAAAGTTTGAACGCAAGCAGACATTATCGTTTCAAGTTTCAGCAAATGCAGTGCCTTCACCCTGATGATCATCTTCCCTGGAGGCAATTGTGTCAATCACTTATTCAGCAATAGATGAACTATCTCGAAATAGGAAGCTCAGGTTTTTTTAATCAGGCCACATTTACAGAGGTGGTTCCGTAAGTTTCCGGTGACCAACATGACGCTCATCAAAGGAAAAACCTTCTGAGCAGTAGATAGTCTGGTCTTCATTGTTATAATGCTATAAGTTTGCAGCCGACATTTCACTCAGTTTTGTAGAGAGAGGGATTTAAATGGAATTCGGTGCGAAAAATATCTTAGTATTTAGCTTCTTTAAGACAATGCAATTGTGCTTTCTGCTCAGATTGCAGAATTCTGTGAAGGACTGTGGCTTCAAAGAATTGCACCATTCACTCTACAGTCCAGTTTGAGCATCCAGCATCAACAGTCACTTATCAAATCTCGAGAAAGACCGTCAGAGAAGAAAAGTTTCAGATAATGGTGAGGTGAAAGAAGCATTTATTGACCATTTTACGAACAAACCTTCGGAATATTTTTTAAAGACATGGAAATGTTAATAAACAGATGTACAATAACGTGGGTTGGAGTAAAGGATGCTTAAGTTGATAAGTTACATTATAATTTCTTTGTATCACAAATATAAGTTAGTGAGGCCAGAAACGTGTGGAAACACCCTCGTGCATGGAAGGTGTTGTTCAACAGTCACTACCAACACTTTTGGTGAGAAAAACCGTTTGACACATGCGCTCAACTTAGAGACATTTTGTGTTAACGTCTGTTCTGGTATTATCATATGTGTTTTAGTTGGACTTATTTTCTTATCTCACCTAAATGGAGTCAAGCACGAACAGTCTTTGCCACACTCTGTGCCAGTATTGAGCAAAACAACCGGTTTGGCCAAATTTAGTAAATTTGTAAATTATATTACACAATTCCAAAAAATATACTTCTTCTTTCAACTTTTGATAATATTATCACTACATTTATTGTAAAACATTGTACAATTTAATAAAAAAACTGAAGAAAAACCGAATAAAGGTTGAAACATGACGAAAAAATTTTATGTGATCTGTTTGACTATTCGTTTTGGTCAGGATTTGGTAGTAATTTCACAGAAACTTAACTACACTTCTTGAAGATGTGCTCTTGGAGGTGGTGCCATTAACGCGATGCCTATTTTATTTTTGATTTTAAATTACTAGTAAAAAAATAAAACTTTATGTGGCACATGGGGAGAAGTACCATCTAGGCACATTTTCTTGTCCATTCTTGCACAGAATCTCTTCCCAAAGTTTAATAAAGAGTCGAATGATAAAAAATATCAAAAAAGAAAAGTTAGCACCTTCTAAAAACAAGACATTTTTGCTCCCCATAGAAAACTTTTTGCATCGAAAAACTAACTGCAGATTTTAATTTTTTTGTATTGCTAACAAAATAGTGTAATAATAGCTGTCTAATCGACTAAACTAGCCCCACGTTGGGACCAGCCAAATGTAATATCAGCGGGGGAGGGCGCCAGGTTCAGCTCCTGAAATGTGACTGGATGGAAGTGTTGGGAGGTCATGAATTAGCACAGAGTCATTTGTAACAAATAACAATTTATTCCTGGCACCAAGAGCTGCCAGGGAAGTTACATGTCGCAAAGGGCGACGCAAGTTTTTTACTAAATCTACTCTGTGAGCTGGTTATCTTAATTACTAGTTGTTAGTTCCCTTAAGGCTAACATATTAGGCTTACTCTTTGATGAAGCGTGCTATTCATCATTTAAGGTCTGCAGGGCCTGAGCGCGGCCACTTGCAATTTCTCGCCGTTACGATTGTTCTGCGAGACGGCTTCGTCTCGTAGTTTTTCACCAGTGGCTGCGTTGTCTCCGCGGGCGGGCCGAGGCGGCAGCCTCGAAGCAGGGGCGGCGGCAGTCCCGGGTCGCTGACCTTCTGCAGCGCGTCCCCCTCTCGGCAGGCAGCGGCAATCCCAGGTCGTCGGCTCGAGCAGGCTCAGTGGGGCGAGTGGCCACGGGCGTTGACGTAACGCGGTGGGCTGTCAATCAGCACCGACGCGGGAGGCGGCAAAGGCTGGCGGGCCGATGCGGAAACGGCGCGGGATCCGGTAGTCTCCCGCCCGAGTTTCCTCCGCGACAAGTCCACTAGTCGCGTCCTAATTCGACTCTGGGAAAGTCTTTCCCGAACTCGCGTCCCGATCGTAAGTAACTGAGCAATCAAGCAAATTTAGCAACCAAGAAGTGTCTTGGAATTCTCTCGAAGTATCTTAAAAGTATCTCGAAGTAACAAAAAATTAGCTCTCAAAAAATTCTTAGGAGCGTTTCAAAAAAATCTTAGAAGTGTCGCCGAAAAAATCTTAGAAGTCTGGACGTAAAATTCTTAGAAGTGTCTTGATTTCCACTGTGCATCACGTTTTTAAAAGAACTCCCTTTCCCCTTCCCAAAATGTTCCTAGCTCTGAATTTCTCCCTTCCCTCATGGCGAAGCTTCCCATTGGCTGAGGGTGGCTGCGGCGCAGAATTCTGATTAACCAATCATGTGGCAATTTTCCCGTATTTTTCCGTAGATTGTTCTCTGTCTGACACCGGCTTCTCTCTCTCGCTCGCTTCCCTTTGTCAACGGTTCCAGAAACTTTTGGCAGCTGTCTGGACACGTGTTCGAGCAGGAGCGCATTTTCACGGGCCCTCGACGGTCGGCATGGGCTAATCGACAGCCTACTGTATTTAGTTTGTAAACAGCCCCTGCGGGAATTCGGGTGCCTAGTCCAGGCGCGTGCCAAGACGGGTGTGGGGGCGGGCATTGTTTGGAAGGGGATCGGTTGATGGCCGAGAAAGGTTTTCGTTCACAACGTGTTGTAAAAGCGTCGTCGTCTTAATTGACGCCCGGCCAACCCCTCCGGGGGGCTCCGCCTTCCTTCCCAGGGTGGTGCCAAAAGAGGTGGCGCGAGGGTGCGTATTGTCCGACCGGGCTCCGGCCTTCCATTTTATGAGTGCAATAAACCAGTCGCCTCTGAAAAAAGGGCCTGAATGCGGCGCGTCTCCGCTCAGCAGCGTAGCGAAAGGTCCTCCGCGGCACGGGTAGTGTCCCTCGACCCACTTCTGCCGCGGCGGGAGCTGTTATTAGACGTAGAAATTATTTTGTTATTGGCGATGCCACAATAAAATTATACTTAATTAATTGGTGACGCCACAATAGTAACATACTGCCGGCTCTATTCCTACCTCTACTAGCAAAGGGTGAGCTCAAGTGGGCACACAGTGAAGATATCGTTGCTTAGTTGTAAAGTTTGTATGCATGTAAATGTAAATCTCTTCGAGAAATTGCTCAAATATATTTCTAATATTTTCTAAATTTTAACTTTAGAGTGCATATATTTTGCTCACGACAGCAATGCCAAGAAATATTTCCTTCAGTTTTCTTGTTCCATTAGAGTAGTAACAAAGCGTGACCAACACCCATGTCCTGCGAAAAAACTGCTTATATTGACCCCATTATCTCCACTGTTTGTGCACATAGTCCTGTTACACTGAGGACCCTGTCAAGTGGATTAGTTGATCCCAAGCTAAAATTGCGCATTTTGAAAAAATAATTGTTTACAAAATAATGCCTTCATACTGAAACCGAATTTAAAAAGTTTAGATCCTGAACACTGTGATTCATCATATAGCCTTGGTACTGCAAATATCATTTTAATATAGCTAAGTGTTTATTAACAATCAAGTGTTTATGATCTCAATTAAATAGTGTTATATTGAATTGTGAATTCAGTTTTCGAATGCAGTTCGATCTGCCCTTTAATGGGCTACCTTCTGCAGTCACCACTTCTCTACTGTCTTCACTTACACCCCGATAATGAACACAATGTTAGAAGGAGTATTTATATATGCATAATCACAGAGTAGCAGCTGCGTTGCTTCTTTTAGGTATCTTGTAACCATCGACTCTCCTGATTACCTGCTTTTCCATCGGCGATTCAGCAATTGCCCGGCTGCTTCGTCGGCAGACTCCCTAGAGGGAGGCATGCATGTTTGGTCTTACTACTAGATTTGAGACAGAGGTTCATTTTCATCAAAGTAAGTTTAATTATTGCTAGTTTAGGGGGCAGAAAAAGGGTAGCGCATTCCTCTGATCCCTCGGCGCGCCCTATCAGCCCTAGGTATGCCGAAACGATTCGTTTTCTGGCGTCCTTCGCACCGGCGTGATTCCTTATGAAATTATTTTTCACGCGTCGCCACCAGACATGTGCGACCGTCCCATTACAATCTATATTGTAACTACAGCTCGTTATGTTGAAAGCTGAATTTATTTAACCCCAGGTTCTCCATCTGTGCTACGCTAGAAGGTTGAGATATGACCACGAACCTTAACTGATATATAACCGCTGATATATAACTGATATATAACCGCTGTCACTGTATTTATTTTGCTTGACGATCATGTGGTGTAAAAGATAACAGAAACCACGTATTAAAAAATCATATAGATGATTATTCAATGCTTTCAATATGTTTAGAAAGGCCGAGCACCAGGTGCGTGATTCTCGGCCGCTCTGTACGACGCGCCAGAAATATGTTTGCATTAGTGTATGTTTGCTTGGAATCGAGTGTAATTAAGATAGATGTGCATATTCTACATGTTCTTCTTAATGTGTTGACGTTGGCGTGGTGGTTATACAACAGTCTCACTTTTTTAACGCACCTTATGTACGTTTCGGGACATGATTTATGTTTTCTTCGCCGAAATCTAGAATATGAGAACTCCTTGGAAGTTCTATTGCGTCTTTGAAACTTTTCCGTCATCTCGTAGCATGGGTTTCCAGGAACGCTGGAATTTGGGTTCTAGAATGAAACTATTTGCACTTTAAAAACAATAGTTTAAAAGGTATTCTTTTTTAGAGATTGCTTTGTTGTGAGAAAAATCATTTGGCTCCTTCTATTACATTTTTGAAGTATTGTCTCTTCTAGGTTTTCTAGCTATTTATAACTTCCTTTTCATCCGCCAGGGGAGAGAATGCATTATCCACCGCCATAACGATTTTAAACATTTTCGTAATGAAAAAGTTCATAGATTTGTTTTTGATTTTCCAGTTTCAGTTCCAGGTTGACGTGTGGGCAGAAAGTGGGGAAAAGTGCAAGGAAATATGCGGGGATAGGTGGAGCCCGAGTTTTGATGTAGAGTTCAGAGTCTGACCATTGTAAGTTGAGATACAGTATGAAACATGGAGAATCCTTAACGATCATAAATAATATATTGGAGTCAGGTTAACGGAGCTGGGTCAGTAGGAGCAAAACGTTTTGCTCCTACTGACCAAACCCCGTTAATCTGACACCAATATAGAGTATGAAGCTATGTTTCACTTAAAATAATGATTTACAAAGCACGATATATTTGGAGGGGTCCAGGTAGTGGCATTTTTATTACAAGTAATCCACCAAACATGCATCATGTGTTACTATATCACTCGCGCGCGAGATGGGTCCTCAAAAGTACGAAAACATTCCAGAAAACAATTTCATATTACGGGACAACGTAGAGATCACAACAAAGCGATGCAATGTGCTGAGTATATTGATGTATACAAGTTAAATTTTCGACGTTTGGAATTATGTCATGAAGATATTCAAAATTTATCCTCGTTGGGACTCGAGCATTTCGTCAGTAAAAAAATCGATTTAATAGAAAAATGAAACAACATACTGCCATGATTACATTGTATTTATTTTGTTTTAATGATCTTAAAAAGTTACTCGTAAAACATTTCTTTAAAATGAAGTTGAAAGTTACAGGTTCGTATAGGCATGCGGCATCTGAAAAAAGTACTGTCTTATTGAGCATTGAAATATATTATGTTTACAAAATGATAATAATAACAAGTTATTATTTTTTTCTCATGTATATCTTTCAATCTACATGTGTTTTTTTCTTCATCGCTTGTACTATATTGCATCGCTACCTAAGATGGATGCAGATTCGTGCCGTTTCCGTGCTGTCGCAAGGTCAATACAAATATACAGGGAAATAAAGGGTCGATGTCTTTCTCTAACCGTGACAAATGGACAGAGAAACGCTCCCGTACGTTACAAGGACAGAGTGATGAAAAAGAGAAAAGGCTGGCGCCGAATGGCAGTGCTGGCAGTCGCAATATTGCGAAGCGCCTCCAGACTATCACCTGCAGGAGCGCTATGACCAGGCGTCAGCTTTCGACTGCAGGCTGCCCACTTAGACGTGATAGAGAGAGGCCGCGAGGCTGCGGTTGGATCTGACGTCATGATATGCGCCACACATGTCGGCCGGTTATAATCATCCCCTGCTGTTGTAATCAGTGGGTAGTGAGTGGAAAGCACACGTACGCTGCTTGCAGGATCTGTGTGTCCGCCACGCACGAGAAAGCCCCGGTGGATTGTCCGCGTCGCGCAAACTGCTTCAACAGCAACGGTTGGTGACAATCAGGGGTCTGACAGCAAACATGTAAAAAAATTGACATTTTAAAAACGTAGACTTGTTAAATTATTTAGACACTTTAGAACAGAGTGATATGGATTTTATTCCAGAAGTCGATGTAAAAATGGGTTTTTAAAATGTTTAAATGCAGCAGGTCGGGAGATGTCTCTTGTTTGTCTTGATTTTTTGTTTTTTTTTTGGTCAACGTAATTATCCAGATGACTGTGACTTGTGAAGGTAGATTCTTAGCTGAATTGTTGTTCTTAAAACTCCCCACTCTTATTTCCCCACAAAGAAAGGAATATGATCTTTTAATCTTTAAGAAGACCCCCTTTGGGATCGCATGACCCTGCTACTTCTTATCCGCCCGCGGCCACTTCCAATACTGAGCAGCAACAATTAGGAATTGCTCCGTTTATAAAGCGCTAAGTGCTTTCTGAATAATGCGCCTCATTAGTGCCAAGATAAGTAATAAATTGCGTTTGAAAATGGTGTAAGGGAACGATTTATCCTTCGGTACTTCTATACTTCTTTCTATACTACTCTACTTTCTATACTTCTTTCTTATTTCAGAGAGCACTGGCTCTTAAACCGCAAGCCTCTATGATTTGACTTGCATATGATGTGGAATTGCGGTATGGCTGCTGCAAGCCGTTCCTGATTTGTCACCCGAGTGGAAGTTTGAGCTTCCGAGCGAAGCGCTCAGTGAAGCTTCTCCCGCCGCATATCGCCTCCGCCACTCGCCTTCTCCCCTCCCCGCCAGAGGCGCCACCACCACCGCCTCCGCCTCATAAGCCGAGATGGGATGTGTTGAACCGCGAAGGCTGCGTGCTTCGGAGCCCCGCGCCCGCACGCGCCCCGCCGCTCGCGCCTGGCAACACGTACCCCAACCAACCCCCCCGCGCCACGCCCCCTCGCTGCTCTGCCTGCGGTCCCGTCCCGCTTAAACGCCCCCCTCCCCTCTCCCGCGCACAACCCCGAGCCATGCCTCGCCTCTCCGCCTACGCAACGCCGTCCCGTCTTCCCGGCACCTCGCCTGAACCGCTGGCCTTCCCTCGACGCACAATGGCCCAATATAGCATGGAACGTGCGTCTTGAGTGCCTCTCAGAGTTGTTCTGTTGGTATTCTTTCTACAAAGAATGTGTAACGAGCAACATAATATTTTTTAAGGATTTTCTCCAGGTTTGTTTGTTTACGCATGTCTTTTTGTGATGAGCGAGGTGTCAAAATTCGAAGGGGGAGGGGGGCTTATGGTTTAGTGGCTTCAACTTGTTTTTCAGGAGCCTTGAGTTAGATCCCAGGAAAATCCATGAAGAATTTGCGGTACACAAAACGGGCTCTCGTCAGGTTTCCTTGAGTTTTTGCCGTTTACTACATCTGTCATCATTTCTCCACCACAATTCACAAGTATCGCTATCATCTTCTCATATATCATTCGTGAACACCAATGATGTAGTTGAAGGGCCACTAAACTACAATAAACAAACTAATGCCCGACTTCGTGTTGAGAGGACTCATTCTACCCCTTTTCCGTTCACTGGCTAAATAAAGGCATTGGGAAATATTTTGTAGTGTGCTTTTTTTATGGAAACTTTTCAAAGTGCAATTTTAGCTTACGGTTCTAATGATGTCTTTATGTTGCAGTTTTGTTTTGTTTCGTTTCGTTTCGCTCGGCGCCGTTGGGTGGACGTTGGGCCAGCGTGCGAACGCCCCCTCCCCCCGCGCCGCGTAGGGCGAAGGGACGCGAATAAATCGCCCCTCCCTGATTTATGCTCGGCGCCGGGCGGGCGGGAGCGCGCGCCTGTGAAATACAGAAGCCCTGACTCTCTAGGCTACCCCTCTTCTCCCCCCTCCCCCACCCTTTTCGCGCTTTTCCCCTCCCTCGACACACTCCTCCTCCTCCTCCTTTGATATCTCTATATCTGGCACCCGTATAAATCATAGGATCTCGTTTCCTTTGGGATAATTCGTAAAAGTAATTACAGAAATAGTAAGAAGACAAAGAACGCGAGAAAAACTAACCTATGTGTATTCAACATTGTTATTTTGGTAAATGAGAATTTGTTAAAGTGTAAAGCAGCATTAATTCAAGTAGCATTAAAATGCTGAAACAACTCGAAATAAATGAAGTCGTTGTTTTATTGTTAGATTAAATTTATATTGACTGCGATGAAGTGGGATTATGCTATAGTTAATGACAATTATTACAAACAAAGCAAATAAAAATACAATTACATTAAAAATAGAAGAATAACGTCAACAATACTAATCATTATAAAAATTTAATTGTAATATAATGCAGTAATATTAAGGTAATTATACAATGATGATGATGAAAGTAATAAGACATATATAAAACAACCTGCCCCCGTTAAATAGGCTTCAATGTTCCTTCGCGTGCGCCATTGTTTGCAGAGGTTTTGAGGCTGGTGGTCGACTAAAATGCGCCCGCCTCCTTATGTCCGCCCCGCCCCTCCCCGCCAGGCTCTGCTCCACCTCGTCCCTCCCCTCCCCGCCCCGCCCCCATGTGCTCGTCGCGGAGCCCCGGGCGGAAGAGAAATTGGCCCGTCGCGCGATCGCTTCCTCAGAGGGTTGGGCCTCTCGCCGATAAGACCTCCGAATCTACTCTCCTCGCCGGTGTGTTTTCTTAACCGGATTCGACCTGCAAGATCGATCACAGTTACCAACTTGCACAAATACACTTATCATGGCGGGGCATTATACGAAATAATATGAATAAATTAAATAATGTTCGGCCCTAAGCTGCCACCCTGATTGAGTTTTTTTGGGTTTACTCAATCGCTTAAAGCGTACGCCGGGATGATCACATGACTTGCACTCACAGACGTAAATGCACAGCTGGTCCTCCCTCTCTTAAAATGTTACTACTCTGTATCTATGCAAATTCAGTGGTTAGGCGGAAGAGCAGTTCCTACATCCTGAGCATCGCAATTAATAAAGACATTATTTTATTATTATTATTATTATTATTATTATTATTATTATTATTATTATTATTATTATTATATATAGGGATTCAATGCCCAAACATTTTTAGTTTTGTAACAGTTTTACATCTCCCAGCTTTTTCTACCAGCATTCTACCAGCTTTACATTTCTCGGTTCTGTGGTTATTTTCAATTTCTTGAATGTTGAAGCTTATTGGTAACAATCTAAACTAAAATTCTATAAATTCATTTGCCCTATGTTGGGCAACAATTTGGAACATTCCTCGTATTCACAAGTTATTTCAATAATATCGTTTATTTCAGTGCCCTGCTATGCTCGTAAATTACAGCTCCAATGGTTTAAAATTTGGTTGTCTTTGTTTTTTCAAAGATTTTGCATGAGTTTGACGTACAACATACGTCACCTTACCTGTTGCACGTGGATATGTGACTCTATACAGAAATCACGATTCCTGGAAGCTGTGGATTTTACTAATTACTGAATTGATGGCAATTCAATGAAATATCAGTATTTTCTTTCCAAACAACAATTGACATTTATTACATAATTCTTATGGCTTGTTTTGAGCTCTTTATTAATTAATGAGGATATACCTTGTAACATTATTAAACTGTACGACTTTGATAAAATTCGTAAGCTTACGGAATATCTTCTTGGTCCATTTGATGCCATCGTCTTCTCCAGAAGGAGATGTTTTGGATCCTCCTGTGGTACTCTATGAGCCTATTGTCCGTGTAAAAGTATTTCCCAACTGTTTCTATTTATTCAGCCCGCTTTTCGGAAAATCCATATCTGCTTTAATGTTATCGCGGCGCGGCTTTCCCTCACTGGGTTTCGACTGTGACCCCTATTCGCGACTACTCTTTCCTTTCAATTAACAATTTTTATGTACCCACTACGGAATTATCCTCATCTAAACCCACGAACACGAAGTAAAAATATTTAAGATGCAAAATTCCCACTCTACAACAAATGTTTTCTACCATTAGAAACGCAAACATTTACCCACTTAAACTCAAATAAACAATACTGCTTAGCGTATACTATTATGGACTATTCAAACAAACATTCACCCAAAACACAAGTTTTCTACGGCAAAATTACTATGTCGTAATCTTTATCATCTGAACGGTGAGAATGAGAATTTGTTTTTCCGCGCTTGACCTACATTTTTAACGCCCTCCCGCCATCAATCCCATGTTCATGCCACCAGGCCGTGCCGTTTCTCAGCAATACTACACGCGTGTTTCTTGCATCCAGCACGGTACACCTATAAGTTTATTAGTCCGTTGCTATACTGCGCGTATTCCCTGGATCCTAAAATTCTCGATGTATCAATTCCCCTATTACACCCGTTTGACATTCGAGTATGTCACACTATTCTAATAATTCTCCAGCACAATTTTTAGATGACAGATTCACTAAGAGAGAACTCTTCAGGCTCATTATTTACAATGAGCTACTCTTGTCATAAATAATGTATTAATGTTTGGACGTAGAGTAGAGCATAATATAGAATAATTTATTCAAGCATTAAAGGCACACAATAATTTACATAATTTAAAAATAAATCACCGGATATGAAGCCCGATGTATCACAATAGTTATTTATGTATCAAGGCTGAAATGTAAACTTAGTATGCAAGAGTAATCACCCGAGGCGTAGCAGAGTTGTGGGTGATAAAAAGGGAAGCTGTAAACTTTTCTGCGGGGTGCAAGTTTTTTTTGCAAACTCTTGTTACAATTTAGAGTTTTATATTAAAGGTAATGTTCAAATGTTGATTATTTAAGAAATTATAACCATGTACAGAAGAGAGTAGGCATTAGTACTGCTGATATGTCGCTCGATTCATTAGTGCAACACTTGATATTTAGCAATATTTCATTAATTATTAAAGGTTTTAGAACATCAAAACTTCATGGTGAGTGGACTTCACTATAACTTGTGCTTTTCCTAGACAATAATAAATATTATTATTTCCAAGAAGTGTATATAACCTGCTTATTGTAAAACGTCTCTTAGTTACGTTTCCTAAACTTCTGGGAAGTCAAATTTTAAACTATTTTTACACTCTAAAATCAGTCCAATGTGCATTTAAATAACTACCTGGACGTTTATAGGATTTAAAGTTCTCAAATGTACGTAAGGAGTTTTTGCGTGATTGTAGATGTTTAAACCAACACTTTATTTTATTAAGAAATATAGAAAAATGTACTTAATGACTTTTTGCAATAAGCCAACAATGTGTATGCCCTCTTCAGTGGCGGCTCGTGCTTAGGTTACACGGTCGCACAACCCCCAGATATAATCGAGAAAGATCTCTTAATATCTTAGGAATATACACTTTCCTACGTATTCAAGATGTTGCAGCTAAATCAATGTATATGAAATCATGTAGAAAGCAAAGATCGTTCAAATGGCGCTCTCCCCGGTGCTTGGTGTCTTGCCTCGTATAGTACCACGCTTTTGATTCTTGGCTGTATTACTGGGTTTGCTGCATTTACTCTTTGGCCCTTCGATTTAACACGGAAAACATAGGGTCTTTTAGTTGGGCAACCAGAAGGGTGACGCTGTCTAGCGCTGCTCGGTGACGGAGGGAGTCTCAGAGGAGTACCAATATTCTTCGTCTGACTCGCTGCAACGTAATTTTATGAATTTCACTTGTTTTTGAAAGTACACAAGTTCATTCAATTATTGAGGTCATTGAATGCATTATTTATATTGTTTAGAGAATTTGTTTTCATGTGATATTAGATTTATTGATTTAAAATGTTCACTTCAATTTTTTGTGTAAAGTTGGCTGTTCTGGAAGGAAGTCCCTTTCTCGGTAGATGCAGCAGCCTGCAGTAACACAGCACTGATAGAAAAACGAGCGTGTGTCTGGAAGGGTGTTTGTCATAAAATATACCAGGATAGTGAAATTTTCAAAATAAAATAATTTTATTTGTGTGAAACGTGTCAAAGCAATAGTGCTTTTTGCAATGTGCTGGAGTCGACCCTAAGTGCCCAGTGGAAATCACAAGCCAGAAGCGCATGCGTGAAAGGTGTATAATATATCTGACTCGGACACGACGCATCAAATTATATAAGTATAAGTATATATTATATAATACACAGGTTTATTTAACTTAGTTTTAATTAATTTCAATTGCTTACATTTTTATTATAGATTCATATTTTGGGTTTAGAAATTACATTTCCGTCATTAGATTGAGGTGACACCTCCAGACCGTTAGGGCACCAATCTCCACTAGTCTCTTTTCAAATCACTTATCATTTAGTCCATACCCATTTAAAGCTGATATAACACACACTTTTCTCGAATGTTTATTTCCTTTATTGACAATATTATCTGCAACTCTTTGAAAGGACGAGACAGGCCGCTTCTGACTGCCCTCGATGCGATTTTTCTCCACACGGATCGCCATCTTGTTGGCCCCGGGCCGTCTTTTTTTTATTGCCGATTCGGCAACGCGAGTTAATTTCAGTATCCTCAGCTAACGCATGATCAGAAGAGACCCCGCGCTGCCTCCTGGGAGAGGCCACACAATTTGATGAAGCCCGCGCTTGGGAGAGAGCTCTGCGAAGAAAGAGAGCTCCAGGCTGCGACGCGGAGCGAGAGGTAAAACGGAGTCCCTACTGACTGTTTGCTCTTAGAGCTAGGAAGCGGTTGAAAAGAGTATTGCTCGGCACATTTTCTTGATACACGAGCTCCCAAGACCTCATTCAGCGCTGAATAGCGCGGCACTTTGAGATACTTAGGTTCGACTCGGAACGGCACGTATCAATTTACAATGCTAGCAACAACCACTTTATACTTTCAAAACAATTGTAACATTTCTCATGGCACGCTTTGGCGACTTACGTTCTTGCCCACAGTTGGTACGCCCTCTTAAGCCGTGACGTAGCCAGAGCCCTTCTCTCTTCACAACTCTCGCTGTGGAATATCAAGAAAACTTACGCGTATAGTAGAAGCTACACAACGCACCTAGGTAAAGGTCATGGAATCGGGGCAAGGCGATAGGACGGACCAGATGAGGAGTCTTCTCGTCAACATTTCTTATTTTTGAATTAACACTAACGTTTCTTCTTCGACAACCTAACGGCGAATATTTTAAGCATTGTATGTTACGTATCCACAAAGGAAGCTTTCGTAAATCGTCAACAAAAAGAAAATACAATTTCATGGAAAATATTATTTTAGTAGATACAGCATATGTTGCGCTAATTTTCCACATAATCATCACCAGAGTTGAGACATTGGTTGTAATATGGGATCGACGTTTGGTATTTCTGAGTCGTAGAGGCCTCCACCGAGGATAGGTATCAGATACTGACTGTTACTTACAACTCTGCGTCCACTGTGATATGCGAAATACTGCCGAGATAGGAATTTCTTTTCGGCTCGTGGTAAGAAACTTCGTTTTGCGGAATCCCGTTCAATGAGCAGGATTCGTTGTTTTATTTATTGGGAAGATTTGTAACATTTCTTGTTTTTATCCCCATTTTTTAGTCTTACAAATTATCAATGGTATCTACTTTTTACAAAAAAACTTTAACAGTATAAAAGGTATCTCATGAAAGTGTTTCATGCTTCAGGGTATTTACTTTGTAACATATAATCGTACATTTATTATGGTTAGTAGGCTGGTTGGTAGTTGGATGGAGTCGAGTTGGATGGATGATAGGTTGAATTTTGCCGCTGACGAGAGAAGAAATCGTGGCCCGCGATTCTGATCGGTAGTTTTAATAGCCTTTAATGGCAAACGAATGTCCGGCAAGTTCCCTCTTTCTATCCTCTTCCTTGTCATATCCTTTCCCGTTGCTTATACACACACACTTAAATGCACTGCACTATCACACATGTGAGGAGATCACTTGAACTTGTTCCTCTGGGAATGTTGCCGCGCTGGGGGTACTGGAGATCAGTATCTGTCAAAACTACTTCAATTACACCCGTAAATTATTTTGTCTACTTTGTTTTTTGTGTAATATTCATACTATTTTTTACTGAATTTTAAATATTCTTGAGTTTTTTAATGGCTATGTGTCTAACCTCTTGTCAAGAATTATGAAATATCTGCTGATCCGGAGGCAAATACAGAAATATGTCAATATCTTGTTCTACATGGCAGCTGTTCTTGGAAAGGAATGAGCAAGCAGTCTTAATGAGGTGTTAATGGGAAGGGTCGTTGCTCTGCAGACGAAAATATAACATAATGACCGGTGCGTCAGAGAAAGTAATATCTAACGGAAATATACCATACACATTAAAAGGATAAATATAACTCAGATTAAACCGTGTTGTAGCGTCGATAAGTCAACCATAACAGTAAACAAACCATACAAAGACGAGTAGCCATGAATGAAGTTTTGTTTTAATTCTCAAAGAGAAGATACAAAGGGGTGCAAAAGAGTTTTTGAAACCGTTAGCAAAAGCAGATCGATAGCGGGATGGTGATGAAGTTCAGAGAATGGACAACGCGTTGATTGGTTTTCACTTAGTGGAATGATCAATTTGATATGAGAAGACCCGACGGCAGATGTACTGATGCGTGAGGCGCGCAGGAATAGCTCACGAATCCTCGCAGCTATGTGGGAAGCGGACGTAGCACAGCTCCGTCGAGCGTAGAGGCCATAGATTGCGAACGATGTTTTCGTTGCAAAATTCCCGTTAGACGTTCTTTTTTTAATTTTTGTGTTAGATTTTATTTTATGCCGTGGTATGTTAAGTACATTGCTCTCACATATAAAGAATAATATTGACATTCAGGGAAATTTTCCAATGAGAAAGCTGGGTAAAAGGAAATGAATATTTAAGAAGGAATAAATTGATTAATAATTTATGAACGCAACATTTCAGTAAACACATACAAATTTTTACATGAACTTCTACGTTACTTATGCACCATTGTATGACGAGCATTGTTGTACGTCAATCCGTGTCCATAAACTATTTTGAACCTTCAAAACGGCGAATGTGAGTAACCGTTGCGAAGTGTTCATTTCTTTATTTATTTGGCTGTCCGGGTGACGCCGCGTCCATGGCGAAGGTGCCGACGTTCCGGTCGCCATTCTGCAACCTTCCTCAGGGCGTAATGTCAACGTCGGCACCTTTGCCATGGACGCGGCGTCACCCGGACAGCCAAGTAAATACTGACTCCGGCCGCGGAAGCCTACGCTCTCAAGTGTTCATTTCGTTTCAGCGCGTGTTTTATCCGGAATCTTCCATGAGCTGTGGTGCTGGTAAATGAATCTCATCTCATTTCCGGGACCTTCATCGATTGTAATATAGGAAAGTAATCCTTGGCTCTCGCCTCTCTGACCAGTACGTAATCTGGCGTCATAGAGTTTGAACTCTTCTTTGTGAGAATTATTTGTGCGTGTTGTTCGGGAGTTTTGAACCAGCCATTTTCAAATTTCAAAACATGTATTCCAACAGGAAAAGCTGGTCTGTTGTTTTATCTTTCTGTGTTTATCTTGATGTAGAATATTTCAAAGAGTTAGGCAAGGGTTTGACGAGGTATGTGGGGGACAGAGTAGAAGCGCCAACGTAAACCCTCTGTGACTTCTTCCCCGTTTTGTTTAAACATGTTTCAGAAATGCATTTTGTCCTTTCGTTTTGTAGGTATCCAACTCTAATATAATCGAAGTTGTTCTCGTTCAATCCGTATTCTATTGTACATTTGATGTATTGTTTTTAAAGTGTTATTTGATAATTATAATTTAATTAAAGCAAGATTTTATGTCTTTGTACAATTTTAGTTGTTTTAACGAAACGATATATTTTACTGAAATGATACTCTAGGAAGGCAAACATATTTCTGAAATTTCATTTCTTGAGTTATTAGCGCTTTCCCACTTTCACCATTTGAGTTATATCTAGTGACGACTCATTCTTCTATCACGTTCACGTATGATAATCAGTATGACAAAATAATGTGAGAAACGAGAGGGTGATCTCTTGATCCTCTGACAGTTCTTGTTAGTTGTCAATGTGCTGTTATTGTAATGGGAGAATCACTGAAAATTTCAAATACTCAACATTGTAATTTCAGATGATAAATTATTAGTTGGAATGCAAACGTGAATAGTAGTTGAATAAAATTATTTTTCATGATATGCTTTGTCTTTATTCAACCATGCTTATTAATTAAGAGAAATTACATTCATGTTGCGTTATTCAACACGCGCCTGCAGCTGGTACTTCGTAATAGCGCACGAAGAGGACTTTCATGGAAGAAGGAAAGCCACGCGCTCGTGCTGAGACTGAAAATTACCTGCATTGCCACGAAGGAGAATCTCTCTTCAGCGGGACTGTGGAAGTTTCAATTTGTAAAGCACTGATTTTGCTTTCGTTTGAGATACTTGCAAAGTCTTCTCTTCCCGTACGGTAAAATCTGTAGGTTTTGAAGTCAAATACATTAATTTTAAAAGAATTTTTTTAAAGTAAGCACTAAGTACTCAGGGTGAAAAATAACTCATATTATTGCGTGAAATGAAAATAAGACAACTTTTACTGGCTGAAACTTTTAAGCACATACAATAATTTTGACGTGTTTATGAGAACGTTTTCACTGAAAAGCAACGTATTTCGCTTTTCCTGAAGCCATATCTTTTTTATTTAGACACTTAGGGCATGCATTATAAACCGGTTTCGAAAGAGGTGAAGAAATAAGAGAAAATTAATCCTAGAGTTTTCTTTCATAGGGTCTTGTATACACAAATTTTCACTGACTTTTTGTGCAGTAGTGGAGTATAACGAAATGGGAGAATTTGTCACTCTGTTTCTTTTAAAGAAGAAATGTGTCACGGAGACGGCTGTTATGAATCTGGACGAGGAATTTTAAGGAGGAAACTCAGTAAAGCACTCAACAAAGGAACTCTACAAATTAAAAACCAAATGAAAATTAAAGTAGTGCAAGCACCACGCCAAAGTTTGGTTTGTTACAGAAAACATCAAATGTATATTCGGTTTTTCCATAACGAACTGAAATAAACTGCATGATTGTGTCACCAGATTAGAATCACATTGCACAAATAATTCTTTTCTGTTTTACTGAAGAGACACGTCGAAACAACAACGTGCAGAAAAGGAAAGATTTCAGCAATGAATACTAATTTTTAAACATGAACTCTTCTTTCAAGCAAAAAATAAGAATACTGCACCAAAAGAGGGATGCTACTACAGAATATTTTCTCGTTTTAGTAGTAAGTAACGTTATTACATGAAATATTTTGCTATTTCATAATTAGTGGTACGTAATACAACGTGTACGTAATGTACGTGATATAACTCAAAATTGTGCAAACACTTCTTATATTTAAAATAAGTTAAATAATATTAAATATCGATTATTTAGACTTAAATTGCATGATAACACACCTGCAGTTTCAATGTTGAAACTGTAGGAGAGTTCGAAGAAAATTAAACATTTGTAATTTTTGAAGTATTTGTATTGCAACGACAATCAGATATCTCAAATTTTATTAAGCAAACATATGTTTGTCTAACACAAAAAATAATTTACAACGCAAATATTTACTTATCTAACCTGCCATAATTAGTTGACTTTGCCAACTTTTTTTCGGCACTTCTTTTCTGATCTTCTTTTGCTGATTCTCCTTTTCCGTATAGTGGTAGGAGTAAAGTGAAGAGAGTTACTTTTTGTTAGCAATGCAGAAAAATCAAATCTGCATTTCGTTTACCGTTGCAAATAAGTTTTCTGTAACTCGGGAACGAAAATGTCTAGTTTTTTAAATGTTGCTAATCTCGAGATTTTTTAAATTTTCTTTTTAAATTTTTCACTAATCTTTCAACTATTTATAGTTAAAATGATAGGAAGAGATTCTAGAACTCAAGAAAATGTGCGTAGATGATCTTCTCCCCCTACGTCACATAGTTTGGTACTGTTTTCGACTAAATAAACCGAAATCGAAATGATCTGTATGTACTCGTATAAAAAAGAGGAGCGCCAAGTGGCCTATCCATCGCATAATGTGCATGTAAGTTGTACGAGAACTTCAATGCAAATACAATATACATCTTTTCTCTTAATGGATGTATGTACTCAATGAGGCTACGGCAATTGTGCACCTCCCCTTAGTTCAGCAACGCCTCCTTGCGCAGCCTGCCACGAGATTTCTTCCGGCGCGGCTTTGGCGTTTCGTCGACGCGTAACTTCCAAGAGATAAGCGTAGTCCCATTCAACGAGTCTCGCCTCTTCTCTTGGAGCGGCTGCCCTAGAGATGTATGTGGCTTCGTAATTGCCGCAACTTTTCATTGAAGTATCGGTGAAATTGCCCGTAATTTCAGCGAAGTAATTTAGAAGTTAGTTGTAATAGCTTGAAGGCAGGTACAACTTTAATGTGGGGTAAGTACACTACGCGCAAGTAGAGATAGGGAGAGAGAGGGAGGGAGAGAGAGAGAGAGAGGGGGGAGAGAGAGAGGGGAGGGAGGGAGAGAGAGAGAGGGGGGAGAGAGAGAGAGAGGGGAGGGAGAGAGAGATAGGGAGGAAGTGACAAAGAGAGAGAGAGAGATTGGGTTTGAGAGAGAGAGAGAGAGCAATACCTTGTATGAAGAGCTCTCCACAATAATAAGTGTAGAGATTAATATCGAGTATAGAAGTTATTTTTGTTTAATGAGTAAACTAGAGATGCTCCAACAGTACATACATTCTGCATTATTGGGAACGGTTACGTAATATTATAATATTGAAATTTCTGCCCTATTAACCTTTCAGCCATCATTTGAAAAAGTCCAAACCAATTTAAACGAAGTGCCTGCGGTGTATATCTGCATATAATTTCGATAATCAGGAACTGTTGTTATTTCTTACTTCTACAAAGTACACAAACATAAATACTTCTCGACTGTTACTGTTCCTTATACTCTAAATATTTTACTTCATTCCATAAATTCAAACATTATAATCGAGTATTTATGCAAACCTAAGTATATTCATATTTCGTCAAGTTACTTCACACAGAATACTTTCTTCTTCTTCTTCTTCTTCTTCTTCTTCTTCTTCTTCTTCTTCTTCTTCTTCTTCTTCTTCTTCTTCTTCTTCTTCTTCACTTCATGGATTAGGCTACTGCCTGTTCCGTCCTCACAGTTTCTCTCCATCGTTTTCGTGGCCTTCCCACGTCTGGGCGGTTTCCATTGTCAGCCGGCTTTTTACTGTGAGGAATTCGAGTAAGAGTTATTTCTCCAGTGCGGATTACCGGTCCACAGATGGATAGTCAGATGTTGGGTTTGCCAACTTTCAGCCTTCTGACCTGCTGGGTATCTTTTCGGGTCACCATCCCTAGGCAGACTGCCTTCACTGGGCTAGGAGTTCTGCCTACCCCTTTGAGGTCCTGTTCGTCATGCGAAGGTTTTCTTCTGCATCCTATCCTTGAGGTCATCTTATATGGGTCCTCCTGGTGGCGTTGAGGTCGTCTTCTATCTTTCCTCCACTGACGCTGAGGTCCTCTTCTGGAGTACTTCTTCGTCTGACCCCTCTCCTTTGACCTGTCCGGCAAGGGAGGCCCTACCAGTAGCTACGCTACCGCCGGCATAGCTCTCAGGATCATAGGGGTACTCAAGCTCCACCACCAACGACAAGGTCATGTACTCCCCAGGTGGAGAGAATACTTTCTTATGCGTATTATTGAGCTTCGCGGAATTCCACCAAGCAATGAGTTGCCTGTTGTATAATTACGTCACACTCACCACCGGCGCATGTACAGGTACAAGAAGTATCAATATTTGCCACTAGATGACGACACTAATTAATTAGTGGTGCTACAGAATGGCACCTGACTTCCTTGCCAGAAGCCATCTATCGCCGCCCAAACAATGTTTTTGATTTTTTCTCAATTTCCCTATTTTGTAATGGTAGATTAGAAATATTACTTCTGAATTTTGAAGAAAAGTGATATTTCATCGTATATGGATATTTTCGTTGAAAAATGTGGAGCCCTTTTTAAGAAAAAATTGTTAAAGCTTTCGTGTAAATACGAAAATTGTAGCTCTTTTTCTACGGAATCTTTTGAGTTTTCAACAAACCTTGATTTGAGAGTGTTCTGTAGCTCGCGGGTCACTTCCAATTTTATTTAAAAAATGGCTCCAATTTGTTTTCTAAATGTCTTGTAAAAATAGACTAAAATACACATGTAAAGGTGGCATAGGTCCATTTTTCACTGTTAACACTGAATTTTCAAAAAATGTTTTTTTCAAAAGTTTGGATTTTTTCGGTGCCTTCCTACAACTACAAAATTGAAGGTAGAGGGTTTTCCTTCAAATTAGACTTATTCTCTATAGTAATTTCTTTCGAAAAGCCATGTACATGTTTTCGAAACTTTTAATTTTTTTTGCGCAATAGTGTGTGAAATGAGCAATTTTACAAAATAACAAAAACAAAATTTTCTCAAAAATCGTCCCAATTTTGTCTTTTAACTCTTCGTAGGGATAGTGCTAAATGTATTCTATGAACTGATATAAACGCCATTTTGTTTATTCTGTTGTTTTTTCAAAAATTACTAAAATGTAATTTTTTGACTCTGTTCTTTCACATCGTTAATATTACAATAGCGGTGATTTGTTAACATTATTGCATTTACGAGTAAATGATGTCATATAAAGTTTCTGGATAACCCAACAGTTTTCTGTGAAAATGAGCTCAAAATTCTGCACATTCATAATGCTTAAATTCCTCATTTTCTCAAAAATGGCTACAATTTTTTTTCAATAGTAACTTGCAATGACACTATGGGTGTTTTAATTCAAATTGATTGAATTAAAGGAGATATTCATTTAAATTATGTCTGACAATGGCATAACACTGAATACAGAAGTTTATGGCCTGAAATGAATGTGCAATGCTATGAAAAGTAAAAACCATACAGTACGCTTGATGGTGACTGCAGTGACGTGAAAATAGCGCCACAGGCCGAGCGCTGCGTAAATCAGATGGGAGGTCACGGCTGTAACCTCTGGGGTAGAGCCTGCACCGCACGGCGCTAGGTGGCGTGATGCACTGCAATTTTGCGCAGAAAATAGGAGCTGCGAACTGATGATATTAACACGAATATGACCGTTATAATTAGCGGCACCGCACGCGCATCCGCCAGCGCACACTGTAATATTATTGCAATTTGAAGATGGTGTTATGCATTGTCAAAGACATTAACACAAAGCCTGTTTAAGAAGCGAGATGACACGTGTTTCACAAATCATTCTCGCCGGTGGTGTCATTTGCGACTGCATATACAATACGTCACGATTAAAGACAAACTTATAGCTGTTTTACTCACTAAAGTTCAAAGCATGTGTCGCGAAGTACACTAGTTCATGAAGTGATGCATACGTCCATGAAATGTAACGTTAAAGAAACGCTATTCATAGCTCACAGTTGCTGACAGCATGACATGTCACCGGACTTACTTACCACACCACAATGAAGTAAAATTATAGACAATTAACACACAACAAACTGTGTGATGTAAATTGAATCAAATTGTGGAACGAACATCGCGACCGCGTCTTATGAGCACTCGCATGAGCTTTTCTGTTAATGACGAGGCAGGGGAAGGCGAGGCCGCGAGGTCCCGCGTCTTAACCAATGAGATTCGAGCTTTCCTTTTTGTATAATTGAGAGTTTAAGAAAAAGGCTTAAATTATAATTATATTAATTGCATGATTGCGTGAGAATGTAAAGATTGAAAGTTATGATGCACCTTGTGGGATTAGCATGTTGATTAGTCCGAATGATATAATTGTTACACAAGGCGGTGTAGTGTAATGCCTGCACGGTCCGTGGGCGAATTCTAGGAAATCTATCTATCGTGCGTCAGTTGGGGCACGTCTGAATTCCTGGGTACAGCTTCGCGCAGCGGCGTGATATCGAATTCTACGTGTCCGGCTGCAGCCAGAGTTGAGCGACTCTGTAAGGCGTAGAACTGTCATAAGTTATCACGAGGGTGTGTGAGAAGGAACAATAAATTCGGATAAATATATAAACAGGATGACAGCAGCAATGGGAACAGAAGATATGCAAAGGATCGAATAGTAACTAATAAGAATATAAAGAAAGGGCGACATAATTGATAGCGGGGAAAATAGAGAATATATTGGCAAATAAAACAATGAAAGGACACGTGAGTAATTTCTGTGAGTGAGAAAGTAAATTAGGAAAATTATTACGAATCGATAACCAAATAATAAATACATAAAGTGCTAGAGTGCCAGTGACCAATCAGAAAGTAACGTGGGCGAGAAAGGGAATGGCCTGCGAACTAGGATGATGAAGACACGTATTTGGCTACGATCTGGCGCAGGGGATGAGACAAAGAGCGCGCAAGCCAAACGGACAGACGATATTCCGATACGGTGATCATCGGAGGCAGATGATATTTTGACGCGGCGACGTGCAGATGCAGATGATGTTTTGACAGCATGCAGATGGTGCTTTACAAACCAGTATCTAGTAGGCAACATTTTCAAATAAACAAGGAATTATAATTGCGTGTGTGGAGGAAGCAGATGTCATTAGTCTGGACCAGTTTCAACAAACGACGTTCTAGAGGGCTGAGAACCTCGAAAGGACAGTCACTAAAACGGGGACATATTAAAATATGTACTGTAGTTTTTGAGTAAAATAAAAATTCTAAATTAAGATTTAAAAAAGGAAAATGGATATGCATGCATAGGGAGATATATAGAAAAAGAACGGTAAACAATAATAATTAGGGTTTCATGTTTTTGAAATTGTACTTAACAAATGTAATGTTTGGATTTGATGTGCAAGTTTACAGCAGAATATAGATGGCAATGTTGCTAACCTGAAGTAAGCATTTTTATTCCTGGGTAGGGTAGTAGGAAATGGAGTTTCCAATCCCTCCTCAGAAAGAAACCTCGTAAGAAAGACGGTCTAACTGACTCACTAATAAATTGTGCCATGACGGGGCAACTTTGGAATACCCTTTGGGCTAAGGTCGGGTGAAATATTAAAAGGACAATTAGGCAGAATAAACAAATAAGAAGGTACTATGAAATTACCTCCGTCAGATAACATACATTTGGATTACAATAAAGAATAAATTATACTAATATCGTAGTCATTATGGCATGTTGGGCATTTATGGGATGCGTAATGTCCTTAAACTATGTTCAAAATAAAGAGCTTACGGCTTGTTCTAATAGTCAATTTGTTTGTGGCAGCATCTCAGTTGTAATTGTGATAATTCCACAACCTTAAAATTGTTTAAACGCTATGCTCATTGATTAAGTGTTTGCTATTCTAAACTTAACAGTTGCCAATATAAACTTTCGTATTTGAGAATTACGTTAGCATTTAAAAGTGTCTGTGTTTATTAATCGCCCACCCATCACAGTAATTCCAATTCACAATCCTTGTAAATGTTCGTCTTTGTGACAGAGCTATTGCTTGGAAATGAGTATGCATGCGTAATAGAATCCACATCCAATCTTAAATCTCTATTATAAATCATCCTTATAATTATTTACAGCATATTATATAGATAAAGAAGGATAATTTCTGATATCTATACTAGCCATTGCATTAATATTATTTTTAAATAAAAAGGAAATTAATGCGGTGAAAATTAATGCTGTACGGCGTTGATACTCTACCTGCGTTTCTCTTTCTCACGTTGGAGTACATACAGGCAGTTCAGTCAACATATCTTTTTGACTTTAACTTCATTCAAATACTTAGCCACTTTTTATTTTATTTTATTGTGAATGTGAACTCTTAGACTTTCAGTAGACGGTTGTTTCAAGACGGTTAATATTTAGTAGCAAAATCATCATATTTTCAATCATGCTGTATATAAAAAAATATCTTTTGACGTAACATTTCATAATAAAAAAAACAATATTTCTCTCCAAGACGTAAATAATAACACTTTCGAGTTCGAAATATCCACTTCCAATAGCTCCCCAACTGCTGGAGAGCTGCGTGCCCGCGAGAATATTACTCTCCCCTGGGGCGCTCCTAATTAGCCGTTGGCCCTCCGCGCCGTGTCCCTTCGCCGCCAGGCGGCGCCACGGCTCAAGTTCGCAGTCTCGGGAGGCGCCTTTGCTAATTGCAGACTTCCAGCGAGGACAATCACATTGTCTCGGTAAGCCTTCTTTTCGCTCTTAATGCCAGTATTTATCTTCTTAATTAACCAGGCAGGCTTTCAATGTCAATTTTTCAAATCTCTTTATTGAATACAGTTGAATTGGATATTTTTCAGAATTCGGAAAAATAGCTTACACTTTAATTTGGCAGTATTTCCATTCAATTTCGTGAAATACATGGTCTAAGTCTGACTTGAAATGGGATTCTGGCAAGAGTACTTGCGAATTCGTTCTACACAAATGCCAAAAACTTAGAAAGAGATGCAACAAATGAAACTGTAAAACAAGGAGGACAAATTAAAAACTACATCGAATAGAAATTTGAACAATGCAATGTTATTGAGCAACGCAAACATTTTGAGTTAAGTTAACTAAAGTATGTCATTTAACAAGCGGTTCTCATGAACAGTTTGATATACTTCTGAATGATTAAGTTTTAATTACAAATTTCATTAGTGAGCGACGGCGATTTATTGACTGATTCGAGTAGGTAATGAGTGAATGCAGAATATACTATTATTGAAATGCAGCAACATGAATAGAAGAATCTTCAGGCCTTTTATTACCTTTTTCACCAACCTGCATTCGTTCCAGACAAGACAAAACAAAGAATGCGCTGTGATGTATAAACCTGGCCGAATGTGAGTAGAAAACAATACTATGAACAGAGCTAGTTCTCGCCATTGACTTCTCGCATTCAACTTGGACCATTTTGCGTTCAATTTGTGGTGACAAAATGGGCATTCGGTGGAATTTTGGATGCACATAAACAAACGGCTGCTTCCATTGTACGGAGAATGTAATTCAACATGAATAGAAGAATCTTCAGGCCTTTTATTACCTTTTTCAACAACCTGCATTCGTTCCAGACAAGACAAAACAAAGAATGCGCTGTGATGTATAAACCTGGCCGAATGTGAGTAGAAAACAATATTATGAATAGAGCTAGTTCTCGCCATTGACTTCTCGCATTCAACATGGACCATTTTGCGTTCAATTTGTGGTGACAAAATGGGCATTCGGTGGAATTTTGGATGCACATAAACAAACGGCTGCTTCCATTGTACGGAGAATGTAATTCAGCCCTTAGTCCGCACAGCATTAGGCAAAGCTCTCTATGTGTTCACGTCCTCTAATTAAAGTACTGAATTCGAGAACGCACGGAAATACGTACTATGCCGAAACAATTTACTTACAATGCCATCTTGCGTGATTGAGTGAATAATAAGGGAAATGCCCTTGTTTTTCTGTAAACTGATTTGTATTGAATATTTTTACAACTTTTAATATTAGTACTTTCACATTCGACTGAAAACATTATTCTCCGATTTTATCAGAGTGGTACGTCAAGGTGAACGAGCTGGAAGGAGAGGGGGACATCGTCACCCAATCGAGAGTTCTAATACTACACATTTAAGTCGTAACGAAGCTCCCGAATGGATGACAGTGTTCCCCTCTTCGTCCAGCTCGTGCTCTTGAAGTGCCACTCTGTTTAAATCAGAGCATACTGGGGCATGCCATTAACAAGGCACTATTTTAAAAACACGCAAGTCCCATACTTACATCAGCAAACGTTTATATTTTACTATTTTCACATTGTGGTTAGAAAGTATAGCTGTACTGCTATGTTCAATTTCCTGTAATATCTTATTTTACATGAATAATGTATTAAGCTCTCTTGAAAATCACCCTTAATTCTATATTAACACCTGACATGCACGTTCTAGTAATTTTAATACGTTTATGGAATATTTTTACGTGAACATACGTGAGTGAATAAACTTAGTGCTGTTGTAGATCCCGTAGAAAAGGTTTTTCGTGATGTCGTTGCAGCTTATGTCACCAGAACTTTGTGTGGGTTTCCGAAACACGAATCTCCGTCGTGGACTCGAAGGTCATTAGCGCCATTTACAAACAGCGACAGCACTCTATTTCTGATGGTCGGTTGGCGAGGTCAGGGGCAAATGGTGGACCGCGCGTGATAAACGTCTGTCGTAAGTGTGTATCCCAAGCCTTGAAATTCACAAATGTTGGTTTTTTGTCGTAAAATATCAAACACTGTGACTCAGTTTATTTACAACCTTGCTGAAGATGTTGGTGTTTTTTTTTTGTGTGAATGATTTACCCAGTATGTAACGTGTATAATAGTAGACAAGGAAATAAAAAATATAACTTGTACAAATGCAAAAAATCCAATCTTACATTATTGTGCTCTATCATGTAATATAAGTATATATGAAGAGAGTTCGTGAGAAACGTAATAAATTTTCTGTTGAATCACAAAAGGAAAGGCGTTATGTAGTGTTTCTTTGTTCATTTCGGAATCAGCAGTTACGGAAAGCCATATCATGGGGTTTATCAAACCACTTTTAGGTAAGTACTGTTAAAGTGTCACTGCGCATGCTTGACAGGATGTATAGATGAAATATTATTTATTATGGGATTAATATTCATTTTTATTAAGATGACATCTGTTATTTCAATTGAGACAGTAGTGATAATAATATACAGAATGCAGATTTGACTCGGTGAGAGTAACTGAGAAAGTAAAAATGGATTTGACTCGGTGAAATGAGTAGATATGGGTGAGTTTTAATATAGAAAATTGATTGTGAAAATATAGTGTACCTATAGATGTAAACAATGTGAGTAAAATTGTGTATTTAATGTAATACAAATAGTCGAGAAAGCTACGTAAATTAAATGTCTCTATCTCCTGTCTAAGTCACCAAATAAAACCCCCCCTTCAATAACCACTTCCTCCCCAGACCTCTTCCTGCGCGAATGTTGGGTGGTAAGTCCTTGCGTACCAGGGGTGTAAGTTCCGTAATGGGTTTATGGACTGGCACGTGCGTGCCACCTGGCCGCTGCCGCCAAACCTCCTTACCTGTAAATGGGTTCATGGGCCGTCAGCTTAGGAGGCTCCGGCAACAGAGAGCGCCCTTGGCTGCAGTAGGCTTACGAGCTCAGACAAATTACGGAGAGGAGTTTAGGACCAAGGTACACTAAAAGGTAAGGGAAGTAAAAGTGGTAAGGGAAGTAAAGGTACAAATTAACTGAGGGCAGGGATATTCAGCTATAAATGCAATATTATTTGAGACGTTAAAATGCCCTATGTTCTTGATTAAAAGAATGCTCCTCGCAAAGACTCACGGCACAGCGCCAAGATGGATGATGCATCATGGAGAGATATGCGGTATGGGCTGCACGTGATGGAATGGGGTGGAATGAAATAGCGTGGGGTGGCATGGGTCTGAGTGGGGTAACATGCGAAACCTTGGGGTGGGTGTCGAAGGACGAGATGTTGAAAAGGCCGCTTGGGGTGGCGGAGCGTGCGTCCACGTGTGGGATCATGAAATGGCAGGAAGCAATGATTACTACTTTTAAATAAGATGTGCTTGAGAAATACACCCTTCCTGAGGAGGTTAAAGAAGCAATATAATGTCTGAAAAACAAGGACAATTTTATGACAAAAAACATTCCAACAAAACAGAGCATGATTAAGACACACACACACACATCTAATAGAGGCTTTGCAATTTCGGTTTAGCCTTTAATGATCGTGATTGAGCTGCCGGGAGATGGTTCTACGTTACATTAAAACGAAAAAAAAATGAACACAGGTTTGGTAGAAATTTAAAATATTTAAGTCATTAACTTGCAGCTAGTGACATAAACACGCAACATCCAACTTGTTTAAATATAAAATGTATAAATATAGCATTCTTGCGAGCAGCCTAGAGCGCATGTGTCTATGAGTTGCGGCACACGTTGCCTTCGCATTGCATCGGCGTATTGCACACTCCGTTCGTGGGAATTGCGCCCACGCAGAACTGTCCGTCAACTGCAACAGATAAACAAGAATAACAGATGGAACGGGCATGTTTTAGCTGCTTCTTGCTAAGAAATTAGAACACGATTTCAAGCGATTACTTTGGACCATCTCTTGAATATTCAATGCCACATTTTTTAATGTATTTAAAAACAAGCGAAGACAGCACTCTGGAATTTTCAAGATCGCGTGTACGTTATCAGATAGCTCGAGTCATTACCGAAAAGTTGAAATACTAGTAACCAAACCATTAAGGATAGGAACGGGCATGGCCGTAAATGGTGAGCAAGACAAATTGCCAAAAGAGTAAAGCAAATAGGGCAAAGTACGGTCATAAAAATAACGGAGCTCCCACATTCATTAAAATCTTTCAACTTTTTATCACGTTATTATTAAAGCCTTTCAACTTTCAAATTTTAAATATATTAGCTGCCCTCTCATAAATTACATCGAAAATAGTGAATTTGTTCTTGATGAAAATTGTCATTAAAATTAGTTTTCTTAAAGAATATCATATATCCTTTTTTTTAAAAATATGGATAGATTTAGCGTAATTCTGTATGAACATATTTTTAAAAAGTAGTACCTAACAATGTTTTCGAAGAAACGTCCACAATTTTTTTCTGTGATTTTTTGCTCTAATAGAACAGAGTTTGATTAATATGTAACGATTAATAACACGTGTTCTATTTTAGTTAAACCCCTAGAATTTTGACAATTCCAAAAGTTTAAACATTTTCCATTACTCTCTTATCCTTTACATTAAAGTTGTAAACTATTAAAACTAGATTTATTTCTTGATACAACATATTTTACAATATTACAACGTTAAACGTTTAATGAGAAGATAAAAAATATTAGTAGTATTTACGCATTAAGATGCAAGTTTTCAAATGGGTTTTCCTTATTACAGTCTATATTTTTTAAATACTTCAGTATTTTAAATGTTAGACAACCGTAATTAAATATAACAAAATTTATTTCATAATTTTATTTAAATGAAAAAAGTTGTAAAATTAATTAATTTGATGACGTTTGGAAAAGTGTTTAAGTGGTATAGTGTCAGTTATTTCTGTCATTATTATGGCCTCCATTTCTTTTATATTGTAAATATCATTTTAAGGTTCTTCATTCATTAAATAATTTTGTAAATATCATTTTCAATTGTAACATCTGATGAGAAAAAAATTATTAAAATAAAAAAAATATTAATCAAATAATTTTGTGTTAAATTAGTATGAATCGCCACATTTAAAATAAACATTGCATTTTCAATGCCTTGATTATTCCACGAGCTTTCATAGCGCGTGGGTTCGAATCCTTTCCTGGGCAAACAAATTTATTATTTTGTACACTCGCTTGAAATGAATTGTAGAAGTTCTATCTCATTAATTCTTTTGAAATTACAAAAATTAAAGGTATTTTTCCAGTCTCTCTGAAGTCGTTTTGACAATTTTTCAAGAGTAAGATGTAGCTGTCAGGAGGATACGAGTTGCAATAATATATTAAGTGACGTACAGAATTAATACGAGAAAGAATATGCTGTTGTAGCACCATTATTAATTGGATATATGTATTCTAAAAGTCGTTGATTCTCATCAACCCAAGACTCTTCCAACTATTTCACACCCATGAATACGAATTGTCTTCTACCGATTATCCGAAGTATTTTAATTTCATTAAAGAAAAGCAATAGCATATCATCTCATCAAGAAAAACTTATTTGTTTAAAAATATAAAAAATTGTAATGTAGTGTGCTTTTAGAACTGAGCATTTTTATGTGGTATTTTAATATTTATTCGATTAGAAAAATAGTATTTTCATTATATAGAAAGTATATGTAATACATATTTCATGTTTATTGTCATTTGTATGTCTAAATTTTATTCTGTATATACAACGTAGATAAAATATTTATTACTGTGGGGGAGGGCAGGATACTAATAATAAAAATTTAAGAAATATAAAGACCATACGACTAGTGTTTTTCGTGGTTTCTAAATATGCATGCAAAAATATTTATCATTTGAAATACGAATCATGACCCTAATTAGTTCTGCTTGCGATATTGTTAATAGAGGAATTGTGAGCCAATGTGTGTTTCTTTTCATTCTTGACTTTCACGTTGTAATTTGATAAGCGATGCATGGAGAATTTGTGCTGCTCTCACCGATGTAGACGAGGCAGGTGTCGCAGCAGCCACAGCGTGTGAGTTTCCCGCTGCGGCACTGCTCGGGCCGCACCACAGGGCAGACGGTGGTAGCTCTGTCCTCGTCGCGGCACGGGAAGCAGCTCACGCGCCGGTCGGGGTTCTCGTCTTGTGCGCGCACACCCACGCACGCCCACGCAGCCAGCGCCAGCGCGCACAGCGTCACGAACATCCTCTGCGCACGCGACGTCGCTTTGGAGAACTAAAACCCCGCTACGGAAGGAGTGAATTCACTACATGTTTAATGATATCGGATTGTGATTATGAACTCAAACATTCATACTAGTAGGGACAGGGGAATCTTCCGAGATTAATAGGCGAATGGATGGCAGATTGCAAACCCTGTGAAGAACAGGCAAGCATTTATTGGTTTCTTTTTCTGTATTTATCGCCGCACATTTTAGGGCCATCCAACAAACTGATAAATGAAATCTTAAGTTGGGTCATGTTCTACTTATTCTATATGTGATTAGAACCTGCAAGGAATTAGCCATCAAACATCGGTATACACGAAACAGTAAATCATTGAAAATTATTTCAACTAGAAATCGGCTGATAGCAGCAAAACCTGTATTTCTTTACAAAGTGGAATCAGTTTTGTTAACATTGTTTATCCATAATAAAAATGGACGATTCCAGTTCGTCAGCGAAAACGATAACAATTAAATATTACAAAAATACTGCTTTTGAAAACTGCACTTATATCACCAAAACTCATTTCACATCAAAAGTTGTTTTTAGGATTCAAGGATACAATTATACAATGAAAGACCAGGACGAGCTACAGGAGTTTGTTTTATAACTCTATAAAAACCAACAAATCTGTATGAAAAAGACCGACCCCTTATCTCTGGGCTAGAAACGGTTGCTATACGCATTCCTATTCCGGATCACAATAATCTCACGGTCATCGCAGCATACCAACATCCAAGCAAAAAAGTCGATATCCCGTGTCGAAACTTTTTAACGTCATTTCATCAACGATTGTAATGGCCAATGCTAGACATATATATTGGGGCGTCCGAGTCTGGAACTTCTCAGGTTCGGTTCCCTAAAATATCATAAACCAGTTACATATGTGAGTATTCATTCATCCACTGAACCCACTTATTACCCATTAAATAATAATATTATTCCAGATATACTTCATATTGCATCTCCAAATTTCCAATTGCATTAACCTCGTAGGTTTTACAAGAATTCAATTCCGACCACAATCCAATATTACTGATATCTCATGGTAACAAGTACCTACTCAAAATTCCCTCCTTGCAGCCCCAGACCTGCAGTAGTGACGGTAGCCTGTTATTATTATTATTATTATTATTATTATTATTATTATTATTATTATTACAGGTGTCTGGGTGGTCCTTCGTGCCTCAATTTATGAGTTATCTTGGGAATATTTAGGAAGGGTCGAACTAACTGCATTCCACGCACAGTCCACCCGCTCGACCCAGCCCATCCAATAAGCTAGATAGCTTATTAATTACTACTTTTAGTCTTATTTTCTTGTTCACTTTTTACTGGTCACTTCATTTTCATGTCTAATTATCACTTTAGTATCACTTTACTTACAGGTCGCCTTTCGTTGTGCTCTTTATTTTTGTGTATGTGTTCCTGTTTATTTATGTTATATATTTTCTCTGCCGACTTCGTCAAGTCTTCTGTCGTTGAATGACTTCTCTCCATTTTGTGCTGTCCGCTTCTGTTCTGTACCACAGTCTTCCCGATCTTTTTACTTTATCATTCGACCACCGTATGCATTCTCTTCCGGAAGTCCCAAGTACATAATACTTTATTAAAAACTTATCTGGAATATTCAAGACTCGAAAATACATCACCTACTATACTAAAAACCTGCCTGGTAGTGCTGTTGTCTTTTTAACTACTATAATACACTCTAGGTATATATAGTATTCTTCTCAAAATTATGTAAAAACTCAATACTAGGCCCAATCCCGAAACCGAACAAAAATCATACCTTACCTCCTAGCTACCGCCTCCATCCCACTACCGCCCAGCTACCGCTTCGTCCAAAAATTGAAATTAAGGAATGAGGAATAAAAAATGAAATATATAAAATAAGTCACATTTTAATTCTGCCCAAAGATATGTTGCTAATCACTACGCTCATTAGATAGGCTATTAAGAAAGCTTGAAATTTAACTAAGTGTATATCAAGAGTGAACGAAGAGAAATATAATGAAATGACCGCAGGAGCGCAGTCGGCGAGGTACCTGAGGAGTGAAGGAAGAGAGACAGCGACGGCAGCACAGCGTCCTTCGCACTGCGCGGTGTGCACGGCTAGGTAGCTCTTATGTGGTGAAACACGCGAGCGAGGTCACGCGGCCGCTCTGCTGTAGCCGCCGGAAGCAACCGCCGCGCTCCCAAGCGGACACAGCTGCAGTTCCATTAACCTGCCACTGCAGAGTACTTGCCTGACTACTCGACGAAATAGATACGATGGTATGCTAATATAGATCTAGGTATCCTGTTTGTAGATACCTTAGTTTGGCATAAAAGCGCTAAAAAGTAGGGAAATTGATTTACGTTAGGAATACCTTTTCTGGAAGAGAAACTTAATACTTATTAATAAGACCAAATACTTGAAAAGATACGACGGAATGTGACATTACATACACTGGCAGATCTGCACCGCTCTCGACGTTCCAATCGCATGCCCCAAGTGGTACGAACAATCACCAAAACCGGTGACATCTGTTGGACCGTATACAATATTATACGACCAACAAATTCAAACGGATCGCACAACAAACAAACCGGATATTGTTATCCGGGATTTGGAGAAAAAAATTGTGTCTACTAGATGTTGCTGTGCCTTGCGATCAAAACGTCGTAACCAAAGCGGCAGAGAAACGTCTTAAATACAAGTGTTTGAAAAGCGAGATCTGCCGATTGCGGGAGTAAAAGCATCGGTCTAACCGATAGTCATCGGAGCTCTAGAATTTGTTCCGTAAAATGAAAGAATTTGGCTAAATTCTAGATCATTCAAAAGACTGAGAAGTGCAAAAAATTGTTTTATTTGGAGCAGCCCACATTTTGCGCAAAGTGTTGTAGAGGCACCGACAGTCACTAGATGTGCTCTTTAAGTAGCTGGTTGCAACCTGGAGTAGATTTTATATCCAGTCCACTTATAACATCTGAGTCGTGATATAAATGGAACATAATAATAATAATAATAATAATAATAATAATAATAATAGTAAATGCTATTGCCAAATATTCATTTATCAAGGTAATGTGTTGTTGATTTTGGCATTTTCAACACTTTATAAGATGACAGCATCTTTTATTCTCATATTACAGAATAACTCATTTTTAATATTGTCTGAATATTAAATAGTGTTGTATTCAATGTGTACTTCAAACTTTTATTAGATTTGCAAGTCACTCGCAACTAAAGAAAAGCAGGGGATTTCGTGATATTTGTTTTGAGTTGATAAGGATTTTTTATTAAATAACACATCTCATGACGTAAAAAAAGTTTAATTAATTAATGAACAATTACATTATTTTGGGAATATTTTGAGTGAATTATATTATTATTATATATTAATAATAAAATATGTCACTATTACAGGCACAATTCTTCTGAACAGAACTACATCTCTTGATTTATCAGAAATTTAAAACAGTGGTTCCCTTGCCTTACGGTGAAAGGACTGGTTACGCTTGTACGCTGCGGCATACGTTCCAAATACAACGCATGGGTGACTTGCACAGGGTGTTCGTCGGTATAAAGGTGTCGCAGATATCACCATCCGCTGCAACACATACACATAATATGATCATGTACACCACGCAAGGCAACTAGCGAGTAAAAACGCTATTCATTGTGCACGTTTGTGTGCAGTATAGGATGCATTTGCAACACAAACGTCTTGTAAAAAAAATGAGGAAACAAAATGAGCTGATGGAGAATATTCTAATAAGTCAGATTAGGAATGAAGTTGTAGTAAATGAAAGTATTTAAGAATTTTATACACGTATATAACAAGTTGTTCACTTCCCACTTTAGATTTTTTCTTGGAGTACTAATTAGAAAGCCCGCCTAAATGGACAAAAGACCAGCTCCAATCAGTTTCACTCCACCCTGCTCAGCCCGCCCGTCTCCTGTCTTTCCTTCACCACCGCGGCCCCGTCACATTCCGTGCTCCACCCCAGCCGCTCTCCCCCTCCTTCCACCCAACGCCCTCCATCACGCCCACCCCACACCCCCAGCCTCGCCTGCCCATCTTACCGACTCGGATGCGCTACAATTCACCATTCCTCAACGGAATGCGCAGTGAAAAAAAATATATACTTCAGACACCCCCACAAACGTTAAAAAACCTCCTGCCCACAAGAGGTCGTAGCGGGTGGGACCCAATTAAGTAAAGATCCCATTTCAATGCGCTTTTAAATCTGTCCTGGATATTTCGGTGGGTAGACTGGGAGCTTCATAAAAAAGTGGCAAATTTAAGATGGATAGTTCTTTAACCACATCACATTTCACACAAGTGAAAGAACGAAGAAAAGTTTCAGGCAATTTTCATACGTATTCATCTCTTTTTTAATCCTCTTACCTGTTTCGACTGAATTGAATGTTTCGGATTAATATTATTTCGGGGAAAACTTTTAGCATTATAACACATCATTCTAACAAATTTCTAACACTCGTTTGTGATGCGAATCACAATCTAGTTACTTGTAGGTTACTGAACCATCCTCTCATTTGTGCTTTCCACGCTCGGGCTTGAGAGTCGATTATAGTATTAAGATTGAGCTGTTCTCACCGAGGTAGACGAGGCAGGTGTCGCAGCAGCCACAGCGTGTGAGTTTCCCGCTGCGGGACTGCGAGGGCCGCACCACAGGGCAGACGGTGGTAGCTCTGTCCTCGTCGCGGCACGGGAAGCAGCTCACGTGCCGGTCGGGGTTGTCGTCTTCTGCGCGCACGCCCACGCACGCCCACGCAGCCAGCGCCAGCGCGCACAGCGCCACGAACTTCATCTGCGCACACAATGTCGCTCTGGAGAAGTGCAAGGTCTAAAATAATGTCTAAACGATATTCGTTTCAATCCTTAAAAGAATGGGTTGATTATTTTAGTACATTTCTTGAAATTCCTGTTTGCGAACTGTCAATATACAAGGCTATTTAAACTTTTGAGGGTTAAAACGTAAATCCAATGAAGTTGCCGCCAATGAAATTCGGACGCTAAAATGATTAAAGGATACTTCCTGACCGCTCAGTTGACCTTATTACAAGAGCGCACCAGAGTGAAATCTGCTTTTAAGCTTTTGCGAGAGTTACAATTACATGATGGTTAGAAACGTAAAGTACATCGCTTTTGTTGTTTTCTGTTTATCAACATTCGTAGGTTACTGCACATTTGTCTGTGTACTGAAATCAACAACTAATATTTGAGACTTTCATATATGCGCCTGGAGTTTTAAAAGTTAATATTGGGATATGAAGTTTAATGAAATGCTGAACTGTTTAATGCAAAATAAAAACTTTGATACAGTATGGTACAGTAAAGTGTAGCGGACGCGAAAAAATCTTCGTCATTTTCTCTCAATAAAATTTATTATCGGTAGAAGCGGTCACTTCAAGCCTTGATTACACGACGGCCACTAAGAGGTACTTCTGATTTACTTGAACATAGCGGTCAAACACTTTGAGTACTGAATGGAAATGAATCAACTGTCATAAACATCGTGGCGTTCGCACAGTCCGGTAATTACTACAACTTTCAGAGCACAGTATACGACAATTATGCACGAACATTACTTTGATTTCGCTAGGTAGTTCAATAAAGTACGCATGCATTTAATTACGTGATAACAGGGATCAGATAAGGAGAGTGATGTCTCCGAAATAGCTTACAAAGAGTCGTATTCGGATGTATAAATTCATTTACTTTAGAATTAATTTAGTTTCAGACACACAATAAATGTTATATTTTTAGACTACTCCTTTCTTAGGTAATGAACATTATATATGCTTCTAAGACTCTTAAGATAGAGGTCCATCATTTAATGAATAATGTTTATGATGATTTTAATATAATGGTGGAAAAGGTGTAAATATACGTAAAACCTTCACTAATACAACTTTTAAGAAAGAGATCATTCTTTGTAATATCCACTTTCAAGTTAGAGCAGGATTCGTTAGTTTGTAGCACTTCTTGGTTTATGTCGTTATTACAATCATATTTTTAATCCCGAATTATTTTTAATTAATGTTTGGCCCTTACAAATCGAACGATTATTGTTTTCTGCATTTAGTCTTCATCGTTCGTTCCTTTGAACGACAAGGGAAAGAGTAAAATTCGAAGATTTTGGGGGCGTCGTTCATAGGTTCTCAACAGCGACGGATCAGTTTCAATCTAATATCAACGTTGTTCCACAAAAAGTTAATGTTTACGCCATGGGATTTTTTAAAATAAGTTTGATATTACGTGTGAGATAATTTAATTTAAGTGGACACAGGTAATACAACATTCAGAAATGGAATTTCAAATATGAAAAAGTACTCACTTTAGGGTTCACGTCACAGCTGCAATTGGAACTTGTCAATGGCAACTCGTGATATGCGCTGGGGACGGTGGGTGCCTTACATACACTCGTATTCAGACGTATCCTCAGTATATTCGGTTGTTTCCCTCTCCTCTTGAATTTTCCATCCCGCAGATTGTTCTTGATCGCGTTATATTTCGTACTACATGTCAATTTTTAAACGTACAAATGCACACGTGTGACTTTCTCCGTTATCTTCTGACAGCTTTGGAAGAATTGATGTTGTTATTAATAAAGCTATTTTTCTCAACAAACTCCTTGCATCAGTGAAAATCATTATCAGCTACATTTAATTTGACGATCACAAAACAATTTAGTTTAAACAGCTGGAGCCAAAGATTATTCCCTAGTTATATGATGTAATCTTTTCATCAATTGAACGATCACAAATAAATAAAAGCAGCACATGCATCAATTGTTTGAAATGTATGTACAGTATTTCAGCTACAAAAATGCAATTGCCGAATGGTAAAGGTATTAACATTTTGGAAGCAAGTTTTATTTATTATATATTTTTCAACTTTATATTTTGTACGGAAGAGTCGTAAAAATGCATGTTTTTTAATATTACTCGTAGATGGTTTGAGCGATTTTAAATTCCATTTTCATTTAATAATTTGAATGTTCGAGAAAGTCCAAAGTCACAAAAATGTCATTTTTGCAGGAGAGAGAGGAAGAAGCTTGAAAATTTCCTTAAAAGAGAATAACAAAGAGAGCTATGTACATACTTCTCTTAAATACTATCTGACATCTCTGGAAGACTTTGAAAAGAACTCTAAAATGGTCACAAAATAAATAATGGTTTAGGACTATACCATTCTCAGTTGTAATTTGGCGATCAATTACTTTCAGAAGAGGAAAAGATAATCAAATATCGTTGAGAAAATTGGAGAATGCTTTTAAAGTATTTACTACTGGTGCTTCAAGATTTCATCATACATCAGTGATATCAAGGTCGATGCCACGCGCGGGAGTCCGGTGGCACGGGTAACACGACGAAATCACTCCACGCAGTTGCTCACCTCGCCACAAGAGTATCTACGTAGTCAAAGTTGACCTGAACGACTTTACTCTTTACACATGAAATACGATTAGGCGAGATTTAGATATATCAATTTATGTACGTTTGTTGTTGTTATTTTTTATTTATATTTTGATTTTTCAGAGCATATCTTCTTATTTGCATTGGATTCCACGTTGGTAATGTCAGGTTCTAGAAATCCCGAGAGACAAAATTCGTTCACCATTTCTCAAATTTTCAATACTTAATCGAACCATGTGCTTATTTTTGAGCAATTTCATTACTGGAAAGGCTTGTTCACAGTCATATGTGCTACCATACATAGATATCATTCGCGCAGCATTACCTATTAAGTTTGGATGATGTGATTTATCGAGTACCTTGTGAAGTTCTATTACACTGCCTTCTGAGAGCAGGGTTACTACTGATAGTTAGAGATAAGATAGATAAGAACAAAATGTTTTCTTATAATATGCATTAACTTCAAATGGAAACTTTGCAAAGATTTTTAAAGTAAAAATACATGAATTTATTTAAAACCCTGATTTATACTTTCTCTTACAGTAGAAACCTAATATAGAGAAAATTATGTAATGCTGCTTCAAAAAACGTTGCATTTTCTGCACAAAAAAGTGTATTGTAGATCCCCGATACCGTAGAGGCTGGTAAATCTTATCACAATGTGTAGTAAATTGCATCCTATAACAACGTTCAGTTGTCAGAATCTACGTTTTGTGGATCCTTGCACGGCCCTACGGTAAAATTGATTTACGACAAAACGTCTGTTTGTATTTCCGTCTATATTAATTGCTCTACGGGTTAAAGTATCAGTAGGATTTTCACCAAAATTGATATTCCTCAATAGATCGGGTTAATGTCGCAGCTGGAATTTGAAAATTTCAAGAAATTTTTCAATTTTTTCTCAAAAAATGCTCCAAAACTTTGATTTAACTTATTTATGCGATATCAAAAAGGCTGCATAAAAATCATGAAGGTCTTCGTTTCAATAATTTCTTTCAATAAGTTGGTAATAGGTTCGTTGCAATAAGTGTGTTTTAGAAAATTGGAAAAATTCAAGTTCTTACAAGTAGTAAGAAGTAAGTAAGATTTTCCTTTTAATATAATTTTTATCATCCAAATTGTATGATTAAATGAGGACAGTTTTATTCAAAATAAGAATACATTTTGAAAATTTAGTATGTAATAAATGTAATTTTACATTTATTACATGCTAAAGATTCAAAGATGTCAAGATTTTCTCAAAATGTCTCTCGGTTTTTTTCTCGACACTTTGTGAACGCGTAGCTACTAAAAACATTACATTAAAAACATAAATGCCATTTTGATAAATTATTTATATTAAAAAATTATTTATATTTTAAAAAATATATACAAGTGTAGTTTTGTTATTCAGAATTCGCGCCATTAATTTTAACTTATGTGTATTTTGTACATTATTAAATTTGTAAGTGAAAATTCTTAAAATTATTTCTTATTTCTTTTGTAGTTTCTCTAAAACTCAAACGTTTTCCGTGAAAATGGGCTTAAATTTACGCATTTTCTGAAAGGCAGGAACGACATATTTTCAAAATCGGCTCCAATTTTTTCTTTAAACATTTTGTGGGAATAGTTCCTGTAGGAATAATATTAAATTCAATAACATATATGCAATTTTAATGTATCCTTTTGATTATTAAAAAATTACATCATGGAACTGCTTTTAAATATATCTCACGTCATTAATATTTGCATTGTCGGAATATTTCTGCATCGTAGTTGTGAAGAAAAGTCCTTGAATTTACGTCTAAAGACGTTTCTTGAAAACTCAAACATATTGTGGGAAAATAATCTCCCAGTTGCGTATTTTCAGAATCGCTCAAACTACATTTTTTAAGAACGACTCCAATTTTTTCAATAAAAATTTGCAAATAGATCAGTGTTACTTTTCTGTAATATTAGTGAATACATTTCAATTCTACTATTAGGGGTCCGAAAAAATAAGAAAGAGTGAAAAAATGCTTTTGCAAAATATGTAACTGCTGAAAAGATACTGATGCAGAAAAGCAAAGCCGCGACTTAGTCACTAACTAGTGCGAGAATGTCTGTTCCATTCTGTAATCACTAGCTTTACTTGTGTGTGCATGAGTGGATTTTATTACGATCTTTTTGGGTTGATAGGGGTTTTTAGAAATAATAAAGAAATAATAAGAAATCAAAACTAATGAATTGATTTAATTGATGAGCAAGTACATGATCATGCAAGTTTGTATTAAAATATTAATAATATTCACACATTCAGAATTGTAAACACAAATTTCTTCCGTATCCATTTATCTTGCCTTATAACAAATTGCAAACGTACATCACTCTTGTATTTCGGTGAATGGGCTGGTTGTGCTTATGGATTGCGGCATACGTTGCCAAAGCAACGCATAGGCGGGTTGCACACACCGTTCGTCGGTACAAACCCAATGCAGAAGGAGCCTTCACCTGCAACATATGCAACATATGCTTTTCATGACAGCTCAGCAAGGCACCTTGCAAGAACAAACATCATTCGTAGCGCAAGTTTCATTAAGGAGAGGACTTTCTTGCAAAATATTTCTAATCATTTAAAATAATAAGACATCTACAAGATCTGCAGGTCAGCATTACAAGATATCTGACTTGGAATGAGTTAGAAGTAAGTTATAGAAAACTTTTTTTTCTAACATGCCTAACAAGTTCGAATTTTCAAACATAAAATTTAATAACTTGTATCATCGAATCGCTCAGAATGTCCGTCAAGGTGGACAAGTGCCACGCTATGCTCAGCGCGCGCTGATCTGTTGCGCTCCGCTTGTTTTCACTCTGCCCGCCCCACCGCGCCCCGCCCCTTCACTCCCGACTCTCCACCCTCCTCCCTGCTCCAATCTGTCTCCTCCGTCCCATCTGCGTTTCTCTTCCCTCCCCTCTCCGTCCCGTGATCGTTCCTCGCCCCGCCCTGCTTCATTCTTCCCTCCCGGCCACGATTCTCCTTCGCATCCTCCCTGCTCGGCTGTGATGAACTACGTTATTGTATTGTATGTATTGCGGATTGTCTAACATCCATATCTCCCAAACGCTAGGAGAAGCCCATCCCTCAGTAACCCATTGAAATGCGGGAATCCAGTTTAAAAAACGACTGTTTTTCCAAGCTTTTAGATGAGTCCACAACAACCTCTGTGAGTTTGTGTGGGTTACAGAATCGGTACCAAACACTAACCTCTGTATACTTTGATGGTAAGTTGATAAGTTTTAGGCAGTCTTTCTAGACATCCCTTTCTAGACATCCCTATCGTTTATTACTTATGTGTTTCGACTGTATTTAATGTTTTAGTCAAATATTATTTCTCGACAAAGGTTGACGACTTGAACCTTATATCTTACTTATAAATATGTTATTTTCTGATATGAATCGCTGGGAATTTCTAGGTCATTAAGTCTTCCTCTCGTTCGTGGCTAGCGCGCTAGGACTTGAGAAGCGATTCTGCGCCTAGTGAATTTGTGCTGCTCTTACGGATGTAGACGAGGCAGGTGTCGCAGCACCCGCAGCGCATGACCCTCCCGCTGCGGCACTGCTCGGGCCGCACCGCGGTGCAGTTGCTGGCGGCTGGGTCTCCGTCGCGGCACGGCAAGCAGCTCACGCGCCGGTCGGGGTCGTCGCCTTGCGTGCGCACGCCCACGCACGCCCACGCAGCCAGCGCCAGCGCGCACAGCGCCACGAACTTCATCTGCGCACGCAACGACACTTTGGAGAACTAAAACCCCGCTACGAAAGGAGAGAAATAAACATATTTTTCACAACTCATGAGAAACTTGTAGGATAAGTTGGTAATAATTCTGAAATCTTAAGGTATATTTTATGTAGTACTGTCAGAAGAAGTTACTCTTAATCTTGCAGAGTTTGTGAAGCAACTATATCAAGGTTGTATCCCCAAGTGACTTTTGGTGGCGGTGGTGGCACAATCAAATCTTTCCTTCACGCAGTTAAAGAGATGAGTGTAGCGAAATCTGCTCTGAAGCTTACTCTGTAGATACGATTATGTGAAGTATAAAAAGTAAATTCTTTGTTTTTGTGATGTTCATGTCTACTTTCTTTTATTTTTCTGCCGCAGATTCCGGCAAAGCTATCGCTATAGGAAAGTTGAACGCTCGTTCTTCTGATAGTTGTTATCTATGACATTACTTCTAGGCTGTCCGGGTGACGCCGCGTCGTTGGCAGATAGGCCGACGTTTCGGCCGTCATGTCGCAGGCTTCTTCAGGGTAGTGACACAATAAAGTTCCGCCTCCGGTGTTATGTCTTTTTCAGCTTTAAAAATATTTTTATAAGTACAACATACCAACTTCAATTCGAGCCAATTTCGGCCACATTCGGAACCAAAGTTCATGTAACTACAAACAGCAACACAGTATATATTTATAGAATTTTAGAAGCACACCGTCGTGGCCGTTTCTACGACGAGTTCCTTTTCTTTCAATTTCACCTTAGACTTGAAATTCCTTCCTTCTCAGATACTGCGATTGCCATTAAGATTGCAACTAATAATAAAATGTAAGAATATTAATGTAAGCGTAGGCTTCCGCGACCGGAGTCAGTAACTACTTGGCTGTCCTGGAGAGGCCGCGTCGCTGATACAGATGCAAAGTTTTCGACCGTCATTCTGCGACCTTCCTCAGGGCAAAATACGCGAAGATAGGATGCGCACAAGTTTATATAGACCACATGACACCTGCGTCGAGGATGAGGCGTCTTCCGGACAGCCAAGAACTTAATAATGTTCCATAGCACACAGAGTTTCATTGAGCAATCGAGTTAACACTTCCAATTTTTCTCTTTCGCGAAACTATCATCTGCAACACTGTACGGGGAGCCTCCGAGCGTTTGTGCGCGGGACCAGCAACGCGCCGACCTACCTGGGCGGTCGAAGTGCGACGTGCCGGGAGAGCGGGACAGCGCGAGCGCTCAAGTGTTCAGCGACGACGTCCGCACTGAGCGAGGAGGACGAGCGGCAGCGCTTAAGAGGGGCGCGCCGGCAGGTGGCGGAAGCCGGTGCCGGCCTCACCCACCGCCGCGCCGCACAGTGGGCCCAACGGACAGCGACGGCTTTTGTGTGGTGTGCGGTCGCGATTCAAGCATTTGAACTGACAACAATTCGTTGCCTACATTTTAACACGGACCTGTTACAACTGCATGTACTTTCTCCCGCTGTTGGAAATAGTTATGTAATGTTGAAATGAGTGAATGTTTTGGGGAATGTCGAGGTGGTCCTGACGCGACGGCTTGTGGTAGATTTTCCTTTTTAGGTATCTCCCCCAGCAAGGCACTGCCCCAACCGGGACAAGTCCTAAACTTCCGAATGGTCTACCGACATATGTGGTGTGTGCACATTAAACGTGTGCAACCGTGTGTAAGGAGAGAGGATAGAATAAGAAAGCGGAAGGAATGTTCGCGCACGGTCCGTGACCTGCTTGTTAGGGTAGTACTCCAAAATTTGGCTAGCACTGATCGGAGAAACCACGGAAAACTAGCGATCAGAGCAGCTGGTCGCAAGAATTCTCCTCCCGACACCGGCTGAATTCAACTTGGCTGTCTAGCTCTTATCGAAAATTCGCAACGTCGGGACTCAAACCAGGAACCTTTCGGTTATAGTCGCTGCATAGGTAGCGACAATGTTGGCCCTGATATAGCTCAGCCGGTAAAAATACTTATTGACTTTGTGCTGACAGAAGCGTAGCATGTTCTTACGGTAATCAGGCAATAATTCACATATATTTGTATTTGTGTCTTTTCACTGTATAAAATTGTTTATACAAATAATATTTAATTATTTTGAAGACGTGTGTTTTGATAGTTTTGTCACTCGCGACCAATTGACCCATTCCCTTCTACAATGAACTTGAGATACGATATTTTCTGAATGTATTAAATGTTTAAAGAATCAATTATACACGGTCATATTTGCGTCAAGAAGCGTCAGCCGTTGTGAAACGAATGAGTGAGTTACCTGAAGTAGTCGGTTTCCTGCGTGGGGTTCGATTTTTGACATTGTTTAGTGTTCACGTACTTAAGCCCACTGTTGAGAAAGATAATAAATTAATAATGAACTTTTGTTTTACCGAGGGCTTCTAGGGACTTCTTGTATAGCGCTCCAAAAATTTAATACGATGTCGGGGACATCCAAAAAGGCATTTCCATCAATATCTCGACTTCAATTTTCGAAACCTTTTATAACTTTTTTATGAATAGTATAATATTACGTATACAAAATTACAATATGTTTATTGTGTGTTTCATGGTTTGAAATTGGGGAACGAAAAGGGATGAAAATAACATGAATAGCAGTTGGTAATGTTCAGCATAATCATTTACATATTAGAAAAAATTCGTTGTATTAAAAAAAAGGAATTAAAAATCCTGAACCAAGTAAACATGCAAACCTGCAAAGTGTCGAAGTGAGCAACCACATACTCTTCTGCATGAGCCTTTGCACGGGAGTGGCTGCCAGGAAACGCCGCCTTCCCGCATGGGAATCCCAGGTATCTCCTGCGGGCGCCCGTCGACCTTGCGAACCGCTCCTGGAAGTGGGCGAGCGTGCACCGCTCAGCGACGAGCGTCCGGCGCGGAGCAGCGTAGCGTGGCGCGGCGCGGCACGCGGAAAAGCGACGCTGGTGACGTCACGCGCTCGGCAGAACGAGTGTTTGGGGTTTCCGGGCGGGTCGGCTACCTTCATCGTTAGACCCGAATGTGCAATTCATGCTTTAGCCGAGAGGGAGCGGTGTTTCTCCCGTGCTGGGGAGAAACGGCGCCGACCTACAAGTTGTTGTTGTTGTTGTTGTTGTTGTTGTTGTTGTTGTTAGCCAATGCCCACCCTTGGCATGTCAGCTATTTGGTGACGCGCTGATCAATATAGACGTGCAGACTCTCCCCTCAGCTTGTAGGGATCCGCACGCCCACAATGGTCAAGCGCGTAGGTGGCGAATCACTGTTGCTCATTTAGCGTTACCCAGGGGACATGTAGTAGACCACGGACGCGAGCAACTTTGTCCCCGCTGTGAATTATTATTATTATTATTATTATTATTATTATTATTATTATTATTATTATTATTATTGTTGTTATTATTGTAGGAGGCGATAGGATATTGTGGACTTTTTGAACCATCCCAGCATTCGCCAATTCGCCTTATGACCGAGGGAAACCACAAAACCCCCCGATCAGGATGGCCGGCCCGGAAATCGACCCGAACCTCCCGATAGCGAAGTCAGCGCGCTACGCCCTGAGCTTCTTCGCTCGGTCGCCGCCTTACAAGTGAGGCTGTACAGTTTTCTTCCTCCAGGTACCTCCTCTTGGAAACATTCCCAGACAGGTCTAGTAACGTAGCCTATCTAACTAGTGCCGAAAATCTTGGCCCGGACGGGAATCGAATGCTAGGCCCTCCTAATGAGCGACACTGCAGAGGCAACATTTGTTGACCTGAACCTTCACAGATCCACAGATTTGTGTGATTTCTCCCGGATTTGCCACGATTATTTTCGAGCAACTAAAATCAAAGGTAACGTAGTTACGATTCAACTTATAACCCCTCAATGTTAGTTTTGTGCTCTTTCCTTTTACGTTAAGAGCTGCGTTATTTTGCTGTATTATTTACGGGTTGTGTTTGGGAGGTAAGTTTATGCTGATCTTCAGAGAACGTTAAAAATTATAATAATTATAATTACAATATAGAATATATTCGTGCAAGCATAAAGTCTGAACCATTGCAAACTAATTATTTGGTACAAGTACATCTTATCTCGTATGAAGCATTCGTTTGCACATTGCAAGATATATGGGAGAATGGTAAGCTTGTGACCGGTGCTTTTGTATCTTTTATTGGAGACTTTATACAACTATCTCATTAATTCCACCAAATCTATAGATTTTACTGCCTCAAAATGTTTGTGTTTCCTTTTTAGACACTATTTTTATGATAACATCTGTAAAGTAATGCAAAAATGATAAAAAGGATGTCGTATCAGTTTGCAATACGAATACAATCAAAAAGGAAAAAAGAAAAAGCTTTTTTTTTTTAATTTATTTCTACCTGCTCGGCATTTCTGCCTTTCAGGGGTGTTCATTGTACAATATTATACACATTAACTTTTAGGGATGGACATCCGCATGCGTTACCTCCTCTCTCAGGGGTCTGATAAAACGTTGTTCTTTGAGAAGAAACTGTGGATAACAGTTTTTGGAGTTATATGGGTTTATTTTGAGGAGAGGGTGTCAGTGGGTGGAATTTTGGAAAGTGAAAGATGGGTAGGTGATTTAAGGTGGACGAAGGGAGTCTTTAGGGAATCGTGATCTTATTCTTTTTGATGAACCATACGTTTTACCTAGCTTGAATATTGTTGTACTGCGCGATTGGGGAATGGATGAGAAGAATTTATGAGTCATAAGATTTATATATTCGTTAATGGATGATATATTTAGTTCATTTTGGATTTGTATGTTGCTTATGAACCAAGGAGCTTTAATGATCTTTCTGAGAAATTTATTTTGTATTATTTCTATTTTGTTTAGGTTTGTTTTTGCGGCGTTATTCCAGATCGGGCAGGCATATGTGAGCGTTGGTCTTATTATTGTTTTATAGATGGTTAAGCCGCAGTCAGTGCTAAGTCCGGAATTTCTATTTATTATTGGGTATAGTTTGGATATTTTTGCATAAGTTTTATCTGCTATAGATTTGATATGTTGTTTCCAGTTTAGTTTGGTGTCAAGTAGCACTCCTAAGTATTTTGCTGGTGTATTTCCACTCATCCATTCTATATTTGTGTTTTGGAAGCTGAGGAGGGGTGGTTGAGGAAGTTTGCGGAGTGTGAAAATTTTTGCTTGAGTTTTAGATGCGTTAATCTTTATTTTCCAGTTTGAAGCCCATTTAATGTAGTTATTTAGGTCAATCTGTATATTGTCGAAGGCGCAGCTAATGTCTGAATGAGAGGTAAAAAGTGCTGTGTCATCTGCGTAAAGGGCAATTTCTGTATAGTCTGACTGTGGTAAATCCGACATGTAAACAGTAAAGAGAAGTGGAGAGAGGCAAGAACCTTGAGGGACTCCTGCATTAATTTCAAATTTGTTTGAGAGACTTGAGTTAATACGGACGGAAAAATATCTATCTTTTAGAAAACTTCTGATTAGATGGAGTAGATATTTGGGAGTTCCTAGTTGGCGCAGTTTGTATAAAAGACCTTCATGCCAGAGTTTATCAAAGGCTTTCTCAATGGCTAGGAACACTGCAATTGTGTATTTTTTGCTGTGAAATGAATTTGCAATATATTCAGTTAAACGGAGCAATTGGTGGGTGGTGCTATGTTGAGATCTGAATCCGAACTGAAAGTCAGGGATAGCGCTAATTTTTGTTAGGTAAGTAGATAATCTGCTGTGAATTAATTTTTCAAATATCTTTGCGATTGAGGGTAGGAGGCTTATTGGTCTGTAGCTTGTAGGAAAGCGAGGATCTTTGCCTGGTTTACAGAAGGGTAAGATTATAGATAATTTCCAATCTTTTGGAAAGTAGCCCAGTCTTAGACAGGAATTAAATAAGGCGGTTAAAATAGTTATTGCTCTTTTGGGTAATTCTTTAAGAGCTCTGTTGTTAATATGGTCGTGACCTGCTGATTTTCGGGTTTTCAATTGCTTAATAATTTTAGATGTTTCGGATGGGGATATAAATTTTATTTTATCTGGGACATTATAGTCTGGTAACAGGACGTTTTTTGTAATATAATTAGTAAAGGAAGAATTTGTATTTGGGTTTGGAGTAAAACTATTTTGCAGATATTTACCTAACATATTGGCTTTCATATGATCCGTATAAGCTACATTTGAGTTGTGTTTCAGGATAGGAATGTCAGTAGTTTCTTTACATAGTCTTTTTATGGTTGACCAGAGTGGTCTACTATTAGGGTGTATTTGAGCTATGGATCTTTGAAAATTGTTTATTCGAATTTGATTTAATTTGTTTTTGATTGTTCTCCCTAATTTGTTGATTTTTGCTTTAAGGTCATGTCTGCGGTTGATTTGCCAGAGCCGTCGAAGGTTACGTTTACTTTTAATTAGGTTTAGAATATTCCTTGGGGTCGGATTTCTATTGTTAGTGAAAGGTCTTGCGAAAGGAGTTGTTGATTGTAGCAATGCAACGTAGATTTTCTGTGTGATATCAGTTACCTGGTTGTCTATTTCATTTGTTGTTAGTATCTGTTCCGGGTAGTGAAGGTTTACTTCTAATAGGTCTCTAAATTTATTCCAGTTGACGTGCCCTTTCGTGCCCAAAACTGTGAAGGGATTATTAGACTGCAAGAGGTTTGAAGATTTTAGTTCAATGATGACTGGGCAATGATCTGAATCTAATTCAGGAAGTACGGTTTGAGATGTAGGTAAGTGGAAGTTTTTAGACACCATTATGTCTAAAATATCTGGGATAATATTACTATTGTACGGGTAGTGTGTTGGCTGCCAAGGTGCTATTACATCTAAGTTATTGTTTACTGCAAAAGATTGCAATTTAGTGCCTTGCTGGGTTGTGCAATTCCATCCCCAGGCTTGGTTTTTACTGTTTAGGTCTCCTAGTAGAATAACGTTGGCGTTGTTATTAAATATTTCCTTGTATTCTTTTACTGGAAATTGTTTATTCGGAGGTTTATATGCTGTTATTATTGTGTAATCTTTATTATCTATGGTTACGGTGACTGACACAGTTTCCAGGTTAGAAGTGTTGGGGCTAAGTGACCGTTGATGTTTGACTCGGGTTGAAAGAGCAATCAAAACACCCCCTGCTGCAACATTTGAAATTCTGTCATTTCTATATATTTTATAACCGGAAATTTTGAATTTTTCATTTAGAACCAAGTGGGTTTCGGTTATGCATGCAATATCGATTTTGTGTTCGTGAAGAAAAATTTCTATTTCTGATTGTTGTCTTTTAATTCCGTTTGCATTCCAATTCAATAAAGTGATTTTATTTGCCATTATGGAAATTTATTAGCACTGACTGTACAATATTTTGAATTTGCGGGATTATAGCTGAGATTACTTGTGATACTATTGTGGTTATTAGTTGGGATACATCAGTTGGCATTTGGGTTTGCAAAGATTGAGCCGGTGACCACGGGGTATTGGTTTTGGGAAGGGGAGGAAATTCGCGAGGGCTAAATGTTGGAGGGCTACGAGAGGTATTGTTGCGCGGCGGCGGTTGTTGCTCTGACCTTGACCTGCGTTCATTTAGGTTTGAACGTGCTTGCTGAGTTTCTTTGAAAATGCGACAGCCTTTGTAATTGGCCGTGTGCTCCAAGCGACAGTTAACGCAATTCGGTTTCTCACTTTTTGGTTTTGTGCATTGGGAATAGTGGTGTGACTCTTTACATCTAACGCACCTCGGAGTGAGTCGGCAGTTTGCTTGCGAGTGTCCATACCTTTGACAACGTTTACATTGTATTGGGTAGTTTCGATTTGTTCTAGGTTGAACTTGTATGACGCAATGCATCAGGCGATTTAAAGTTAATATTGACTTCCCGTCTCTATTGTCTTTTATTTCTAGAGCACAAATTTCAATTGGATTTTTCTTTTTGTCATATAATCTAGTCACTTTGGTAACAGGGTATTTGAGTTCAAGTTCTTTTAAAATGTCAGCTTCCGAGTAACATGTGGGGATGCCCTTCATCACAGCATTAAAGGTTTTAATAGAAGGGTCGCGGAAAGAATAGAATTGTCTGTTCTTCTCAACACAGTGATGTCTAAAATTACGGTAATCTTCTATTGTAGTGAGCATGATTTTTAGTTGATCACCGGCTGTCTTGGTTGTGAAATCACATTTGACGACTGATTTAATGTCGGAAATCATTTGGTTGTAGTCAAGTACGTTGTGCATAATTATGGGCGGAATTTTTAATGTTTGTTCTGGAGTACTTAGATCACTGTCTTTAAGATTTTGAAGCACTTCGAAACGCGATGAAGTTTGAACATTGTATAATGGCATAGAGTTTTCATCATCATTTCTCTTTCGTTTGAAAGCGTTTCGTTGGAAGTTGTTGCGTGCATCTCCTCGCTTTGGTGTTCTTGGGGCAGGGTCGTTTGGGGCGGTTGCTGCTGCATTAACGGTTGCCCTTGCTGCGCTGTGGGTTGATTCTGTTGAAGTAGCAGTAGTTGCTGCTGTTGTTGCTGATGAAGGAGTTGCAGATGTTGCTGCTGTTGTTGTAAAAGTTGAAATTGTGCTGTTGGGAGAATGCACTGATCGTTGTTGCTTGCATATAAGGTATCCATAGCGTTCACAAACACTTGTGATGTACCGTGTAGCCCCGACTCGGGGCTACCTTGTACGTTCATTTCGCCACTCGCGGTCACGGGTTGGTTTTCACTCACTTGTGGTAAATATTTTTTAATACTATTTGCGAAATTAAACTGTTTTTGATGTAACGATGTATAATATTTAAAAAAGACACGTAGATTGCTGTGCAAGCGAAACTAGTTTGACACTCAATCTAAACACACTACGCAGTGAGAGAGCTGTGGCGTACGATGTTCACGGCACGGCTGCTCGGTGCGAACTGGTGAAAGAAAAAGAAAAAGCTGACATGAATTAAAAGAAAGTAACAATTTTAAAGAAAGATATAGTTGCAACTATTTATATAAAACTCTTCACAAAAATAAAATTAACAACCTTGGGGATATATTTAAAATATTACATGACGATGTACTTATGTACGTAAGAATAACTCTTCACAGAATTTTTATAAAAAATGAAGCTTGCAAGATAGGAGGACTAGTATAAGTAAAAATCACACATCATTTGGATAGTTTCACTCTCCAAAAACTTTCACTACGAAATGAAAAAATACCACAATAAAAAACGATTACACATGAAGTACTACAAACAAATTTAAAATATGATATGAAGATGTAAATCTTATATATATAAATATATCAATTCTCAAAGAAATGGAAAAAGCGGATCTGGTGACGTAGGCGAGACATGAAAAAAAATTCTCTCATCATTTGGGCAAAATCATTCTAATCAATTATCAACCTCTAAACTACAGGTATTTCGAGGAAGAAACAAATGAAAATCCAAATTATTTTTCCTATCATTTTTCTGCAGAGGAAGGGTTTTCTTGTACATTATTTTTTTACATAGTCCCACAACCAATGCAATTACGCCATCTGGTAGGAAGTGCTTTGCTACCGCAAAAGAAAAAGTTTGGTTGACGTCGAAGACCCTTGTGCACCGCCGATTGGATGTCTTCATCAGACTTCTGCCCTCCAAGTTGCTCATTAATGGACCTAGGTTGTGGTAATCTGACGGTGCTACATCTGGCGAGGCTGGCAGATGTGAAAGGCACTTGAAGGGAACGTGGTCGATTGTTTTCATAGTTGCACAATCTGAATGCGGATAGGCATGTTGAAAAAATACCTGCACTCAGCACCTTATTTTGGAATCCTTTCAGAAAAAGTTGCCTTCAATATACACAAAGCCGAAATCAAGGTTTTATTTAAATCGCAGATCTCTCTCAGAAAAGTTCTACCCCCGCTCCCCCCTAAAAATAGATCTCATATAAAAGGGGTTTCTACACACTACATTTCCACGACTGCGAAGCAAAATACTTGTAGATTAATCAATGAGGCAGAACATTCAACACAAGACTTAAATAATATTATGTGCCTGCTACACATGCATATCTCTCTTTGCCAATAATTTTCTTCAGACAGACCACACATTCAATGCACATACAGATATTCGTATACTGAAAATATTAAAATGAGAATTACACAAGATTAAATTTGGAGATACTTCATATTCATTTAAATGATAACCTACTGAATGAAAACATACTTGGAAACCATGATCCCTTCCCTCTGCTAAAATTATTATTGGACTCACCCTCACTCTCACACTACACTCATTCGGGGCTCCGCATAGACTACGCATCGCACCCAGGCCATTAACCCCCCCCCCCCCTAGCTCTGTACTGAAACCGGGGGCCCGCCCAAACACCCGTAGTCGTTTTGTGGCTTCCAAACAACAGGTAAGAAAAACATACATTTCATGTTTCTGTTACTAAATTTTACATATTTTCAATTTCATTTACTTTCTTCCATAAGTTCACGAAATTACTTCAATATTTAAGAATGACTTTTTTTCCTAAAATAAAGTTTGTTCGCCACAAGTAGTTGTTTCATTAACATAATATATTTTTTTTTTAAATTGTGTTGTATGAAATGTAGGTAATATTAAACAAATATTAAAAATAAGTTTGTCCCCAAAAAATGTCTTTCAACTTTTGGTAGTGATAGTGCTAAATGCACTGTACAATATGATACAAATACCCGGTTGCTGTATTCTTTCTTTTTTTTTAAGTTTCTCAATTTATACTTTTTTTCAAAAAATTCACAATTTATGTTTTTATCAAAAAATTCACCATTTGTTATTATTTTACTTCTCTCTCACTCTGTTAATATTTACATTACAGGCGATTTGTATACACAATTGCATTTATGAGTAGAAGTGCTTTAAATGATTTCCTACGACTTCCTTAAAACCCCATAAGGTTTCTTTGAAAATGACGCAGATGCCGTCTTACGAGAGACAATCTCAAACCCAGTAGCCATCAGTTGGCGCCAGGAACCGCAATGTCCAAACCCAAATGAACAGTGCCCACGTAGCACCCTTGCTCTGAAACTATCTCGTTGTACAATATTCCTATCACCAAAAGATAGTCCTCATTTGATCACGATCATCATATATCTCGAGGAGATTTAAAAAAAATATTATTTAAGATTTTTATTACTTTGGTATTCCCCAATCGATCTGGCTGATGTCGCGGCCCCTTGAATTTTTAACAGATATTTTAATTTTGGGGGTACTTTACATAAGCCCCTGAACATTTTCAAAATTTTCAAAAATGTTACTCCATCTTTTTTTAATAAATTTTGTTGTTGGATAGGTTTGAATGACGTTTAAGAGAATGGTGCAGGTCTAATGTTCGTTAAAGAACTGGATTTTTCGAAAGTTGCAAAAATTAAAATTTTTTTCGGTGTCTTCATACAACTAAAATAAAAGATATTTCCCTTAATTACATTTGTTCCTTAAAGATAGATTTTTGAAATAAAATCATGCACAATTTTTCGTAAATTTGAGTATTTTTTACGTAATTTGGAAAGAAAAATAGACAATTTTTCTTTTTGTTTAAACAATTTTTTAAAGTTTTGTTGTTGGATACTCTTAAAGGCAGTTAAGAGAATGGTGCAGGTCTCTTGTTGGTTGAAAACTCTAATTTCACAAAAATTGAAAAACTTCAAAAATATTTTGACGTCTTTCTACAACTACAATTATGAAGATACATATTTTTTTATGAAATGTGTTAATGAGAAACAGATGTAAAATAATGTTGTGTTCAATTTTTCAAAAATATGAGTATGTTTTCCAAAATTTCGTGTCAAACAGGTAATTTTTATTTTCTTTAGACCGTTTTTTTCTTAAAAAGTCACAAAATGTTTGGTTAAATTAGATAGCGTAAAGGATGTTTAAGAGAATGATGGAGGTCTCATGTTGCAACATTGCCTCGGCAACGACGTTGTGGGAGCTAATTTCTGTGAATTACATCTTATTGATGGTACATGATTAACCTTTAGGAAAAGCAGTAATGATTGTCAAATTTATATTGATATTTGCTTGGAAATATTTAGTTTATGCACAAAATGTTCTACAATTTGTAATGAGTTTTGCAAAAAATGATGACTGACATGTGTCAATTCGAAGAGAAATTGTGATATAATATCATTACATGACTATTACTAAATATGATAAAGTGCGTGCAGGTTTAGCACTACTAGTTGGAAGTGAAATTTTTGGCGGCCGTTAGTAGTTGTGCAGCATTCGTGCCCACCATTTCAACGCATTCAAAACGTGATTATCACAGGATAATTTACAATAATTAATTGTGTGTCCCAATGATATTATTCTTTTAATAACTTCTTTATTACGTAATTTCATTTAAGAAGATGTACATATTCGGATATTATGAAATAGAAATTAAAATACGCAAAAATACTCACTTTGGGATGCACTGCACTGATGCAGTTGGAACTTTGCCCTCGTGTGAGCGGTGAGCGGTCGTTGTCTTATGCGTATTCCCGTCTTGTTAGTCCCTTAAACAAGACGCTGATTACCTAGTTGCTAATTGCTAAATGACTTCCTCTTCTTTCGATGTACCCCCTCCAGTCTTCACATTTCCTCCACCACATCTTTATCTCCATCATCGTGTATTTCATACTAAATGCCAACTTGTAAAAGTACAAACGCACTTGTACAACTTTCTTCATTATCTCCTGGCAGCTACACAAATATTGAAGTTGCTCCAGTCAGCTCTTTTCTCAATGAACTCCGTCTCTGACCTTGTGTCTTGCGGGGAAATCATTATCAGTTTCAATTAATTTCGCATAGACAATTCAATTTAATGAAAACAACTCGTGTCAAAGACCGTGACCACATGATATAATACTCGTACTTCATCTGCATATTTGAATGCGTATATTACTCTCAAACTTTTTATATTTCAGTTTGTTGAGAAGTGTAAATTCCATTAACAATAATGCAATTGCGGATTGGAAAGTGTTTTGAAGATTGGAAACATATTGTTTCAGGCATGTTGTATATGTATGGAAAAGCCATAGAAATGTATAATTTCATGCTTTGTACGCTTTTCAATGTCAATATTGTTGTATTAATGTAATATGTAGGTGGATGAATTCCGTCTCGATATTTTTTCCTTCAATTCCTTTTAACTGACTGAATACATGTACTTGCTTTGTTTCTGGATAATTAATGTGAATCTCAATTATCTCGCAAAATATAAATTATGTTATTGTTTTTTATGCATATGCATAAAATATTTATTCAAAGAAATGTAAATGATTGAAAAATGTATTCTCAGAAACTATGTTGATATATTTGTATGAAGGAAATGTTGGAGCATTTTCTGTGTCATCACACAAGCAAAAGGAAGAAAAACATTGAGGTTCGAAATGAAAATAAATGGCAAATTCCAGTTAAACGCTACGGAGTATTTTGTGGTAGGTTACAACACGAAGAAGCGATGTAGTGCGCGCGGTGATAATGCGAAGGGGTTTTCAAATTTCTGTACTTATAGCAAATTTATTACAAATATTTAATATTTTCTCTAATCAATTACAACTACATTGGTTATCATTGATTCCACCATCGGTCATATAGCCTTTATGGACAAAAATACAAGATCCAATGATTTACGAAATACATATGTTTTAATGCATGTTATGATACTTACTGTAGCAACTGGTAGGACTGGGCTGGGATGGTTTTCTGGGAACCACGTGACGGAGAGAACTTGTGTAGCAATTGCCTATCAAAACGTGCAGATTGATCATTGTGTATTGTACTGTTCACTCATATTTGGATGGAAACCTTTCAGTGATCAGTAAAGCAGCGAAGTTTATTACTTTTCGCGGTCATATGTGTGATTGGCAGTTGCCAAGCCTCGTTACTCGGCGGGCTTCGGATTAGCGCTGGTTGCTTCCACAGGGCAGGGAGTGTATAATGGAATGGTAACGTTGGCTGACTGAACGAAGTATGCATCATCCCCGACCTGACCGTTCTCACTTCTATCCGAAGCTTATACTGGCTTTACTCTGGCAAGTTGCAGCAGTTGCTTACAGGAATCTTCTCAACTAGGTCAATACGAAGCAACCATTTGTTTGAATTAGAGTTGCCAGAGGCAGCAATTTCCGAAAGCAAATCTTGAAACACGTGGCACGCATATCGCAATTTACAGCCGCATCTCACGCCCAGAGGATTATGAAAAATCGCTGAAATAATTCGTTTGTGTATTTTGGGCCCTGAGAATTGCATGGCATCGGAGCGTTGTGAATGCGTTTTACAGTGCAAAATTCAACGGTATTTAGTACTTCACAATGAAACGTGCACGAAATCTTATCTAAATCTTCATTACTATTATTAATATTATTATTAATGTTAATTTTCTTACTCTCTTCAGATAGTTTTCTATAATCTCTAATTTCTATAATCAAGCGCTGGGACAACTTCCGTTGTCAGACCTTTACACCATGGGACGCAGAGCAACTAAAGTTGCCCACGTTTGCTGTTGTGAAGCTAGGAGACTGGCCAGGGCGTTTACATTGCAATTTTTCTTGCGCAAGCGAATTGCAGCGCAATTATAATGCTAGCGTAAAGCCAGAAGTAGTCTTCCGCAAGTATTGCCGCTCGAAAAGGAGCGAGTGTGTGTGTGGATGTTGGCAATGCTCACCCTCACTACCCACGGTGCCTAACGAGCAGTGGAAATAGAACAGACTGATTTAGAGTAAACGCTGGCGTTGCCGAGATGAGGAAGTCCATGTTTAGCCTAATATTTTGAAGCAATTTTAGAATGACTTATTATCATTACTACCATTTATAATCATTATTTTTAATCAATGCAAAATAATATCCAAATCAGTTTTGTAATTATTAGTGTTCACATATATACTTGTCTATTACACTTATATAACTCCAATGTAAATATTTTTTTACGTATTTATTCAGTAATATTTTTGAAACATTACTTGATTTTTTCAATTTATACTCTTTCTGGCAAGTAGTATCTGGTTTCTCTCCCTAAATCCCACATGCAGTTTGAATTACACTTTGGCACAATAAAATAATATTAGTATCAAAAACCTCTATAGTATTACGTCAATTTTCGCAATCCTCATAAGCATTGCGAGGCAGCTCAACTGATATAATAAATATCTTAATCGTATGCGGCATGGCTATCTATTAGAAATTATTTGGCATACATTTATAAAGGAAACTGGAGTCTAATATGGATATTTGTAGTATTTAACAAATCAACGAGAGGGTTTAATAGTATGTAATTTCTGCATGATTAGTAATTGGTCCTGGTAATGGGGTCACAATAACCATAATATAGTATTTGTGCACCTATGCACACATTAATGGTGGAATTTATATTAGTTTACGTTCGTTTCAGTCGATTCAATAAACAACTTTGAAAAATCCAAAAGTTTTGTGTATTACCATATGTGACAGTACAACAAGTATCATAACACACTTAAACGAAGAAGTCTTCTTGAAAGAGAACGTCTCTGGTAAGAGCAAACAAATTGATGAAGAGTTGCTTATATAATTGATTCATTTCTTATTTTTCAGAATAATTTACTTCTTTTAAAAACAAATAATAATCAAACTCCTAAATAAAATGAATATTTTCGTTTATATTGACATAAAATATTCAATTAATTTATTAGTACACTTAATAATTACCGTATAGTAAACTTTTATTTTAATGATATTTTATAATTGTTGTATTATTTATTTTTTGTTCAATATATACCCATATCAAAAGTTGGAATACAGGAACCATGAGTTGAAATCATGAAAAACTTTTAATACTATCAACTCAAAGTATAATTAATACTCCCACTCATTGATATATATCATTTAGCATCGTTTATGTACACCTATTTAATAATTATGTTTACAGAATAAAGTCTTGTAATATGAAAGAAAACATAGGCACATTATTGTATTGTGAACAGTCTCTCCACTACACGAAGTATCCGCGTGAGGAGTGAGTGACAAGAAAGAAAACAAAGACGAGAAAGTTATCGCAATAATAATTTTACAAGTTGACTAATCGGAGAGGAGTTACTTTAAGCAGACATTCCAGTCTACCCTTTGGTAGCAAGGGAGGTGTCATTCCAAAAATCTCGGACTGCTGGCGGGAACTACCATTATTATTAATATATTTTTAATTTCATTTTAAAAACTTAAAATCGTTTAAAACTATTTAAACCATCGGAGACAGCACATAAAGCAAATGTATATTGAAAGTAGTTTCTATCAAATTTTGTGGCGCGCATTTCTTGTTATTTCGAGTGAATAACTGATGTTTTGAGCAGGGTCTTCGTGACAGAACAGGCCAGCCGAACCATGACCTAACGTGTCAGCCTGATCTTGCAAGCAGGCGGAACGCATTAATCGCTCGCACGAGGGAAAGGGGCGGGCAGTGTAGGAGGCGTGTGCGTGGGGGGGAGGGGGCAGGGGGAGTTAACTGCTCGCTGACGCCGCTGCTGACCACGCTGCACACGCGCGCTATCGCCTCCGGCCGCCCCCGGGTCGACCCCCCACCCCTCACCCAGTCATCCGGGCACCCACTGCGGCGCTTTCGCTCCGAAAAACTTCGCACGCTCCAGCTTAGAACAGCCCACCTTTCTCGGACCGGCAAAGGTGGCGCAAGGCATCAAATGATGTCACTGCAACACCTCTGGCTGGGTCCTGGGATTCACGTCCCCTGTGACAGGGTGTTCCACACTAGCTGGATCGGATTCAGCCCCTGTCTGGAGGTGAAATCTAACGGTCAATTACTCTCGTTTTCCGTGATTTCTCCGATTAGCACCAGGCATGTGCCGGAGTAGTGCCCTAACAAACGAGCTCGATTTTACCTTTCCTGTCCTCCTCCCCTTACATACTTACACTTAGATACAATACATGTGCCTCACACATCGGGAGAGCAGTGGAGAGCCTAGAGCTTTTCCCGTCTGGAGCGATCCCCCTCTAGTGGAGATTCCTGTAGAGGAGACAACCTACAAACCGACGTTCAGGATGGTGCCGGATCTCACTTTCCAGTGGGGAAGGAACACTCACAGCTTGTATTATAACATGCAAGACTCTTACGGGTCTAATACCCTCATCCCGGGATGAATACTCTTTCACTCAATTAAGCTGCTCTCCCGATGGATCGACAGCAATTAATTCACACCCTGAAGACAACTTGCCCCCAAGATATTTTCCAACTTTCGAGGCACTCAAGTGCGGAAGCAAGTACAATAGGGGTTTGGAGAAAATTCTTATTTCAAAACAATGTTTACAGTATTGAAACTAAATGACGTTATTAATTTTATTGCTTGCTGTTACGATGTCCAAAAAATCTTTGAGAAATATGTGATACTTATTGCTGAATATTTAACACACAACTCTGATCTTTGACTCTAGAATTCCAATGAAGACAGTTTTTATACTGCTCTGTATCGCAAATGCACCAGTGTGCGTATACATCTTTTCACTCACTTCTTGATACCAATGATAAAGTAAGCAAATTCAATACTTATAAAGAAAAAGAAGAAAAAATAATATCTCTTCGGATATTGTTAATTACCTGAGAGCGGAAAAGTAGACAAGAACTGCGTAGGTTCTTGGAGCGAGTAAGTTCTCTTTAAACGTCTACATTAAAGTTATAACATTGTAAAGTAAATTATTTCTTTACTTTTCATACGACGCTTCTATTTTATATGAAGTGTAATTATCTACTTCCCGCACTTTACAGGGGGTCTAATAAAATAAATAATGAGAAATGTCTTCATCGAAGTTCATCAAACATTTAATTGCCTTTACTTTGTTCTTGAAAATAAATTTCCCTATTAAAAAGCCCCTGCATATGAACTTGTAATGAGTGTAATGAATATTAAAGCGATGATCTATTATCGTACAAAGATAACATATTTTAATTCTGTTGTGTTTTTCTGTCTTGCTTGTTATTAATTTCTAAAAATCATTGCTAAACATTGAGGCGCCTCATGGTGTTGTTAGACTGCGCGCATTCTGGCCATCCTCATCCGAACCAATAGAATTGATGAACAAAAAGTGTTTGCGAAATATTTTTACGAGGTTAGTTTAGGTTCGATCCTTTCATTTCAGCTTTGCTCAATCATTATTTATACGTACTTATCACCCAAAGATCATCTTTTATTATTGCCATATCACTAACCTCATCTCCCTCGAAAGGTGATAAAGAGATCGATCTGCTAGGAAAATAGGTTTATGAATTTTCTGAAGTTATAGTAGTGATGTAAAAGTGTAAAGAGATAAAAAATATGAATCTAGAGAAAATACTCTACCACAGATCTCATTCAAAATAATACTGTCATATTCATGCTGGAGGTGTACACTGTAAAGTATGAAAACATGGGGATGTGATTTGGAAATTTACGAAATGAATCATTTCTGATTTTCTCTTGGATAAGAGTGATTCTAATAACATTCATTTTCGTGGTTTTGAGAAGGTATCTTGGTGAAAAGAACATATAAAACTTGAGAATAATTGTTATTTTATATAATTTCTTTTCAGATTTTGAATATCTGTATGTAGAATTTAGCACACATTAATTAAACATGGAAAACGTGTATAGTTATTACTTACAAATAGATTAAGACTAAGAATTATTTTACGTCATTCGTGATTGTAAATTTATTGTTCTTCTTTTGTTTCAGGTGAGTGACTGAACAGTGGAACTATTGTTATAGAGGCGCTTCCTAAAAGTGAGTTATGTTATTTTCGCTCTGACATTAAATTATTGAACTAATTAATTGAATTTTATTTTCTCACAAGATCAAGAACATTTTCTTTCAAACTACAAAATGCGAAATATGTTACTCATTTATGAAGTAGTTACATAACTAATTATTCCTCCCAATAAGTTCTTTATACATTTACCGTTTTTCCTTGATTGTCATTATTTTTGAAACAAATATCCAGGACTTATTATTATAAAAACACACATTAAAAAATAACTAATTTTCTAAGGGTAGGCAATCTAGAGCTCCGTATCTGGGATTCTGAGGTCTGGTTCCAGGGCGGGATATTCAACGTAGCTTTAAGACTAGAGAGAGATACGCTCAGTTTCGCGTGTAAAATCTGAGAAGCCGCCATCAAGAGGCGACATCAGCGATCACGAAAATTGAGACCGTCGGCTAAGGGGAGGCGACACCCCTTGTCAATCATAAAATTCCTTTAAAAACTTCATCAACGAGTCCTAACGAATTGTTACGCTACTTCAATGCTGTCCGGGTGACGCCGCGTTGTTGGCAGATAGGCCGACGTTTCGCCCGTCCTGTTGCAGGCTTCTTCAGGGTAGTCACAATAAAGTTCCTCCGGTGTTGTATCTTTTCAGTTTAGGTAACACGAGTACGCCGTGATTGGCGGAGAGGTCCATCTGATTGGCTTGCGGTCTGGGCCAACCCGGGACTGGCACCCGCCCTAGAAATCGGACGGAAAAGAAGTGTCCCCGCGCCGTCAGGAAACGGTGGAAAAATATACTTCCAGGCGTGTTTTAGGTTAAGGCCTGCATCCGCGTTGATGTTGTGCGGCCGTCTACTAATTTCAATTGCCTCTTTTACGCGTCTAGGCCAGTATCGATTTTCACTGTGGAGGAGCCGGGTCTTATCGAATTCAATAACATGTCCCGTGACCTCGGAGTGGAGTGCAATGGCCGAACGGTGGGTTTGGTTTCTGTTATAATAACCAATATGTTCCCTAAGTCGTTCAGACACTGTACGCCCGGTCTCACCGACATATGTTCTGCCACAGCTGCAGGGAACTTCGTAAACGCCTGCCGCCTGGAGAGGTGGTAAAGCATCTTTAATGCGTACCAGGGTCTTGTGTAGTTTGTCGGGAGCTGTGAAAACTGTCCGGATGTTATACTTACGAAGCAGTTTTCCCACGCGGTCTGTGACGCTGCGTACGTACGGAAGCACGGCTAATCGAGTACTGGACGTCTCCTCTGCCTCCGGATTAGAGTGGAGGCTATCTTCGTTGTTGCAAACTTCGGAAACCCCGTACCCTTTGGAGTGGCTCGTGACACAGGCGAGCGCTCGCTTGATAGCAGATCGGGTGTAACCGTTAGCTCTAAAGGTGTGTTCAAGCTTCTCGAGTTCCTCAGGGAGAGAGCGCTCGTCGCACACCTTCAGAGCTCTTGTGAACAGTGTCTTCAACACCCCTATTTTTGTAGCCGGATGGTGATGCGAATCCGCATGGAGGTATCTATCCGTGTGGGTTGGTTTACGGTAGACAGTGTGTCCCAAGGTGCCATCTTCCCGTTTGCTGACGAGGACGTCCAAGAAAGGTAGACAGTTGTCCATTTCAGTCTCCATTGTGAACTTGATGTTGTGGTGGATGCTGTTCAGGTACAGTAGGAATTCGTCAAGTAGTTCCGGTCCGTGTGGCCAGATTACAAATGTGTCGTCCACATACCGAATCCAGAGGGACGGTTTATATTGAGTGTTCCGTAGAGCTTCAGTCTCAAATGCTTCCATAAACATATTGGCAGCGATGGGTGATAGGGGTGACCCCATCGCCGCTCCCTCCACTTGTGCGTAGAACCGGCCTTGATATTGAAAGAAAGTGGAGTTAAGGCAGAAACCAGCGAGATCCGCCCATTCAGTCGGCTGGCTCCGTTCCTGCAGTTTTTGTCGGATCACTTCCACGGCCTCGTTCACTGGAACTTTGGTGAACAGCGAAGTCACGTCGAAGCTGACTAACAGGTCACCACTGTTGAGCCTTTGTTGTTGAATGATCTCTACGAAGTGTGACGAGTTCCTCACAGCAGAGCGCATGTCTTTAGCTAGTGGTGCGAGGTGGTGGGCCACGAGCCTCGCCAGAGCGTGAGTCGGAGAATTGATGGCGCTGACGATGGGGCGTAGGGGCACGTCGGTCTTGTGCACTTTCGGTAGGCCGTAAAATCTGCGTTTCCTGACGGCGCGGGGGACACTTCTTTTCCGTCCGATTTCTAGGGCGGGTGCCAGTCCCGGGTTGGCCCAGACCGCAAGCCAATCAGATGGACCTCTCCGCCAATCACGGCGTACTCGTGTTACCTAAACTGAAAAGATACAACACCGGAGGAACTTTATTGTGACTACCCTGAAGAAGCCTGCAACAGGACGGGCGAAACGTCGGCCTATCTGCCAACAACGCGGCGTCACCCGGACAGCATTGAAGTAATGGACTGGAGCCGCGGAAGCCTACGTGTACATTTATTAAATCTCTACGGGGAGAATATTTTTCAAGACACCAGGAAATTTACAGATTTTCGAGACAAAAGAGCACGCCTCCTGTGCCAACTGGCCTTCTTACTGAGGTGTAGGGATGAAGACGTTATCCCGGAATTCGTCAACATTAAGCACCATGTACAATCTCCGGCTGCCACTCGCATTTTGCGGAGGGCTGGTTCGGCCTTAGTACGAGAACGGATTCACCACACAAGAACGGAACTAGCACACATGGAACGTACATTATACCATCTGCATCTGCGTCTCGCCTACATACTTAAAGGTGAAGACTGGAACACTCTGGATAAAGTGTCCTCAAAACGGGCTGCTCAGCGACATGAGGAGACCAAGACCAGACAATCTAAGAAATTCGATAGATTGGCCTCAAAACAACGACCGAAACAACGGCTCGGTACCTTGCCGAAGGCCATTGTCAACTTGAGCGAGGAAACTTTGGATAACGCCACAGAGTCTGTCCTTGCCAAAGGGCTCAATTTCGCGGCTGCACCTAAGGAAATTCCCATTGCGGATATTGTCGCGGGCATAGAATGTGCGCTTGTGGGAATACCGGAAGAACAAGCTGAGGACATCCGAAGAAATACCGCCAGGATAGTCAAACACTCACGGACCCCTCGCCACAACTTAGTTAAGGAGGAGCGGTTGGCCTTGAAGACATTGCGAGGGAGACGTGATTTGGTCATTGTACCCGCTGACAAAGGTAATGCCACGGTGATCATGAAAGCTGCAGATTACCATGACAAGGTGGCTTGTATGCTTGCTGATGACTCTACGTACACGTTACTGGAACACAACCCGGTGAATAAGATGAAAAAGGAGACCGCCTCGCGGATCCGTAACTCAGAATGCATAGAGGCTACTAAAAAGCTGGCGTTGTGTCGCAACAACTCGTCGACGCCCAGATTTTACGGCCTACCGAAAGTGCACAAGACCGACGTGCCCCTACGCCCCATCGTCAGCGCCATCAATTCTCCGACTCACGCTCTGGCGAGGCTCGTGGCCCACCACCTCGCACCACTAGCTAAAGACATGCGCTCTGCTGTGAGGAACTCGTCACACTTCGTAGAGATCATTCAACAACAAAGGCTCAACAGCAGGTGACCTGTTAGTCAGCTTCGACGTGACTTCGCTGTTCACCAAAGTTCCAGTGAACGAGGCCGTGGAAGTGATCCGACAAAAACTGCAGGAACGGAGCCAGCCGACTGAATGGGCGGATCTCGCTGGTTTCTGCCTTAACTCCACTTTCTTTCAATATCAAGGCCGGTTCTACGCACAAGTGGAGGGAGCGGCGATGGGGTCACCCCTATCACCCATCGCTGCCAATATGTTTATGGAAGCATTTGAGACTGAAGCTCTACGGAACACTCAATATAAACCGTCCCTCTGGATTCGGTATGTGGACGACACATTTGTAATCTGGCCACACGGACCGGAACTACTTGACGAATTCCTACTGTACCTGAACAGCATCCACCACAACATCAAGTTCACAATGGAGACTGAAATGGACAACTGTCTACCTTTCTTGGACGTCCTCGTCAGCAAACGGGAAGATGGCACCTTGGGACACACTGTCTACCGTAAACCAACCCACACGGATAGATACCTCCATGCGGATTCGCATCACCATCCGGCTACAAAAATAGGGGTGTTGAAGACACTGTTCACAAGAGCTCTGAAGGTGTGCGACGAGCGCTCTCTCCCTGAGGAACTCGAGAAGCTTGAACACACCTTTAGAGCTAACGGTTACACCCGATCTGCTATCAAGCGAGCGCTCGCCTGTGTCACGAGCCACTCCAAAGGGTACGGGGTTTCCGAAGTTTGCAACAACGAAGATAGCCTCCACTCTAATCCGGAGGCAGAGGAGACGTCCAGTACTCGATTAGCCGTGCTTCCGTACGTACGCAGCGTCACAGACCGCGTGGGAAAACTGCTTCGTAAGTATAACATCCGGACAGTTTTCACAGCTCCCGACAAACCACACAAGACCCTGGTACGCATTAAAGATGCTTTACCACCTCTCCAGGCGGCAGGCGTTTACGAAGTTCCCTGCAGCTGTGGCAGAACATATGTCGGTGAGACCGGGCGTACAGTGTCTGAACGACTTAGGGAACATATTGGTTATTATAACAGAAACCAAACCCACCGTTCGGCCATTGCACTCCACTCCGAGGTCACGGGACATGTTATTGAATTCGATAAGACCCGGCTCCTCCACAGTGAAAATCGATACTGGCCTAGACGCGTAAAAGAGGCAATTGAAATTAGTAGACGGCCGCACAACATCAACGCGGATGCAGGCCTTAACCTAAAACACGCCTGGAAGTATATTTTTCCACCGTTTCCTGACGGCGCGGGGACACTTCTTTTCCGTCCGATTTCTAGGGCGGGTGCCAGTCCCGGGTTGGCCCAGACCGCAAGCCAATCAGATGGACCTCTCCGCCAATCACGGCGTACTCGTGTTACCTAAACTGAAAAGATACAACACCGGAGGAACTTTATTGTGACTACCCTGAAGAAGCCTGCAACAGGACGGGCGAAACGTCGGCCTATCTGCCAACAACGCGGCGTCACCCGGACAGCATTGAAGTAATGGACTCGAGCCGCGGAAGCCTACGTGTACGAATTGTTACGCTGATGATGATGATGGTGATGATTTCTGGTTACTTTATCACATTTTTCAATTTAATTGCAGTGAAAAGTATTTTGTAATAAAATAAAAAAGCTGATTGAATTTCTAATAAATAGACAGAGATATATAAATATCTTTTAGAAGTAAACATGTTTTTCTCGAAATTGTCTTATACTCAACCATTTCATTTGTAAAATAAAGTAATATAATTGTATAGTACCTAGATCACATTTGTATGATTTAGTCACCAATAAAAGAAAAAAACGATTACATCTTAAAACTCAGGTTACGGAAAAGTTTATAGTTCGAACATACTAAGATTTCACTGTATAAAAATCATGTTAGCAAACTTAAAAATGTAAGATATTCTTATACTTATGCGATTTCAGATTATATGAAACTATTAAATTGGAAGAGGAAATACATTTAATATAAAATGAATATCATAATTCAAATGAGTGTATTTTAACGTTCTATTACACTGACTGTCAAGAAAAGAAAATCAACTTTAGCTCGCATATGGAATTTTTTAACATAACTGTTTAATAGTTCACAACCAAAGAGTGTCACTTGTCTCGTTCAGATCGTTCCGGACGTTTCCTGATCCCTGAGAGGTGAACAGGCGGAGTGGAACCAGCGGGGCGGGGTCCTCCTTAGACGGGGTAATCGCAGGTGCCTCGGGTGTAGCACACGAACTGCGGCCCGCATTCGGCGTTGGTGGGATACGGGAACTTGCAACGCTCTTTCCTCTCTGCAAAGAAAGCAGACAATTAAAGACTTGTGTTATTTTTGCCGTCACATTTTGTTCAAGAATTAGGGTCTAATAATAATTTCACCGGACATTTGAAATACGTATTCAGTTATTAACGGTACGTGTGGGTTGTTTCTGATGGTATCCTTATTACATAGCTTCAACAATACCCCTTCAGAGACACAGACTTTGCTTCTGAAGACGAAGTGTTTGCTCAAATCTCACATCAATATAAACTGAGAATTTCTTAAGTCATCATCAGATAAGTGCCATCAATTTTTATTTTTTGACTGTAATGTTTTCTGCGTTTGTTGATATTTTTTTAATATCTGGCTTCGGGACTCCATTACACACAACAGAAAAGGTTTGATCATTAATCAAACTTCTGTTCACACGAAACCGACATATCACGAGACGGTTCATATATAATGCAATAAACGTAATTATCACTTTTTTAGGTTTGTATGCCTGTAGCAGTCGTGCTGCGGAAAATATCTACATTTTCTACCGTCGACGTGAACACCACGGTACATTTATCTCTGCTATGGAAATCAGAAATAGTATCCAAGCAAACGTGACCGGTCACTGTGTGAATAGCATCGAATAAAATGTATATATACTTTTCTCTCATATATCGCTTTCAAATTTTTCTGCTTCTGGACCTTAAATAATGAAATAAATCGAGGTGGGCTTGAGGAGAGGGCCGGAAATGCATTTAATGTGCGAATTACAGATTTAGTAAACGAAAAATTGTTAACGAAACATTTCCTTCACCCAAAGGACACCGATAATTAGCATGTGAATTTGGAATTTAAATTCCAAACCTTGGAGCCAGTCCAAGCAGCACTCACCCAAGTAGACGAGGCACGCCCGGCACCTCCCGCACTGCGTGAGCCGCCCGCTGTGGCACTGGGTGACGTCGACTACCGGGCAGGAAATCCCCTCGTTCTGCAGGCCGCCATTATCTTCGCTACTGCTGCTGCTGCTACTGCTGCTGCTACTGCTGCTGCTACTGCTGCTGCTGCTGCTGCTGCTGTCTGGATCGTCGGGGTATACGTTGCAGTTCTTGATGTCGTTGGGCGGAGCCCTTCGCGGGGACGAGCGGCGCGCGGCGGCGCACAGCCCAAACACCAGCGCCAGCAGCGCCAGGGCGACCAGCGGACGCATCTGCGCCAAGCAGCGCGGATTAGAGCATTAGACACCCTTGGCCTCTCAGAACTGCCGTTTCCTCAAAATCCTGGTTTGGAATGTGACTTTGCGAGTGAGACCGTAAGCTTCCGCGGCTGGAGTCTGTAGCTACTTGGCTGACCGACTGCCCTTGGTGCAGGTGCCAACGTTTCGGCCGCCATTATGCGACTTTTTTCAGAGCAAAATGTCACGTTTAACTTTGCCTTTCGCCCTGAGAAAGGTCGAAGAATGGCGGCCGAAAATTGGGCACCTGTGCCTAGCAGGCGGTGTCTCTTGAGCAGCCGAGTAGCTACTAACAACATGACTTCTTAATTTTGTATTCAATACAATACTCCTAAAAGTTATAAATTGTAAGTTATACAGCTGTAATTTCTGCATGTATTTTTTGTGAAAAATGAAATAATTTGTTGCAACTTTTTTTGTTTGAAATTTTTGCGTCTGAATAAATTAATAAATATTACAAATAATATTGGGGTTAGGTTTTTCATAACTTTAAAAGAGATATGAGTTTTGACATACATTGTTGATATTTGTATTATTTTTTGGCATTAATCTGTGACTTTCTCAGCCCGGCAAAGAATTTTATTGAAAATGTGTTTTTTCCTTATTTGACAGCATCTTTCATTTTAAAATGACTGAGGATCCAGGCAGCTTTGTAAGTACACGCCGTGATTCCGGCTCTAAACTGAACTACAAGTTTATTTGAGTACTAGCTAAGCTATATCGTTTATTTTTTTCCATATTCGTGGAATTAACTCGTGTATTGTTAACTATATGAGTCGTTATCTAAATTTACTAAATGAAAACGTGGGAATATGTATGTAGGGAAACGGAGAAGATTGGACAACAATTTTAATGGAATTTTGAAGGAAATATGAAGTTTGAATTATCGTTGCATTTTAAAAGTCGCGGGGGTCGTCATTCCACCCGAACATATATGGCCACGTCCCTTTTTTGAAGAGCTAGTTCAACTTTCGCTATGTAGCTTTCAATGCATAAAATATTTCTACGAATAAATATACTAAAATAAAATTCTAACGTGATTATGGATATGACTGGCTATAAGAGAATGCTGAAGTTTCCACGAAGCTGTTACGGGAATGGATTCGCGCATGGTAATGAAATTGATGTTTGTGTAAACGTTCTCGAAGCACTGAAAGACGAAAGTCTCATTTAGGGTTAAGGTAGGTTCTAATAATAAAAGTCCTAAAAGGCGAAACAGTAAATCTTTACATATCAACAGGTAGAGAAGAAAAACTACGCTAAGGTCTTGTTGCCCCCCTTCCCGTCTTCCACACACGTGATACGCTAACACTACTCCATTTGAACTTAGCGATTACGCATGCATGTGTACTGGCCTTAGTTTACTCATGGTCGCCTTCACTTAATATCACTTTTTAAGAAGTATCTTATCTGGCTGAAAAATTGAGAAGGTATGAGAACGATTCCGTTTTGTGTGAATTCATTTTACCTTGTTCATTTGAACTTTTCAGTGCAGTATGATGTTTTTTAGATGAACAGTGTGCAATGGAAATGTGTATACTGACATTTACACTGATATATTATTAAGTGATAATCAAGTAATAAATTGTCTTAAACAGCGAACCATGTCTTTCCAAACCATTTTTAAACGAAACATTGATAGATTTATTGCATATGTGGGCAATAAAATGCTTACCAACACAGAATCCATTAATCTCAATGACATGCAATATCATTCGTTGCCATAGCAACAATGTTCCTTTCTTTAACATTACAAACTTTTATCCTCGCCCCCATAACTGAAAAAAATTCAAAAACTTCAAATAAAATGTTATAGAATATTATATTGACAGATCTTCCCAATTAGCAGAGTGGATTAGTTATCTTTCCTGTAATTAATACATTGAAGACAATGTGTTTTATCAATAAACACAACCATTTTTTTGACATTTTCTCGGTTTTCCTGTCATCTTATAGTAGGAGTGATGTGCGCAGTCTCTGTTCTTCGGAAACATCTCTAAAACGGCAAGGATTCTTGAACGAATCGAACGCTTTTCAAAAGCCATACAATTTTCTACAAAATACTTTTTTAAATAATTTCGATATCACAATTAAGCTCTAAGCAATTGAAGGCCAAAATTGAAATTTAGCTGCGACGGAGACCGCAGGAGCGGACGGGGAGAGCGGAACACAGGGGGATGGCTGGCGGACCGGAGTACAACGGGGCGGGATGGTGCGAAATGGGACGGAGTGATGAGGGAGCAGGGCGGGGTAGAACGGAGCGGAATGGAGCGAGTCGGAGTGGACGACATGGGATGGAGTACTGGGAAGCGAGGCGGGGTTAAGCGTAACATGGTGGGAGCGGGGCGGGGCAAGGTGGAAAGTGGTAATGGGCAGGGGAAGTTGGAATGGGGTGGTGCATCGCGAGGGTATAAATCCAAATTCTCCTATTTTACACTATAAATAGGATTCATTATTTTTCCTGTCTAACAGATAATTATCACAAGTAAGTCTCCGAGCAACGTCAGGTGACATCTTCTGAACTTCAATCAGTATATTCGCATTTTGTATCTGGATTTATCATTAACATTGAATGATATGAATTGGGTATTAAAAATGCTACTAAAACAAAACAATTATTACAATTTGAGAAACCAATTTGATGTTCATTCATTTGTGATGATCTGTATCCTCATGTAATGAACCAAATTTCATTTGCTTTAACCTTGAGCGCCGTTTCTCATTTCAAGTTGTTGAGCTTTCTCTTGATTTTTATTAGCCACTTAAACGTAATAGAAATCATTGAGAATACAATGGTTTTATTCCGCAGAACACTGAGAGAAAAAGGAAAAGTGAAGATTGAAGCAACTAATGTGGCTACAAAGAACTGCTTTTTCTTTCCACAGCTACTGAAGTTTTCGCGATGGACTCCAGCAGCTATTAAAAGTATTGACATTAGATTATTGTTTGATCTACCAATTTGCAACAATGCCTTCCTCATACTAAACAAATTTAAGAGTTTTCAGAACAAAAAGAATAAAAATGAAATTTTATACGTCTATTCCGAATAAAACTCAAATACAACTACCGGGAGAGGTGGCTTAGGACATACATTGATGTCACTGATAGGAAAGTCCTAGGGTTTGAGTCCCGACAGTTGCAGGATTATCGACACCAGCTAGATATCTAGGTCGAATGCAGCCGCGCGCTGTTTGAAAGAGAACTCTAGCTGCCGGCTCCTCTGATCGGTATAGTTAGGTCCAATTAACACCAGGCGAATGCTGGAGCAGTACCCTAACAAACGGACCACGATTTCCCCTTCCATTTCTTCTCCTATCTTCACCTCGTACTTACAACTTTACGTGCACTACACAAACACACATGCCGGGAGGCAGGTCGGGAGTTTAGAAATTGTCCCGACTGGGGCGGTGCCCCGCTGGTGGGAGATACCTGGTTGGAGAAAACCCTGCCAGCCGACAAGTAGGTCGGCGACAGATTTCGCCATCCAGGGCAGGAAGATCACAGCCACCTCCCGAGGAAAACACGTGCACGTTCCACACTTGACGCGCCCGGATTCAGTAACCAATCAATCTAATGGAACTGAATTTCCACGGGTTACTAAATGACATGCGTTGTGGATTACCCAAACGTTTTGAAATGACGTTTCAAAACCTACGTTACATCCTACGTTTCAAAACCTACGTTGCATCTGAAGCAGCGATCGATGGAGTGGGAGGAGAAGCAGCTCACCTCGGGCAGAGCGGAGGAGGAGCTTGGCGAGCGGCGAGCGGCGGGCGACGGGCGACGGGCGACGGGCGACGGGCGACGGGCGGCGGGCGAGAGGCGGCCGGGCGAGTTGTGTCGCCCAGGAGCGGCCCGCGGGCGCTTTTCAAGGCGCGATCGCCGCCGCGTGTCGCCGAAGCCGGGTGGGAGGGCGGAGGGCCCTGCGTTCGCGATACGGCGGGGCGCGCGGGGCGGGGCTCTGCGATAGAGAAACCGCGAGGCGATGCATTGGTGGGGGACAGGATTCCCCCATCGAGGCAAGGCGCTTCGTTGCACTGGGTGGCGTGCGTCACATAATGGGACTGGAAGATCATGCGGGGAGAATAGCTCGTAGTATAGAATTCTTACTGGACCCTCGCATACATTTCTCACTTGGTTGATACCTGTTTTAAAAACTTAAAACTTTTAAAATTTAAAAACAGGTTTATATTGGATTCCGACTTCGAATGCATCTACGGAATGGGGGAGAATCTTCGAAAAAATGTATTAGAACGTTCAATGAGACTTATTTTGTAGATTGTAACAAACGCCGTGTTCCTTCGTGGACATAGAAAACTGGCTTCGAGTGCCCAGGAGACATCGTTTGTGTCTTATGTTCGATGGTAGTGTGTTGAAGCGTCACGTGTGTTAGAGGTGGGAAGTGAGCTTGCTTTCTCCATAAACTAAAATCGGCAAAATTCTATTATTTTCGTCTTAAATTTTTTAATGGAAGCTTGAGATGTAGTTTTCTATCCAGCGGGTAGCACAAGTACTGGATTGTGTTTTGATGATTTCTTATAAATGTTTCAAAACCATTATATTTTCCTAGAGTATTATATAGAGAGGATATTTACAATGTTAATAGCCCACGAGAAAACAAAAAAGAGGAAACAAAAACCAATCCTACGTAAGAAGACACAGTAAATATATTGTCTTACTATTAAATATCTATCAATGTCTGAGGTGTGTTATATTAAGTAGAATGCCCATTTAAAAGCACACAATTCTTAATTTTACTAAATGGAAATCAAAACATAAAACATTTTACTAAAGCGTATAATTTAACAAGATGTATTAAAACTAACTGAAGTAATTAACAGTAAGAATACAATGTAAAAATCCGTTTCCACTTACAATTTTTGATGTCTTCATCTGTAAACAGAAACATAAATCATTATACTTGTGCATATATATAGTGAATTTACTGAGTCTTACTGAGCTGTGTGATCTGATAAAAATTAATTATTAAAATATTGTTCTTCAGTCTGCGCAGATAAATGACCATTCGTGTGAAACAAAATTATTGAGTGTGGTTATGTCGCCAAATTGGCTTATTAAGAAATTAGGGAGAGAAATCTAATCAGTTGTAATGAATGTGAGAACATTGCCTGTTGACATCGAACAGTACTGAATGTGAAAGTTCGTCAAAATAAATGCTTCCAAGAACTACAAAAATGTGCCTGAAATTTAGTATAGTGGAATTATCTAAATTATAAACAAAAGTTGAAACACAGACTATCTACATTTTAAGCAAAAATTAAAAAGATAACCCACAATTAGCAGGACAATGTTAAAAGAGACAGAAATCTCTTACTTGCATCGAGTTGCAGGATCAGCTTTGGTCAGGATTGCTCAGGAACCGCTGTTACGAATAGATAAACAATGCAGGGGATTGTGGGTATGAGAGCAACATGTAGAGGAAAAGAGATAATATCAGACTAATGACTTCTAATTATCTTATAAATTGATCAATTATCTTATAAAATGCGACGTTTTTTGTAAACGGGATCATGGTCCAAAATAATGATATCGTCCGAGTTCATGGCATGATCAGTGTACATTCTTTACGTTGAAATAACGTTATGTTTGTGATCATCTAGAAGAAAATTTCTTCTGCGTACTGATATCCTAAATTTGAGAGATTCTGGTGCCTATATTGTAAATGGTATTTTCAAACATAATGAGAAATACGTCATATTAAATTGTATAGACTTTTTAAAGATTTTTTTACTAGACCTAATATTTGTTTCGAAATGGTCCTCTTGTCCTCTTTGAGACGCACGCGAGGGTGGTGTGACGAGTTTGGTCCGTGAGACCTGATGAGGCTGCGAGGCCCGAGATGAGGGCGTGGAGCGAGCCCGAGGGCGAGGCACGTAAGTGCGTAGAGGTTCGCTCCCTCGCCGCGGGGGAGGTCAAGCAATGCCCATGAATGATTGAGAGAGAGAGAGAGAGAGAGAGAGAGAGAGAGAGAGAGAGAGAGAGAGAGAGTATAGGTTTCGGGGTCATCAACTACTGAGAAGATTAGTCCCGTAACTGTAGTGGATGTGCTCTCATGAGGTAGCGGCTTTCCCCCCTCGCTTCAACGTGATATTCGGCACCAACCTACACGTCAGCTTGCTGACTTTCCAGGTATCTTCCCCAGCGGGACAAACTCGAAGTTTAAGCGCCAAAATCTGGTTTCCTGACATATTTGATAACATTGAGTTCGTCTACGTATGTGTGTTAGGGGAGAGCGTTACCTGGTATTCATCAGAAAAGCCAGTACCGATCAGAGCAGCTGGCTAATATATATATATATATATATACACCGATCAGAGCAGCGGGTATAATCCTCCTGTGATCATCTAGTCTCGGCCCTTAGGATCCAGGATACAGGTGCAGAGATAACGGTGTTGTCGCTGAGCTACCGCAGCCGATAGAAAGAAGTTGGGCGACTACGAACCGCTCGAGGGCGACACGTGCAGAAGCGAATTCGAACGGAGTACGAAAACGCGGGGAGCGTTGGGAGTGGAACGAGAACGTGGAGGGGGAGGCGGAAGTCGGTAGGGGTGGGGTGGGGAGGGGAGGGGCGGGTGTTACCCTTAGGCGCGCCAGTTGCAAAGGCTGCGCTCAGCTCGGCGCTGCTGACTCGAAGCAGCGAGGCGCGGTTGCTACCAAGCGATAACATAATATAGGCAACGCTAATTTTGTACTCCATCATATGCACTGTAGTCGTCTTTTCTGAGAAGATTAGAAAGCGATTGTATCATCAATTGGCAATACAGCGTCCAAGAGAAAACCACAGCTCGATGAAAATACATGATATATCATTGCATGAAAGTATCATACATGAAAATAAGCAAAAGCATTTCAAAAATATTACACCCAGAATTTTTTAAAAACTGTTACAAGAAACTAAATTATGAGAAGATTATTTTCATCCATATTGATTAATTGCTGAGGTGGTATTGGCTTTACAAAAATATGAAGAAACATTTTCATTACAAACTTTATTTATTTTAGTAGTTTTTAATGGCTTAGAGTTCAACAGATTTGCTGCATAGAAACCAGAAATTAGACTACCAAATATTTTAACCTCCAAAAAATATACGATACATTGTTATCTTCCTCATAATCTGTAAAATTAAACTGCTAAGTGCGTCTCAGAACTCCAAATGTTCGTTTAAAATATTTTTCCAATGATGAAAATTTTCATTTTTTTGTGTGTATTTTAACCACAGAGGAAAATTGAAAAATCATTTTCTTGTTTAGATATTTATAAAAATATTGCAAGATTCTTACTCAAAAATCAATGCAATGAGAATTTTGTATTTCTGCTTGATGGATAAATGCAGAAAAGGGTAATATAATATAATTTAATTACTGAGATTATTACACTCGTTAAATTAAAACCAATAGTGTTTAACTATACATACAAAATGTTTCAATCAGAGTGGTGTATCTCAAAACTTTTATCGCTTTTTCTATCTGAATTTTCTTGGCTCATCTATCTTAGGAAGCGGTATACATCGATCTCTATGTCGATGTCTAGTAAACCGACTATATATTACAACGTAACCTCTTTGATTTTAACATACGCTTTCAGTTACTTTCATTATTTGGCGCATTCACAGTAAAATCAAGATTTATCCACTTTTTCATTACCAGGGCCCGGAATAAACAGATTTTCTATCGAAAATTCGACGTTTTCCACATCACACCCGCGCAATTACAATACTCTCTCATCTGGTGAAGTAAGGACGAGAAAGAAAAAAAATACTTGGCATACTTTTCTTATTCTTGCTAAATGAAAATACGAGTTTGTTATCCAATAAGTTTCGAAAATTTGTTTGCCATATACAAACAATGAAAATTCTTATTTGATTAGACGGCATAATTTTCAGAGATGTAAATAATGCGTATGCAACTTTTAATTCCATTATCGTACGTTGACTACAGTAATTCTTGACCGCTACATTTCCTCGGCGCCGTATCGTGCGCCGGAAAACCGCGACGTTGCGACAGAAAAACTCTTATTGGCAGGTCTTGAAAACGAACAAGTTGTTCCTACAAGTATATATTGTAAATTACTTCCTCTAACACTGTGTGTAATCATTTCATGTTTTGTGGGTCCTTGACACCCTCAAATCGACTTATAGCAAAACGACTGTCTGTGGTCGATTAGACGATTTTCTCCAAAAGTAATATTTCCAGCTCGATGTAAATGGACTCGAGACCCTCTGAGTTTAAAATAGATATTTTGATTTTTGTTGGTACTTTACATGAATTTTCAACATTTAAAAAATGGCTCTAAAGTTCGTGATTGAACTTTGTCCGTGGATAGCGCAGATACCGCTTAAAGAATTTTGCAGTTCTAATTTCGTTAAAATCCCTGATTGTTGAAAATTGCACAGATAAAAATTATTTTCGGTGTCTTCCTAAATATATAATATTGAATGAAGAAATAAAATATATCAACTTAATTCTCAGTAAACTTAATATTAGAGGCGTTCAGAAGCCAATCTAACTCCATTTTTTAAAAATTGTGAATAATAACGTGGTTGTGTTCCATAAGTAACTGTCAGTGTCCGAGATGACAAACTCCATATTTAAGTGGTTTTACATTAGAATTCCCTAACTTCTGTGGCAAATGAACATTGTATCATTGGTTTCGGTGGCCAGTGTGATTAACTCCTTGTCTCCATGACGGCCAATTTTTAACAGGACTAATTGAACTGAACTGTGTGGTGTGACCCAACTTTACAGGGTTTGTGTATGTGGCATTTCTTAAGTTTACTTTCTTATTTCATTCAAGAAATAGCAATAATGTCAAACACAAAGTCATGTACTCTGACTCATGCGGTGGTCAAAACAGCAACATCAAAATTGTTCTCTCGCTTATGAAATATACCCCAAATCAGAGTCGTAATATTGAAACTATTGACTTTAAGTTCATTAAAGCAAAATACAATTACCTTCCGAACGATTCAGATTTTTGCGTTATTGAAAAAAGAGAAAAAAATTGGAACCACATCTTTTCTCTGAGGAATTGGTATGATATCATTTTAAGCTGCAGGAAGACAAGTATTTCCTCACAGAAACGAACCATGAAGACTTCCATTTGACAGAAAACGTAGAAAAATGTAACACTAACTGGAAAAAAAGTGTCGAACGTGAACCTGTTAACTGGCTGACAATGAGATGGATCCGTATTGAAAAGGCTGAACCATTTGGTATCAAATATAAAACTGCATTCTTACCAGAAATGACATGTGGAAAAATTAATATCTAAAAGAAAAAAGGAAACATACGTTCTTTAGAAAGTCTAGGTAATGGCCCACAAGATCTTCTTTCTAGCACATCAAGACCGATGTTCATGGCAAAAGAGAAGGATGTAATAGGGAGGGGGATGGAGAGAGAGGGGGGGAGGGGGAGGAGAGAGAGGGGAAGAGGGGGAGGGAGAGGGAGAGAGATTGAGTTTTTTAATATATTCATAAAGCACTGAAAAAATACCCTTAATTGTAAGAAAATGAATGAGTTTATTCAAAATCTGCTGAAAAAACTATTGACTTTTTTATAGGTAAAATACTTTAACTGTCCATACTGAAAATATTTGTTTGTTGGAATTAGTCGGCTTGGTTCCTGAACGCCTCATATATTGACGGATATGACATCTTTTACTTCATGTTATTACGTCAAAAATACCTCATCAGAATTCCCACATAAAATTGAAGATAGATATTTTTTTCCGAATGAAATCTATTGTTAAAGACAGATTTTATAATAAGGCCATGAACAATTTTTTCAATATATGAATACATTTGCGTAATTTTGTGTGAAATAAAGGGAACTTTAAACTCTTATTTTCACAAAACGGCTGCAAAGTTTTTCTTTAAATTTGCTGCTAATATGTATCAAAGGACATATTGTCTAATCTTGTCTGATTTCCGGCGAAGTCCCTGTATTTTCGAAAATTGCAAAAAGTCAACATTGAAAAAACTGTTGATTGTTTTGAAAAGACAATCGAGGGTACCCTTACCCTTACTCCCTTTTGGCTATTACTCTCTTTTTCACAATTGCTTTAGAAGTTATGGTTTCTTTGTTCTTGAACATTTGAGTTTCGTGGGAGAAATATAAACAATTGGTAAAGGTACTCTTTGCCTCTATGACATGGAACTCTTAGAAAATCATAAAAACGTTTAAATCTGCATACCACTAGTGCTAGTCAATGTAAATAGAGAATACAAATGCGGTAATGAATTTCCTGTTTGGTTCTGCGCTTTCAAATACCCGCTATAGCGTACACGCGATCGATTGATTTGCTTCGGCTAATCAGAGTGGAGCATCTAATTGGATGCATTGCTAATCACGATTAAATAGCTCATTAGCTGTTTACAGGCGTACATCGGTACTTTGTCATGGAAATTTGGAATATACATTGGAATTCATACATTATCTGAATGACTTAGAAGTCAATATATGATATAGAAAATAATATTCAAAATAAATTCATCTTTATCGTAATGCACTTCTTCCTGACAGCACTTGAGATATATTCTGGTGACATATAACAAATTAAAATGGCATTTTGTTTATTGGTATGTTTTTTGTTGATAATGGATTACACGAAATGAGAGGTATTGTTTATAACAAGAATTTTATTCGCAAGCTTTTAGTGTCTTATGCATAATAATGATATAATAATAACAATAACAACAACAATAATAATAATAATAATAATAATAATAATGAAGAAGAAGAAGAAGAAGAAGAAAAAGAAGACCTGCCCTTTAGGTCGATGATGATGGGTTAAGTTGTCGGAAGCTGCTTATTTTGTGAATAAAAATGTTGATAAAGGCATTTTTTAGAATTTTTAATCAGAATAGAAACTCATATTTTAAAAATAGTTTGTTTGCCAACTTTGATCTAATAATGTGTGAAATAGTACGCTAAAAAATATATTTCAAATATCACGGCTATGTGTGGCATACCAAACTTTTTCTCGCCACTGTAAGATACGTTAAAATTTTTGAATTTAGAGCAGCAACATATATTATTTTTTCTGTTCCTAATCATTGCAACGATAATAATTTATCATAAAATAATTAATATTTTTAGAAAATTTTTCTTTGTTAGGTTAAAGAATACATAAATCCGTTTACCTGAATATTACCTTGGCTATGTAACTACACGAACAATATAGGTCTCGAGGTATATAAATATCGTACGCGGGTACTGGAGTGTTAATTATGATATTCTTGACTTCAATTATCAGGATATCATAAAATTACCATGATAGCACCGGGAGATTATATATTTTAAAGTAAAGGAAAAAACATTGCAATCTATGTTATTTGCATTTTTTTCATTTATTTTCTTCTTGTTCGGCCATGTGGCCTTTCAAGGGCTTGAATACAATAAATTTTTTATTGTTAGGAATAGGCATCCTTGGCTTTTTGAACTTGGCATCGCTGCTCCGTTTTTAAGGTGTTGGATTGGGATTGGAATGGTTTATTGTTTATTTTACATTTGCATGCTTTAATGTTAGGTTGGATGTTTGATTTGGTTTTATGATGTGCTTACGGGGGGCGGAACTTATCTTTTGGGAATTTGGATTTAATGCGGCAGGGGTGCACATCATTACGTCCTAGGTTGAAGTTATATGTTAAGTGAGAAATGTTGAGTGTAGTATAAACGTATTTCGAAATTGTAGAGATGTAATCTTTTATTAGATCCATACGTAGCTCCCCATGGATCTGGGAATTGGGTATAAACCAGGGTGCTTGTATGATTTTCCTAAGGCATTTGTTTTGTAGCGTCTGAAGTTTCTCTATTGATCAGGGTGCTGCATTTCCCCTGACAGGGCAAACGTATGTTAAGGTGGGTAAAATGATTGATTTAAATATCACGAGCTGGCATTCGATATTTAATGAGGATTTTGTATTTATTATTGGATATAGTTTTGACATTCTCCCCTGAGCTTTATTTACCAATACAAGGATATGGAGTTTCTGTTATGACCAGAAAAACAACAAAGATAAACACGGTTTCACACGACGTGTTTTATTCCACAGTCCAAAAGAGCAAGTCAATTTACAATAGCCAAGTTCTAACAGAATTCCAGGAGAGAGTCCAAATACGTCGCTAAATCACCAAATATCCGTAGGGGCAGTCCAGAGTTCGTAAGCACTTCGACGTATCAACTATTCACAATGGCACTCGCTAATCACTTGCAGACGCTCGCTTCCAACTGCCTCTCGCCGCCCGAGCGGCTCTTTTTATAGCTCGCTTGCGGCGAAGGATCGCTGGCCAGCCCGCTGATAAGGGTGGGCTCTCGCGCGCCGCTGTCTGCTCGGGCGTGACGGTACTGCCGCGCTGCCGGACAGCGCGCTCTCTTGAGCAGTATCGGTACCGTCGACCGGCGGCAACTTTAAGGGAGCCTGTTCGGCCACGGCACCCTCCGCGCCAAAATGCGTTGCGTATGGCGCAAAACGCACTGAACGAGTGACCCTCCTGGGCCGGAGTTCCGTCCTGGTCGAACAGGCGGGTTCTCTGCTGCTGCTGGTGGCTGCTTCCTCCCGTGTGTCGGCTGCAACTGTTGGTGTCCCAACGGCCGTGCGCTCCTGTGGGACATAAATTATTTCCTTCATCACTTTTCTGCGGAATTCCTCGGGTGATATCCAAGGCCTGCTGTCTACTTGACTTTCGTTGGTACGAGGTCTGATCTGCCCCTGGTGGCGTGTGACCAGCCTTTCTAGGGTCCGCACCGCGTAAACTCTGCTGCCTCGAATTTCCTGTATTATCCCGGGCACCCATGCTGGTTCTTTCTTAAGTGACTGAATATACACCTTGTCACCTACCTTGTACTTTGGTCTGATACCTCCAGCTGTATGCGGGTCGCTAGGGCTGAGCAGTGACAGCAAGGTCCGGGGCTGCCTGCCGTGGAGTACTTCAGCCGGGCTCTTGCCTGTCGAACCTGGCAGGACCCGGTATGTAGCCAGGACCCTTAATAGAGCTCGGGACTTTGGCGTCCCCGCTGCCCGCGCTTTCCCCATGGCCGTTTTGAAGGTTCGTACGAACCTCTCCGCCTCTCCATTAGACTGTGGGTGGAAAGGCGGTGCACAGATGTGATGTATGCCGTTGCTCGCACAGAATTTTGCGAATTCTTGGGACGAGAACTGCGGACCATTGTCTGAAATCAACACCACAGGTAGACCCTCTGTCACAAAAATCCTCTCGAGCATCTCTACGGTCTGCGTAGATGTGGTGCTCCCCATTTCAACTACATACGGGTAGTTTGATTTCGCGTCCACTACTACCAACCACATAGACCCCCAAAAGGGGCCGGCGAAATCCACGTGGACCCTTTCCCATGGTTCTGTCGGCTCCGGCCAAGGTGTCAGGTCTTTGGGGGGGGCACTTTGGTTGAGCTGGCAAGCCTCACATCTCTTCAGCATTTGTACAATGTCGTTATTCATCCCCGGCCACATACAGTGCCGCCTCGCCAGCTGCTTCGTACGAACTATCCCCCAATGTCCCTGGTGTAACAACTTAAGTACTGTCTGTCTGAGGCTCTTGGGTATAATTACTTTTGTGAACTCTTCGCCCTCCAACAATAACACTCCCGCTTTGCATGACAATCTGTCTTGCTTGCTGTACCATCTGGCGTTGCTTCTTAATTTTCGCGTTGGCCACCCTTCTCTGATGAAGCGCCGAACCTGGTTCAACTCTGGGTCCTTGTCCGTCTCTCTTGCTATAGTCCTAGCTTCTAATGGGAAATCTGCTAGGTTTCCTAGATCCTCCAGGTCTAGCTGGAGGCACTCCTCTTCAGACGCGTCGAAAACTGGGTCTGGGCCGGCGGGTAATCTAGATAACGCGTCTGCGTTCGCGTGTTGCGACGTGCTTCTATAGTGGATCTGATAATCATAATCTGCAAGAAACAACGCCCACCTCTGCAACTTCTTGGCTGTGGATTCTGGGATCTTCTTCCCTGGGTGAAAAAGTTGCACCAGAGGTTTATGGTCCGTAATAATGTGGAATTTGGTCCCGTAAAGGAACTCGTTGAATTTTTTCACCGCAAAAATGATTGCCAACGCTTCCTTCTCTACCTGGGAGTAATTTCTCTGATGTTTGTTTAAAGTTTTCGACATAAAAGCGATTGGCCTCTCGATCCCTTTTCCATCTTTTTGTGATAACACCGCTCCCAGACCGTAGTCTGAGGCATCTGCCGCCACGGTTGTGATCCTTCCCGGGACAAAATGATTAAGTCTTACCGTGCGTAGTAACTCTTGCTTTAAACTGTTCCAAGCTTTGTTGCAATCTTCCGACCATACAAACTTGACCCCTTTCTTTCTCAGGTGGTTTAAAGGAGCTGCTATTGTCGAAAAGTTTCTAATAAACTTATTGTAGTAGTTAACTTTGCCTAAAAAAGCTTGCAGCTGTTTTAGATCCGTTGGCGGAGGCATCTGAATAATGGCTTGTACATGCTGCTGGGTAGGGGCTATCCCCGTGCTGTCCAACACGTGCCCCAGAAAAACTACTTTCTCTTTGAAAAATTCGCATTTCTCCTGATTTACCCTAAAACCCCTGTCTCGCAACACTGTAAACAATTTTCTCAAGTTTTGTGTATGGTCTTCTAGGCTGCGTCCTGTGACGATGATATCATCTAGATAATTGCAGCAACCATCCAGGCCCGAGGTAATTTGCTCTAGACAGCGCTGGAAGATTGCTGCCGCTGAGTTTACTCCAAAAGGTAATCTGTTATAGCTAAATAGACCGAGCGGAGTGTTGATTACCAGTACTTCCTTGGCTGCGGGATCCAACGGTATTTGTAGGTAAGCATCCCTAAGGTCTATTTTAGAAAACTGTTGTCCGCCTGATAGTTTGTGGAAAAGATCTTCCGGCTTGGGAATCGGATATTGCTCCACTTCTACTTGTTGGTTCACCGTGCTTTTGAAGTCACCACACAACCTAATCTTCCCGTTCGATTTTTTCACTAAAACCAAAGGCGTGGCCCACTGGCTCACTGTTACTGGCGTAATCACCCCTTCTTTCTGCAGCCGTGTTAATTCTTCTTTGACTTTGTCTCTAAGTGCCCATGGCACCGGTCTCGCTTTGTAAAAGCGAGGCTTATGTCCCTCTTTAAGCTGGATCTTAGCCTGAAATCCCTTGCATTCTCCCAACCCGGGCGAGAACACCTCCGCGAATTCTGAAACTAAATCTTTAATGACGTGCACCTCATCCTGGTCTGATATCTGATTCACCTCATCTACGACTCCAAATCCCAGTTTATCAAAGGAGTCTAACCCCAGGATGTTCGTTACATCATACCGGTCGACCACTAATAGTTCTATGCTTGCCTGCTTGCTCTTGTATGAAGCTTGCACGCGCACACTCCCTAACACTTTAATAGGCGTCTTCCCGAAACTGGTCAATCTTTTTTGTACTTTAGCGTAACCGGGAGACCCTAAAAGGCGGTACGTGTTTAGATTGATCAGCGTAACCGGTGCTCCCGTATCTAACAGGAAATCTACTGGTTGACTGCCTACCTTAATTTGCACCGTTAATTTTCTCTGCCCCTCTCCACTAATGACCTCACTGACCATGGCTACCTCCATGTCTTCTTCGTGTCTTGCGCTTCGTGCCGCATGTCGTTTTCGTTCACAGACTTCTTGGATGTGGCCCATTCTCTTGCAGTAAAAGCATTGCGCTTCCCTGAACCTGCACTCGGCTCTACTGTGATATTTCCCGCAACCTTTACAAGATTTCTTTGCCTTGAAAATGTTCGTACTTCTCGTTTTCCTTGAGTCGCCGCCCCACTTTGCTGACTTTGCCCCTATCTGATTATTTTGTCTACCTTTCCTCGCTTCACTTCTTTTCTCTCGCGCCGATCTCGCACTGACACAACTACTTAAACTGTTAATACTGTCAGAACTGCTGTCTTTCACTGAATTGTTATCGGTAACGCTACACACGCATGAACCGGCCGTGATTTGGCGGGCTGTCTCACGCGTAGTCTCGTAAGTCTTGCACAGGGTTTTAATTTCCTCCAATGACGGATCTCCATTTTGCAAGGCTAAAAACCGAATTTTGTCCTCCGGCGTGTGCAAGACCACCATATCTCTGATGAGTGTTTCAGCGTATGATGTTTCCCCTTCTGATGGCGGGCATTTGAAATGACACTGCCGCGCCAAACCAGCTAATTCCGTGATCCACTCGCAGTGCGACTGACCTTCGCTTTTCCGGCACTGGAAAAATTTATACCGAGCTGCCAGTACATGCGGCGTTTTGTTAAAATAAGTGTCTAATTTGTTTTTAATTTCTTCCCAACTCCAATCAGATGAGTCTCTATCTGGGAGTAGTTTTCCCAACAAACTCGTCACTTTGTTCCCAACACAACTTAGAAAGAACGCTTTTTTTGTTTTTGCGTCACCTACCTGGTGACATAATAAGTGTTGTTCAAAACTCTCCAGATACTCTGACCACTCCTCTGAGTCGGGCTGGAAGCAGTGAAATTGGGGCGGGGGGCGTCTGTTGATAGCTTCCAACAGAATCGCCAGCTGCTGCGCCTGCGCCTCCGCTTGCTGCTGCTGCGCCTCAGCTTGCTGCCGTAGCTGCTGCGCGAACGCCTCCTGTTGCAGCTGCATCTGCTGCTGCAGTAGTGTTAGCATCTGCACTAACGGGCTGTCGGCTTCCATTCTAGTTTTCCTCGTCGCCAAGTTGTTATGACCAGAAAAACAACAAAGATAAACACGGTTTCACACGACGTGTTTTATTCCACAGTCCAAAAGAGCAAGTCAATTTACAATAGCCAAGTTCTAACAGAATTCCAGGAGAGAGTCCAAATACGTCGCTAAATCACCAAATATCCGTAGGGGCAGTCCAGAGTTCGTAAGCACTTCGACGTATCAACTATTCACAATGGCACTCGCTAATCACTTGCAGACGCTCGCTTCCAACTGCCTCTCGCCGCCCGAGCGGCTCTTTTTATAGCTCGCTTGCGGCGAAGGATCGCTGGCCAGCCCGCTGATAAGGGTGGGCTCTCGCGCGCCGCTGTCTGCTCGGGCGTGACGGTACTGCCGCGCTGCCGGACAGCGCGCTCTCTTGAGCAGTATCGGTACCGTCGACCGGCGGCAACTTTAAGGGAGCCTGTTCGGCCACGGCAGTTTCCAATGTTAATTTATTTGCATGAATCGATCGGAGAATGTTAATTTAGGAAAAACCTATGTCGAGCGGGGTGTATACGCTTGTGTTAATCAGAGACGGACAGACGAACAGCATTCTGTAATGAAACCGGCCACTACGATGGATTCCAGGAGAGCGGAGAATAATTTTAATTTAACACTGCTAAATGCTGGTCTGGGAAGAGCGGAGGGACCGAGTGTTTTTGAGGAGCTAGATCAGTTTAACACGTGGAAAGATTGGATGGACAGTTTTGCCAGCGAAGACAACGAACGAAGAACGCAATGAAGCAAATATATCACAGACGAGCGGCTTGTGCCGACGGACGAGTATTTTCTATTTCTGCGCATGTCAATTACTCTTCGTTCATTGGTGCCGTGAGTATACTCAATGTTTTATCTCACGAGGTGGTGGGATTTCTGCCCAGCTGAACGTGAGATACAGCGCTGACCTACGTATTCCCTTGCAGGTGTAAATTCTCAATCTTTTGACTGACAGATTATTGATTACAGGTACGTTAAATGCTAAGTTCATTAGTAAGTGTAGTGCATGTTTTTGCTCGGGAGGTGGCGTTGATCCTCCCTCGCTGGATGGTGAGATCCGGCGCCGACCTAGTGGAGTTTTCCCCAACCAGGTATCTCCCATCAGTGGGGCAACGCGTAAATTCCCGTTCGGTACCCCGGCATATGTGTGGTAGTGTAGTGCTTGTATGTATAAGTGTGTGTAAGTGAGGAATGAGAAAATAATAAGGAAGAGGAAGGAAATATCGCGCTTGGTCCGTGACCCGTTTGTTAGGGCACTGCTCTGGCATTTGCGTGTTGTTTATCAGAGAAACCACGGAAAAACTACAGATCAGAGCAGCCAGCCGCTAGAATTCTACTCCAGGCAGCGGCAGAACTCGACCTAGCTATTTAGCCTGTGCCCAAAACCCTGCCACAGTCGGGACTCGAACAGAGGCCCTCCTGGTCAGAGGCACTGCAATGAGATCAGTTGATGCCCTGAACAGTCTCTCCCGGTGCGTCAATCGTTAGAGAATCACAGCTTACGTAGGCATCGACTTCCCGTCAACGACTTCTTCTGTGAGAAAATGAAGTTCTTTCTCAATAATAATAAAAAAAATTTCAATACTTCCCTCTAACAGTTCACGTTACCACTTCCTAACCATCTCGAAGCTACCACCGCTAATATATATATATATATATATATATATATATATATATATATATATATATATATATATATATATATATATATATATATAGCGTACCATGTACACATTTGCAACAACCTATGATTTGTGAATCTTCCGAATCAGTCTCTACGTCCCGCATAGAATTCTCCTTGTTTATTTAGGGTCTTCTATCATAATACCCCGTTCCTAGAAGAAGATAACTGACAACGGTAACCTACAGGTATTTCACCTTACAAGTATCTCCCCAGCAAGATACTGCCCCAGACGGGATGAGCTTAAGGTTCTCTCCGGACTCCCAATATTGTGGTAGTGTGGTGCGTGTAAGTGCAAGTGCGGGTGCGACTTATTTGCAATCGCAAGAGATGTGGGACCGCTGCAGGGCGTGGGAACCATCACAAGAACCGTAGGTTTTAAATCGAAACCACGCTCCCTTTTTGTTGGAAAGATACGTCATACCCTGCATCCGTAACGGGCCTCGACCTATGGCAGGGTGGCGCTGGGGTGCGCATCACGTGCTAACCCGATTTCCCTCTCAGCGAAACACTTTCTCCTGAACAAGATTTGAACGGGAGGAAGCATCTCCGTTCCGCCGCGCGCCCCACGGGACTTAGTTTGAGCGGCCCTGGACTTCGCTGAACAACTCACTCCAACGGTCGGAAGTATTTTCTTTCGCTCCTCGATTTGCTCTGGCGATCGCTCGCATAAGAAAGTAATCCCTGGAGCGCAGATCATTTGCAAATGGTACATGCATGTGTACACTATGTGATCAAAAGTATCCGGACACGTCCAAAATGGTCTTATGGTGTAGTCGTGCTTTTCATGAAAGGGGCTTGCACCCCTTGTTTTTTTGTGTGGCATTATCCTATGCAATCTGCAACTAAAGCATTTTGTGTAGCACAGGCCTGCGATGATGTTTTTAACACCTTCTTGCTCCCCACTGTTGAAGAGCAATTCGGGGATGGCCATTGCATCTTTCAACGCGATCAAGCACCTGTTCATACTACGCGGACTGTGGCGGCGTGATTACAAGACAATAACATCCCTGTAATGGACTGGTCTACACAAAGTCCTGACTTGAATCCTATCGAACGCCTTTGGAATGTTTTGGAACGCCGACTTAGTGCCATGCCTCACCGACCTACATCGATACCTCTCCTCAGCGCTGCACACCATGAAGAATGGGCTGCCATTCCCCAAGAAACCTTCCAACACCTGATTGATAGTACGTCTGCGACAGTGGAAACTGTCATCAAGGCCAAGGGTGGGCCAACTCCCTATTGAATTCCAGAATTACCAAAGGAGGAAGATTCCATGAACTGGTAAATCATTTTTAGCCACGTGTCCGGATACTTTTGATAATGTAGTATATGTCTCACGTTGAATCCCTTTCTTCAATCTAGGTATCGTACATTTCAAAATCAGCACATATGAAAGAAAAACGATCAAAACTAGAGAAAAACGAATGATGCTTAGAACGTTATACTCTGGAAATAACGTGATAAATACGGTATCTACGAAGTAATAACCAACTAAAGCACATTTTACGATATTAATAGCAGTAGCCGAACTAACCAAAGAAGCGCATGGCTCCTAAGAGTCCTCTACCAATTTTAGCAGAAGCGCGTGCTTTGTGTTTCCATTTAAACACAGTTACTGAATCACCCGAGAACAATTGATGCCTTCTCTCCTAATTCCTACCGAAATCCAACACAACTAGGGGTGCTACGATAGCTCATACTTTGTGGCATTATTTGTATCTTTTGCAATTTTGGAAAATTTAGAGAATTCCAAGAAAATGAGATCTGCACTTTTTTGGCTTCTCTTTCTCCATCTGACAATTTAAAAAAAATTGAAGCCGTTTTTGAAAAAGAGAACCTTTATTTTAAGCAAACATAACTCGAAAGACATACATTATTTTTAAATGTACCTGACCATATGTAAAAATAGTTTTTAGAGCACATTCATGAGTGGGATCTGCACTATTTTTCAGCATCTCTTTGCCAATATATATAAATTGTAGCCGTTAAAAAAATATTTTTACAAATCCCCAATACTAAAACTCACTTCTATTATCCATCCCCTCACCCCAAACCCACTCAACTTCCAAATGGGTGCCACTAAAACTATCAATTCGTTCCGCCTAATTTTGCTTCAATAGCAGCAAATTCTGTGGGTTGCGAGTTCAGATTGATAGATTTTAATTCTTTTATTACTTATGGAGACGTATCTTAATTTTTTTCCATCGTATCCTAGATTATTAGTAATAATTTGTAAAAACACATAAGATTTTATCTTAAAATAATTGCCCAAACTTCACGATACAATCGCGAAGATTGTGAAAATTATGTTACAGATTTCCTTCTATTATATTGTAATTTATTCTGGGTTATGTTATAGATTTCCTTCTATTATATTCTAATTTATTCGATGTTAATCCCTCTCATTCATGTTCTCCGGGTACCAAAATAAAATTATACGATTGTTAATTGGTTGATAATGACCTTGTCAGAAATGCGACTTTAAATAGATAAATGTTCGAAAATAAGCAATTGTTATTCAAAATTACGTGATTTTGAAATGAATTATGCACACAAGTGTGTGCTCTATTCACGTATAAACAAATTTAAGAATTAGATTTGTGAATGGAGAATTTCTACATAGCCAACATGACAATCATATTTCTGACAAACCTGATGAGCGTTAAATTACACAAGGTTCCGTATTAACAAATGCTGTGAAATAAAAGCTTTAAGGACAATACCAGAGGCGATGCATCGAGATACTTTCTCGGATACGAGTTGAAACTTGTTTAGGATCCGAGGGGAACAAGTGACGAACGAAAGAGGCGAGGAAGTGAAAAACAAAATTGGTTTACAAATGAAACTGACTTTTTTTGTTTCAAAATTTTATTTTGATGTTAGTGCAAGAACAATACTAGTGATTAATAATGAAGTTATTAAGTTTAATTCCATATATTTTAACAATAAATATGTATGAACTTCAAGAAGTAAATCTTATCAGTTTTAATTATTACTTCGCTTGCAAGGTGCCAAGAACTTGGAAAATCGTAGGGAACCACTGGTTAGGAAGACCTGGAAAAAGGTTATTAAGGGTCGGACAAGACTAAATGACTAACCCACGATAAAAATTACAACCAAATTTCACAAACACGCACAAATACAAGTAGGTTAAGCTATTATAACTTCAAAAATGAAAAGGAAACTTCAAAAGGATTTCTTGTCATTTAATTTCTTTATCTGTGTCCAAGAAAAATAAATCTGTTTTAGAGAATACTAATGAGAGATTCAAAAGACAGCATAAATATTAATTACATAAAAGTTATTTGTTGCGTGATATCAACTTTGCATAAGTAAGTTAGTGTTTTCTCGTCGATATTATATTTCAGACAAAACATTTTTCACAAATTTCCAGAGTATCTTTTAAATTTGTAACAGTTCATTAAAATAAAGTTTAACTGTTTACTAAAATCGACACAACAATACAATTTTACAATGAAATATAACACTTTTTATTGAACCCATTATTACTTGCTTGAAAAGAGGCTATTTATCGGACAGTAATAAACGCGTAATTGCTTGGGTTGCATTCTCATAATTGCTTTCCTTTTTAATCTTGGATAATGAAATGGAATACTGTATGATGTTAATATGTGTAAGTCAAGAGAGGAATGACTGACAAAAGTCTCGAATCTTGTGGTAAATTTGTATGTGAAATACACGAAAGGAAAACGAAAATTTTAATTCTTAAACCGATATACAATAAATAAATAACCAGAGAGAATAAATATTTAAAAACTGAAAGGTTTTGGGCATCTAAATGCATTATTGTCTACTATTAGCATTAAGCCAGTGTTAATAGTAATATTAATAATATTATTACTATTATTATTGCCAAAATTAAGGGATATTCTATTTTTGCATTTTTGGTGATCTGTTTACATTTATATACTCGCGACAAAGAGCCAAAAAATATTTGGCCTTTTTTGTCAAAGAATAGAACTGTTGTTTGTAACGTAATTATAAAAATGGTGAAAGTTGAAAACAATTTACATGTTACTTATTGACAAAGGAGGGTTATTTGAGATGTTATACACTGCAACACAGTTATATCGTTCTTCATCAGTGTAACGGACGCCTACATCGTACATTGCGACATTCCAAGCCTTCAGCACATTCCGTGTTCTCGCGGATGAGTTTTTGGCACACTTCTCCTTCACCTGTGAACAATTTGCAAAAATGCATTTTAAAATTTCCCATTTTTAAAAACTTGTGAGATAGTTTACAAATCATTAAAGGTACAATTAAGTATCTACAAAAGAAACTCTAATCTTCGTTCTGGATAATTCGTAGAACTGTGGTACCTTTATTTCCAATACCAAAAATTGCTGTAAGAATTGTGTTAAAATATAATGCATAGACGCTTCAGTCAGAAAACTTCGCAATTTCTGTTATGATCTATTTGTTGATATTGCCATTATCTGATGTTTTACTTATTTTATTGTACTTAATTAACTATGTTAGTTGATTTCATATGTTTTTCATATGATGATCATTTCATACATTTTTGTTCTCATAATAACCTGTTCTCATAATATTTTTACGAAATACATACTGTAGTTTCAAAAATTACAGCTATTGAAAATGAATCTCAATTTGCATCGGAAATATCGTAGTGTATTTTAATTAAAATAAAACAACCAATATCAACACCCACTAAAAGTTGTATGCGAATGGGTGAAAACCAGAACGGTACAAGTGACATTTTATAAATTCAGAGCAATCCTTTAAGTCAATATTACTGTAATGTTTTACATTTACCTATACGTTTTACGTAAAGTTTATTTATGTAATTTACACCGTTCTGGTTTTCACCCATTCTTATTATCCCCTGAAAACCAAAAGATTGCAAGTTTTTTCTTTATCAAGACTACAATTTGGGAATGTGAAGCTAATTGTCATGATGTATAAAATTAAACATTAAAAACGTAAAGTATAGATATTATTTCTTAATCCCTTATGTGAAAGGACTTGGTAGCTTTTGATTCGTACGAAATGTTTTAACTATGTTGACTTCCAGGAGAGCCCCCAATATTTTGACTTCGCCTTCTCATATTGAAAGATATCGAAAACTTGGATATTTTCCAAGGTATTTATATCTCTTCGTACCAAACCATCGCTAGTATAGGAGACATCCACCTGTGACTGCAGGTATTCACCCAGGTCCAACAAGCTCGCCCACCTACCATAGCAGAATCAAACCAAAGTACTTTTTAAAGTATTTTTTTACTAATTTATTACCGCAAAACCAACTTTTCACCCCACAAATAACGGGTGGTGGGCTAGCTTGATATCAAAGCTGGCCCACTCACTGTAGCAGAATCAAACTCACCCAGTATCACGACGCAGGTGTAACACTGGCCACACAGCATCAGGCGTCCGCTACGGCACTGCTCAGGCGTCACCACCGGGCAAGAGACGCCATTGTTGTTATTGTTGCCGCCTAATCCCAAGTTACTGGGGTTTTCATTATTGGAACTGTCATTACTGTCACTGCTGCTGCTGCTACTGCTGCTGCTGCTGCTGCTGCTGCTACTGCTGCTACTACTCGAGTCATCACTACTACTGCTACTGTCCTGGCGACCCTGTCGTCGCACGTTGGACTCGAAGCACTGCTGGATGCGGTCGGGGTTCGGGTTGGGGCCGGACGCCTGCAGGCGGGAACTGTGCAGGCGGGAGCTGCGCGCCGCCGCGCTCGCCGCCAGCGCGAGCAGCACCGTCACCAGCAAGGAGAACCTCATCTGCAGCAACAGACGTGATTTAGAAGCTGTTTTTGTTCAGCTCTCCATAGAACACTGAATACGTAAAACTAGTAAGTGAATGGGTGAAAATCAGAACGGTATAGGTGTAATGCATTTTAACAATTCTGAGAAAACACGTTTATTTTAGGCTATATTTAACTGCCGATGTATTTTGGTGGTGTTAATGAACAATTGAAATGTCGTGGTTTTAATGATGAAACAAATCATCAAGACTTTACAGTGATATTGACTTAAAAAATCAAATTTTTCAGAATTTATAAAATGTCACTTATACCGTTCTGGATTTCACTGATTAAAATATCTCGCAAACTTGGATTCTAGTAATAGGCACGAAATTTTGTTCTGAACACTCCTGTTAGTAAAGATAATGGTAAGGAAGTAGTGTAAATTATTGCGCGATGAGATTTAAAAAAAAGTGGTAATTAAATTTAAGTAGTGGCAAGAATTAGAATATTAAGAAAAATAAATTAAAATATAAAAAAGTACTCACTCTGGAATTAACAGCAGCAGTTGGAGCTTGCTAATGGCGACGTGTGATATGCGGTGAGGAGGGTTGCTGCTTTATGTATATTCAGACATGATGCTGACTCCGTAGTTGTTTCATCACTCCTTCTGCTTTTTACCCCTCCACCAGCCTTTTCGAAGTTTCTCCCCTCGCAGCTATTTCTTGATGGACGTGAAATAGTAAAAGCAGAAAAGAATACTTACAAATTTACCCATTATCTTTTAACAGTTAAGCAAGTACTGATGTTGCTACATAATCAGCTCCTTTCTCAACGAACTCCTATTTCCGTTTGGGCAAATTATTATCAGCTTAACTTACTTTCGTAATACATGTTAATAGGAAATAAGAAAAAAAGCGTGCGAAAGAGTATGTGAAGATATTGATTAGAGTATTGGTAACGTCAAATCAAAGAACGCATAAAAAATGACAAAGAACGTCAAACAAAATGAAAAACAAAGTTCGGTACTACAAACTACAAGTAGAGATCAATTTAATATGGAGAACTTTTGAAAGAAAATAGGCTAGAATTTATTAACAGGTATAACATAGAGTTCAAGGTTCCGATTTGGACCGCCGAAATGGCTAGAGCGTTTGGCGACTCAGCGTCTAGGTCTGAAGGATCGCGGGTTCGAGTCCCGCCGTGGACATGATTGTTAATCCGTTGTCTTTCATACTTGTGTGTTATCTGCTGGTCTATTCTAATAGTTTAGTGTAATATGTTTCCCTATGAGAGTCGAAATCGTAGTCACCGAATCGTAGTCATCCCTAGTCGAAATCGACATCACCTGAAGCAGCAAAAAACCTCAGATAGAAAGAAATAGAAAGAGAAAACATAGTTCAACGAAACGAATAATATTGAATATATTACAGCAGGAGAAACTGAAACTAGTGGTGCAAAAACAGCACGTACTTTCTCGCCTTTAGTAATTGTTATGCAATACTCTTCGCATCACAATTTGTCTCCAAATTAACACATTTCAGTTATCATTTTTTATAAAACTTATTTGAAATCGTAGAGCGTTTGGTGCGAAAATTAAATAATCTCAAGAAATAGATTTTTAATTCAAACCACTAAATATCTTTGAATTCGACATTGAATTCGTTGTATAAGGTGTGCAGTGTATTCACAAACATAACTGAAGAATTTTTAGCTGAAAAAAGTGTTGTTTTTTTTCAAAATGTCCGTATGTGAATCTGTCTGCCCGTCCGTCTGTGAACACTACTAGCACCTACACCATTCGTAGAATTTTTTTCATTTATTCCATTTTCGTAGCAAAATTGCCATTTAGGACAAGGTTTTTCTGTGCTTTAATAATCTGAAATTAATATTTCGGTTTATTTCTAGGTAACCGAAAAATTAAGAAAATGTTTAAAATATGTTCTTTTGGCGGCAATAGATGACAGGTGGCAAGAGTATTTGGCAAGTCCGAAGAGCTAGCCGAGACCAAAGGAAATAGAAAACTAATACGGAAATGTCGGTGCCATTCTGTAGCACCACTTGTTCCTTAATATAAGGAATTAGAAATATTACTAATATAACCCAAACCCAATCAATTCGAAGGACGCGCTTTTGGTGGATATCTGCATTTATTTCAATAGCCAGGAATAATAGTCAGTTCTAACTTTCAGAATGGAAACATACGCGATCACAATTTCTCGAATCAGCGATCACAATTTCTTGAAGTAAAGAAGTAATTTGTTAGTTCTAAGTTAAATTTATTATTCCTTCCACCAATTAACTTTTTTGAGAAATTGAACATGATCTTACTTGAAGATCTGATTTTGTTGAACACATTTCATTAAGAACAAAGTTCATCTCCATAATTGTAGTTGTAGGAAGATACAGAACAACTTTTAAATTTGTTCATTTTTTGAAAAATTATAGTTATTCACTAACACCAGACTTTCACCATTTTCTTAAACGTCTTTCAGACTATCCAAAAACAAAATTTAATCAAAATCGAATGAAGCCGTTTTTGAGAAAAAAAAATGGTGTTAGGAAAATTATAAATTGCGTATATTTGAGAGAAAATTTCACGAAAAATACTTAAATTTTCGAAAAATTGTACTAACTTTACTTCAAAATCTATCTTTAAGAAACAGATTTTATTAAGGGAAAATCTCTATTATTAATATTTTAGTTGTAAAAAAAAGTTTGATTTTTTCAATTTTCGAAAAATGATAGTTTCCAACCAAAATGAGACTTGCACCAATTACTTAAACGTCCTTTAGACTATTCAACAACAAAATTGAATGAAAATCGAAAACGCCATTTTTTTTTGGAAATCTTGAAAATGTCCCAGGGGCTTCATGTAAAGTTCCCCAAAACTAAAATATAGATTTCAGATTTAAGAAGACGTGACAGCAGTCAGATCTTTAGGGGAATACCAAATTTGGAGAAAATAGGCTGAACATGTATAGCCGCATTCACAAACAGACGGACAGACGTTTTGCCGTCAATCGATTTTTCGATATCAATTACCCATAAAAAATGCATTATGGTTACACCACCTGTTAAAGGATTTTTTCTACAATTAGCAACTGGAATTATCCAGTATTTTGTAATCAGGGCCCTGTAATAAGACTTTTTCTGCCGAAAATTCGCCGTTTTGTCACGCAACTTTCTCTTCTTAAGACGTTTTTTCTTAAGCGCGAGAAAGTAAAAGAATACAAATATTTAAAGATTTACACAATTCGACTACTTTTGTACTTCTATGCTAATTTTTCTTTCTGAACTAATATATTAATTTCTTTTGTAAATAATAAACAATTTACTTGTTAATGGACTGTTTATATGTTTTTGCAGGGCAAGTTTTTGCATAGAAAGTACTTTTTCGAACCGACTTTTGAGTACTTATTGCGGCTCAGCGATCTGGAATATTCAAGGAGTTTATTAGACAAATTGTGCTTTAAATTGTTTTAAGAGCTTATTTTCGAAGTTTAGACGTTTACTCCCTGCATCTCCGGTGACTTTCCGCATGGATGCGTCAATGTGTTACATGAGGGCAAGGGCGACCAGAAGAAATCCAAGAGCCTCTGGGCAATTGATCCTCGGTGCCCCTTATTTCAAACAAAAATTCTCTCCTCCCCCACTCGTAAAGATAATTCATTTTCCCATGCACCAGTAATATTTTATAACATTAAATTTTCTTTAGAGATAAATATATTTTTTTCTTTCTTCTCATTGAAAATAAAAATCGGTGCCCCAATTAAGTCGGGGCTTCGGGCAAGTTGTTCCCTTCTGGACACCCCTGCGTCAGTGTATACCCACGTGCACTTAGATCAGTGTGCACCACCACGTCATCGTCCGTCTTGAGTGGGTCAGCTCCGCGAGGGGAGGGGGGAAAGCCGGGCGGAGGTCAGAGGCGCCGCCGCTTATCTGCGCGGGCGCTGGCGAAGCGCTGCTGCAGCGCGGCGCGTGGCTGCGTCTCGCACGCGCGCAGCACACTCTGCATCCGCGCCTGTGCGACGCCCGGGCGACGCCTGCGTCTCGCCTGCTCGTGAGTCACGCGCGGGAGTTTCTTGCTTCGCCGTTTCTTCTACGCCCATAAAGCTAACCGACACATTATCTTTTATTTGTATTTAGCCTTGAAATGTCGTGTAAAAGGCAATTGGCCTCGGCGCCGTTTTTTTCCCTGTTTTTCCCGGATCTCGTTTTTTTTTGATCACCCAACCAGTAGCCCGCGATATCTCGAATTTGCTTAACCTTCGTGACTTCACGTGGTTAACCAATATTGCTAGCGACGCCGGTTTCCCGGCCGTGGCCTTTCAGTAGAACCATCCCAGCATTCGCCTGGATGACCGAGGGGAAACCACGAAAACTCCGGTCAGCACGGGCCGGCACGGGGATTGAGAACGGGCCTCCTGAATGCAAAGTCAGCGCCCTATGCTCTGAGCCACTTCGCTCTATCTGACACATTATAGCAGGACACAAAGAAAACAAGCTTATAATTTGAGGCTAATTAAATGCTGTACCCCGAAATTTTAGGCTCTTGTAGTTTTCCCAAAAATTAATGTTCACTCTGCTTAAGAATAAAGCCAGCTCACACAAAATCAAAAATTCAACTTATAACAAACCATTTACACACGAATTATAGACCAATTACATTCTCACAAACATTTCTCATATTATTTATAAATATTATTGTAAAAAAAATAATATTTACAACTCTCAAATCACAGTTTAAATAAAACCAACTGATTAATTGCGATGAAGAGAACCAAAGATAACATACTTCTATATATTCAGATAATCGTGTGGTAATTGCTGATGTAATGCGATAATTATGTGCTCGGCCACTTTCGCTAAAAATGTCCTAACAATAGAACCCAATCACTCAAGATCGCACTGCGGCTGACTATTCAACATGTAATAAATTTTAAAATAGCGAGCAGAACACAATTTCTTTATTTCATACATTGTTTTTTGAGAAAACTACAAGCGCTTAAAATTTCTGAATAGATCATTTCAGGAGCTCTAAATTATGAGCTAGTTTACTTTGTGTTCTGCCGGCTTTATAGAGACGTTTCTTCTTTGTGAATCACACCACCACGGTTCACGGATGTGTTCACCTGAAATGAGTTGTTTAGTTTTGTTTGTGTACATTCACTCTCAAATTGGTATTTGTAATAGATTACACTAAAAAAAATGGGAAGTTATCTTGATATTTAACACTTGTTCTAAGATAAGTGAATCGTGCTGATTCAAAGTATGATATCCATTTGTCTGTATCACCCACGTTTTTCAAATATGCACTTCAACCATTTATATTTCACTGCAAAATTGTTAAGTGGAGTACTAATGAACGTGGAATTAGTTACGAAAATAGTGAGATTGAATTACATGACACGCATACTTTATAGTAACATACATTTCAGGGTATAATACACACATAAAATCTATACACACTGAAAATATTTAATCAAAGGTGTATTTTGTTTGAATTTCTAGGCTGTAGATTTGCGTTTGTGCTGAGCATTTGGCATGTCACGAAGTGTCCAGGAGTAGTCAGCCAACATTGCTGCACTCCATTGACCCTGATACGTTCCTCCATCACTGAGATTTCCTGGTGAAACCATATTCGTCACTTACCGAACCTCCGTTTTCGAGGAAGAAGGCAAGATGTGAGTCGAGAAAATGAATTTTGAGGGACTCAACTTTTTGTGGGATCTGATGCACTTCTTCACAACATTTGCGTAGCAGATTTATAAGTTCCAAGTAAATTTGCTGCAACTGATTTAAATGCCATCCATGCACTTTTTTCAATATCATTCAGTAAGTCTTGGAAATGACTACCAATAATTATCTTCTTTAATTGTGGACCTATGAAGTCACCTTCAACTTTCGCAAAACTCAACTCTGGAAACTTGGTGCTCAGGTACCGAAAAGCATCCGAGTCGAATGTCTAGTGCCTTTAGGAAATTTCTCATTAGTCCCAGCTTCATGTAAAGTGTTGGTATATTTTCGTTGTCAGGGCAATCTACGGCTCATGAAGGACCTTTTCTACTCCCTCCCCAAGCCATATCCATTAAAATCTCGAATTATTTTCCATTCTCCCATCCGTAGCCACCGCGTCTGATTCCCTTCCTGGACCTTCTCTTCTTTCTCTTCTCACTTCTTTCTCCGTACCAACCAGAAACAATATTGCTTTTTGGGGCGTATTTTGTTTCTTTCATTGTTTCCATCAACTTAACCAAATCAATATTCATTGTTTTTTCACTATTTTACTAAGCCTAAATGAATTCATATGAGCCTTTTCCTGTTTAAGAATCTTATTCAATTCCATTCGTTTAATGTTTTTTTAATTAATTTCATTACATTTGTGACAAGTACATGGGATTTTCGTATCTCTAATAATGTACATTATTGCTCTGCACAGCAATATAAGTAAACATAAGCAGTAGTGATATATACTGTGGTTGTTAGTTTCTCGCTTATCTCCGATTATGTATCTTGGCAATGTTTCTACTGGTTCGTGCAAAATATTTCTATTCGAATACGCAAAAGTACTTTTGCATGAAAAATCTTAAAGATTGAAGTCGTTATTAAAAAGTAGATAGTATTTAACCATATACATTTTTTAAAACATGATCCTCGGGTTTCATTAACATAACCACTAGATCTTAGGAATAATAGTCACTTATGACGATATTTAATCATAGATAATATTTGAACTCTTGAAATTAATTAATTTTTGTGGTAGCAATATAAGTTAGACACGTCTTGTTTCTAGACTATTAATTTTTCGTGTTTTTAAAAATTCTTTAATATTTATAAATTGTATTAATGTACTGTTGAATCTCACATTTCACACACAATTTTATCTATTTTGCATTAGGTAAAAAGAAAGTGAGCCTTCTTTAATTTTTCTAAATCTTACTGACGTGTTTGCGTGAACAAATATTGTGTAGCTAGTCCTGTTTTTCCTTCATCATCTTAAGAAACATATTTCGCGATTGCCGCTGCACCGTCACCTCCCTCTCGCTCCCTGCTCTAGCAACCTCCGCCAAATACGAAATTCACGGGCGCCCGCGTTGTTACCGCGTGCACTTGAGAGCGTCGCCCAAATGCAGCGTCGCTCTGCGGAAGCCTGGCTGTCGGAAGCATCTTCGCCAACTTGGCGCCCCTCAAACCCTTCACGGGGCTCCGGCCTCTGCTTGGCGCGGCGCGGCGCGGCGGTGCTGCTAACCAGGTTACAGCCAGGCTAATAGCAGATGCGACACCTGACACCGCGTTCCCCCTCCTACAATCTCACCCTGCCCCTAGACAACGCGTTCCCTTCGCCCGACTACGCCTCAAGTCGCCGCTTGCAGAGAAGACCACTTCTGTCGGAAGACTGGATCCTCGGCTCTATGTATTGTAAACTCGGTTATTGAAGGAGATATCTCCCCTGCCTGGATAAAATTGTGGATTGCTTTTAAACCCTGATTATTTTTTATTGGGTTGGGCGAGGATAAACAAAAGTTTTTTAATGTCCTTAATCCCAGAAAAATAGATTATAAAAACTGTGTCAGTCTGTGTTCCCGCCAGTCTGTCCATCTGTCTGTGAAAAACACTAGCGCCTACGCAGTACGAACAATATTCATCAAAACTTTACCTACTGACCCTAAAGACATTTTCAATCTTTTCTCAAAAATCTCACAATGTTTTTTTCTTAATTTATTTTGCCCGAATAGAGGAATAAATAAAAAAGGTCGAAATAGTATTTTAATTATGTATTTTTGAAAATTTGAGAAGATAGTTTTCCAAACATGTATCACATCCTTAATATTGAAGTTACAGCTCCATTTCTTAATGTAATTTATTTTTCAATTTAACATTTTAAAGTTATTTCATGCATGCTTTTTCAAAATATGTATTACTAGATTTTTCACGTTTTTAAGTTATATCGTTTTCATATTTCGAACGATGGCTGGAGTACATTAAAACAAGTGGTTGCAACATTTGCTAAAGTGCCCTTAAGTAATATAGTATAAAGTAACCCTTTCTTCCCACCGGGGTTAAAATGCTGCTTTAATCTCAACGAGAGTAATCCACCAACACTCTCTCTCACACACGTATCGTGAACCGAGTTCGGTACTAAATATTGTGGGCACTGGAAATATTTCTGCCAGTGCATAAGTCATAAATCACTCTTTTTCTTGGTTCAAGTATTGATTATTCCAGTTCATTAAATGAATATTAAATTTAGATCAAAATTTCTCATTTTTCATGAGCCATGTTTATTTATGATCATTGTTCAACTGAATATTAAATAATGAAATTCTTGCCTGTAAATTGCTCACAATATTTGAAAAGCCTGATAGTTTCTATACCTTATCGTGATTGGGAACAAATATTCTTCTTGATGTACTGTATTTCAAATATTTTCTTGCTTTTTGTGTTGATATACAAAATTATGGAATTACATTGTCGTACTTTATCCATTATAATGAAATTCCATGCCAGTAATTATCTATTTTGCAAACACTTACAAATAGTCACAGGAAGTAAGAAAACCAAGTCTCTTGCTCAAATCTGCAAAATTATAATGTAGCTCCATATTAAGAGGAAGAAGAGGAGGAAGAAGAGAACGTTAGTCAGCATTATCAAACCCTTAAATGAAAAATGATGTCCTAGTAACTCATCGACCGGTATACGATTTTTCAAGAGTCTTCTTTAAAAACGATCCGTAAAGATGTGGGCGTCCCGCCCCACCACGGTGGGAACCGCCCACAATAGTCAAAGGGGCTTCGGGAGTTCTCTCGTGAGGCGAGCTGTCTAATTGGCGGCGGCGACTTGCGAGGCGCAGGTCGCGAGGCGAAGGGGGAGGGCCCCGGAAGCGGAACTTCACCTTGGCAGGCGCCTTTTGCGGCTCGCTGCGCGCTTCCGCCTCTCCGCGCGATCCGTGCGAGCGCCCTTGATAGCGACCGGGCGGGCGAGAGGGCGGGAGAGAGGGCGGACCAGCCAGGCGGGCGGGTGGGTGTGCGGACCAGCTGAGCGGGCGGGCGAGCGGGCGGGCGAGCGGGCGGGCGAACGGGCGGGCGGGCGGGCGGGCGGGCGGGCGGGCGGGCCAGTCGCCGGCTGCGGCCGCGGCGCCGCGCCGGGCTGAACGCGACAGTGAGCGGAAGCTCTTCCGTCGATGTGCCCACCCATCCGTCCTCTCCACCGCGACTCCCACACCTGCGAAACTTCCGCCGCGGCCACCTCCTCCTTGCCAGCAAAGGTGGTTCAGGGCATCAACTGATGTCACTGGAGTGCTTCTGACCGGAAGGTTCTGGCGTCCGATTCTCGACGGAGGAAGGGTTTTAGACAGTAGCTACGTCGAAGTAGCTATGTCGAACTAGTCGACATAGCGTACGTCTACGTTATACGCTATGTCGAATTCAGCAGCTCTCGGGAGGGGAATTCTAGTGGCAGGCTGCCCTTATTGGTAGTTTTCTGTGGCTTCTCCAAACAACAGTAGGCAAATGCCGGAGCAGTTCCACGACAAACGGGCCACGAGCGATCTTTCCTTTCTCTTCCTTGTTCAATCATCACCCCTTACTTACACACACTTACACTCACTTGTACTACACCATCTTACTTGTCACTTCGGCAAAACAGTTTACCGCGAAAATTGGTTGCTCTTACGGTCTGCCTGTCCGTCCGTCAGTTTGATTGCCCATCTGTGAACAACATTAGCATCTTAACTATTTATAGGATCTTTTCCAAAATTAATATTCGCCGGTCGATCTGGCCTGACTCGAAACTCAGCGATTTTGAAAAACATACTTTGAATTTTGAGGGTACTTTTCATGAAGCCCCTGAAACATCTTCAAAATTTTCTGAAAACTGACTCCAAATTAGTGAACTGCAATATTAAGAACATGTAAAAAATATTTATTTTAGGTTAACCTTTTAGACGCCGATGTATAGCAACTGGGAAAAGGATGGGGCAATATCCCAAAGCTAATGAGAAGAAGTGTGAGAAAGTCGATGCTCTTACTTTTCAAATTTCTGGTTCGAATAGGCGCATTTTTGTGTTTAGTATAAGTTTTTATTTTCTTTAAAACTTTTGATCTTATATAAATAAAGAATCATCAGAAGAAAGCTGAACATTGTTAATTGTAATTTTGTAATGACTTCAACTAATAGTACGAGAAAATATTTGCAACGTTTTAGAGCCAGTAGTTTCTTTCATTTTCATTTAACGGCAGGTGTTGTTCCAGGGCTGAATATTTTCATCGGTTTTCACCTTGTATTCATTTTATTTGAATATTCTAGTTTGTATTCATTGTACTGGCACATCGACTCAACCTTCTCAGAAGGGTTGTGAGCCTAGAGAAATCCATCGTGTCGTACACGCGTGTGGCATCCGCCTCTTTGCCTGCTTCGCATTGCAGCCGTGTTTGTCGCAGGGTTGTGAGCGAGCTGGGCGGCATGCGAGTAAGAAGTGAGCGCGAGGGTCTAGGAAGGGGTGTGGGAGGCCAGGGACATCAAAAAGGCGGAGCGAGCGGAAGGGAACGCGGGGGGGGGGGGGGGTCGAGATGGGGTGCCCCGGGCATCGCTGCGTTCGCCGCATCGGGTCCTCCTCAAGGCGCCTCGGAAACGCCGCATCGCGGCTGCCTATAGCCAGCGCTCGTGCGAGTGTAACACGTGACCGCGCAGCGGCAGTGTCCTCGGCCACCAACATTTTCGAAAGTGTCATCGAGCAGTTAAAATAAAGAAGTTAAGTTCATGCAACACTTGACCGGACAGAGGCAGAAGTTTCGGACACCAACATTTTCGTAAATATCATTGGGAGAGCAGTTAAAACAAAGAAGTTAAGTTCATGCAACACTTGACCGAGGCAGAAATTTCGGACACCAACATTTTCGTAAATATCATTGGGCGAGCTGTTAAAATAAAGAAGTTAAGTTCATGCAACACGACCGGACAGAGGCAGGAGCTTCGGACACCAACATTTTCGTAAATATTCTCAAGTGACTAAATATTTATTGATTCAACTACTCATGTCAGTAATTCTGTACGTTTTGTGGATATTCTATTCCGGTAGTTTCCCCTACTCCCGTTGGAACGGGAGATCCGGCGCTGAACCACAAGGGTTTCGAGGTTTCCCCTCCTCCAAACTTGTCTCTCAGAGGGTAACTTCCTAAAAGGGACCTGCTACCAGTTCCCGACTTGCATTTCGAGATGTGTGATATAGTAGTTTATGTAAGGGTGTAAGTGTGTAAGTGGCCAGAAAGGGGCTGAAATAATTAATAAAAGGTCGCGCAATACATGACCCTTTGGTCAGGAAACTGCTCCGACATTTACCTGTTATTGGTCGGAGAACCACCACAGAAAACTTTCGAACAGAGCAGCCGATCGATAAAATTATTTTCCAGTCAGTGGTCGAATTTGACCCAGCTACCTAGCTAGTGTTGAAACTGACAGAACTCTAACACTAGCTTTGAATTTTCATGTTTGAGCAGAACACCATCGATAAAGTTTTCAGGTTCTTTAAAATGCAACCGAACGCTCATGTGCTCTTACTGTAAGTTTCCTTAGAATATGCATTATTAAATTTATTTAGAATTTGCTCTGTATTTGAACGGCATGTAAAAAACATTTTATATATTTAGCCAACAGTATATGTGTAAATATTCAAACAATTACAGTAAAATGTATTAATGAAACTAGAGACTTGCAATTTATTGTACATAGTACACAAAGTCTGTCATCAAATAGAAATGTAAGAAAAAAAGAAGCGCAGAACATCTCTTCATACAAGAATAAAAATATGTTTCAGAATTATTAGAAAATATTCTTGATTGTCCCAGGTTTTACTACCCCTGTAAAAACGAGCAATGGCTCCAGAAGAATAAGATTCAGACTTATATTTCACGTACAGTTAAATGGTGATACACGGAAAAAAGAATCCTCAGTTCAGTGGATCCGGTGTATGACTGTTCAAATGTTTTTCAGTTTTTGGTACCATGACTGAATGTGCTGAAGCACAAGAGTCGGTTGATATATAAAAGAATACTATTCGCATTACATCCTCCAATAACAAAGAAGGCTTGGATTTTTGTAAGATATAATGAAATTCAACGTGGCGAATTCTTTATTTTACAAACACTTCAATTTATCTATATTTTATACTTTATTATTTATTCGTTATGTATACATTCAGTGATCGACTCTTCTTGGCCCTATACCAAATTTACATTGAAATTAAGACAACCTTTCTAAAAACTCCCCGTATAGATTCTTACAATATGTGTAAATATTGAGATACTGGTGTATTAAACTGGATTTTATCACGAACAAAATTGTTCTTAACTCTGTGCCGAGGGACGAAGGGTTTCAAACAAAATCTTTTTATTCTCTGAATGAACTCTGAGTGGCAAAAAAACCTTTCTTATAAAACATTACACTAAAATTATCCTTAATACCTTACATTAATAAGTGAAAATTTCCCTAATTAACAAGCCTAATTGACATCACAAAAGACACTAATCTCAAATTTAATTTTCCCTGTTGGTTACACGAAACTCCCAGTCGCCGTCCTTGCACAGAGCAGCTCTGGAAGGGCACATTAATCACCTGGATACGTTATTTCCACGGTTTGCTGCACCAGCCTCTTTCCAGGAAGCAATGCGAAGGGGTTGCGAACGGGATTTGAGAGATGATTTAGACAACACACGAGGGGAATAAGGTGATCATCCTGTCAACTTCTCTGAATCTGAATATGGACTTGCTATTAATGATAAACGCATTTCGCGTTTCTCTGATGTATTTCATCTTGCGGGATCATACAACTGCATTAGAAATTAGTAAAAGCTATAATGAAATATATTAATAGTAGCGTTTGACGACGAACTTGATGAAATACTAACACTCGTTCTTCACTCAATCTTACTACTAGCACTCAATCTTACCGTTGGCTAGATTGATTGATGTTACTGGGCGCGTCAACTTCTAAAGTTCATTAGCCTCGAAAGTTTAGTTCATATTTTCATCGCAGAAGATGGCGGTGATCTTCCCCCGCTAGACGGTGAGATCCGATGCCGAGCTGTAAGCCCCCGACTGTTTTCCCGAGATGTGTGATTGTGTAGTGCATTTGAGTGTAAGTGTAAGTGCATTACGTGTGGTACTGACTGCCAAATTAATTCAAATTTAGCGCCTCACTTTGAACAACTCAGTTTCGCTGCTCTTTGAAGGCATTTTAGAAGGAAAGATCAAACTTCCTGCCGCGGAGATCCTTCCCGCCGCGAATTCCTTCCCAGTTGACCAAATACTCATTTCTTTTGTACAAAGTTCTTTGACATCGATTTTCAACTGCTTTCTATTAGTTTGAAGGGTCACCAATAAATGGTTTCACCTCCTGAACGAAAAATTTACTCATTGTCAGATTTCTCCGAATCCAATTTTTTTCCACATCAGACGCGACGAGGTCGCATTGTTACGAAAATCAAAGGAGCCTCGAGCAGTTTTGTAGCCATCGTGCACGGAGGCTAAGTGGAACGTGTGTTTGGCGCATTGAAAGTTTGATTCGGGGCACTGCCAGGCAATTCCCTGCACATATCTGCAGTCTCCGACCTCAAACGCCAAAACGCGCCGTGCATAAGCGCCAAGCGGTAAATTAGTAAGGGAAACGTTTATTTTCGTCCGAACGGAGATATCCATGACAACCTGTTTAATACACATTGATTCTTTCGGCAAAGTAATAATCTTCGTCAATTATGTGTCGCTCTTTTCGAGAACTCTCACGTCTGATGAAACATAGAAGGCGATGATCGTTGCAGTTCATCTAAGCAGTATTTCGCAGCCTCAACAAGTGTGTAAGTAGAAAGTGAGAGTAGGCCAGGAAGAGAAAGGAAAGAATCGCTGGCTATCCGTAGCTCTTTAGTTAGAATACTGTTCCGTCATTCACCTGGCGTTGATCGGACTAACCACGGAAAACTCCCCATCATAGAAGCCTGCCGCTCGAATTCTCCTTCAGACAGCGGCTGAATTCGGTCCATCTATGTACCTGGTGTCGAAAATCCTGTCATCGTCGGGACTCGAACCCTATGACCTCCAGTCAGAAGCACTGCAGTGACACAACTGTTGTCCTGAGCCATCTAAGTCAGTGCCGTTATCTAGAGATGTTTGGAGTATTTTCCAGACATTTCGAATCATATTTATTTGACAGAAAAGCCATTAACAATCCGCTGGCAGGCCAAGCGAGCGAACAAGCGAGGATTATTTGTTCCTAGAAGCTCAACAGCAGGAAATGTACATACTACATGCAGATACTTCGAGGAATACTAAACCTTGTTTGAACTCACGTTGCTACAATGAAGACCCGAAGTTCGGGATCGACGCCATGAGAGCAGGTCACGGAGGAGACGCAGGAGGATGCGGGATTGTGGATGACTAAGGGGAGAGGTCGATAAAGATGGTGTCGGGAGAGACAAACCAACGAAAGGACACAGCACCGAAGTGACTTAGTTCAGAAGGGCTACGCAGGGTGAGAATCAACACGGTAGAGTAAAAGGATGTTCACCAGAGAAAGAGGTAAAAATGTGCCTGCAAGCTGCTGAATAGATATGGTACGTTTATTTCCGCGCAAGATACGACCACTAGACATGCGGCAAGGTTTCGCAGAAGCTGCTAGGACTGATCCCCTACCCCCGTCCGCTTCCACTCCAACGTCACCAGAAACCTTCCCTCGCTCCTCAATTGATCGTGCGTGTCTCCATGCGTACCTCCCCCACTTGCACCCCGACCTGCATTGAGATTGCGGGAAAGGGATGCAACAGACAGGGCACAGAACCGCAGGTCACCCGAGCTGTTGCACACGGAAAGCCGGTAGCACGTAATGAGGCGGAAACGGCGGCGGAGAGGGGTGGCGTGGGAAGACGAGCGGGGAGGGGAGGGGGTGGCTGGCGTGCGGCTGCTTGCCGAGGAGGAGCTGGAGCTGCGTGACGCGGCGGAGTAAAGCCACCCCCGCCTCCCCCCTCGCCACGCCCCGGCGCCCCGCTGCGGTTGCCGCCCCCGCATCCAGGGAATTTGAATTCCGGCGCCGCGCACGAACGCCCTTCGCCTCTCCCTGGGCAATGGCCTTCGACACGCGGGCCGCAAGGATTCCTTCCACGGGTTCTTCCACTCAGCTGTTATAGCACACAATGGCCGCCTGAGGTGTAGTGGTCAGAATGCTCATGGTTTGCGTCTACGTACCGTGGTTCACCACTGGTCAAGGGTCATCAGTGATAAAACTTCTCACCTCCCATCTGTGTGTATCAATGGTCAAATGTCTGACAATCAATTTGGGATTTGAGGTGGACAATCTAAGATTCTACGTGGGTTTTCTCGGGATACTCCTGTTTACCCTTCCTTTCATTTTACCGTTCCTCCACGCTTCTCATGGGGTCTTTCCAGAATTGCTGTATTCACGAGTTATGACACATGACAGTGGCGGCCTGCGGTAAAGAGAGCGGAATTATTCTTGGTACTTTTCTTCAGATAGATCAATGTGAAATTTGCGGTGGAGTATTAGCGTTTGACGTAGCTTACTTCAGGGTTCTCCCGTGTCCACTACCTCTCATTCCACGACTGCACCGTTATCCTGAAGGTATTATTCCATGAGATCTTCCATTTAGAAGTTTTTACAAACAACAGCGACGCCCCATGTGTTGTAGTCTGACAACCTGGAGTTCTGACTCCTGGAGTTCGAGATTTAGATCCCAATCTATCCATCTGAAATTACACATAAGAACGAGAAGTGATTGTTCTGATTCCACCTCTGATTTGCGCTATTTAAATACAGGTCGACCGATGTGAAAGTTGAGTTAGATTATGTCAGTTGGCGGCAGGTTTTCTCGCGGTTCTCCCGTTTTCACTGCCTCGTTCTGCTACTGCCCCATCCTCCTCAGTGTTTCCTTCCGCAGGTTCTTCCATTCAGGAGTTTTTATATACAATAGAGGCGGCCCGGGAAAAAGAGGTGAGTCCGCTCATCTTGTAGCTCTGGGTAGCTAGGCTCAAATACCAATCGATGCAAGGGGAATGTGCGGTTGTCCAGAATTGACTCGGCAGGTTTAAGCTATTTTCTTCTCGTTTCACAGCCTCTCATTTTACTGTTGCTTTACCAAATTGCCTCATCAAATCATTCTTGTAATATATTATCGTAAAGAGTTAGGTATTGAAGATCATAATAAAGAATTAAAGTTATGGCGTAAAAGGGATCCAATAATGCTGTTAATGCATTTCCTGACCAGTGTAATCATTTTCTTGGGCCCTTGTTTATGAAACTTTCTTTTATGATTCTTTTCATGAAACACTCACCTCAACTAGACATGCATTCATGTAGCAAAAGTCATAAGCTCTGCTCGTTCCCTGCAATGACTGCCGTGGAAAGAAGGAAATTACTTGCTTTGTGTGCTGGCAACGAACTAGGAAACGCTACGACAAAAGTAAGTTCACGAGGGGAAACAGAGGAAGAAAGGAATATAGCGGCAACCATGGCGCAGGTGTTGTTACTGGTGAAGAAGGATGGTAATGGTGTAACAGACGGAGGGACCCGTAGCAACTGGAGCATGATAAATTTCAGGCAGGTTTTCGGTTATGAAGGAGGGAGAACGTACACGGAAAATCGGGAAATAGATTTAGATCGGCAGTGTGAGAAACAGGCGGATGCGTATGACGAGAAATATTCAGTTGGAAAGCATGAAGAGCAAAGGCCGATGGTCGTTGTTTTAACGTGTGGCACGCGTAGGGTTCGGTTGATTAGAGACACCAGCCTGGCGGTGTTAAGCATGTTTGTTTGATACGGCCTCTTGAGGATTAAGGGTTGGTAAAGCAAGGGCGTTTGGCTAATGCGTTTGTGGAGAGAGGCAGAGAGTGAAGCGAGGATGACGTGCGAGGTGGGATGATAATCGATGCGGAGGCTACCAAGAAATAATTGTGCGAGATGGGGTTGAGCGGAGAAGTCAGAGATGAGGAAGGAAAGATCCGTGGACCGTTAAATAGGGCACTGCTCCGTTATTGGTCTGGTATTGGTTGAAAAAACACGAAAAGATGCAGATCAGAACAGCCAATGCAACAATTCTCCTCCAGTGATTGAAAAATCGCCACTGACGAGTTGAGATGTCTAGGATCAACCACTCAACGATACTGGAGAGGCAACAGTGTTGCCGCTGAGCTATCAACGTTTAGAGATTGATTATACTCTCCGGACGCGTCAACGGCTAAGGTCATTTTCCTCTCTGAATGGCGACTTTCGGCGCCGACCTACTTTCACATCGGCTTGCGGGGTTTCCTCAACCAGGTATCTCCCACCAAAGAAGCACTGCACTAAGCTCCTGACTGTATTCCCTACATTTGTGGAAGAGTAGTGCATATACGTTTGTGTGTTAGTGAGGGAAGAAGATAGGCCAAGGAAGAGGAAGGAAAGATCGCCCGAGGTCCATGGCTCATGTGTTAGGGCATTGCTTGTTACAAGAGCCCGGTATTGATCAGAGAATCAACGGAAAACTACCGATCAGAGCAGCCGGCCTCGGGAATTCTCCTCCGGTCAGCGTCCGAATTCGGCCTGGCTGTCAGCTAGTATCGAAAATCCTGCCACCGTCGGGACTCGAACCCTAAGACCTCCCGGTCAGAGGCACTGCAGTGACATCCGTTGACGCTCTAAGCCACCTAGGCCGGTTGAGACAGAGACAGAGACAGAGACAGAGAGAGAGAGAGGGAGAAAGGGAGAGAGGGAGAGAGAGAGAGGGGGGAGATTGACAGGGAGAGAGGGGGGAGATTGACAGGGAGAGACGGAGAGAGAGAGAGAGGGAGGGAGGGAGGGAGGGGGGTATGAAAGCGCGAAGGCCGTGCGGTATGAAGCGGGCCGTGCGTTGGGGACGCAAAGCCGCATGCGTGATTCGAGGAAGTGAGCGCCGCAGAGGACGACGGACGCCTGCCTACCGTTTCCACGCCCCCTCTGACGCACGCGAAGCGCGCGGCGCGCCGCAGTGGGCGCGGCCGCGCTCGCTTTTTCTCGCGCCCCCGCCGCGCCCCGCCGCGCCCCGCCGCGCCCCGCCGCGCCCCGCCGCGCCCTCTCTCGCGAGAGACCTCGCGCGCAAAGGCTTTCTCGCTCCCCGCAATTCCCCCACATTGCCTTCGCCGCGTGCGCCGCCCCGCGCAAAGCCGAAATTTCATCACGAAAGCAGACCTGCCTGTCCGCGGAGATGAAAAGCGCTTCCCCAAACTTTAAAGTTAGGCGACACGCTTTATTCTACCTGCCTTGTTTATTGCGTTGTGTATCGTTGTTGGTAAAGATGGAGACCCTCCTATGTGACGGGATTGGCGATTTTTACATTTTAGTATCAATGGATTTTCTGGTTCTTTAGTTTGATAAAAAAACATTTCCAAAGAAAACTACAAATTGTGGTCTTAAAATAGAATAAAACTCCTATGTGACATTTACAATTTATGGGTAATAGGATATCTTATATGTAGTAAGAACCACATGGAACGTTTTTGTAAGGTGCTTTTAGCAAACTATTACAATAAATAAATATTTAATACTATTATATTTTATTTTTATTATATTATATTATATTATATTTATTTTATTATTATTATTTATTTTATATTATATATTATATATTTTATTTTATATATATTTATTATTATTATTATTATTATTATTATATATATATATATATATATATATATATATATATATATATATATATTTATTTTCATAAAAAAAGCTTTTCCTTCCTCCTGTAAAATTTTGTTGTTTTTTCATATAGGAGATTGTGTGTCATCAACGATATGTTTTTCTTATAATACTATTTTTAAGTTCATAGATTGCTTGTAATTGTAAGATAACATGGAAAAATAATTTTTAATATCTAATCTGCAATTTCCGTTGGCAAATTCTTCGAATTTATGTTGACAATACTGAATACCACCTTCTGACGTCCATCAACTTTATGTCATTAATCAATTAATTTTATTACTTCTTTGCCTAAAGCCGTTTTTAAATTCTACAAAATATTTTCATGAGCGAGGCTTAATCATTCCAAGAACGAATGTATCAATGGTGGTACATTTCTTTTGTATCATTGAACATGTATGCTTCACGACATTCCTCCTCATTTCTATTCAGAATTTTACATTTTAAATGGCAATGTCAAGCACAAATCAAGTTGTATTCCTGTTTTCAAATAAGTGAGCTTCAAAGAGAAAAACATTCTGTAAATCCGAATGGAAGGCAGATGCAAAATTGTGGTTCCTGGACTCATCCACGTACATCGCTTTATTAATTAATTTCCTGGCCTTAATTGAGTGAGATTTAATTAACTCGTCATTTAATTAATTAAATCTCTGAAAGGAGTGTCTGCAAATAATCCAATAATAAAGAAGTAAACAAATAAAATGGTAAGAGTATAATCTCTATTTTCTCTTTCATCTTTTCGTGTTCGAGGGCACCTTTCATCGATATGATTGTAATATTTATTAACAGAGATGGCACCTGACAGAGAACCCTGAATGGAGCGACTGAAAGCAAATGTTTCTATTGCGTAACATTCATAGATCGCTTTGTATGATGACCTATTAAAATATTATATTACGGAAATAACATTTTCTCTCAAATTATCAGAAATAACCCAGCGCTGAGAAAAGTTTTATTTATCAATTCTGTTATCGTACCTAATTTATTATAGTATATATTTATATTGCATTCACTTTTCAATTAATGTTGTCACAAATTGTTCACCTATGGATCTCTATTGACCACCAATTCAACGGAAAGAGAAATGAATTCCATCTAGAGTGTTAATGGAAGTAATTTTATTGATGAGATTGGTCGAGTCTCATTGTGAAAAAATTTCAGTTATTCAAAAGATACGTGCGGGAGAAGGATGACTACTGGCAGCCACGAGCTACAAGCGGAACCATTCATTTATGAAAAAAACATAGGAAGTGAACTTTTATATACGCGTATAACATTTATATACGCGTATAACATTTATATACGCGGTGGTGCACTGGCTGCCGCCCCACAGGCCGAACCCACTGCGGTGCGGGTTATCCCCTCGGGGTCGATTGGGGGTTAGGGATATCCAAACATGCACCGAAGACTAATAAATATGAAGTTCCATTCATATAATAAAGATGAAGATCCCATTGATTACAAACATATTTATGATTTTTTAAATTATTTATACCGATGTAAATCTAGAAAACACGTAATAATAAATTAAAAATTCGCTCATTTTTTGGGATTTCACCTCATTTACATTAATAAAAATAAAAGTTTAGCGCAATTGTAGTATGTGATATTGTTTTTGAAAATTAGTTTATTCATTGGCAATTTACCAATTAGAAATTTGTAATGCTCAAAATAGTAATAGAAGAAAAATATTTAAAAAATAAATTTATTTTTATAAACCTTGTTTCATATTAGTTTTATTGTTATCTCAACGTAACCTACGTGTAGTTATTTGTATTATGATACTTTGGTATGCTGTGTAATAGAGAAAAAAATGAAGGGGAGCGATGAATCAAATCGTTGTTTTAAATGGAATCCAAGAAAGAAAAGATTGGGAAACCCTTGGCTTGACCAAGTATATCTTTGGAAAGCGCCGCGGGGCGCAAGTCGCCACGGGCGGCTGGTCGGGCGCGCTCGCCAATCAAGAAGAAGCGGGCACCGCACCGCCCCTTCTCGCCTTTCTGGAGAAGGAAGCCTCCCGCCAAGACGGAACTGGCGGGAAGATAAGTCACGGCGTAGACTCGTCGAGGTAGGTCGACAGGTACACCCACCTCCGAGTAGCGGAGCCTGTAGCTGAATATTCTGACATTAGGAGTTATCTCGTGTGGAAATATCCGATGAAAGTAAGGACAACTTGTGGATACGTTTTTGTATCTGTGTACGGGCTATAATACTGTGTGGATCACATTATTGAAGAGTTAAACTTGGATGTTTTTGGGTACAAGATTTCTGGTCCCTATTTCCAAAACTGTGTTACTGTCCATAATAAATTGGTGAATTGAAAGAACTGTTGTATTTGGTTGCCCACACTTTCCTGAATATGCAATAGGAATTGCCAATTCTATAGAGTTCCTATTACATCAATATAATTGTTCAGAAGCATTATTTCTTACTTGTTATAATTCCTACGCCTTCTCCATACCTCTCAGCTCACTTAATCATATACGACGTTGTTTACGTACATATCTTTCGTAGAGGTTCACGACGTGACCACGGTAAGCGAAACTTACACACAGCTTTAACATATTTCCCTGGCATTGTTTCCTCGACTGGAGGTAACTCATGAAATATGTAATTCGTTTTAGTAGGAACTAGACGAGACTGCTCGTAATTATGAATTAATGATGAAAGAGATCGAATAGGAGATGCTTTCCGATTTGCCTTTCACGCAACATTGCATGGGCGCAACAGACTTGCATTACGTGAGCTTTGCGCGGTTGCTCTAGGTTCTTCTAAATTGCACGAATCCAAATCTCTCACTTTTCTCGTTTCCATCCCCCGTATGTGTAATGAGGTTGGGAAGCCAGAGGGGACGACATTCCCGCTGTGAGCACCGAGCTGTTCGCAGGCGCCCTGCGGAGAGCGGCGCGGCTGCTTTGTGATCACAGGGGCTGCGGCGGCGGTGATTGCTCGCGGGTTCCGGCGGGGGTTTCCGGTTGCGGTGGCGGCGACTGCGACGCGGCTAGCCCTCCGCTTCCCCACGACGCTGACGCCCGAGAACCTTCGCTCGTAATACCGCCGTTGGCCCCGTTGCATGTGAAAGGACACCCAAATGCAAACAAAATGCGTTCGAGTTGCCTTCCTCTTTGTGATCCTGGTTTTCTTATCGATATCCGGTTCTGAGTTTGAGTTAATACAATTTCCTAATACTTATTCCTTTTCAATTTCCTCTTAGTTCACTTACACGTCTGTATCCATTTATTTTACGTTATACAGAATTTTTCCCAGTTTTCAAGATTTTCCGTCTAATTAATAAATAACTTTATCAACGTTATTTCGATTGATCATCTGATTTATTTTTCTGATGAAGTAAAGGTAAATACATGTTATTGTGGCATTATATATTTTTTGCATTCACTTTTTGTAATACTGTGTTACCATTATAAATAAAACGAGAAAGTATGTGCTGTTGTAGCCAGAAACATCCAGAGAAAACAAGGCGCCTGGGGTAGTAGTTCCATGAGGCCCCTTATTTCAAACAAAAGTTTCTCGTCCCATCAATACACAGGCAGAATTCTTGTATATATGTAACGGAAATAACGTTTAGCAGTTAATTTTAGTTAGAAGTAAATACATTTTTGTATGTTTTGATTTAAAGAGATGTCGGAGTCCCAAGTACGTCGGGGCGTGGCGCAGTCTCTCCAGCTGCCCCTCTCTCTGAGCCTCCCTGGTTTCCTCCCTTAACCATCTACGATTCCTTGGTACCGTGCGAAGTGGCTCAGTGCGTAGCGCGTCGACTTCGTACCCGGGAGGTCCGGGTTCGATTCCCATTCTGACCGGGGTATTCGTGGTTTCCCTTCCCTCATAAGGCGTATGTTGGGATGGTTCAAAAAGTCCACGATCGCCTTTCACCAATATCCTCTAAACTCCTAAAATAATAATAATAATAATAATAATAATAATAATAATAATAATAATAATAATAATAATAATAATAATAATAATAGCCGGTCAGATGGCCGAGATCGCTAAGGCAGTAGTGCCGGAGTGTTTTCGGAGCAGAAGATCGCGGGTTCGAGTCCCGCCTCGGGCATGGGTGTATTTGTGTATGTCTGTATGTGTTGTCCTTTCACCCCCATCAACATCATATCATCATTTGATCTTCCATACCCCCAGGGCTAACAATCGTGGGGGATAAAAACTCGGATCCAGCTAAAATGCTGTTCCCCCAAAGAATTGTCGCAAGCACCTGCCACCGTGATAATAAATAAAAACTGAGCCACGGTAAATGCAGGTCCTAGTTGGCCGATAACGATAATAATAATAATAATAATAATAATAATAATAATAATAATAATAATAATAATAATAATAATAATAATAATAATGCTTCACAACGGAGACAAAGTTGCTCGCGTCCGTGGTCTACCACACGTGCCCCCTGGGTAACGCTAAATGAGCAACAGTGATTCGCCATCAACGCACTTGACCATTGTGGGCGTGCGTGCGTCTATACTGGTCGGCGCGTCACCAAACGGCTAACACGCCAATTAAAAAACAAAACAAAAAAAACACGATTCCTTGGTTTCAGTCACGGCCGCAATTGAGGGTCGATAATTGCATTTGAAATCCGTTCCTTTACGCCCTGAAATTAGTCTCCCTTCGCAAGGAGTAAATTTGCATAATATGAGATTTGCAGTCTTCCTTATTACTCCTAGGCCAGTGCAGGTATTCTACAAAGATATCGTCATTACAATCAGGATCCGTTTTCTTCGCCTGAAGTAAAATTGGAAGTCTTGTCGCCTGAATACATCATTTTCAAACTAGAAATTCCAAACTTCCACCCTGCACCTAACTCACGATTTTGTGCTAGTCATCTCACTAAGTTAAACTTTCATAGAAACGTCTGTCCTATTTCTTCCGAGTTAATGAGTTATGCTGTTTGAATTCGTTCATCAATCTATTAAACTTAGGAGTTTCAGCACGTCGACAAAGTTTAATGAACACCACCATCGTTTGCTTAAAATTTATCTTCATTACGTTCAGGTACAGTTCATGTTAAGTTATTAAATAATTTAAAATAAATTAAAATTATTCACTCTATTTCATCTTTCAAATTAATTTATACAAATATTCAAATTAATATATAATAATTAATAATTTATAATTTATAATTAGTAATTTATTGACATGTAAATAAGGCGAAACATATTTCGTGAACTATTCGTAAAAGACCTTCCAAGCATGGTAACCTTGGTAATCCAAAAAATGAATGTCTCTCATGATAATCGAAAGATTGAGGTAAATTGCGTTTCAAAGGCCTTTACAAAGGCTAGACGTTTACATAAAATCATTTCATCTCCTCTCCTCGATATGCCATATAAATACTCAATGTTTTATACGATCCACTTAGAAAATTTTTAGTTGATGCAACATCCACCACACAATAAACCATAATCTAGAATATACCGTTTCAAGTAAGGATAACAGATAGCCATGAGCATAAACCTGTCCAATAGCCATCGTGCTTATCAACAAATGAAGTATCTTACTGTTCACAATACTGCACAAAAATGAAGCCGGAGGCTAGTCCAACAAATACCACTCCATGCATGTCACGCTAGTCACAATAACTCACGCAATATCACTCACTGTCTGAGTGGTCCTCTCGTGCTGCGGTTATACGAATACTGTGTTCCAAATAGATATACTGACTCGTTTCGCTTCGTAATGTGGAGGTAGGAGTCTTTAAAAATTTCATTCGTGTTAACTCCAAAAGGCAAATTCGTAGATTAAACTTGTGTAAGAGACCGAATGCAAATAATTGGCGCCAGAACATACGATTAGTCCTCATGAACACTAATGGATATAAAACATGTCAACTTTAAATTCACCATGAATTTTTCTCGCTCCACACCAAAAAAACAAGTTATTCATACACTGCAGTAACTATTCACAGGAACAAATTTGCACAAGACTGCACTGTTAGCCAACAAGTGATATAATGACAAGATATAGCATAATCTATAAAGTTATCTAGTAATAATTCTATAAAGTAGTAATATTCTATAAAGAAATTGATAATTTAAACCGAAGTTGTCAACAAAATTCTAATCCTGGGGAATTTTTTATATGACTGTTTCTAAACAAAGAAAATTTTAGAAAAATAATATCCGCCCTTATTTGATAAAATAAAATACTCTTTTGACAGCCTATAATAAAAGCAAATACTTTTAAAGTATGCAAAGCTAGGTAAATGTTCAATTTTTAGAACTAGTACTAAAAGTGAAACAATGCCCAAATGTTCAAATAAATCTGAGAAGACACGAAAGTAAACAAAATAGTTTCGTCTGGTAGTCTCATCAGCTACTACTGACCTTAATGTATTAGTAGTTAGTATACTTGAATTGAACTAAAATGAATATCTGTAAGACTGCTTGAAAACTAGTGTATTACTCACGTAGTGAAAGTGATTCTATTCTGCTCGTAGGATTGCGCCACACAATCTACGGCCTCATGTCGCAATATATTCTACTGGCAAAGTAAAACGCCACGTTTACAAAATTTCATAAATAACTATTATAGACTGATACTAGTAAAGCGGTTATTTTTAGGGCATCAGGGCGAGGCAAAAGTTGAATTTTTAACAGTAGTGTTAAAAGTGAAACGGTGCTCACATGTTCAGCAAAACAGTATAATTACAAGAAATAAAAAGTACTTTCATCTGATCGCATCAGCAGCTATTGACCTTAACGTAACACAGTACCTAATTAAAATTGGTTTCCTTCATTTATAATAAAAATGAAAGCCTGTTAGGTCCGAAAAACGATGTATGGAAAACGTGATTTTAATTTGCTCGTAGGATTGCTACATTCGGTCTATCCGTATCATGTCGCAACTTTTCCTAGTCCAAAAATAAAGTGTCATTTTACTATTCGTATCATAAATATGTTATGTACAACGAGTTGAATGAACCATCAAATTGTTGAAATATCTTCTTAGAACAAATCAGTTTTAATAGCATACAGACCCAGGGGGTTTAATCAATGCAAACGATTGTTTCAAACTTTTCTAAATGCTCTACTCAAACAGAGAGCTTATAAAATTAAATATTTTATATAAGTGGTTGATAAATTGATTGCACATTGAGTGATTAATAAAACAAGAGACCAAAGCATTGATATTTGTGGGCATATCCCCGCAACCCACATCGATTTTATGTCTACCCCCACGCTTTCACGTGGATGACGTCTGGGCGAAGTGGATGCTGCGGGGCAGGAGTCGCCGGGAACGCCGAGGAACCAGTCCTTCGGCGGCGGAGGTGGTTAGGGCGGAGCCTCCAGGGGCCGCGCTCCGCTCTCTCGATCTCCGATATTTATTCTGGCTTCATCCTGAAGAACAAAGTTGTAATCGCTATTCATACGCGCAGCGGTCGACCCGAACAGTTGCGCCGCAGGCGCTCGCTGCTGTCTCTTCACACGCTATCGGCTTTTTCGATCGGTTCCGCGACCGTTGGCGGCAGAAGCAAACTTGTTCTCCGCTTCCGCATTTCGGCGCGGGGTGGGCCCTACGGGAAAGGGTGGGGGAGGGGAGGAGGCGAGCGCGGGTTGTGGAAACAGGCCCTCAGCGTCAAACTCTGCGGTTCGGGGCGGTCGCGCTGTGGTTCGGTCGCCACCGCCGCTGTGAGTTTTCTAAATTAAAAAGTCCGGCGCGCGGCGCGAATCGCCAGAGGTGCGGCCGCGCGGCTACACGAAGCTGAACAGCAGCGCACTCAGCGGGCAGCGCGACGCGGGGCAGCTGGAAGCGACGCGAGAGCAGGTACACGACCAGTGGGCGGAAATCTCCCGCAAGGTGAGGTTAGTTGCGAGTCTGATGGATGATGCAAGACTACAGATGAAAATGGACGTGAAGAATTATGATTTTGTTGATGTCGACAGGAAAATAATTTGCAAGTAAGAGTATGATGGCATCTCCAAGTGCCGGAAAAAATACCTGCTGCTACGCCTCAGCGGCTATGCCTCCACAACATCGTTGACACAGAAGTTCGAGTATTCGAGTCGCAAAGATGGCGGATTTTGGATGCTAGTTATACAGCTGGGTCAAATTCAAACAGTGTCTGAAGAATATTCTAGCGCTCGGTTGCTCTGATCGGTAGTTTTCCGTAGTTTCTCCGATCAATTCTAGGCGAAAGTCGGAGCAGTAACTTAATAATAGGACCGCGCTACATTGTTGTCTCCTCCTCTCCCCTTACATTCACGCTACACTCTCTCACACACATTTACATGCACTTCTCTACTATCCATGTGGGGAAACTGTCAGAAGGTTAGAGCTTGTCCTGGCTGAAGTATTTTCCGGCTAGGAAATCTAACAAGAGGGGAAAACTCTGCAAGCCAAGACATTCGTCGGCGCCGTACCTCACTTCCCACTGAAGGAGGAGCACCGCCACTTCCATGTATGTAAGCAATGTAACTACGGGAGGGACCATAGTAATCGACGGGCCCGTAATCAAAATTCTCTCGCTCAGGTGGAGGACATACAATTAGTGGAAGTGAGGAAGTACCTTCTAAGGCGAGAGCGGTGACAGGAATTGCGAGTAAAATTGTTTACTGAGAGGGGGACAGATGTTCGGCCACATACGTATTAATAAGAAAATAATACATAATGGAAAGGATCGAAAGTGCTTATAAAATAGAATATGGCAGGACTAGGAAGATGATTGGCGTGAGGTAGGGGTGATGGCGGGTTATTACTGCCGAAGTGGAATTGACAACTGTAGAAGAGGTAGTGGTCGGCAGGAGGGCGAAGGTGGAGTTCATGCTGCGATGCTTAAGCATTCAGTTTTCCTTACTAGGAACACGCCGCATTGGGTGAACTTTAGCGGATGGAGACTGTATTCGTATCCTTTCCGAAGCTCCCACGTGTCGTTCTGAGCCCAGCCGCTGTGCTTCTTACGCGTGCTCGGGCACATGCATCAGAATGGCTCTCAAACGTTGTCTGGTAGGGTTTTTAGCTAGATGGACGTTTAGCTAGATTCATAGCTCAGAGTGAAGTAGTGGCAGAAGAATTAAGCAGTTTGAGATTAAATATTCGGGAGACCCGTTCCTTCCTTTAAGGATGATGTGATTATCATAAAAACATATTTGCCGAAATGCAACCAGTGTGTTGATGCGTTAGGTTAGCAATAAATATCTTATGATTTACTGTTGCAATGGAAGTATTAATAATTGTGGTCACACACGACCATTTAAACAAAATGGCAACAAGGATTTCTCTGGACGGTTTTCTAATTTCTTTGGTCTAGGATAGCTTTTCAGTATTGCCACGCACTTCACAGCTGAAGCCTATTGCCGCCTAAAGGATATTTTTTCCTCCAATTTTCGGTTCCCCAAAGATAGAACTGAAATATGACTAAGAATATTATAGAGGAGTAAACCATGTCCTATATGAAATTTTTTGTTGAAATATTTGGAGACGATTTTGAGAAAATATCATTTGATCTTTTCTGACAGTGCACAATTTGAAGCTTGTTTTCACACGAATGTTATTTTTTCGAGAAACTTTATTTGTAATCATTTGAAGCATTTTTACTCATAAATGCAGTAACGTATAAAAACATCCGAAATGTAAATATTATCACAAAGAGAAATATTTAAAAAAATACATTTCTGAAATTTTGACAGAATCAAAAGAAAAATCAAAATGACAATAATGGCATGTCATTCATTCCATTTAGCACGTCCATAAATTCCCCAAAGTTTAAAGAATTTTAAAAAAATAATATGAGCTACGAGTCCGGCCGAATCGATCGGAAAATATTCATGTTGAAAAAATCTATGAATATTTTACGAGCTAGTGTTATTTATAGACGGGCCTTCAGACACAGACAGTCGTAAAAATGGCAAGAACAAAACACAAAATTTTTTCGGAATTACGTATCCTCAAAACTACATTTCCGTTGAAATCTGGGATCCTATTTTCCGCAGCATTACACACGTTTCTTTATACTACGTATATCACTCCGTAAGTACGTACGTATACGAAAAAGTAAAAATGTAAAAAAAAAAAATTCTCCGAACGATTGCAATAATCACCCTGGTTTATTCTAAATTTCAACTACGCAATGAACGCGTCGTCATATCTGATTTCTCATCCTTTTGCCCCTCTAATATTCTTACTTTTACATACACATTACACAGATTCACTCAGCAGGTCAATATAATTGCCACAAGAAATCAACTTAATAAACGGATAAAGAAAGGTTCCCATCTGAGTTTTTGGACTCACTAGAATTACCTGATTCATCTGACGTGGCTTTTCACATACAATTCACTCACACGAATTGTCTTGGTCGAATGGTAATAATTGAATTAAAATTAGACCTCGTTTATCGATTTCCACTGCTTAAGGCATGCTCGTCGAGTGAAAGTATTTTTTTAAAATTGTTAACGTTCTTAATGTAACTGAGTATACGTAGAAGTATTCTCAACTTTCTGTTTTGGAAGCTGTTGTTACTCTCATCATTTCTGACTTTGAACAACTTTGTCTTTGAATTTATCTAGAAGTTAAGCTTCCATTGAACTTCCAGAGAGTTCATATATTGGCAAGTTTATTTTTGTCTTTCCCTATATGAACCCCGCTAAATATCTCAATTTCCGGTGTTAACACAACGTAGAGAAAACGAATGGTAGCTCTCAGAATTTAATTGTGACGAAAACAGCTTGCCATTTCCAAGTAACGTAGCAGTTGGTTTAATGAGATCAACATTTTACACTCCGTAAAAATATCGTTAGGATTTGCAGCTAATAAATCTGACTGTAAGAATACCATTCCGTTAATCTTTGTAAAATATCCTTTTAGTTATATTCTAAAAAAATGAAATCATAATGCGCGCCAACGTCATATTTTCGGCACTTTTATGTTCTCCCCGACAATCTCTCGGTCCGACGCTCTTCATATCTCTTCATGTGCCACTCCCCACGCCCTTCCACCCCGAATCTTTCTCTCTGTGTCATTCTCCAACCAACGTGACTAATCTCGTGCCTTCGCGTCATTTTCTTGTTTTCACATTACGTGTAAACGCTCGTTAACTTCACTTCAGTCAGATGCAAATTTCTAGTGACCGTAATCTTCCTTAATCCCTTTAACTGATTCACCGCACCGTCATTATTTAACTGTTAGTCTGTTGAGTGTGTTCTATCCACTGATTTCAATGGTCACGTGTCATCCACTAGCACATTTGTCTAAGCTATGCATTACATCCGACGGACTCATGTGAGTTAAACATTTATTGTTCTTCCTATGTATTATATGTATATTGTTTATACTCGTATATTGTAGATATTAGGAGATCTGTAACAATATTTGATTGGATGGGAGATTTTTTATGAATTATGATGATATTGATACGAAGCAATAATATTCCGTGTACATCTTTGTATTTGGAACTCTACTAGTGATGAAAACTGTATAAGGATGTTCTTTATTATTTGTTTCTTGGCCCCTACTTGTTGGTTTCATTGCCGAAAAGGTGAACTGTTAAAGTGATTTTTACTTAATGTTATTCTTAAAAAACATGCAATATTTGAGTCTTTCCCTAAATACGAAATTGTCATTTATGTGCGACATGATACTTCACAAGAATGGTAGATTATATGAATGTTTTAAATTTTCCAGAGCTAGAAATATATGTTTTGGAGTTTTTCACCTTTAAAGGATGTCTATTACAGATTTTTGAAAATATTAGTTATCTTTATGTCATTTTGAAATAATAGGAACAACTTAAAAACAATACGTCAATAAAATAAATTTACTACTTTAAATAAATACTTAAATATTTTCACAAACACACACAGACTCATGTACTTTTTCAAATACCTTTAAAGTCGTCAATATTTAAATTATTTTACGAGTGATTTTTGAATAATTTATTGCATATTTTAGTGCAAGTAAAACTTTTTTGTTATGAGACTTCAAATCATCCGTTGTGATGTTTCTCGAAATCTAAAAAGTTTTGGAGCAATCCCTATCGCTCATGATTCATATGAATATTCTAGTTCTTCCTTAATCATTTACCTTGATCGATAAGTGTGTGTGACATCTGAGATCAATCACGTATTGGAGAAACGTGGTACTTACACCCAGAACGCATCACGGTCAGAGGTACAGGATCCAGAAGGACTTGCACGAGCTACTTCTGTTCGATGTTTACGGAGAACTAGGAAGCTTCTCATATGAAATTGTTCCCAGGGGGGCTATAGTTACCTCGGGAAGACCTGATAGGTCCCTGGGGGACCGATAGATGACAGCTTCGAAATGGTGCTGCAAAACCGAAAAGGTGGTACCGAATCAGATAAGTATAAACAAACCAGTACGAAAACGGTTGTACCATTTTGTAGCATCATTAGTTTTCTCTGTCTACATCTCCTGAAAGTGGCCGCAACCTGGGCTGAATCTTTTAGCCCCATGCCTTAATCCGTTCTGGACACCTGCTGCCCTACAACTCGCCCCTTTTTTGCCCCGGCGAAGGATGTACAGTTCCTCGCGCGCCTTCGTAATCACGCCTGTAACCCGCTCCGCCGATTTAATCCCATTACGCCAGCGCTGCAAACGCAATTTGCGCAACGAAGGTTCGCTCGCAGCGCGCCCCGTGCCTCTTCCGCGAAACGATGACGGCGACGGCGCCACCCGAACTCAATGTTGATGGCATTAACATCTGCGGCTTCTCTTGTCTCTCTGCGGATAAAGTGAGAGACAGAAATTAGAGAGGGAGTCGAAATCTGAAGCGGAATAAACTCTTTCGCGGCGCCGTCTTGCGTGATAGCTTCATTAAACAAGAAGCAAAGGAAGAGCAGGAAGGAATAGAGCTACTTCTACGAGAACCAGCAGCAGAACGCTGCAGGCCTTCTCTCATTTGATGTCGAATATTCGATAGCAAATTAGCGGAAATAAGATTGCACGGGTATTATAGGACACAATAATTTATCAGGCAAGAAACTAAGTGAGTTCTATCAATAATGTGACTGGAAGTAATTTTTATTTATCTCACGTCCCATCACCCCCAGCCCCATCCCGACCCTCTCCGCTCCCGCCTCAGTTTTGATTGATTGATTAGTGATTTCGGGTGCGTCAACAAGTCCCGTAGGTATAGTGCGTGTTTTCCTTATGGATGCGGCGGCGATCTTTCCCCAGTCACACACCTTTTCCGTCCTAGATCCGGCGACTACCTACCGTCGGTTAACGAAGTTTCCCCAACCAGGAATCTCGTACCAGCGGGGCATCGCCCTATCCGGGACAAGCTCTAAGCTCCCGACCGCTCTCCTGGCATGTGTGGTAGTTTAGTGCATGTTAGAGTAAGAGTGTGTAAGTAAGGGGTGAGGACAGCACAAGGAAGAGGAAGGAGAGATTGCACGCGGTCCGTGGTCCGTTTGTTAGGGTACCGCTCCGGCATTCGCCTGGTTTGGTCGGAGATACCACGGAAAACTACCGGTCACAGCAACCGGACGCTAGAATTATCTTCCAGACAATGAATGAATTCGACGTAGTTAAGTGGCTAGGGTCGAAAATTCTGGCACCGTCGGGACTTGAATCCGAAGTTCTCCCGGTCAGACGCACTGCTGTGACATCAATTGATGCCCCGAGCCACCTCTCTCGGTCCCGCCTCAACCACGATCAATAGAGGTCCATCATTCGGCCATGCTCCGCGCTCCCCGCTCTGTCGCGCCTCTCCTCTCCCGTTCTTACCTGCAATCCGCGCCCGTTCTCACCGTCCACGCCCACTCTGCCCCTCTCTGAATTGATGCAACTGGATTTATCCACTTTTTCGTCACCAGGGTCCGGCAATATGAGTTTTTCTATCGAACATTCGCCGTTTCTCGGCACACGAATACAATTATTTTTTTCTTTTTACGAAGTGAGTGTGAGAAAATAAAAATCCATATAGTTATTTCATAAGACAATTCATCTTTGGTCTCAAGAAAAAGGGCTCCGTTCAGAAAAAAAATATTATCCTGCAAAATGACAATACATGAATTGTGTCACTTTTATTGTGTATGTCATTAATACAAATTTTTATTTAACTAAAATTCTAAACGAAAATATTCAATTACAATTCAGTAGTTTTATTATTACAGTTGACAAGATGTTAAGGATGTCCTGCTATAACATTTTTTTGAAAACCCATATTAAAGGTTTGTGCTACACACTTTCATTTAAGGACACAATAAAGGCAGCACAAGCTGTTGCTATAATCAGTTAAGTGCGTCCTCTGCGTTAGAATGCCCTTTTTGAATCTAAGAAGTGTGTCGATATATGAGTTGGTAGTATGTTTTCTCACAAAATACAATCCATGCAGTATATCAGGATCAAGATACGTTGTATCGTCCCTTCGGGTTGTTTGTGGTCTGCAAGTCATGGGTTGCCGACCCTTGGAAAAGACCATTTATCTTAGATACATGAATAATCAGAGATAAGTTATCTTCCAGCGAACGAAAATGTAATATTAAAAGGTGGTTTCTCTTGGGCAGTCGACATTAACCAAAATGATAAGAATAGGAAACAAAACTTCTCTGCAAATAACAAACAATTTTACCAAGAACTGTATTCTATTTTTGATGCTAAAGGAGAGGACGTGGGATAAACTAATATTGATGGAAAGATTCCTCTTTGCAACAGCTACGCTCACACGAATCAGTTTTCCATTGATTAATTGATTAATTTTGTTTCCTGGCGCGTCAATGGCTGGGCTCATTAGTCACGTAAATACATTGAATGGCGGTGTTTCTATCCCTCCGAAAGTGAAAACAGACTTGCCTGTCGAATAGCGGGAGTTTTCGGCTCCAGATTTCACAGCAAGTAATCGTCCCAGCCAGGACAAAATCTAAGCTCTCCGTAGGTATGATAGTATAATGAAGCACGTGTGAGAGTACACTATGTGATCAAAAGAATCCGGACACGTTGCTGAAAATGATTTACCAGTTCGTGGCGACCTCCATCGGTAATGCTGGAATTCAAGAGGGTGTTGGGTCACCCTTAGCCTTGATGACAGCTGCCATTCTCGCAGGCATATTTTCAATCAGGTCCTGGAAGGTTTCTTTTAGAATGGCAGTCCATTCTTCACGGAGTACTGACCTGAGGAGAGGTATCGATGTAGGTGAGTGAGGCTTGGCGCGAAGTCTGCGTTCCAAAACATCCCAAAGGTGTTCGAAAAGATTGAAGTCGGAACTCTGTGCAGGCCAGTCCATTACAGGGATGTAATTCTCGTGTAACCGCTTCTCCACACGACGTGCAGAATGAACAGGTGCTCGATCATTTTGAAAGATGCAATGGCCATCCCCGGATTGCTCTTCAACAGTGGGAAGCAAGAAGGTGTTTGTCATCAACATAGGCTTATGTCGTGATAGTGCCTCACAAAACAACAAGGAGTGCAAGCCCCTTCCATGAAAAACACAACCACGCCATAATACCTTTTTGTACGCGTCCCGATACTTTTGATCACATTGTGTATGTAAGAAAGTAGGGGCTAGAATGAGGAAGGAAAGAATCGCAAACGATCCGTGGCTCATTTATTAGGCTACTGCTCTGGCATTCGCCTGGCATGAATCGTGGAAACCATAGAGAACAATTGATCAGATCAGCTGGTCACAAAATGTCTCCTCCAGGCAGAGGTGCGGACACATTGGATCTAGGTATCTAGTCTAGGTACTTAGTCTTGGCTGAGCCTTTTGCCTCATATGCAAGTTGTGCGCATCTGTCTTTCAGTATCTGTGTTTATTATTTACATTTACAAGCATGGCAGCCCTGTGCATTGAGTAAATGTTAATGAAGGAATATTTTTTTACTTTTAGATTTTGCCTTTCACTGAAAATATTGCTAATGGATGAGACCAGACTAATATTTTTGTATTAAAATATGAATGAATTTCCTGTTTTGGAAACGTCGTGTGTGATTTTCGTCGTTTGTGGGTTCCTTTCAGTTTCCGATGTTCGACTAAAAGCAGTAAAAGCATCCATCCGCGCTACCTGCCCCTCTTATCTTGTCATTGAGTTGTCTGTGGCCGATGCTGCGCGCGGAGAGCTTTCGCTTTCACTCCCGACGGTTTCTCGATCACACAATCGAGCTGTCAATATTTGGAGAGTCGAGAGCGAGTGGCGCTGATTGGTCGCCCGCTCTCCATCTAGACGCCAATCGGCGGGGGACGCCGGGGTCCCAGTGGGCGGCATACGCTACCCAGGGCCGGCGGAAGAGGTGGGTAGTTAACGCGCCCGGAATCGCTAACAACACTAGGGAACACGATTTTTTACCTCCAGGAAGGTAGAGTGGGCAACATACTCAATTTAATACGTACATTACGAATATCTAAATAAAAACATATCACGGCACAGTTTTTAAATATTCCGTATATCGTTGTATTGTTAAATCATATCTTAACATATTTTATATTTATATCGTATCATACCGTATTTTGCTTCTAATGCAAATTCATATAAATTGCATCCGTAAGGTATGTAGAATTAATACGCATAAAATTTATTTTGAAATAAAATATTTGTTCATTTCATCTATATTTCCTAAGATATCAACAAAATGTTGCTTTCGTGTTGGTTTGTTTTACCTTCAGTTTTCGAAGATTGCCGTCTTTATTCTCGCGTCTGGTAGTCGCATTCAATTAGAGTATATCTTACTGGCCTTAGTAGGTCTTAGTGGATGTTTTGAAAACGAGTCATCGAAAGGAATTATTTTAGCCCCTTACTTTATTGCAAGTATCCAACTGTTGGGGTGGCTGATTCTGATTTAGTCGGTGTCATGTGGAACTGTTCTCGCAGTGCACCTGAAGTTCGTGTCTAGTTTGCATGTGCCTCAAATACATTAATACATTTCAGTTCTGAGGGATTTTTAAGGCGAAATTCGCCACATGATCTGTTGAATTGAATTGGTTCGATGAAATGCAACTCATTTCACATCGAAAATGTGCGAATCAACCGGAAAACTTCCGTTACGTTTGTGGAAGATATACACCCAATCTTCAAAGGAAAAATATATATTAAATTACAAAAATTGGCTGTCGTGTTTGTGATAAGGACAAACAATAGGCTGTTCATTAGTGATGAGGCACCTGTACAGCGACCCTTAGGTTGTGATTGTATGGAAAGCTCAAATCATTGTCATTCGCTCTACCAATGTGAAAAATACCAACATACCATTTTAATGTCTCCATATTGTTGCTCGACTATGTGTATTGCATTTTTAACTTATTCGTATCTCTTATGAAGCATGCTTATAAAATTTTGAAGTAATATAACCGGAGCGATCATGCAGATATTAGTAGAGGATTTTGTTTATTTCAAATACTAAATGTGTTCATACCTTTTGAACCTTGCGTGATAGAAACGTTTGATAATGATTTTCAATATCAGCGGATTGTTTCCTTTGAAATCACCGACTCTCATCCTGGAAATATAAAAAAAATGGTTTTCTAGTGCAATCACTCGACCAAACATTACATGACCCCCACCCATGGCACTACCCACCTGAAATGTATACGTTTTGCCAGTTCTGACGCTGCCTAGCCCGAAATACATACAGCAAAAAGAATCAATGGCAAAAAAGTGTCACTTCAATTTGTGCAATTGTTTGAAGAGAAATTAACTGTTATTGACACGAACTGCGAATTATAAATAATAGACTTTCTCTTTTGACAGAATATTGTCATTTTGAATCCAAACCCTCTTTCTCCCTGATTGAAATAACAATATGAATTAAGGATGCATTAGAGCACAAACATTCATAAATGGTTTCGATACGGAATACTAAAATAACGTTTTTTAAAATGACCTCTTAGCTTTCCGGGTGACGCCACGTCGTTGGCTGAGAGGCCTCTCAGCCAACGACGCGGCGTCACCCGGACAGTCAAGAAGTCATGAACTCGAGCCACGGAAGCCTACGTGTACATTTAACTTTCTTAAGATATTCACTGTCATAAAGAAAAATATTCCCACATCTATCATCAAAACTATCATCAACTATCATCAAAAAATTAACATTGTAGTACAAAATAAACCTTAAAACATACATTCATACACGTGTATCCATGAGGTTGACTACCGAAGCTGGTGATCTCGGTGGTGCGATGCTTTTAGTCCAAGGACAACACTAATTTCTATCGTTTACATGGGCCATTTCGTAAAAGGTCACATGTTAGATGAAAGGCCCAAAAATCGCGCACGCCAAGAGTGTGTAAAACAAGCTTTTATTACAATGATACGCTATATAAAATCATCCCAGTGACAAGCCAATAAGTAAACTTTCAGAAGATGTCCCTAAACTTTTGTGCATACCATGCTACCGTAAGCCGAGTAGATGTCGAACCGTTAGCCGCCAGAAACGAAACCCTAGTAAACTTGCACAGTTCGGCATCTCTATAGCTAACTCGCTCACAGCACCGTACTAGAAGGATTCGATCTGTCTTCCTCCGCTGCGGCGTTTCTTCGTCTTCAGCGGCTAGGATAGGATAGGATAAGGAATGGGAAGGAAATATCGCGCGTGGTCCGTGCTCCCGATGCCGCCGCCGTTGCCGTTGCCGTTGCCGTCTGATGAGGCGTGACGAGACGGCTTCGCACATTCGGCATTCGCCGAGCAGCGAACAACCGCTCGCTCAATTCTGAACAGCTGATGTTTGCTATAACCTTTGGCTCTGGATATTTTAAATATTTTATTGATTGGTGGACCCGGGCACGTCACTACTAAGGTCATATTCGTCCCGTGAGTGTAAAGTGTTATATCCAAAACTAAAGAACAGCGATTTCTAAAATTCTTTTTTTACCGCAAGCCAACAAGAGATTCAATAACACAAGCCAGGTAGAACAATATTCCGTGAGATATTCCGTAGACGTAGCGAAGTTCACTGTTTAGCCGTAGGGAGAGTCCGAGTCCGTAACCGTTCTGTAACGCACTTCACTTGTCACTATACGCGCACGGGCAGTCACTTCTCACTGCCCACCGCTCGCCGGGCACCGCTCTTATAGCCCGCCCGGACTGAAGGTCCGCCGGCCAGCTACCCGATAAGGGTGAGTTCTCCGGCTCCGGGGCTTGGCCGAGCGTGACGGAGCTGCGGCGTTGGTAATCGGCGCTCTCTCTTGAGCGGCGCCGGGACCACCTTCCGGCGGCAACTTTAAGGGTGCGCGTTCGACCATATCATAAAGTACACGGTAGGAGGTGGTGGCGGTAGTGGTGGTGATATCTCCCCACTGGGTGGTGACATCCAGCGCCGACATATCGTCGGCTAGCGGGGTTTTCTCCAGCCAAGTATCTCCCACTAGAGGGGAACCGCCACAGGCGGCTCAAGCTTTAAGCTCCTGACGGGTCTCACGTGGTGTGGTAGTTTACTGCATGTAGCGTAAGTATTTGTTGGTATGTGTAAGTAAGGATAGGATAAGGAATGAGAAGGAAAAGATGTCGAAGAGATCGTGCGCGGTCCGTTGGTAGGGTACTGCTCCGACATTTGCCTAATGTTGATTGGACAACTCAAGGAAAATGCCCAATCAGAGCAGACGGCTGCTATAATTCTCCTCCAGAAAACGACAGAACTCGACCTAGCTTGCTGGCTAGTGTCGAAAATCCTGCCACTATCAGGACTTGAACCAGTCGGAGGCACTGTAGTGACACCAGTTGATCCTTTTAGTCACCTCCACCGCTTCGGCTCTGTCGTGTGTGACCACAACATTACGCATTACAAAAATGGTTGGTTTAATGCTAGCCTGTAAATCGTAGGAGTAATTCCACGCACGCTTTCAGAGTCGTTTCGTTCTACTGTGGAGCGGGCTGCGCTTCGGAGTCTAGTGATGGCACACGGAAGCGCTCGCTTGCGTAGAGGGAGCGGTGGTAGGGATGGGAAGCGGGGGGAAGGGAGACGGGAGGTTTTTTCGTCGCTGCGCTCTGGCATCTGGTGCCGACACTCAGGACGAAGGCCGGAGGGCGTAGGGCGGAGGGCACTTCATAAAACAGTCTGCGCTGGAATTTCTGCCCGCTCCCGCAATCCTCAGCCGCATCCCTTCTTGCTCTCCTCCGCTCCACACCACATTCCCCGCACCACGTGACACGCTCCTGCTGAAGATCTACAGTAGATCGGATTCCAATCTAGAGCGCGCATTTTTATCATTAGTGAAGTGAAGAGATGTAAAAGATTTAAGGACTTAATGATACTGGAAGCAAATATCCCTCTCTAAGACAGCTCCCACAGAATTTTTCATTGGCGATTTTTTTTCCAAATATTCTACTGTAGCGTCGTGTCGCGTTTAAACACGGAGACAAGCACGTAGTAGACGGCAGGCATCTCCGGATGTTAAACACAGGGCAGTGAAACTTTCCGTGGACGTGGCGTTTTAAGGCGGCGGTAGTGTCGAGGCAATGGGGGCGGCAGGTAGCGCCGAAGGGCCTATATAAGGCCACGAGAACAATGCCCCAATCTTCTTGTTTCCCAGCAGCGTCGGCGGCAGGTGGTGTGTGAGTTTGTGCGAGTAGGTGCACGAGGGCAAGGGACCGGCAATTCATTGTCGTGACTAGCCAGACATGTAGATGGTCTCAGGATAGAGCGGTACTCCGCACAGGGAACATTGATCGTATGTTGCGGTGTAGTAGCCGTTCCGTAAATTATCTCTCTTAGCAGTGGGTTCTATTTATTTAGTTAATTGTAAGCAGTGTAATTGTTTAATTGTGACTACGGTCTAGATCTACTGTTTTTACAAACCACTCTCGTCTGTGTTCTGATTACACCCGTATGACGCCACACTACCAACCACCTTGATGAGGCTGTTATTTGTAGTTGGTGAGGGTGTAGAGACCACCACGTACCGCAATTCCCACGTCATCGCGATTATGGGAGAGATTACTAGACCTAGCTAGCGCTCAATTTGAATTATTTTTGTCATGTATTTAACACAGCGCTTGAGTTAATTCCTCGGGTCCCTTAATTTTTAGATTATGGAGTTGATATTTGAATTTAAAAAAAGTTTTTCTATTCGCTTGTCTATTCACTTTACGCGTTGGTACTCATTTACATTGTCGACATCGTGTGATTTGTCAAAGTGTACTTATTGTGACCACTGAGATGAAACTGTGATGAAACAGCGCGCCTGCTCGCACCGACTCGGATGCCGATCCTGGAGGGCGGCCACCTGGAAACCGTATCTTGTATTGATTTCTGATATCATCCAATATTCATCAAAAGTAACGAACAAACGCAACCACGTGAACGAATGTGAGTTGCGAGAGGGGATGAGCAGAGAAGTGTACGAGTTCGTTGATGCTTGAAATCTGCGACCAGCTGTATGTCGATGTGAAAACCTTGGTCGCAGAATCGATTGTTGATCAGCCTAAGGGGACGAGGACTTTCAGAAACAAATGGTGAAAAAACAACACATACTTCTCGTATAATTTGTACAGTTACATAATGTTTTAATAGTATTTGAATTTACAAACGTGTTAAACTGGCAAAAAATATTTGCCTTCGCTGGGATTCAGACCCACTTACTTGGGTTCCGTATGTAATGATCGTATTTATTGGATGGGTGACGGGGTTCAGACAGCGCTCATAATGGATGAAAAACATTGTAGAATGTTTGCAGCTATTGACATTTTAGAGGTTTCAACAAGATTAATGCCAAATGAAACAGAAAAATCTGTGAAAATTTTGAGTTATATCATATCGGATTTTTAATTTTTTAAAATGTTTTTATAGCAAGTTATTGTGTTAAATCCAATATATTCTTTGAAGAATCCATATACGCAATATTTTGTCATGCAATAATTTGATTTTCAAGTCGACATTTGATTTACAGATTTTTTCGGTTTTAATTAATTTTAATCTTCTGTTCAAAGCACTTAGTACTTAAGGAGGCTTACCATTTCCCAGTTCCAAGTTACTTATTTAATGGGAACAAAAATATGATTATTTTATTTACAATAAGTATTATAACTGCGCCATTCTTGGACATATTGAAAATAGCCAGGTATACCATACTACTAAAAGTTGATATACAATATGATATTTGATTCATTGAGCTTCAATTTTCCTCTTAATTCTAAACTTATCCTACTCTATTTGTAAATGAACTAAATACACAATCAAATTAATAAAATGCTTCTTCAAACGAAACAGTTTACGGGAAATGCCGCTTTATCGCTGAACACGAAAGGATATATGGGAAAAATGCGCCAGAAAAGTTTGAAGAATACCAAGGAAGATTTTTCCTGTTTTCTCAAAAACATTTTTGATATTACGTATTGATATGGCACCGGAAAAAATTATATTAGGAGGGATTTGTTAATTGTTTTGTTTGGGCTTTGTGAAATGTGAATGTTAATTGTTTATTTCATTGTTCCTTTCCGCCCACTTCCGGTGCATAGGGGCGGAATCATCGATGTCGAATATTCTCGTCCCGAGCATCATTTGGCAGGCATCACTATGCACTCACAACCCTTCGGAAAGCTTCAGTTGACAGGTTCGTCATTCCGATTTGCGTTTCAGACACTGTGCAATCCCCGCCACTCCCACCCGCCTCCTCCCTTGCATCAACATTGCGGCTTGGGCGGAAACGAGTGAGCGGGTCGTCAAAACCGCAACCGGAGACAGATATACGGCGAAAAGAATTTACAATGCGCACCATCGGAATTTCGTCCCAGCGGCTTTCCCATCCACTCCTCTCATTTCCCCTCCCCTCCCCTCTGCCGTGGCCCCGGCGCTGCAGCGTCCCTTCCTACTGAGACCTCGTGGCCGCCCGTCCACCACAAATGTTGTCACGCCGCGGTCGCAGCCAATTACGTAGAGCGAGGACAAAGGCCGCACTCGGAAATATATCGGCTATCGAATTCCAAAAGCGAGACTTATCAAATCACGATTTAATTCAAAACGCTTGTGCGCCGTTTAAAGCAATGAGTACGATACCTCTACATGGTAAATGAAGTGTACATACCACACAGTATTGGAAAAGCTGTTGGATGTTATTGTAAATGATTAATTATTGGAGTAGCTGGAGGCTGAGTGCCTGCAGCTTCATCAGCTCATTGTTGTTACTAATGTGAGTACACAATTTGAAAATTAAAATTTCGATTGCATGGCCAACATGAAAACTAATATTTCGATTGCAACCAGCATCAAATATCGAGAAACGTATTGCAATGTGATGATAAACCAGTCAGTTTTATATATTTTTGAGGTGACTCATAATTACTTTCAGCAATTATATTTAGATCATTGTATTGTTTTCAGTATTCCTTTGAAAATCTTATTTATAGGAATCTTTTAGTCCTGCTTGTAATAGCAAAACCACATAGAAAAAGCTAAAAAATAATTATTTTAAATTTCTTGCAAATTTTCTTCCATTTTAACAGGACCATTTAGATTAAAATTTTTGCAAGCCAATTCGCGCTTGTTATCAAAAACCATCCCTTGTTCTTCTTACGCTTATCTGGGATATCTGAATATAAAATATTTATTATATAAGTAATAATATATTTATATATGTATAAAACAGATACGACAACATAGGTCAACATCCATGGTCGTAAATGAATAAAAAAATAAAACGTGTATGAGGTTGGTTTTATACGATTGTTCGGCTGAAGCAGAATGTATTGACAGCTCCTCCGGAATTTGCGTTTGCGGGCTGGGGCGCCTTTGTTTACCGGCCGCCGCGCCGCCTCTGTGCCAGCGCGGTCCGACGGGGGGCGAATCGCTTTATTGCCGTAATCCGCATGGCAGCGCGCCTGCCCGCGACGGTGGCTGTGGCCCTCCCACACACGTCGGCCGCCCGGCCGCTTCCCCCCCCCCCCCCCAGCGCGGTAGCCCCAAGTGGCGAGCGCCGTCAGCAGCCTCAGGGCGTCCGCATTTGGATGACTGGCCATTTTCCCACGCTGCACGGGGTTACGTGAAGGCAGTGGCACGCACGGCGTTTATTATTATTATTATTATTATTATTATTATTATTATTATTATTATTATTATTATTATTTTATTTAAGGTCCATCAACATCTAGACCATTGGCGACCACTATTACATTTAACGGTATGGTAACTGAAGATGACATATTGTGATGATAGGGAGCGAAAGAACGAATATAAATACAACCATGTCCGAGGCGGGACTCGAACCCACGATCTTTCGGTCCTTTCGGTCGCTACGGCACTACTGCCTTTACGATCTCGGTCATCCGGACCGGCGGCGTTTAATTTCTCGTATAAATACACCCGGACTAATATAGATAGAATAGAGAAAGTTATGGAATGCTCCGGAAAATCGATTTCGAGACTTGAATAGAAACACACGTTTTGAGGTTTTCTGGTAATGAATAGCGGTTTTTTTCTGAACGTCCATCCGCCCCTCTGTTCGTCCCTCCATCCGTCCGCTTCTCTTGTGAACAACGCAAGTGTCTACCAACCTTTTTAAAGAGTTTTCCAAAGTTAATATACCCCGATTGATTTGATCCCAATCGAGGCCCTAATCACTTTTGAGTTACCAAGGTCTGGCAGTAAGATAGATTTTGTCGAAAAACCGCCATTTCCCCCCGCAGCATTACAATGTTCTCTATACAATATAAATAATACCAAAAATGTATATATAATATATCCAAAAATTTGCAGCTGTTTTGATGAAATATTGTTTTCAAAATTTGCCAATATTTCACTCAAAATTACGCGAAATCTACGCATATTTTGATCTCGTTTTTAATTTAGAAACAATATTTCTTCAAAACTACTGAATTTGTATGAAGACGAACAAATAAAGTTTCTTGAGACTTACTCCAAGTATTAAAACATTCCTTTCACGTTCGTAGAAAAAACCGAAATTTTCAAATTTTTCATAGTCATATTGTTTACCAAAAATGTTGCATGGTCCATGAAAAGTAAACTAGGTTTGTGCGCATAGATTGATTTAGAAGCAATTTACAGCGGGTTACTAAAACAAGTACTGTGTGGCGTTTGCCGACGGACTGGGAGTCATAGCTTGTGACCCGAACCTTATTTGTCTGGCCAATCAACAGTCGGTCGCCTTTTTCGAGTTGGTTGAACTAAAGCCTGATTATCTCTATGGCGAGAGCGCAGAGGCGGTGCGTCTCTATTTCAAATTTCGGGGTAGGACGCAACATTCAAAACACCCGAATTTCTATTTTGCTCTGGTTGGTCAAACTTAACGACACCATCTCAGGGACGTAGACAATTCCGTCGTAGATTAGACCTTTAAATCAAGCGAATTTTTTCCGTTTACCATACTTTTAATGAAATCCTGACAATTCTCCACAAATATTCTAACAAGGTTTTCTCAAGCAGTGTTCTAACGTTTTCTTTACACACCTTTTATGTAAAAAGTACCATGCCCTAAATCACATAAAATATGCACCATTTTGATTATACTTTAAGTTTTAAAAAAAGTTACATAAATGCTATTTTATTATCTCGGATATGGTTAGTTACATTACAGGTATATTCTCAAATTTAATGCATTTGAACCTATCAATGATTCATATGGTTTTATAGTTTTTCCCTAAAATTTCCATCTGAAAAGAGGGATATTCTTCCGTGTTATCTTGAATCCCATTTACTTACACCTGCAAAAATGTGTAAAATTGCATGTTTTGATAACACACGATATGTACTATGTTAACACTATAGAAAATAAAAATAAACTATCGAGTTATTGAGAAGATCTAAATTTTGTAATCAACGGCCTTTTTTGTAACGTTAGTTAATTGTGAGAAACTTGTATGTTATTGTGTGCAAAGATAAAAGCAAAATAACCTCCGAGCACTTGCTGTGTCATCAAATGCTGTTGAATAAGTCGTTTTATTAAATAGCTGCAGCGTTGCTAAGCATATTAATGACAGAGTATCCAATGAAACTTACAAAGTCAGTAATTAGATATTCTAGAAAATACAGTGCAAGCTGTGCTGTCTTGCAAGCCGTCAGAGGAAGGGAGATTAATATACAATAGGTGAAATCTATTATACATAATTATTAATTAAGAAAGTGAATAATTTTAATACACTTTAATACAATTATTATTTTACCTATCCTAAGTTTTAAATAACACAGAAAGGTATGGGATACGTAGAACTATCACTATCATAATAGCACTACTGATTTAGGTCGGAAGGGTGGGTCAGAATTTCCCCACAATGTTCTAGATTTCAATTAAAGCTGAGAGGTGAATGGATATCTGTTCTGTTATTAGTGAACGCAGGTGCATAGGACGTTTATTACAAGGCGCGTGGACACGAAAATGAGTCCGAGCAATTCAATTCATTAAGCGAAAATGACCGCCTGTCCAATAACCTTTGTCTACTTCATGTTACTCGTGTATGCCGCTAAAAGCAATTGTAATGAGTCTCTTCGAGATCGTCGATTATTTCGGTTTTTTGTTCTCTCCGCTTTTCACAGGATGTGTTACACTTGTAAAGCCCCAGAAGCAACAATAGAAATTGGAAGGATCAGATTCCTCAAATGCCGGTCACCAGTTTTAAAGTCTCGTAGAATACACAATTGCAACGACAAATTAATTTCATTCTGAAGACGTCAATGGTAACTTAGTAATTTTATCGTTACCTTGGTACACTATGGAGGATATGCATGTGGATTCAATATTTCTTGAAAGAAATGAAACTAAAAGTAAATGTTCTTAACATTTTGATACATTTAAGAACTAGTTTGTTTGAGGAAGCAGTAATAAAGAAATATAAAACACAAAATAAATTACACAACGTGAAATCATAATTTTAAGAAGTCACATTTCATTGAATGTCGATTGTAATTTTCACATGTTAACACCTAACTAAGAGCACTAAAAATTACTTATTGAATACAGGAGTTCCCAAATTGCCTTTAAATATTGATCCCTATAGTAATTTGTAATTAATTCCATTCCGCTGAAAGAACACATAACTTTACATTACCATGTACCCCTTTAAGAAAATCCATGTTCTTTACAGTGCAAGTTCCAATTTCAATTAGATGTCTCTTAAATGAACCAGAAATTATATTTTCCATTATGTCGATGTTATCTCTCGTTGAGAAAAACAGAAATTAATCTTATAGGTTGCAAATTGATTTGCTTCATTGATCTCTTTAATGTGTCTATGTGCACCACTAATCGCTAGGCACTTTACTCTAGCAGACTCTCGGAAACGAATAAACCTTGCTCGACTGAGCTTCTGTGGTCGCAATGATTTCTTGCTCATTTCTATTGGGTCTTCTAACATGGCGGAGAACGCGACAACTTCTCGATTGTTCAACCGAGTTGGCGGGCCATCTAAGGAAACCGATATTTTCCCAGTGCTTTCACTTGCCATTATGCATGATGTCTCAGATAAGGAAATGTGCTTAAGTTATTAAGTTAACGATTAGCATAACACATTAATCTGGCAGTTTTGTACTCAAACTCTGTACAAGTCAATCTTCAATCTCATTTTGGAGGACAACGCTATTGAATTTGAAGGTAAAAAATTTTCTCAGGAGCTGGGATTAGAAGTCTTTTAGACGAAAAATTAATGTAGAAAGTAACACTCGTGATTTAGAAAAGATTAATAAAATGCTCATTTTCGCACCAGGAGAGCGAGCCGCGTCGAATGGCACCCATTTTGTTCCGTTTGGTTGCCCGAAAGAGTGGGTAATTCGAAGGGGTGTAATCATGAGTGGCAGACGGACAGGCGGCCGGACAGAGGCTACTCGATTACTGTATGGCCAAGGACAACACCAGCACCTAATTATTTGGGGGGGGGGCGATTCAATAGATAACATACAGACTGCCGAGGAGTCCTCTCCAATATACCAAAAAATATTGGGGAAGGATACGCCCTCCCTGAATATAATTTTACATTGTTTTAAAGTAGTTATAGAGAGCAGCAATAGTAATAAAAAAGTTGAATATTAGACAATTATTATGTATTGTTGCTTATAATTGCATTATTATTCGCACAAGTTATGTCAGAGGACAGCTTTTGGGGGTAATGACCCAATGACAATACTGCTTTAATGGTGAAAATAGTAATGAATTGATAGAAAAGTGATGTTACTGTAAATTATTCTGCCATCGTGAGATAACATTACTCCTGCTGCTAAAATTACACATGCTGTACTCATGCAGTCTGTGGTTTCTTTGGTTTCAGTGTTCCTTGGTTTTCTACAAATGCCTACTAATTATAAAGCTATGTAGAGAATATAAAATAATAAAATGCCAAAGCAAGAAGAGTTTTTGGAGGATATGAAAGTTAGGGCTGGTCTTCAAAACACTGAACGTTCAAAACTAACGCCTTTCTGTTCTCTGCCTATTTTTTTAAATTTCATTTTTAAAAATATTTTGTGCGTAATTATTTGTTTTAAAGAAATAGTTTTGGGGTGAAGATGTGAAAGACGTGAATACCGTTTGCTGCTTTCACAGAGCTTAATTGGCAGAACACTTCTTTTTCAGAATTGACATCTCGCCAGAATTTTGCATTTCGCAAATACCACAAGCACTCAGAAAGCGAATTATTCGACTGTCAAAAGAAACTGGGCAAGCACAAAACTACAAAACATCAAAAAAATATTTAAACTTTGTAACAATCAGAAAGTATTACAACAGTAAAAAAGTGCACGTCGCAAAAACGTTAAATGAATGAATATACATTTTATTGGCTTAAACATTTAGTTCGCTATGCCATGAAATACACATATAAAACAAAAAGTTGAACACCGAAAAACATTATGGTGCACTCTATGAATCTTTACGAGTAATAGAAAGCATTGCCAGCCAACACCGAGTAAACGTTAAATTGAGAGGTATATTCCAGTTACCTCGTGCACGTAATACGCGAAGACCATTTTAACCTAGTTACTTTAACAGTGTAACAGTTAAACAACGGTTATAACCGAAGTTGGTAATACAGGGACTAAGAGAACACGGCCGCTTTCGGACGTGCCCCTGAGCGCCGCTGAAATGTGCAGTTGACTTATAAGTTAAAATGGGTTTACAAGTTCATAGTATAAGAACACGATGGCATATGTTTACTGATTGAAGGAGAAGAGTGAGCGTTTTGATATGCTTGAGAAACATTGTGTGCTGACATGAGTTTAATATAACGATTTTTGAACAATTTGAATGATAATCGGAAAACCTGGGCCGCCGCCGCCTCAGCCGTCATTACCGCCAGAGGATGGGGTTGGGCGGAGACCACGCCGCAGCCGCCGCGCCGCGTCCGAGCGCTCTGCTCATTTCCGGCCGCAGAGCGTGCTGGCCCAACGCCGTACCCGCCTTCCTCTTGGAATGCTAATACTCAGGGCTCGGATTCTGTTGACCTAACAATTTTTTAAAAATTACCTATAAAATTACCTAAAAAATAAGTAAAAAATATACCTAAAAAGACTGAAAAAAGGGGAAAATTAAATAATTTTTCAAAAGAATACAAAGAAAATGAATAAAATTTTGTATTTATTGAATGAAATTTACAATTTGAAATAAAATGTATTTATAAAAAATTATATTTAATATGAAGTCTATATTTTAGAAGGAAATATAATCCTTAGCTCTGATCTTAACAATCGTCAGTTTTGAAAGGTCCAGGAAGTGGCCGAAGATCCAGGTAATTTTGAGGGTTTGAAAAACAGAGTCCACTGCAGTAATGAATTTTCTCATAGATCTGATGATACAATTAAAACTTTAATTTAGTTAGTCATTGTAAATTAATAAAACACTCACTAACAAACAAAAAAACAACGAAAAGGAAACAAAATGCGTAAAAATTATGGTAAAGTCCCAAAGTTAGAACGTTGAGGATATTAGTAAACTTACCCCGCTGTTGGAATATATCACGATCTATGGGATATCACATTCCACGAACGACATCCAAATTATCCTAGAAGTCATTGTAGTAAGGTTACTAATTTCAATAAAAAAACCTTCGGAACTTTTAATGTTGTACAAGGGAAAATTTATTCATATGAATTAATTTTCCTTTTGAATGCATGACTATATCATTAATGAGCTCAATATAAACTTGTAATAATATCAGAATAAATATTAAATTTTTTTAAGGAAAAGAAAAGGCTAATAATTTATAGTAGTAGCCACAGGTTTAATTCAGCAGAACTTACAGGAACCGCAAGTATGTACAGAGTTGCACGTCCACATATAAAAAGGTAAAAACGTAATATATTATGTCGAGTACCATGCACAAAATCGAAGTAAAATTACAATTTATGGTTGAATATTGAGAGAGCTAATCAGTGTAGCAGGGCAAAATAAAAAAATTATAACAGAGATAAATGAAATATTAGTCTGACCACGAATATACGTAGTAATTAAAATATGCAATATTTCACAAATTTAATATAAATAGAGGCAGGAATTTCAAAGTATTGATAGTGCGAATAGTTAGTTAACTGCAGATACATTGGTATGCGTTTTTTCTAATATGCACAAAAATGCACAAAAATGCACACAAAAGATCATCTGATTTGCTGTTCTTCAGCCTCGTTATCTAATATGATAATTCTCAATTAGCTGTGAAAGTTTTCTCAAAATTTTCTACAGCTATTATTGATTCTTCCTCAGATTTACTTAACACTTCCATATATTTGTCCCCTAATTTTGTAAGAGATTATAACTCCACAAGCTCAATCTAATTTGCGTTCACAACTACTTCTGCGGTTGCTTTATTAACCGTTTTGTGGGCGAAAAAGAAACATTAAAACTTCTCTGTTTTTATGATTATGTGAGTAGTTTATGTGAGTTATTTAAGTTTAATAAGAAGGAGTTGTTAGTCACGTTCATTCGAAAATTGTATTTGCACGCTTAAAAACGTATATGTTAGAAGTCGGACGTAAGAACTTAAATGTGCTTTCATTCTGTGGCATTACTCAGAGTTTGGTTTTCTCCTTATTCACTTAAAGATCTTCAAATTCAGTAAGTTCCAAGTACAATACTGTTTTGCGAATTAAATAAAAAAATACGGTAATACGGATCAAAATGAAATGAAATCTGCAGCGTGATTCACTTGTTTAATATAGAAATGGCAACAATTAATGTAGTGTGTTTAGTCAAGTTGTTACACATATTTTCTGGAACAAATTCCTGAGCTCCGATAACTATCGAGATGCCTCACATTCGCTGCTCTCGATTTCCAAACTCTTGTATTGAGGCGTTTCTCTGCCTCCTTGGTTACGACGTTTCGATTGCACAGCACAACCATGCGAACTGTTTGAATTTGTAGGTCGTGCAATATTGTGCACAGTCCAACAGACATCACCGGTTGTGGTGAGTGTTGATACGATACCACTTAGAGCTTGTGTTTGGAAGTTTGAGGATGTTGCAGATTTGCCAGTGGCGGTAATTACCCTATCATGACCTTTAATGTTTTCGGTCTTGGCAAGAATTGGACTAGCTGAGACAATATGATCTATTTATTATTATTATTATTATTATTATTATTATTATTATTATTATTATTATTATTATTTTCGAAGCTTTTTGTTGAAGTAAGCCGTAATAATATGAAAACTAAGGTTAAATATCAAGATGAACATTTTGAAGTCTATGCTAATTACAATATTATAAAAATAACTGAGATTAACACTATTCGTCAAGGAACAGTTGGCATTATCTGTGATAAGACAGTTTTCTCGCTTTTACTACGTGTAATTAGTGTGATATTACACTTGCAGTGACGCATTGTATCACAAATTGTACAGAAATTCAGTGAACGTCCGTTTTGAGGACTGCGAGTCCAAACGAGTGTTTTTTTAAACAAGAGTCTAATTTTGTCAGAGTAACGAAGCATGAATTGCTGTAATTTAATTTAACTAAATACATAATTACATTGCCCTCAGTGGCACGTTGGTTAGCGTGCTTGCTTTCCACACCGCAATCCCGGGTTCGATTCCCGACCGGGGCAAAATTATAACTCTGTGCTTTCCTTACAGATTTTCTAGTTGCTATTGCCATGTGACAATGAAAAACCCACTCTAAGGTTAAGAAGACCGTCATATACGGTGGAGGGATGTCTTCGTACTAACCACACGAATCCCTTATCCCATGGCCGAGAGGCTGGGCCACTGCAAGCTGGCCATGGCCCGTATCGGGCTGTCGAGCCCAGGACAGGACATAATTACCTGGAATATCCATTAGTATCTACATTGTGGAAGTATAACTCAAGTATGCAAAGCGTAGGACGCGATGAGAGCAGCACTGCGCTTTGTTTTGCTGCGGAGAGAAAGAGACAGAGCTGTTGGAATACTCAGTGCAACCGAACACTGATGTAGACAAATGCCCCGTATATATGGCCCTCTTGTAATGCCATCTTATGTTCAACAAAACACGTGGACAGTCTATTCAAAATCACGAGAAATGCCGCCGCCATCGGTGATTATACTAATAACGATATGACTAATTGTGGTATTGTGTGTCCCTAAAAGGAACCTGATATCTCCGTCATGCTACTCACCAAATCTACATCCATATTTGACATTATACGATTCAAAGAAAAACATCCAGGAATTTCTTCTTTAGTTACCATATTCCCATAAAATACAACGTAAAGAATGTGTTTCAAATCGTTAATGAATGTGTTTCAAATCGTTAATCAAATTATAAAAGACTTTCTGTCTGATTAACATAATATTTTAATGAAAAAATATCTGAAGAAAAACTGATCGGGCTGTTTAATTAGCGTCACGTATTATGTTATGTAAAATGTTTCATTACTTTGGAACAGAAACATGAATGCATCAGACTATACCGCCCCGGGGCTGTCGCGCGTTAGTTTTCAGATGCGCCGGTCTCTCTACAGTCCTGCCCTCTGCTTGGTTGGGTTATACATACCTCTAAATAAATGGGAAATGTGGTGACAGAAAGAAAATGATAATGTGAAAATGTTATATTTAAAGTGCGTGCGCCAAACACAAGTTACTACTATATTTGTAATTCTCTTGTAAATATCAACCCTTCGAAGCATGAGAGAATAAATTATTAAAAAAATATAATCAGTGTGTTGAAAGGCAAATATAGCATAGCTATTTTTATATTTTAAAACTTTTAGTTCCCATAATAATGGCTTTCAAGTTAGGCAGTCTTGTCTTCTTGTCTATGCTATGAAAAATGTCTAGAATTATGAAGGAAACAAACTGGCCTCCGTAGTTGTTTCGGCAGGTTACTAACAACACATAATTGTTTACGTGAAGGAAAAGTGCAGCATCTGTTTATTTTTGATCCTTAATTTTCTACCAAGACTACAAAATTGATAAACATGGGATTTCAGAATTAAATTTAATTGGTTCTTAGTTAAATTAACAGAGTTATCCAGACGCCAAAGGTGTTGTGAATCACAATCAAATATTTTTGATCAAAAATACCAAACATCAGAAAGATTGACAATATATACAGTAACTTGCTGCTTGATGCAAAGTGGTTAAAGTACACAAAACTACACAATAACATAAATGAAAAATAATGAATACCACAAGCTTCTAATTTGCATAAATGTCTCTTGAGACTGAAGTAGGATCCAGTTTTCTAACTTTTCTAATTTTTTTGTAAACTTTTTGATAAATATATTTTATTTATTTGCGTCAAAAAAGTAAAAAAACTGCGTTTGACGTGCTATGGGGAGAAGTTAATTTGAAGTTACATTTATGTCCAGAAGTAAGACAAGGGGCCATCTCAGCATTTGCTCGAGGATCAGGGAAAGTGGACGAAAACGTGATCGAGATGGGAGTCATTGACCCAGAAGCTGAAATACAATACTTGTTACAGGTTCTTTACAGTTATACAATCCAAATGGTATATAATATATTAAATGTCATTGTTAAAATTAATATTACTTTCCTTTTGGATGCTCGGTATTGTCTCTAATTGTATAGAAACAGTTGTGCAGCAGAAAAGATTTTACTTGGGACTTAAACTTTTGTAACGAATTTAATCGTTTAATGTCATTTGGCAAGGTGTTGTAAAGTAATGTACATGTATTGGGTGCGAATTTTTGCAGTGAGCTGTTGATACTCTCACTTGATGAATATGATTACTACGTCGTGTGATAGTTATAGTCATCAGCATTTGCTGTAAATATATTTCTGCCCTTTAAGTAATTTTTGACAAAAAACATTGATTCTTATACCAAGAGACAAGGTAATGATAAAATACCGAGATTAATAAAGAGAGGCTTACAAGAAAACCTGGATGGGATTTGCTTACTCTTCGTACAATTATTTTTTGTAATCTAAAAGTCTGTGAGCTGTAAGATATATTTCCCCCAAATATTATGCCATATCTCAGGCGGGAATGGTCATTCGCGAAGTATTCACAATGAGCAATATAGAGGTTGACTGAATTTAAAAGAATTCCTAAAGCGTGGCATTTTATTCATTTTAAAATAATGGTATAAGTGCAATAGTATATTGCAATTACTCCCAGACGGCCATTCATCTAATTTAGACCTGTCCAGCTCCTGCTTGGGCAAGCACTCTGCACTCGGAAGACGGATGTCTGCCCGCGGGAGTAAGTAGTGCAGGATAAGCAGCTTATCGGGGAAGCAACCGGCCACTACCCAGTAAGAACAACGCTGCTTTTTTTATAATAATATTTTATTTTTCAATTTGTTTAGGTACAAACATTTGGCGAAATTACATACAATTTTAATATCATGAGAGGAGTATGGTCCATTGACCGTCCTCCTAATATTACATTTTTTCAGATTAACAACAATTTATAGTCGATATGTCAGGTCTAAAGTATGATATCGTTTAAGTCGTCTGGTGGTGTCACTATTGTCTAGTAAGTTAATGGCAAGAATATTTTGATGGTTATGTAGTTGTTGTAAGTATTTTACGCTGGTCTTTTTAATTTCTACTTTTATTGTTGTCATTTGTAAGTCTCGGTGTATTGTAGCGTTTGATACGTACCAAGGAGCATTTACAAATTTTCTTAAGCTTTTAGATTGGAAACGTTGTAATATTTCAATATTTGTGTTTTGAGCTGCTCTCCAAAGTTGAATTCCATATGTCCAGACTGTTTTTAGTAATGCTTTATAGAGAAGAATTTTGTTTGCGATGCTTAAGGATGAGTTTTTTCCTAATAGCCAGTTTAATGTGATAATTTTGAGGTCTAATTCTTTTCTTTTATTCTTTATATGTGTTTTCCATGTAAGTCTTCTGTCCAGTGTAATTCCAAGATATTTTGCTGAGTCGTTTTGAGGAATAGGTTGTGATCCGATTTTTATAGGATCACATAATTCGTGCTTCAGAGTGAAGGTAACTTGGGCAGACTTCTTGTCATTTGTCTTGAGGCGCCAGCGTTTCTGCCACTTGTGAATGGATTGCTTATGTTCTTCTACGGGACGTGATGCTTCTGCTGGATCTTTATGTCGAGCTAAGATGGCTGTGTCGTCCGCGTAGGTTGCTGTCAATGCGTTTTCAGATGTTGGAATGTCGGCAGTGTATAATGAGTAAAGGAAAAGTGCAAGCACACTTCCTTGAGGTACCCCGGAATTTATAGGGATAAGTTCTGAAGTTACACCGTTAAATTTTATTTGAAAATATCTCTCCGTGAGGTACGATTTTAATAAGAGTTAATAAGGATATGGTAAGTTTTGCTTAATTTTATACAATAAACCTGGGTGCGAGACCTGATCAAAAGCCTGGCTTATGCCGAGAAACACAGCAGAGCAATATTCTTTATTTTCTAGCGATTCACTAATTTCGTTTACTATTCGATGGATTTGTTCTATAGTGGAATGCCTTTGTCTGATCTCAAATTGATGATGAGGTATTATTTCTTTTTCTTGTAGAAGTAGATCCAAACGTGACAGTAGTAATTTCTCAAAAACTTTGGATAGTGTTGTTAGCCTGAGCCTTGGTTGAATGCCTGATCAGATGTATTAAATGATCCACGCTGTGAAATTATTTGGCCACTTATTTAATGGGCAATATCCCGTCTTTTTAGCTCTTCGATCCATAACTCACTATTTACATTCTTTTGTGCACTGCCTTGAACCGACATCTTTCTCTGTTTTGATTTTTTTGTTTACGCTCATTGTGACCTCTTCTTATGATTACGTATTTTAGATTTTCTAAGAAAACATATCTATTACCAAGTGGTACTGAATGCACACTATTAGCACTGTTGATTGTTTTTATGAGGACATTCATTTTCATCAGAGTTATTGAATGTTCTCTTACCGCTACATGCTGCATTGTCCGTGATTTCTTTGTTTCCACTTACTGTTTTTGTTACGCCTTTGGCTGCATCGCTGGCAGTTTGCTGAGCACTGACCTAGGTAGCGCCGCTTGTCGTTAGTTCCTGAATTTCTGGAATTGAAATTCCCGCGTGCGACGGGTGTTGATTGAGAATACCATATTGAAGACTAACGTTGCCTTGTTATGTTGCACCGCTTTGATGTTCACCATGGGATGGCGGAGCCATGATGCATGGCGCAGTCTGGATTATACAGAGCAGCCATGGTCCCGGTTATGCTTTGCTCTACGCCAGGGTTGCTAGGTACTACATCCTTTTCAATGGTTTATGAATTTAGTACTGTAATTGTTAGCACTAATAATTGACAGTCCAATCCATGAAAGTACGATATACGCTTAGAATAACTTAAACAAGCCTTAACGGTAGACACTTCACTGTTCGGAACAGAGCTGAGCGCGATATGGACTTCGCGACGGCTCGAAGTGAGCTGACGAAACACTCCAAGCAAGTAAGCCTTGCAAAAAAATGAGAAGTAATGTAGTAAATTCCGGGGAAGGACAGAAATCGTGATATTCTAACCATATGATGTCTATGCAGGTACTATAGGAAGAAACATTTAAAGGAAGGAAGAAACATCAAAATAAAAGTCTAAATTAATAAATATAATCATAAAATAGAAAAAATAGTGTTTCGCAAACAATGAGCAGTATACATGGATAATGAAAAAAATATACTCATATGAAAACAAATCAGAAAGAAGTGGGCATTCACAAACACAGACCAATTATACCTGGAAGAAGAAATTTGTTTTATTTTATCGAGCGGAAGAATAACAAATCGTACTCTGCGCTCTTTTCGGCCCGCCGCCGCCGCTCCTGACGCTGTAACTGCCACCTCCACCTCGCCCCTCCCCACCCCACCTCTTCCTCCGCCGTCCGCCCTCGCTTCAGCTGCAGGTCACGAGCTCTGGCGGCCGAGCGCTGCGTCGGCGAGGGCTGCGTGCGGATGGAAAAGGGATGTCGCGTCGAAACCCCCAGCGCAAACTGGGGCGCGGCTTATTTCGGAAATCCGCGTGGGCACCGCGGTGGAAAGCAGAGTGCGCACCGCGAGAACTTGGGAAGCAACGCGGTCGACACTAGTCGAGGACACTTTTTTCTCTCTGCGAGAATTGAGGTTGGTTTAAGGCACAAACTCAAAAAGAATTCTGTCCCGTTTCTAGGAATGCGTGTCGTGCATTTTGTTCTCTTCTCTTTGTTTGCTTCATACAAATATGACTCGATACTTTCACCATCACGTCTCTTTTATTTATTTTGACTCAATCGAAAAATGTACTTGGCAATTTGTGGTTCATATTTCACTATTAGGTTTAAGTCACAACTGTCCTTGAAATCAGTCAAAATTTCGAGTACTTATCCAAGTACTAATATACACATGGTTTGAACATATTTTTGGGACAGCCTTGGATATACACGTACCACTACACTGTGCGAGTTATAATCTAACTTAAGTGGTTCAAGTTTCGAATAATAGAAAATGAAATATCAAGTCTAATACTAAATTAAGTTATAAAAAACGCCTTGAAAATACTGGGCAATACAATTAGCTCATAAATAAAAATAGTTTTATATTAATACTTGTTTTTTATAGTAATTGTGTTTTTTAATTTCATTTTTTAAATATTTCACGGTCGAGGTGTCTAAGAGCGTGTACCGACTCAGCGCTTCGATCCGAAGGGTCCCGGGTTCGAGTTCCGCCTTGGGCATGGTTGTTTGTCCCTTGTCTCTGATGTATGTGTTGTCGCGGAGGGTCTTGCGTTCTGCTGACCCCAGGAGATAGGAGCCCGCAAGATTATGGTGTCTAGAGGGTGGTCGAATTTCGTCCTATCGGGACGTATAGCGTAATCGACTGCCAGCTGGATAAAAGCCCTAGAAAAAATAATTACATGTTCTTCGAGGGCACACTGTTTCAGTGAAGTTTTGTTCAGTTATTACCATTTTTTCAAGGACAACGATCCAAGGAAATTGGATTTTAACTTCAGTTAGCCAAAATACTAATTAGTATGTAGTCGTGGCAAACAAATATATGGTTTCTTTCACTTTTCCTGTTCCAAATTCGCATTCGCTTATCAATTGCAACGCAGTACATGTCCCAGTTCTGAATAAATCTGGCAAACGTGCTCAGACTTCTTCCTTTGATGAAAATGCCGCCCTAGAAAGAAAATAACAAACCGATATTGCCTAACATCTGATAAACCGAGAGAATTGTATGATAACGACCTAAATGGTTCAGAGCATATAGTATACACGTATTTTAGAGATAAGGTGTCGTTGAGGAAAGAGATATGAAATGCAGCCAACTATAATCCGTGTTTACCTTCACTAGCAAGATCATAATTCTGCTTAAACAATTCTTAGCTACATTTCGAATACCGAATTCCGTCATTATTGAATACAGTTAATCACGCCAAAATAACAGAGGACGTGACGTCTTTATATCGCGCGAGTTCATACATGCTTATAGCTAATATAATGCACTTAATAGTAAGAATTTGAGCACTATGTAACTATGTTGACCTTAAAGTAAACTAAAGAAGCATAAAAATTGTTTAAACGATATAAAGGGGCCTTTTAGAATGTGAAATAATGTACTGTTCGTTTAGGCGCGAGCCCTGACTGACTTGAATAGTTAGTGTAAATATGGCACAGGACACAGGAGCCAATACGTATTCGGGTCTATCTCAATTACATTCTTCAACCTGCTGCAGAAGCTTGCCATTTTTGCTTGCGTAGGCCAGCTAGAAAAACTCGTCGCTCCTACTCTTCGTTGTGTGAAATTAAGGATACGAATGACGCTGTAGTTTAAACACAATTATGTTACAATATATATAAGTAAAAATTCATGTGATATTTAGGAAATAGTTGATATCTTAGCTTAGTATGCAGCGAAATTAAGTCCCAATATTTAATGCAGGTTCGTAGGAATGTATGCGAAAGTCTGTGTTATACTTTGTAGTATGAAGAGTATGCGTAAATGTGTTATTTCCATTAATACATTATTGAGTTTACGTGTGTTTATATGTATATTCCATCACTTTTTAATGAAATAATGGTTTTGTGTGGATCATATTGTCCAGTTTGCTGGCAGAGGATCTGCTGTTCCTTATCGTCACAATTGATAGCTTACTTTATTCCAAGGCTATAACAAAGAACCATTTTACCGACTCCGGACAGGTTGCTAAACAGTCTACAAATGCGATCGGATAAGAGACAATTTCTTTGTATAATTACCTTTTCCTTCTTCCTTCACAGTCAGTAGATAAACTGTATTCAATGAGCAGGAGTTGATGAACGATTTGGATACAGAATGTCTTCGAATAAATGTAACAAACTTCTAAGGAATGTTGGGATGCCGAAGATGATATTTTTGCTAAAGAACACATGATGTGAAATCTCATACAGCGAAGTTACACATATTACATTTTCCCTTCATCTGAAGGACTCATTATGCATTACGGTTTCGCAAACCTGCAGAACATCTAAGTCTGATGTGTTGCCTAACAATCAGGGGCAAATATTTACATGTGTTATTTCCTAGCATGAAATTTCTCAGCACATGTTCATTGGCAAAAAGTGGTTATATCCGACTCCTCTATGTGATATAAAATTAATACACACCTGGTACAACTTAAGGGGACACGGAATAGATTTTCAGTCAAAAATAGTTTTTTGGTAGTTTTATATTTTATTAATCTTCATACTTTTATCGTTAAATTGACATTTTAATTATTATGACGTAACTCATATATGTATTATTTATAATTTTTACGTGAAGATCTCTTCTCATTAAGCTTAGGTGCTGTCCCCAATACTTTTATATACTGTTACACAAAGCAGAGCATGAATACTCGAAGATTCAGACATGCAAAAAGTACATTCAAAACTTCATTTTATAAAGGTAACCAATATTAAAAAATCTTAAAAGGAAGTAGTTAATAGAAAATGATTATTCTGATAATTCAAGTTATCGAGCTGGTGTATTCTCGAGGGTTGCATCTTTAAAGCCCATACCCCGAAACTTGGGATTGTTAATACTAATTTATCTTTTTTCACTTACTTTTGTAATAGGAAACTGAAAATTTCAGGAGTTGTTAATAAAGGTCCCCATACATTTACTGAAACAATGTTTTGTATGATTACCTTTGTTTTATTTATTCTGCAAAACTTTATTTTCTATAAAACTCGGTAAAAAATGCATTATGAGAAAATTGTTTTATCTACAAATATAAATATTTTTTCAAAAAAACATTGTTTCAGTATTATTATGAGTGTTACATTTTTAATCTATACAAATTTCATAAGCCTAACTTCAATAGCTTCTAAGAATTAGTCTCAAACATTTCACATTTCCAGGATAGGGAAGAGGAAATATTTTTTTAAATAAGAAAAATAATTGTCATAAAAAGTGCTATTACGATGAAACGGAGACGAATCCTGCAAGGGATATTTTCTATGTGACCATTATTCAGAAATCGGTTCAAATGTGTTCACAAGAGTGGTCACGGAGAGAGATTGGATCGATTTCCAAGCAATGAATAGGGCGCCGTGTAAGTGGGTAGACAATGGCAGCTCCCCCGAGAAGCCGGAGCGAGCGCCCCGGGGCGACCCATTCCGTCGCGCCGCACAGCAACAAGTGTCGCCGGCTCCCACCCACTTCCCACTCGGCCCCACCCGCCGTCCCCCACAATCACGCGCCGACCACCGCTCCCACCTGCCTCCCTCGCCTCCTTTCTACCTCTCCTGTTGATCCCCGCACTTACCTGCTCCTCCACCCTCGATCCACCCCCTTCCTGTCACCTGTTTCGTCCTCACTCGCTCATCCGCAACCGTCCTTGCTTCCGCTCCCACCCACCCTCTCGCCCGCCCACGTCCCTGCCCACCCACTCGCCCCCGTCCCCACCCTCACACTCGCCCCCCCCGTTCTCACCATCACCTCCGCCCACACCCTCGCCCCCGCCCTCACCATCCCCCACGCCCACACCCTCGCCCCCGCCCTCGACCCACACCCTCGTACCCGCCTTCGCCCTCACTCCGCCCTCGCCCACGTCATCGCCTCCACTCTCACCCTCTTCACCGCCCTATCCCGCGCCCTCGCCGTCGCCTACGCCATGGCCATCGCTCTCGCCTCGCCCTCGCCGCCGCCCTCGCCCTCACCCTCACTCACCCTCATCGCTCTCGCCTCGCCCTCACTTCCGCCCTCGCCCTTGCCCTCGCTTCCGCCCTCACCCTTGCCATCGCCCCCGCACTCACCATCACCCACGCCTACACCCTCGCCTCCACCCTCACCAACCCCCACGCCAACACCCTCGCCCCCGCCGTCGACCCACACCCGCGTACCCGCCTTCGCCCTCGCCGTCACCCTCACTCTGCCCTTACTTCCGCCCTCACTCTCTCCCACGCCCTGGCCTCCACCCTCACCCCCGCCAGCTACTCCACCCTCGCCACCGCCCTCTCTACCGCTCCCGCCCTCGCCCTCGCCCTGCGCCCGATCAATAGGCCCTCGCGGGCGCCGCCGTCGCCGCCGTCGCCGCCGTCGCCGCCTCGGCGCCTCGCGCAGCGTCGCCGCCCCGCGCTTCAGCCCATTGGGCCCCCGCTGTCAGCCCTGGAGATTTACGGCGGCGCCCCAATAAGAATTCCAACGCAACAGCTGGCGCTGGCGCTGGCGCTCCATGGGGAGGGACTTCTCGCTTCTTGCTGCTCGCCTTCCGTGGCGCTACGATGTTCTCTAAGTAATCTATTGGGTCGGCGAATTTTGTAGACATGGAATACGACGTGTAATGAGTTATTTGCGAAGATTTATTGTATTTAATGCATGGTAATGATATTCATCTTACTCGCATCTCCTGGAAGCTTAAATAACAATGCTTCGTTGTCTCTATCGTTGGAAATTCACAAAATAAAGGCGGAGTAATCCACAAAGAAACGAGATATCCAGTTGCCTCCTTCATGAAACTGCAGATCCATACCTGCCTTTGGGGCCTTTTATTTACTTTTGAAAGGATTGCTTTAAAAGAATGGCTGGCGCTAATATCAATCACAGACCAAAAAGCTTTTTCTTCGTTTTTTGCAAGATGAACAATGTATGTATAACTATCGCAATTTATAAGTTTTCAGTTTAATCATAAATATAGTATGTGTATGCAATACGAATACGTTTGCCACGCCCAATTCACAGCTTTCTTATCAACTTTGCTTACACCTGACACCTCCGCTCACTTCTGCTCTCTGGAGTCTTGTCCGGGACTCGGAGCACACCGATTGTGTGAAAGCAGTCTAAAGGTCTTATGACTACTCCAGGATCTGACGACCCTGGCCTTGAGATGTTGACTTACCTCATACAGCTTTCAACGCACGTCTGTTCCCCGCTCGCAGTGATTCGTTTGTCATCACCTATCCTTTAGCACTGTGTCTCTCGCGAAGCAATACCAAGAAACCCATCAGAATCGCAGTACACGCGCCGATCATTCTGTAGTACCTAATTTGCAAATACAATGCATGCGAATTGTCAGTCGAATATCCCGCGATTTTATGAAATTCTCTAAGTTACAAAATATAAAACGTTACCGTATTTATTAGACGGTAAAAGTATTTATTTAGAAAACTAAATAGAAGCAAAATACAACAACAATAGATTTACTTTAACGAACTGTGATTAGCCAATAACAATACGAATTGTAAATTCTTTAGATAAATAAACTGGTGAAGTGTCTCATAAAAGTGGTGGTAACGCATAGTGATTCAGACGCTGAAATAAAACCGTATTTATAAACTTATTCTCTGTTTTCGTCCTTTTCAAATCACTCAAACCGTTAATGAAAATGTTTCGTCACACATTTACCCAGAGGAAAGGATTTTCTACATTTCTCTAGAATAATAACCTTAAAATAAACAACTGTTAAATGATCACCAATCATGCAGCACACGATACCCAATATTTCGAGTATTTGCTTTGCAAAAACGATTCGCAGAACTTGTGACTCGTAGACAGGGCGTTTGAGTATGAATATACTCATATCAAAATGAAATATGCATATGTGTAACTTCCTAACCACAGCAAAAGCACCGATTTGTGGATACAAAATTTGCGTGTTGCAGAGCATAAACACTATCGGGGAGAAAACTAAACATTAATCTCAGATGGCATTCGCCCATTGCAAACAGCGTACAGGCTGCACAAATAGACAAGGGGTAATGGCGATCAGTCGGTGCCGAGACGGTGAATGGATGTTGTTGTGCAAACACAGTTGCGCTTGAGCCATTATGTCTGGTTGCCCCCTACACGGGAGACCCAAAGCTTATGTAGTTAAGTGGTTGACTGCCAATCTAACAGATCGAAATTAATGTACAGAATGTTAGTTATATTTATGAAAATACATCTTTATATTGAATACAAATAATTTTAATTAAATGCTATTACAGCGATACGAATATAGTCGCCCTTTATTTTAATGCGCCTGACAGTCGCTCACTTAATACCATTAGATTCAGGGATTGTACGACCCCAAATTAGGCTTCTAGTTACACTCATGAAAACATTTCGCACTTTGTAAATCGTCTTGCACGTGAAAATACGTTCAAACTCACACCTACCGCCAAACGGCCTGCACAGAAATTACGGAATGTTCACCAAATAGACGGCAAGTTCACAACAAATTATCTATTGCATATTTTCTTTATTTCTGATTGTCTGAATTTTTATGATTATCAGTCATTTATCTTGATAAATTTAGAATATTGTGTCTGTTAGGAGGGTAAGACAAGCGTTTATAATTTGGTTTCACAATCCTTAGAATTTTGTTTACTCTTTGTATGGAAATGGCAATCGGGCCGTTGTTGAGTGGTTGTTTCCTAGTTTCGACGTTTCGCTCTCCTGTGCCACTCTTTTATGAAAGGGATAGCCAATAAAAGTGTGAGCTCGCAAAAAACCCCGCTCGCCAGGACAATTGGTTTGTTTGCGATGAGCGCCATCCATTCGCGTCGACATACTGGGTCATTGTGTGCATAACTGGGAGTAAATAATTTTCCCTTGGCTATTTTAGGAATAATGGCAAACAAACAACACGAAATCAGCGCAAAACGTGCTTCAAAACTCTCTCGCAATCGAGATAAAATTGTGGAAAATCAATATTTAATTGAAATTTTTTCATGTGGTTATTTCCAAAATTTTTGACTTGGAGATGAAAATCCCTCTTGTACAGATATGAAAACTGATTCTTATAAACATAAATCGTTATTAATAATACGGTTTAATGTACTATTTATGTATTTGTTCTCTTGTCTTAAATACGTCTCATGAAAAATATTTTAATTTATTTCGTACCAAAATTATTAGTTTCACAATTAGTTGACAAGATGCATTGTGGTATTAAAGATTAATTTTAATTTTACTTTCAACAATGTATTTTTCAACTTTTAATTTTATGAATGTAGTTATCACTAATCAATTTGCATTACCATTAAACGACTAAATCATCTTGAAATTGAAATTATATTAATCTGTTTTTTTATCTTCTTAAAATAACTTTAATTGTAATTGTTTCACACACATTAAGTCACTTAATAAATATTATTATTTCAGGACACACGTGGTAGTGGTGCAAACGCATTTGAAGTTTTTATACTTGAGCAAATACTTTTAGTTTTCGTATCGCAAAGCAAAATATTTTTTCACTTCTTTTAATTATTTAACGCGCACATTTATATACATATCAAAATTGTATTTTCATCTACACTATGAATTAAATTTTAAAAAATGTCCAAATATAATCGAAGAAAACCGACGTAACTGACAGTCAAAAATCCCCAAAAATCCCATCTAAAATCATGACAGCCGTTGAATTTCTCATAAAGAATTGTTTTGTCAGGCTGAAATATTAAAAACTTTGAGAGTTTAGAAGCATTTGCAAGATTCTTGGCCACATCCAAATTACAAATTATTTTATTTCATTATCTGTGCTTTTTTAACAAATTTTCTGCGAATTCTTGAATTAGAAATTATATTATGCTTGATCGAGTATTTTTAACTCTTCTCCAAGAAAAACTATTAGCTCAGTAGAATATTCCACAACTACTTACAATATAATTCCTTCATTATATAGTGCCCACATTACGAAAACACGTGATTTGAGAATGAACTTCATATTACTCCGCCGATAGCACCAAGCCCCCAAGGCGATTTCCCCGTAGCCCGTTCTTCGCCCCCGAGACAATTTCCCCGTCCTCCGAAACAGCGCCAACAGGTGCTGCCTGTGAAGCAACAGGGCTATTACATCTCGCAGCTAATGCGCCCGTAACGGCCCCTTCGACCCATTAGGTCGCGGAGTTGGAAAACAACTTACGCGCGCCTCGATTCGAGCATCGCATCAGCCCTCGCGTCGTCCTCTATCAGTCCTCAGTGCCCTCGCCGTCCCCTCACCCGTCCCGCCCGTATAAGAAGCGGCGGGCGACGCGCGGCCCGGCGAGTGCAGGGACTTCCGCCATGCGGTGGCTGCTCGTGGTGTCGGTGGCGCTGGCGGCGGCGGGGGCGGGGCGGGCGCTGCACCGGCAGCTGTTCGCGCTGGTGGCGCCGTCGGCGGCGCGCAACGCGGCCTACTCGCCCGTGGCGACGCGCCTGGCGCTGCAGGTGGCGCGGGCGGCCGCGGGCGGGCGCACGCGCCAGCAGCTGGACGCGCTGCTGGCGGCCGAGGGCGGCGGCGAGGTGGCGGCGGGCGCCGTCGGCGACCTGGACCGCGACGGCGTCGCCCTCGAGCTGTCCGCCGGCCTCTTCTACGACAAGCGCGCCCACGTCAGGGACGACTTCGCCGACGCGCAGGTCGCCGCCGGCGTGCTCATGTGCCCGCTCGACTTGGAACACAGGTGCACGCCGCGCACACGATGCGTTAAACGGCCTAGTAGATCATACTTAATTAAGAATAAATTCGGTGTTGATGATCTACGTATAAGGTTAATAAAATTTAATAAAATTTCAGGATTCTGAAAGGAGTAAGAGAAAGATAATTCTTAATTAATTAGATTAATTCATAAGATCACAAATCTGGCCCCAACAATTGTTTTGGATCATAAATGTTGGTAATCGGCGGGTACTGACTGTGCAATCATCAGAATAACTCTGTTTCAAATTACGATCTAAGAATACGTAGAATACGTCCTTCACGTAACTTGTTATAGTAACTTTCCCTTTTATCGTCCTTGTAGCTTAAGTGCTCGCAGGTGCATAATTGATACGAGAAAAAATTACTTATATTATGAATGCCTTAGCCCCAAAAGAGTAACAACGTAAAATTATTCTAATAGTAGGAAGTTAAAATTGTCAATAAAATTCTAGTCTACGTTATGCTTTCAATTTAGTAAGTTCTCTGCAATTTAATAATAAATCCAGATCAACCACACAATTTGTTACAATTTTACACGGAAGATGCAAGTAGTCCGACAGTAATACAATAAAGCTGGCGATCGCCAATACGCTTTGTTTCATCTCATTAAAAATTAAATACGACGCAAAATAAGTTGAAATGTTATCTTTGAGTGCAAGAATCCCCTCCAAATTGTGTATGTGTTTGAATGGAAAATCTTCGTAGTTTAACGTTCAACTCTCGTTTTGTTTCGTTTCTTTCAATATTAGTGACATGAACGACTTTTATTAGAAATACTTTTTGGTATTTGTAGATATGTTTATAGGAAGTGACAATTTAAATCTCAAAGTAAAAGAATAATAGAGGAATAAAACTTAAATCAATGACTTTCTAGATGCGCTTTTGAAATATTGTTTGTGACGGAAGAAAGCCCGCTAAACGCAATGCAGCACCCAAATAGCTCTGCGAGTTGGGGCATTAGTCCCCTGCAGAGAACGAATGTAAGGGCTCCTCAGAAAACTTGTAATATCATAAGCATTTATTCGATGTGAAATCCGCATGCGCCTGTCTCATATTTCGCGCTTGCGGCTGCCCAGAAAAATCGTTTCCGGAAAAATAGGTTTTGCACAACGTCGTTCTCCATACGAACCGGAGGGCAGGCTACCATACGAGCCGGAGGGCAGGCTAAAAACTCTCTCTCAGCTCACATTTCGTTCAGCGTAGAGCACAGCTTGGGCTGCTGTTTAAGCTGGAACCTTCGAATGTAAATGTTCTATTTCTGTACTTATTCCCTTGTCCCAACATCATAATTCATTGTGATTAAATTATTTGCTTATAATAATTATTTGCCTTTATCTTGTTAGAACCGTACTGGTTACGCATTAGTTTGATATTCATTTGATGTTCAATGCTATTATAAAAACCCAGAGGGGAAGCCCATCATTACTTTTGATAGAACTTTTTAATGCACTCTAAACGAAACAAGCATTTCCGCCACTCGTAAATAACAAAATGTCAATGGAATTTAATGTAGCAGTACTTCAAGTGTCTCAGAATAAAAGTTACAAACATGTAGGACATGAAGAGAAGTCAAAGGTGATCAGCAGGGCTCGGATTCTGATGACATGTCATCTTTTTATTGGTGCATTGTAGATGTACGTAGCTAACTTGTAAATGAATGTTTAACATGACATGTAGGTGAGTGAAATTTATAGTTATTGAGTCTTCTTTGTCATTTTTCAAGTTTTAGATATTTTTTGTAGACCTCAATGGCCCTTTGCGTCATTGTTGACATTTTCACGCATTTTCTCCTTTCCGTATTTTTTCATTAATGAATGTTTCATGAATTTACTACGATTCACTAAAACAAAGTTTTCCTTTCATCATCAGTTCATAACGAAATTCTACTACAATGGACTCTGTGTTTTCGAACTCTGAAAATTACACGGATCTTCGGTAACTTTCTCGCCCTTTCAAAACCGATGGCTGCAAGATCGGATGAAAACTAGACCATTCTTTTAAGAGTCCCTTCATCAAACCGTGGGGGAAAAATGAAGGAAAAATTTGAAGCGATATTTTTTTTACAATTTTTTTGCATTTTATTCAAGGATAAATGGTGCCAAAACTATTCGTGTTCATTCATAAAATTATTCACAATTGGCAAAATGCATGTATGATGTTTCCTAAAGATCTAATTTTCTATAACAGATTTGGTTGAAGACAAAAATCTTCCCATTTATAGTTTTGGAATGTTTTATTTTTGCAATTTCCCAAAAATAAAGAGAAAACCCCGGAAATGGGTGTACCCCATTATTTTTACCTTTCATTGTTACATATGGGAAAAATAGCGTAATTTTCAGGAAATAAATGTGATTTTTTAAAAATAAAATTGCCTATATTTCATGCAAAATTATTCGGAAACTACTCATATTTTCGAAACATTACACTTTACATTGTTTCAATATCTTTATTTAAAGAACAGGTTTTATTAAAGCAAAAAAATTTCTTCAGTATTGTAAGTATAGGAAGACTCTGAAAAGAATTTTGAACTTATACAATTTTCGAAAAGTCGAGGATTTCATCGAAAATAAGACCTGCGCCATTCTTTTTAGGAGTCTTTTACACTATCCGAAGGCAAAGTTTAATAAAACATTTGGAGCCACTTTTGAGAAAATTATGAAAATGTTTTTGAGGCTTCATGTAAAGTACCCCCAAAAAATCAAAATATCCATTTCAAACTCGCAGAGCCTCGAGCTCATTTAAATCGATCGAGGAATACCAGTTTTGTAGAAAATGGGCTGAAAGGGTTTGCACGCAAGCGAGTGCGGGTGGCTGAGGCCGGGCGTGGGCGCAGGTACGCCCTGTCGCGCTCGGAGATCGAGCGCTGGGTGCACAACCGCACCCGCGGCCACGTGCGCCTGCCGGACGGCGTGGTGCACGCGCGCGCCGCGCTGGTGCTGCTCAGCGCCGTCAGCCTGCGCGGCCGCTGGCTCAACCCGTTCGTGCCGTTCGTCACCAAGCCCCTGCCCTTCCGCAACGTGGACCTGACGGAGAGCGTGGTGCCCACCATGCAGCAGATCGTCTACACGCCCTACGCCGACCTCGACGACCTGCAGGCGCGCGGCGTCCTGCTGCCCTTCGAGAACGAGCGCTTCCACCTCATGCTGCTGCTGCCCGACGACGAGTTCGCCCTCGCCGACCTCGAGAACAGGTGACGCCCGCGCGCACAATGCACCAATGGCTGGGACCGCTCAGTGGCAACAGCCATTGCCGGTGCAGCATCTCTGACCGGGAGGTTCTAAGACTTTCAGTCACGTGACAGTGGCGAATATTTGGCTCTTCGAGTAAGTCGTAGGTCTTACTCGTAGTCTTAGGTCTCTGTCTGGAGGATAATCCGAGTGGCCACACACTCTGATCGCCAATTTTCCTTGGTTTTGTCGATTAATATCAGACCAATGGCGAAGCAGTGCTCCAATAAATAGGGGAAATCAGCCACACAAGGCGTGCGATCTTTCCTTTCTCATTGTTTGCTGTCGCTCACGCGACACACGCACACAACATACTACCATACATATTAGCAGACGAATTGGGAGCTTCGAAATTGTGAGACTGCTCAGTGGCAACAGCCATTGCCGGTGCAGCATCTCTGACCGGGAGGTTCTAAGACTTTCAGTCACGTGACAGTGGCGAATATTTGGCTCTTCGAGTAGGTCTAGCCACTGTCTGGAGGATAATCCGAGTGGCCGCACACTCTGATCACTAATTTTCCTTGGTTTTGTCGATTAATATCAGACCAATGCCGGATTATTGCTCCAATAAATGAGGAAACGGGCTACGCAAGGCGCGCGATCTTTCCTTTCTCATTGTTGCTGTCACACGCCCGACACACGCACACCCCATACTACCATACTTGTTGGCAGACGAATTGGGAGCTTCGAACTTGTCCTCACTGGGTGGTTCCTCACTGGTCTAGTTATCCGGAGAAACCAAGCCAACGTGAAGGTTCGCGCCGGAACTCACGTTCTAGTTGGGCACGCTACATTTAAAGGGACTGATCAGCATAGTAGCTGACGCGCCCATAAACACTAAATAATGAATCAAAAACCTGTGAATACGACATAATAGCAATTCACAACTTTGTGATCTGGATCGTATTTACCTAAAAGCAAAATAATTAGTTGCTTAATAAGAAATTTCCTTTTTTCATCCTTTTCTATCCTCATCCCTTCTACCTTTTCTGTCCTCATCACATAGGCACACACTGATAAACACACGTGCACTACACTACCACACATACCGGGAGACCAAATGGGAGCTTAGAGCTTGTCCCGGCTGGAGCGATACACCTCTGAAGGGTGATTCTTGGATGGGGAAAAACCCCACAAGCGACGTTTATATATTACGTATCTTGCCGTCCATCGGGGAAGAACCCCATCACCATCACCACCAACCATCACCACCTTCCGTGATAAAAAACTTGCACTACACTTATGGGACTAATGATCACATTGACGCAGCCGAAAACTTGAAACAATCAATGATAATCATTTATAAGTTTGATTTGTGCAATTAGAAATTATATTATAATTAGGGCCTTTTTAGTAAATCCGGAGGATTCTTTTCCTGACGGGGGTGGGGGTGGGGAGGGCACGAGTGCCTGAGCGGAAGCGTGCTTGCCCTTAGGCTGCGCGCGGTGGACTGCGCGGCGCTGGCCGCTCGCTTCGCGTCGCGCATGGTGCACGTGCGCGTGCCGCGCTTCCGCGCCGAGGCGAGCGTGGCGCTGGCGGACGCGCTGCGCGCCGCGGGCGCCGCCGACCTCTTCGCCGCCGACGCCGCCGACCTCTCGGCCGGGCTGGGCGGCGGCGCGCGCGGCCGGGCGCTGGACGCCCTGGCGCAGGCCGTGTTCCTCGACGTGCGCGAGGGCGGCGCCGAGATGGACGCGGCCACGGCCGCCGCGGACGCGGCCGGCCCCGCCCCGCAGGCGCTGCTCGCCCTCGCCGGCCCCGCCGCCCCGCCCCCGCGCCTGCGCTTCCACGTGGACCGCCCCTTCCTCTTCTACGTGCTGCCGCACCCCAACCCCAACGGCGACATCCTGCTGCAGGGGCGCGTCGTCCGCTTGTAGGGGAGGCGCCCGGCCTCTTCAGCGGTCCATCGGGACAGACTTCTTCACACATATTACTGGATCTCCCAAGTGGAGAAATGTGCATATCGAGCTTGTAGAGCGTTAATAAATAACCCAGACGATATTTTGCATGTTACTTGAACAAAAATATTATGACATGATAATGGTACATGTATGTATGGCCGAATGACACGCGTTACACAAAATTTCGCTTTTATTTTCACGTCTTATGTTCACGAAGGGCTTCTGCAACCGAGCGTTGCGTTGCCGTGTGATAAGTAACGTGCGTCGTAGAATAACACTGCATCTTTTGTAAACGGCACACGAGCGCTTTGGTGGTTCCGTATAAGATGCAGTATTAATCTACGATGCGCGTTACTTATCATGCGTCAAAGCAACGCTTGTGTGTCACAGGTCTAAAAGGAAATTTTGTTAATAAAGTGATATTCTGTCATTTTGTGATCTACTATTGTTATTTTCAATACTCTTGAAACATGAATTGTCTTTAAACAAACAGGCTAAAAAGATACGAACAAAGCATTTATCAATCTAAAAGTGAGTGTGGTTCGACTTAAATCAGCAACACCGCAACGAAAAGAAACGGCCAGGAGTTAGCAATAGCAATGAAGAAAACCTCTGTGGCTCGCTGCTAAATCAATCCACATATCTTTTAGTTGTATTAAAAACTGCACTAACATATCTAAAGCATTATAATTCAAAGACATTTGGTTCATTCTCATACAATTCGATAGCCCAATACACAAAGGTTTATAATTTAAACACTACACGAAAAAAAGAACAGTTGCAGTATACCAGATCCATAATACTGAAACAAGGTAACAGTGTTATGTGTTACAACACTGTAACAGTGTTGTTACAGTGTTTTGGATCTGGTATACTGCCACTGTTCTCTTTTTCGTGTAAAGTATTCTGCTACGCTATTTTTTTATTTATGCGTATACTTTGTATTTTGTTATGTACTATCCTTACATCTTTGGTAGCATAAAGACTATTATATGTACGAAAACATAAGACTTCTCTTATACTAGAAAGATACGTGATAATTGCAACGAAACTACCATGTACTCTCAAAATGTACGTCATTCTGATGTTTCTATAAACTTTTTTTTTGTTTACTCAAGCGCATAATTCTCTCCTCCCCACTGTAACTTAGGTCTATATTTAGCGTGACATTCACATACTGTATGTTAAACATGCATTGTGGCAATTGTCCGCGTGGAAAAACAACAAATAATTTCCAGCGTTAAAGCTCGTGCGCAAAAAGCGTTGCCGGCTTATTCGAGCGAGCCGCGCTGTTGTGTTTATGGCGTTAATGGTTCCGCGCGTTGTCGCGTCCGCTCGCGGAGCGTCGACGCGCGCCACACGTGTTCGTGCAGCCCCAAACAGCCCCTTCCGGCTCAGCACAAGCTGCCTCCTGAGCGCAGCGACATGACCAGATTTTCACCACTTTCACGAGAGGGATTTGGATTAGCCAGAATTTTTTTAAAAATATTTTCTCCTGCGCTTTAGTACAAGGACGAAATGTATTGGAATCACCCAAACAATCGATTTCGAATTACCGCTCGTGAAATCCGAGTTTAAGGTTATTTTGTGTTATAACGTTGCACTCGCTTTATGATTAAGGTCTGTTAGTGCTGTTCCAAAGGTGATAAGATGAATGGCAGATGGAAAGGAGATACATTCAGTTTGTTCTCTAAAATCGAAACGACTCTTTTGACGGATGGATAGATGAATGGATGGATGGATGGAAATTGTGTTATTTGTAACTAAAATACTCAAGTTGTAACCGCTCTGTTGTGTAATGGTCATAATTGTGTAATGGTCATCGTCTTCCACCATTGAATTAACCTGTACAAATCCAAATCACTTTATCGGTTGAGGTGGCTCAGGGCATCAACTGATATAACTGCAAATGCTTCTCTTCTGATCAGAAAGTCCTAGAGTTTGAGTCCCGGCGGTGGTAGGATTTTCGAAATTAGTTTTTTAACTAGATGGAATTCAGATGGAAGCTGTTCGGAGAGAATTCTGGCGGCCGCCTCTTCTGATCCGTAGTTTTTCGTGATTTCTCCAATTTTTACCAGACGAATCTCGGCGCTGTATTCTAAGAAATGGACCACGGACCGCGAGCGGTCTTTCCTTCCTCTCCCTTGCCCTAACCTTACCTCTTACTTACACACTCATACACTTACACACTCATACACTACATTACCGCTCATGTCGGGAGCTTAGAGCTTGTCCAGATGGAATGGTGACCCGCTGGAAGGAGATACCTGGATGAAGAAAACCCTGCAAGCCGACGAGTAGGTCAGCACCGGAGCTCGGCAACCAATGAGGGAAGATCACCGCCACCTCCTGGGATAAAAATATGCACTACACATTTGGTACCGGACAAATTGCTATAGAAATTAACGCACCCGGAGACAACAAATAATCAATCTATCTATACTGCTCACTACATACGGAGTTTGTGGACAGGAAAACTTCCTGTCCCTTTGTCTTGCATTGCACTACATTGCCCATCATCATTACTTTCCTCGACGCCCCTGCTATTACTTCCCATTCAGTTCCGGGTTTAGTAATTTGATTACGCTGCATCAGGGTTGGATACACAGTTGGATTTGTAAAACTCTTGGGTGGGAACCTCCTGTCCATCTCTCATATGTGAAACGCAGATGATGTGCAGTTTTACGATGTACAACGAAGTGCCATCATGATCACCCCCTATTTGTAGGTGCCCGATTATTTTGCAAGCCCGCTCCAATTACCATTAATGTACTTATTACACTTGTGTAAACAAAGATAATGTGAAGTTCATATGTTCTAAGATTCAAACGTTATTTTATTTTCATTTTATGCCGAAGCCCATTGTAACCTTCAATAGAGCTGGAATAATGTAGGTCTAATAATACAGTAAAAATCGATATTGTAACATTGGATAATTTTATATTACCTTATTTGCATTATAAATTAACCATTTCACTCTTTCAAAATATGAACCAAATAAGATAATTTGAAATTGTATAGTTGTAAATTGTTGGCATTGGTAAATTTCAATTTATTGTTTTATATTATTAGGTCTACATTATTGCAGCTGTGAAGAGGTCTACGGTTGGATGAAACTTCAGCATAAAATGTAAATAAAATGGTATTTAGAGCTGGGAACTTTGTAATTCACAAGACCTTTGTATACGTAATATATTCATAGTTGTTCAGTGGATCCATCAGCATTACCATAAAAAGTGTTAGGAGACGCGCGCGAGGCTAAATGTAGCGCCTAATGCGTTATACGTAGCGTATTAATGGTACATTACCGTGCGCAACACTAGCGTCATCAAATGGTGGCTAAAGTAAGGTTTCCGTAAAGAATATGTCTAAATAAGGTTCGCACATAGTATGGTAACCAATAGAGTACGTAACCCACGTGTTTGTGGTATGTGTTTGTGTTTAATTTTTACTAAGCAAACCTCTACTGCTGGAAATGAAATGAATTTCCCATCAAAGTCGGTGAACGGGTATTGGCGTCCCTCTTGCTGACCAAGTCACTTCGGCTATATCACCTTCCCACAAGTCGGAGCACGAGCGCTACAACGGGGAAACTACAAACTTCCTGCAAAAAATAAACAGTTGTAAGCACTACAACTCTTGGCGAGCTTCTGGTTCAGTTTATTGGATTACACCTAATATAACAGAGTGAGTTCGCTCAGACGAGGTCTCCCTCAGATCGACAATCGATCTGGCGAGCCCTGAAGCCGCGTGCGAGTTTTATATGGAGGTCATGTTTCATTACACATGGTGAGCCAATGACGCCATCTGCACCTGCGGTACATGCGGAAGCAAGTAATGGCTTCTTTCCTCTGCAGTGGCTCGCTAGTACACAACTTGTGTTAGGCACATTAGCGAGTTATTACTCTTCTACAAAATGATGCCAATGTCGCGCTGGTAAGACATTTGGAAAGAGCGCGATATTAGTTTAACACTAATAGCCTGAAGCAGCTACAATGCAGCTGAACAAAACCTCATCAAATGGTTTTCCGAAACGTAGTACGGACACTACTCGAAAAAACAAATAAAAACATTGTTATAAAACTGCGATGAAATAAATAATCTAATTAAACCAGTCTTCATGCCTACTGCAATAACATAATATACTCGTAGTACACGTACTGTACAACACTTCTTTAAAAGCAAAGAATATTAAAACCGTTACTGTTCCATAACGCAACACGTGAATAGAAAATATTTAATAGTGTTTGGCCTCTTTCTTGAAACCTTTTTGTCGCGTAATGTTTCTGTGTCGCAAGCAATGGCAAACAGGGTTTCAAAATTCCGTCGGTACACACAGTACAAAAATAGGCAAAATAACACAGACGAATATTTGAATTTTTCAGTGACAATGGAAATGATTTAATTGATTTTCGATTTTCCCAACTTCTTGCGTATCTCACAAAATCAGAGAGATCTCTTACATGGACGGAGGCGGCGTAGTTTTCTTTCAATTTTTGTCCATATTAGAAACAAGCTGAAGTACCCCGCGTTGCTGGGGTAGTAATGACAATACAATATCAGGCAGGAAGCGATATTCCATCTCCCCTCCGCTCTGCCGCGGAGCCTATTTGTATCTATTCCATTGTATCCCCGCTCCATCTTGCCCGTCTGTCTATTTGTATCTATTCCATTGTATCCCCGCACCATCTGCCTTGGAATCGGAGGATCAAAAAACGCTGTTCAATAGGTATCGGGGTATATCACGGATTAATACCAGGCGAAGGCTGGTGCAGTGCTCTAACAGACGGACCATGAACATCGCTCGATCTTTCCTTCCTCTTCCTCGTCCTACCCTCTCTACTTACATACACTTACATGAACTACACTACCAAATACAGTGAGAGCAATCGAGAGCATAGTGTTCCGGGTGGGAAGGTGCCCCACTGGAGAGATACCTGGGGGAGACAGTCTCGCAAGCCACTGTATAGCGCGGCACCGGAACTTATTGACTAGCAGGAGAGGCACACGGCACCACCCGTAATTAAAATATCATGCACTGCACTTCCAGCGCTAGGTGTAGCAGTTGACGCTCCCGGAAACATGAAATAATCAATAATGGTAATTACAGCTGGCGAGGCCGTTGAATCGGAATTCTGATTTGATGAGCAACAAAACGGAATCACCACATGAACTGTAGAAGGAAGTATTCATCGGTATGCACGCGAGATCCGGAAAGTCGCTGAAGTACTTGAAACCTCATTTTCGACAATGAGATCGCGATCAGTGTGAAGCATCCAGAGATAATTCATACTACGTTTAATGATTTCATACGCAGCAACATGAGTGAAGAAACATATCGGATATGAAGTCGGGAAACACGAATGATCACCGCAGGTTGCAAGCGATGCGGTCGCTATTAATACTCCGAGTCTGCGGATTGGCAAAGCAGCGGGGCGGAGTATAAATTCAGCCGGTCGGCGGGTTCAGTGGATCAAAAAGAGGGAGCGGCGGGTCATAAAACTCCATTTTGTGCAATCATTTCTGCTGACAGCGGTCGGGCGCGGACGTGGACGGCCTATCAATCCGCTACTTATAACAGTGTTCCAATTCCATACGCGTAACATCCATGTTGAAAAATAAATTGCTACTGCAGCATTTTAATTACACTATTCATGTACACACAAGAAAGAAATATGAGGTCAATAATTTTCGTCAATTTCATGTGACTTGTTTCACAACTGATTACGTTTGCAAACACTGTTTTATTCGAATAAAATGAAGTGAACCTTGATTCATATTCTCTGTTTCCTTCATGTAAATAACTGGAAAACCGGTAAAAATTGTAATGTCGTGAGAGATGTTGCGAGTTCGAGTAAATTTTTTTAGAAAATATAAATATTTTTATTCACTAAAAAAGACATTATTTAAGAAACAAACGATATGTTTCCTCTTTCACGTGATTAATTAATCTGCTTTCATCAAATCATGCAATGTTTCAAGAAAAATGGAACTTTGCTCTTAATTGTTTCTTGTGGAGGTTTTAAAAGTTCAAAATGTAAAATGAAGAGAAATAAATAATGTTCTGTTGTTGATGATACAAATATTTCTGAATGAAACAATATCAATTCGTTGTTCCAAAAGTATACAAAGAAGAAATTAAAACGCCTTTAGTAATGTTTGAGTGTGGTTAAACCAGAATTGTCCCTTAAATGTTACTTAATTTTTGTGTTATCCAAAAACATTGAAGATAATCAAATGGTGTCACTGTATTATTTATTCAGCCGTTACAAAGTTTTTGCAACTCACTTGCACATGTCACTCACTTTAACCTCGGTAAAATCAGCGTTGCTCCCACAAGAATCAAATCCCGTCTCCCAAAAATCTGTCCCGTCCCCTTTTACCTAACAAAATATTTACTTTACCTCTCACTCTATATTTTTCTATTCCTGTACCTTCAATTTCACCGAGCGAAGTGTCTTAAGGCGTAGCGCCCTGACATCGCATTCGGGAGGCCCGGATTCAATTCCCGTGCCAGCCATCCTGACCGGGGTTTTCCTTGTGTGCCTCGCTCATCCTGGCGAATGGTTAGATGGTTATACTGAAAAGCCACGACCGGGAAACCGGTGTTACTAACTGTATTAGTTAACTACGTGAAGTCACGAACGTTAAGCGAACTTGAGACATTCCTGGTTGGGTGACCCACTAGGAACACTGGGATCTAACGGCGCAGAGTCCAAGTCCCTTTGCGAGATATGACATGACTAAATACAAATATCTTCTATTTCATAGCATTAAAAACAGTCGTCGTGTAGTGGGTGTCCTCGGTCAGAATTAGGTGTATGGTGCGCTCATTTCCAATTACTCGTGCCTTCGGGCCACAGTAGTGCATCCATACATTGTTTTATATAAATATCAACTAACACGTACTTGTAAAGAGACAATCACTCTGATCTGGTCAAATAAACAAATTTAAAAATGTCTCGTGTGCTTGGGAGTGATTGCCTCCCCCTTCCCCTACACGATATTTGGAGGTCACAACTGTGTCTTCAGATTGTTTAATATTGTTTATCTCTTTTGACAATTTTTATATTTCACTTTTATTATTTTTATATTTGCGGTATGCCTGAGGACGCATTTTGTGTTTTAATTATAAAACATTTATTTAAAAAACTGCCTTGTTGTATACTACACGTATGTTTTGTCTCAGTGTAGTATGTGTGGTAATCAGTGATACAAAAATATTAACGTATTTTCAAATAAAAATCCTTATCACAGAAAGATACGTTAAAGTTCCTAAATATGTCTTAAAGATTCTATGAAAATCTTTATTTTTTTAAAACAGGTTGATTCGCGCAAAAAGAAATTTCGTCTCGCTATTACCGAAAATCAAACTTTTGCCTTATTTATAATTGCTTTCTTATTTATATTCCACAACATAAAAATAAAAATGTTGCTGATGGTCAATATTGGCTAACATTGAACTTTAACTAAATCAAACACATCCAAATGCGAATATTTTGTTGTCATCAACCTTTTGAAAATGTAATTTTAAAAATACATCCTAATAATCAATGTAAAATTATTTCACATATTAAGTACTACAATCCAACGCTATTCAACTAGAAATAAAAAGCAAGAACAGATTAATTTTGGAATAGAGAGTTCAATGTACAGAAAATTCACACCGGAATCCACGCCGGAAATTCACGCCGAAATTAATCGATAACTTATTAATCTTTATTTAGCAAAAGCCATCGGTCTAGCTCCCAAATATTGAGTGAATTATTCATTTTCCAGAATTTAAAGTGAATGTTCACAACGTATGAGACCACGTTCTCTACTTCTCTCCAATTCTAGCAGTCCAATTGACAAGATGCGGTTTTGAAGCTAGCTGTCAGAGTTCACCCTGCTGAAGGCGATAGGAGGGAGCTCTAGGCGTAATGAAATTCCAACGCTCGCACTCTGGGGCCCAACGACCCGTTGTTCTGCTCCAAAGCCCGAGCAGTCCTCTCCCTGCAGCCTTGTCCCTGCAGCCTCTCCCCTGCCGCCGCTGGCGCCACTTAATGCGGCCGCTCTTCATTGCTTCCAATCTGCGGGCACATGGACGCTGTTTGGAGGTCACAGACACAGAGTGTAATCTATGCTTTTTTGACAAGAACGACATGCCAATTTGTTGGCTAAATAATGATTGATCGATCTAAGTTTCAGGGCACGTCAGGGGTGTGTTCGTGTAAGGGGAGAGAATAGAATAAGGAAGAGAAAGGAGAGATCGCACGCGATCTGTTATCCGTTCGACTTCTGCTCCAACGTTGAACTGTTATTGACGAGAGAAACCACATTAAGCTACAGATCAGATCAGCCAGCCGCCAGAATCCTTATTTAATGAACGGTTGAACTCAGCCCAGCTAGAGAAAAAAAACTGGCACGGTCGCAAACTCGAACCCCTGGACCTCTCAGAGTTGCAGAAAAGACAGCGGGATGCTGCTACCGAGCTAAATCAGCCTGTGGACAAGTCATGTTTTTTTTTAAATAAACATGGGAATGGAATCGCAAGCTTCCGCGACCAGTCAGGGCAACAACTAATGTCACTGCAGTGCCTCTGACTGGGCTATCCTAGGTTCGAGTCCCGACGGTGGCAGGATTTTCGACACTAGCTTGCCAGCTAGGTCGAATAGATCCGCTGTCTAGACGAGAATTGTAGCAGCTGGCTGTCCTGATCAGTAATATTCCATGGTTTCTCAAATAAATGCCGGGCGAATGCCGGAGCAGTACCCTAACAAACAGGCCACGGACCGCGTGATCTTTTCATCGTCTTCCTTGTCCTATTCTCACTCCTTACACACATTTACACTTACATGCACTTCACCACCATACATGACGGGAAACCGGTGAGGAGCTTAGAGCTTCTCCTGACTGGAGCGGTGCCCTGTTGGTGGGATGTACCTGGTTGGGAAAACCCCGCTAGCCGACGATAGGTCGGCGTTGGATCTCACCATCCAGTGGGGTTAAAGATCGTCGCGGTCTCTCGAGGAAAATTCACGCTTGGCACTCAATCAATCAATCCGTTGTCAGAGACAATATAGTATACTTAAATTTTTGACTATCAGGGAGACGCCGCGTCGTTGGCTGAGAGGCCGACGTTTCGCCTGACATGTCGCAGGCTTCCTCAGGACAGTGACGAGGAAGCTTACGTGTGCAATATAGTATACATGACTGTCCGGGAGACACTGCATCTTTGGCAGAGTTGCCAATGTTTCGGCCGTCACACTGCAGCCTTCCTCAGGGTGCAGAGGTGAACTGCCCACGGATTTATAAAGAACACACTTCCTGTCCACCCGTCTGCTTGTTGGTCGGACATTTAGCCAAAGCACAAAGAGCATCGCAAGGGAGTGTTTAATGAACACACGCCCCTGGTTGTGAATTCAATCAGCAACTTTAAATGTGCTACACGTAATATGATATCCACCATATAAATAAGAATTGAGTATTGTTTCCATTGTCAGTTTTGTCTCATTTTCCAGCTGTTGCGTTCTTTGAATTGTGAGTTCAGTACTTCTTCGATACCTGGTTGAGAATCACGATTTATTTTTTCTGAAACCTAAAAAACATAAAACCTTGAATAATTTGATTGTATCTTATAAAAACTGGAATTAACTATACATTTAAGATCTATTATTAAGTAAGAACTTCAATGGTAACGCGTTAAGCAACATGCAAACATTTCACTGCGTTGAATTAATCAGAAATCACTTGTATTAATCATTATATAAGTCACATAATTAAACTGTATACAATTTTTTAATTAATATATGGGCGTTGATAGCACATATACTGAAAAAATCGTAAATTTTGTAATTTATCAAGTAATTTGGCATGTGGACTTGTATTGAAAATCTTTGTCACGTTCATAATTATAGTTCACCACGCACATTCTGGTCATATTCTAGTCATATATATGTTCATTTACTTATGTGAAGCATGAATAGAATAGCATTCGAGAAATACATAATTGTAGAGAAGCTGAAATACTATCTACCTGGAGTTTTTTTTGGTCGCCAAAACTGGAAGTCCAAAGAGTAACAGTTAATTAATGGATTTACAGACTAGTTGTGCTCTGTACTGAGGAGTCTGGTGTTTGAATACCAAAAGCTTTCATGTTCCCGGTCCGCAGGAACGTGGGCCCGAATGACCATTTGCGCTACAAATAGAGGGATGGAAATGTCAAATCTGGTGACTGTGAACTTCAGAGAGATCTTTCCTTTCCACTGGCTTTCGATTATGACCATTGTAGCGAAAATTTGGAAAGACTAAACGATATGGATATTACTCGCTCTTCCGATTGACAACGCAAATTTTGGTATGCTCCTTTTGTCATCTAACAGCAAAAGAAGGAATAATTCGGACGACGAAATATGTGTTTTGAATTTAGCTTACAGGCTTCTTCTAGGTTTGAGTATCTTTTGCGTGGAGTAAATATACAACATGGGACAACCAATTACTCCGAAGACAGACGACGGTTTTTTTTTCGCCCTTAAAAAACAATGGTTTTGATCGGGTTTGAACATGTGAACTTACATATAACAGTCCAATACGCCAAATTTTACACCACTGAAGCCACAAATCTCTTCTTTTTTAATATCTGGATGGTATACAACGAAAGTGATAACGCATATTCGTTTGCGTTTCTTAAAATTGTATTAGTTGACATTGTATCAATGATTGTATATCAAAATTGTATTAGTGACAATTGTACCAGTGATTTAGAATAAATTTATTTGTGTTTTAAAATAAATGCTAAAAGTTTGAATGCTTGCTTTGGATTCGAAAACAATAATTACATAACTAACATTAACTCTGTATTCACGTAAAACTTAATTTAAATTTCGTAATATTTTCTTAATTCCTTTCCTATAAGATTGTTACACTCATTCAAATTACAGAAAATTCGCACAATTTAATTAAAATAACTACCGAAATTGGTTAACTTTCTGGCAGTCTTGAAGGTTCGTAGACGTCAGAAGTGGCGCGAGTGTCTTGCAACTGGTTTGAGAAAACCCTATTTATTCCTTTGCGGTTAGCAAACACTGTACACATAGAAAAATTTCTGACTTGGTGGCAAAGAATTTCTGACTTGGTGGTGAACTTCTCTTCCCTAATATAGTATTATTGGTATTATCAATTTATTGTGCCCCGTGTCTAGTTCTCTCTCTCTCTCACACTCTCTCTCTCACTCTCTTTCTCCCTCTTTCTTTATCTTTCTCTCTCTTTCTCTCTCTTTCTTTCTCTCTTTCTTTCTCTCTTTCTTTCTCTCTTCTTTCTCTCTTTCTTTCTTTCTCTCTCTCTCTCTCTCTCTCTCTCTCTCTCTCTCTCTCTCTCTCTCTTATTATATTAGCTAGTGCAGCTACAAAACTTCCTAACATTATTTAAAACCGTTCCCCTATATTATACTTCTACATGAACAAGCAAAAGCTTAAATTCAACCAGAAGAAAGAAATTCCGCGCCGAGACTCGAACTTACGTCCACCGAGTTAACTTCAATGCGCTTTTCGACTTCTTCAGGCAGCCGCTCTCATTTACCAATTTGGGCGGTCAATTACAAAACTAATTGTCTCGCCCAATATTTCCAACACACGATATTCGAAAATTTAGATAGATCAACGAAAATAAGACTTCCGCCATTACTTTAAACATTCCTTGTGGTATCGTGAAAAATAAATTGAAGTGTTTTGAGTATTGTTTGTAAATTGCATTAATTACAAGCAATAATTGCGCGAAAATATCGTTCTTTTCAAATAATGTATATAACATTTTTTAAAGAGCTAATTTTTTAGAACAGATTTTATTGAAGACAAAAATATATACCTATAGTGTTGTAGTTTTGATATGCAATGAAAAATGTCTCACGCATGTAAACAGAATGAATACCTTAAGGGTTCAACAAGCAATGTATTACATCTGACAAAGAAGAAGAGGTGGTCGACCTCCAAAGGGATGGAAAGATCAGTAGGTGCCACAGACAATATTGCTTAAGCATTAGGAAGAAGTATGTCTAGTAGCACAAGTGTGGCGTTAAATAAATAAATGTTAATAAATAAAACACATTTTAATCGAAAAATTTGGAGTTCCTTTGAAGAAAATTTTGAAAATGTTGAGGCTTCACATAATATACCCTCAAAAATCAAAATATTGGTTTCAAACTCGCAAAGCCTCGAGTTCGTTTAGATCAATCTGGGAATATCAATTTGGAGAAAATCGGCTGAACGGTTCAGGCTCTACCGTTGACCATAGGCGGGCAGGCAGACGTTCTGACAATAATCAATTTTTCGGTATCAAGGACTCCCAGAACATAGATTGTGACTGCTGAACGTGTTCTATGAAGAAATTAACTATACACTCGAGCATAGGAACAAGATATATCAACTTTTTCGTTACCATTGCTCGGCAATAAGAGTTTTCTTTCAAAAACTTGCCGTTTTCTGGCGTAAGATTACAATACTTTCTCGTGTTACTAATTAAGGCGAGAAAGTAAAAAAGAACGTAACGGTACGTAAGCTAACGGTATTTTAGTCCATCTCAGTATTTGCCGAATGGGTCAAGGATTGCGATGGGATTTTGAATGCTAAGAAGTACCATGCACTATTCTCCAGAAGTGTGTGAAACTGTAGCTCTAAGTCTTACTCTGCAAAAATCTCAGGCATCTTTGTTGAAATCTAAAGAACAGTAAGAAATATATTTCACGAATGGAAACGCCGTCATCCATTCACAGAGGCTACAAAATATCTTAAATGTTGACATTGGAAGAACCAGTTCCTTTTACTCTACTAATTTTAAAAAACAAGTATGAAAGTAAAACTGTATTCATACATTCATTCATTAATGGGCGTTCGGCTCCTCAGATTTACAATAATCTCACTGAGCACTTTTCTGTCATTAACCAACCGTGTCGCAAAAGGGAACCGGCCAGAGATATTTCTGGCTTCTGGAAGCTGTTCAATGAAATCCATTTCCATCTGCACGAGGAATATCGTGGGAGCCGTTGGAGTACATTTGAGTGGGCGCTCTCTAAATTCCTATTTCTGATTTATTCCCAACGGCTGAGCGCACCGCAGGCGTTCCACAGGGTCGCAGGGAGGGGCGGGGAGGCGAAGCGAGGCGCGGAGCGGAGCGGATGGCGCTGCAAATTAGCGGGCGGACGGCAGCCTTTATTCGAGGTCACCCGCCTCCCTAATCCGCGCTTCGCGTCGCCAGCGTTCCCATAGCGACGCGCGGACGCCCGCCACACTGGACCAACTGGGCCAGATGGCGCGCAGTGAGTAAATAAATATGCAAACAAATAATATAGGTAGATTAATAAATAGAAAAAGAAGTAGACAAATAAATAGATAAATAGATGTATAAATGGATATATTGAGATACACCAAATAGTCCAGGGGAAATTCAACGTACATTTGATGATGTAGTACATCATTTAGACTTAGAGAACCAGGGGGTGATAATAAATAAGCAATATTACATATTTACTAATACGTCATATGATGGTCATGTTTGTTTTGTCGAAAATCAAACGTAAATATTACGGCACGAATTTCAAGACTCGTTCGGATATTACACGTTCAACACTTGTATTAGCGATTAAACTCAGTCATGATTTCGATCATATCTAATTTTAGAATATAAATGTTAATCAGATTTCATCAGATGGTGTAATCAAGAAAGAATACACGAGCTATAGTAACTTGTTTTATTTTCAATGTAAGTATTAGATCGGAAAACTTATGATAAAATTGACTATATAAAGTTTTTTTTTAGAAAAAGAGCTTAAAACGGAAGTGACATGTTTTCAGACGCGGAAGGAACGCACATAGCTGAGAAATCGAATAATCAATTAGAGGCTACAACTTTGATTTCAATTGTGAGTTCATTTAAGTTTTGTCAAGAAAATATTTCTATTAATGGTATTATTATGAAGTAGATCGTTTAGACAATGCGTATTGAAATAGAAATGTCCAACCTAGACTTCTGCAAATTTATTTATGTGTAAATAGTTTGTGTTGACCTTACTGTCATTAGGTTTAGGAATTTTGATTTCAATAATTTCATTCTGTCATTCGTTTCTTTGTAATAGAACGCGGGATAAATAATTGTATTGGGTGGGTGAAAATTCTAAATTACCGGACTTTAAGATCAAGAAACAAGAATAGAAGATTGCTGGAGGACTTTAAACATTCCACGTGGTGGAGTTTCTTCTCGAAGTCATCACAAGCTGCATCTCAACGAACTGCAATCGCCGCAAAACACCGTTAAGTCAAAATGAAGAAAATTTTGCAAATAACTAATATTAAGATATTTTAAAGGTCTTAATAAGTTAAATAAATTGATAACTTAATTCAAATGGCGTGCTAAGAAACAATTTAATGAGCTCTAAGTATGTATAATAATGGTCAAAGTCAAAATTGACATACTAATTGGTTTTCCAATTAATATTAAAAATATTATATTGAAAAGTCTGATTTATTTGATAATTAAATCCCGCAAACTAATCATTCTTCGGTAGAACATTTTTCCAGTGTGTATCCGATCTGTACTAAATGAGTTCTCGACTCACGAAGGTATTATTCAAGAGCGAGTCAGTTTTTAAGGAGTCTGGCATCAACAGAAATTACTGAAAATATATATATTATTGAGGAAATCAAATTGTTTAGAAGTCAAAATACTTTCCAACCGTATAGAGAACGTTTTAAATGGCGTGCCCAACATGGGACAACGTATAACGAACGTTGCAATATAGATAAATAAATATGTAAATATATAAAAATAAAAATATATAAATATATAAGTATATAAATATATAAATATGTAAATATATAAATATGTAAATATATAAATATATAAATATATAAGTATATAAATATATAAATATATAAATATATAAATATATAAATATATAAATATATAAATATATAAATATATAAATATATAAATATATAAATATATAAATATATAAATATATAAATATATAAATATATAAATATATAAATATATAAATATTTATAAATACTAGCGTACCCGTGCAAGAAATCTCGCACATTAATACCTATCCTTTACGTATCCATTTCCTTATCTTTTCCATTAGGAAGGAATGTTATTAATAAAAACTGTTTATTTGTTAAAAAAGTAGAAATGTTCATACTTACAGAACATATAACAAAAATAAAAAACACAATTGATGGTGGAAACAAATTTTCAATAAAGGTTTATTCAATATTTTATAGATACGTTCTTCGTACAATTCACACTTTCTTAAAAGCATGTGAAGTAATTATTCAATCTTCCCCAAAAATTAGCTTTTCTCTTTCCTTGATAGTCACAAAAATATTAGAAAAGGTTTTTATTCTAGAGGAAGCCAATTAAAGTTTTCCGTGCGAAAATACAGGATTGGGCAAGTTCAACCCTACTCTTTGCAATATTATTTAACTTTCCTGGATTTGTTATGAGGTACACAGGGGGTTTTGGAAGGGCACGGTGCCATCATGCGCACCTGAAGTGCGAAAATTGAAAATTATTTTCATACTAAAAAGTATTGGATTATTTTCTGCGTTCTTATGTACCTCAAGAAAACCAATTCCGGGCCAAAAAATAATAAAACTATTTTTCCACCTTTCAGTAATAAATACCATTTGTTACCATTAAAAACAATTCAGAATGCTTAGACTAAACTCCGGTGCATGAGAATATTTCTCAAACGATGGTTACTTTTTGAATATCTTAGCAAACAAATTTAGCAAGTTTAATAACAAACGCCGTATCATTTACAATATAAGTTTAAGTTAATTAAGTAAGACGTCCCGATACCGCCAACATTTAAATCATGCGTCTGGTTTGTGATCGTTGGCAGATGTCGAGTGACTCCCGCTTTTCTTTCTATAATTTTAAATATGGTTGCTTTTTTAAAATTAATTCACGTAGTGTTGTAGGGTAGCGCGTTTTGATTTTTGTTGTTCATTTCTTTCAAGTATTTTACTTCAGTTAATTTAAAAATTTTGATTTTTGTGTTGTGCCAGAGCACAAGTTTTCCCCTACTATCGCCACGTACCCGTGCGAGAACTTTAACATGTTAAATCCCACACTCTTCCCTAGTCTCCTATTTTAAGAGGGAAAGTTATTAACGAAACGTATTTATTTGTTTAAAATGTATACAGGTAACTTCCAATGTACTAACAAAATATTAAAAATAAAAAACAATGCAATTGATGTTGAAAAGAAATCTTCAATAAAGATTCATTAAGTATTATTAAGAGATTTCTTGGAACAATTCACACTTGGACGAATATATTTTGTTTTATCTGTAATATTATGTTTTCCCAATTTTTTGTTGAGTATGAATCCTTGCGGCGAACGTGGTTTCGGTGTTCTTTCGGCCCACTACGGCGGCGCTGGTGGAGGCGGCGCACGTTTTCGAACCTCATTAGGAGGCGCGGCGCGGCGCCGAAGGCCCCGAGGTCTCGGCCGGCGCGGCCTGCGCGGCCAGGCGCGGGAAGGCGGAGTGCGGAGGGGCGCGGCCGGTAGGCCCGGGTCCATGCCAATTCGCCCCTCGGCCGCGGAGACTGGCTCCCCATAGGGCGCCGCGTTACAACCGCGCCCTTATGCGGAGTGTTCGCACGCATTCATATGTTTCAATAAAGGATTTCGTACTTCTATCATTTCAATCCGATGGCATTAATCTTTTTGGTAAAGTAGATACCAATCGTCATTTCAGTCAAATATGTTTGGAAAATTTAACTTTCTATTTACGACAAAATAGTACCAATGAATGTAAGAGTTTGAATGTACACGATGAATGAGTTGAATAATGCAATAGAAGAAATGAAATGCTGCAGATGTGTCTCATTTTTCTAATACGTTTTGCTCTAAGAGTGAATTGTTAAGAAGTACGTTTATTTTACTGTGCTTATTTTTTTTTACTTTCTCATTACTGCTTACGCAGTAGAATGAAAGTTTTGTAATGCTGCGGAAAAGACAGATTTTTAAATAACGATATATGCAGTTTTTCGAAAATATTAGTGTTTTTTGCGTAATTTTGAATGAAACATATTCAATATTAAAATATTAAACTATTGTTTTCTCAGAAACAGCTCTGAATTAAAAAAAGTCATGTACGTAGCAAAGAACCGTAAATAAAGAGTGCTGGTCCAAATTTGGGTGCTTTCTCTATATTTTCGAAAATTGGTCAAAATTACGAAATGGTAAATTCCAATATCCCGCACTTCGTTTGAGACGCTTTCATTTTGTGAACGTAATAATTTTGAGAGGTGCTTGGACGCAGTTGAATATTCTGAGACTCATTTCTTATTGTATGAAACGACGTTTTAATTGTCAAATTTGTTGTTTGCAATAAAATAATTATTTTTCGCTTCCAGTGTACTAAGATGTAATAAGTAGAGACAGAATTTCCTTGCAAATGCATTTTTTATTTAAGCTTCGTAGAGCTTCCAACTTTGCATTGCATCTTTCCAGGCAAACACATTTTAAAATACATACTTTTTTGTGGGTGTTTGCGTGTATTGGCAGTTTTTTGAGAAATTCATGCACAATACACGTTTGGATATTTTTTTCAATTAACAGTTAAAACTGTGTGTGATATACTATGTGGTGAAGGGTATTCTGTGCACGTTTTCTTAAATTTTGGATTCGCTACCCTAATCCATATACAAGTTGTATTCTGAATACAGATGGAAATTAGCTTTTTTAGGCAAGAATGGACAAGAGAATATTCGCGATGCATACTAACGAAAAGAGTCGCCCATTGTTGCTTTCCTATTGTCGCGCTGTCAACAATGCAACGCAACTTCTGTGAACTGGCTGAGCTGAATCCGCTACTGCCACCGCCGCTGGATCGTATTATTAACTCCTACATATTTTTTAAGGCTAAAACACACATTTAATTGTCGAATTTGTGATGATATTTGTTTGAAAATAATTAGTTCTTGTGCCTAATACCCTACATTTTGAACAGTTTTTTTTAAAGAATTATATCTGAGATGTTGATATGAAGAGAAATTGCGGTATAATAATATTACGTAACCGTTACTAAGGACGAGAAAGTTTGTGTTGTTTTAGTTCCAGTAGTTAAGTAACACTTTTGATGTGTTTAGATGATGGGGTAAAACCGATTCGTCATAAAAAATCTCGAAATGGTTCGCACATAAACAAATATATGCTGGGAAAGTGCAGGGAAGTCAGGTATACTGTTTCACAGACTATAGTTAACAAATATCGTAAAGATCGATAAAACACTTAGAAATATCTTTCTTTATTTATTGAAACGTTTATGGTTATGGCCACACCAGCCAATCCCGCCCAGGGATGGGCAGGGAGGAAGGACTCGGCTTACGAGCTTCCAGCATCGAACCGAGGAGCATGGTCTGAAGGGTTTTAGATAATAAATACTCCTTGAACAAGAACACGCATCATTGACTTCCGAAGATGACGTAATGATGACTCGAGGACGAGAATCGAAAAAGGTATTCTTGTGTAAGAAAACGGTGACTGCGGAGGAGTGGTAGCGATGTCGAACGCGGCATTTAATGGCCGCAAGAAAAGTTTCAACTTAGTGAAAGACTATGTACTAAGGAGCGTAATAAGTCGCCATATATTTTATTATTTCATGAGCAGTGAACCTTGATGTGCAATCCAATAAGCTAATTATTTAGAATGGTTTTCTTAATTTAAAATTATTATTTGTGATAACTTGTATTCACCACTTATAGTAATCAACGAACGTCAGTATAATGGTTGTAATGTTGTTGAATTTATCAAAACATTACAACCGAAATTGATCTACCAGAGTCTAATTACGTAATCAAGTTTGGAGATATTTCTACAAGTGCAACTTCGCTCAAGAGCAAATATCAATGCTCCATGTACTATCGGAAACGAGAATATTAAGAAGAACAGGGGAAAGAACAGGAAGGAACACGTAAACTGCAGCGCTTATGAAGCGCGAATGCTTCCGTATGAAGATCGGAAAGCAGTTTCCTAAACGGCGTCTGAAAACAACGGAACTGCGATCGAGGCAAGCCAATGCACACATCTCCAGGACATCTATGGAGGGTGCAGTCTCGATGATCTTTTGTTGATGTTTTTTGTGTGTGTGTGTTATTTGTGTTGATATTAGCGCAAAAGAAAATAATATTGAGAAAATTAATTATGTTTTGAACCTTCTCCGCGAATATGAACAAAATCGAATGTACCCACCATCGTAATTTGCTTAACTTTCAAAGTGACTAAGAACTGTTTATGCTTTATGACAAAAAATTGGCAATCAAGTGTTTTATATAAGTTTTATTTATTTATTCTTTTCCTCTCTTATTTTATTTCGATATCCCTCATCATGTATAAAAATTAGATACAATTGAAAATTAACATGCAATAAGATTCAAAAAATGTTTGAGAGGATTTAAGGAGCCTATAAATATTTTCCAGTTTCTTTGGCTAAAATTTTCAGGAAATTTAAATAAAATTATTGCTTGGAAAACAAATTATTCAAATGGCTTCAATTATTCAACAAAATAATTTATTTTTGTAAAAAATTGATCGAGACTCCTCGAGGGACAATTATAAATTCTAAATACCCCTACATTCATTAATGTGTATTGCTGCGCTAGAGTGCGATTTGAAGAGGGAATGCCAGGAGCTTTGAAACAACTCAAATACAATTGGAAAGCTAATGGAAACGCGTTTTTAACCGATTGCACAATTTTGTTTGTGAATGGATAATTGAGATTAATTATCTTTTGCTATAAACACATTTAATCAGCCATTCTAATAATTTCGTAATGAAAAAGTGATACCCTCCAGAAAAAAGTACTTAAAACGTGTTGCTTTAGTATTGGAGTTTATATTGCAATTTCTATCATTTTTACGAGAAAACATGAAAATGTTTTGCTCAGTTATACAGCATTTAACCTTCCAGAAAATAATGATTTTTAACATATTTGTACTTCTGTGCTCAGCAATTATAATTACGTTATACAATATTGATTTACGTTCAAAACGATATCGATACTCCCTCCTCGATGGAATTAACTCTAATGAAAAGGAGCGGGTCGCATATCGTCCCGTGGGAAAGTTTTATGAGCATTTCTTCGGCACTCCGCTCATTCTTTTGCTAAACACCATTGCAACTACATTCCGCAAGTATGCATCATGTACTTAAGGTATATGTTTAAAATAAGACATGCTCCTGGTGACCTGATACGACCCTTTTTACTATTTACACTATATATTTTTAACATTGGGGAAATATTGTTTGTATTTCTTGTAGCTGTGATATCAGACTAAGCAGAAATTTGTCGACGTCAGAGCGTATTTAAGCTGCATTAATGCGTAAAGAAAGGCCTGATGATGAAACTAACGATGAACTTGCCGAAACTTCCGCTGAATCAGGTAATGAAATTTCACCTAACAATGATAATGTGAATGACGTTTTTGATTCAGGGGAAATCGAATATAGTTTCGAGAAACATACTGGTGACGATAAGGTTCTCTAGTTGGACAGGGATAATGAAACTATCTGGACAGACATTGATAATTGACTTTTGATACGTAAGTACATTTTCGAAAAGGAGCGCAGTAAACATTCTTGAGCCTGGGCTTAGAAGTGAATCTCGTGGAACAGTGAATAAATTAAAATTATTTTAATTGTGTATTATATCACAAATGATAAACATTGTGAATCATATCAACTTGAGTACCTGAATAGGAATGCAAGTTATAGACACACGAAGAATTTTGCGTATATTAAAATAAATTGTAATTACTGTTTCTCCATAGCCTTTTGACTTTACAAAAAGGACACCGTACAATGGTATATTAGGACAATCATTAGTATTGGTTAACACACAACCAGAAACTACTACTACTTTTGTTATACATTTCTTTATTAACTTGAACTACTTTTGTTATACATTTCTTTATTAATACAGTTTTGTGGCATACATTTAATAACAAATTATTGACAAAAATTCGCGTCCCGTGTACAACAAATGATTGTGGATGGTACCTCTTTCCCCTCTTCAAAAATCTCTTCTCTTTATCTCTCACCCTCATTGTTTTTTCTATGCCCTGAATTAGTAGAAAATTATTCAGTTGCCAGCTGCTGTATTTGCAAACTAATTAAATAGGGCCCAAATTGCCATCATTGATCTCATGCAGAGACATTAATGTCGCATCATACAATTTTACAAATTGTTGTATCCTTCCCACTGACAACTCATAAAAGAGTGCTGAAAACATCAAATTTTGAGGTTCATTTGTATATCAGTGGCATTTCTAATGAACCAGATTCAGAGATTGTATGGTTTTCAATATGAATCAGCAATGAGATGGAATTTACTAATTGGAAATGCCAACGAGGTCGCAGCGCACAATCAATGGAAATTGTGACCGTCGGCGGCACAGGTGCGACGTCATTGGAACGCCATTGACGAGTTGTTTCGGAGATGCCGAGTCGTGCCCAGCGCACCAAATAACAACTCATCTTTTTGAAATGCAGTCCATTCATGCGAGTCCCTTAATGGAATTAGTAAATGCAGCGACACCCATCGCATTAGAATTGATCATTGCAATGTAGTAAACCTATTTTAATCTCTTCAAATGAGAAGGATATGTTTCATGCGTGTTATACAAATTGTTTCATCATATTTTACTGCAATTAATTACTGTAAATAACTTAATAATTAAATATGCCGTTAATAGAATATATCCAAAAACTGTTCTGTCTTATTACGGGACTACAAAATTCATTTCAATCAGTAATCGGATTAATAAATGTATGAAAATATACTAGGGGTTTCTCAAGTATCACCGTTACCAAATCTCTTCTTTGTTTGCTTATATATATATATATATATATATATATATATATATATATATATATATATATATATATTGTGACGTACCTGGTGATGCCGGGTATTTCACTGCAATATAACACTAAAGGAGGGTATCTTTTCCGTGAATGGGTCCCTGGATAAGTTGGTATAATATTGGGAAAGATAATCAGAAATAAAAATACAATCATGAACTAGATTTACTTGCAAATCAAATTTATTAATTACATGATCTGACAACATTTATACACTCTGCCTTGGTACCAAGATTAGGTGTAATATGCATTTATCATACCTTCGGGGCCCCGACCAAATACCTTCGATGCTCGTAAAACAGCTCGTATCGACAGGGTTGCCGACCTCTGCAGCAGCTGTGGGCCGTCGGCGGCTGATGGCGTGGCGGTCGTCCTGGGCTGGTGACCTTGCGACTCCTCCCCGACTCGGATCTTGATACCACGGCGTTGCACCTCTCTCGAATCACCTTCCGTCGATGGATTTAATTACTCAACCCGCACCTATCACGCGTACTGGTCTCAGTTCCGTACCACACAGTTTCGATAAGGTTTCCACTACACTAATTAATACCAGCGCGATCGATTGTTCTATCAACACGAATCTTTTATTCTAATGATACTCTCATTATCTACTTCACGTATTTACTGCTTCACAGTTACTAGTACTTTACGAACACATCGCATGTTCCCTTTTGTCCATGCGCTAACGGCGAGCTTTTCGCCACACGTCCGAACTCTTCGCCGCTCCGCTAACGTCTGTCCCCTTCGCAATTCTCCTAACGACTGCCTGCACGTGCTCGCTGCCCAGTTTGTAACCGACATTCTCACGCTGGCCTCCCGGCGGTGGCACTGGTGGCGGTAGCGACCGTTGCTAGCTCCCGTCGTTGTTCGCAGCGCTTGGCGTACGTACCGCGCAGTCCAAAATATATATTGATTACTTACACTAATGTTTTAATTAGTGTAAGGGAACACATTCTGTGTTTCAATATATATATATATATATATATATATATATATATATATATATATATACACAGTTTGCTTACACAACGAATATGATTTTATATCACCTGTACCTGAAATAACTATTTTACATCCATTTTATGTAATATCCTGTGAATAAAACATTTTGTAACCAGAGCAAATCAATCTTAACAGCATAACAAGAGTGGTCCGTTCAGGCAAGTAGACGCTTTTGTGACACTTTCTTAAGCAGTTGAGCATCTTCAAAGGCAGGCATGTCTCCTTAATATATGGTGAATATTTTCTTCGTTAGACATATTCCCAAGGTTATTGTTTTCGAGTGTAAAAGTGAAACGGTTGGTCAATGGTACAAGATAATTGAATGTCTGTTCTCTAGTATCAATCTTTTATATGACTTTCTCCGTTCATACTCCATATAATGCGATTACCTGATTGATATTACTCCAAATTTTGGTTGATCACTGATGTAATCATACGTTTCCGTTTCGAACCCCTTAGATACAGAGCGAACGTCTCCGACAGCGATTACATGTAAATCCTAAAGGTGGCTTCACACATTCGGTATTTGGCAAGTTGCGAGCGACCACTCGCCGATTCCCGAGAAGTGTAAATGGGTCACTTGTTATTTGCCAAGGGACAAACATTACGTGTTTGCTCTACCCACCGCGTGGCGGTATTTCGGACACATCAGCTGCTCGGATTCGGAGCATCGGAGCACATCGGCTGCCCGGAATTCCGCGACCATTAGTTCGCTATCCGGCGAACGTCATATGAGTGGAGCAGCTTTAACATGAGCGCATTGCGCAAATGTAAGGATTAAAGTATTTATTAATTCATGTACCACTCTAATCCAAACCACTTTCGGAAGAACTTGCGTTTGTGCTAAATGCGTGGCAAAAAGTAAAAAAGAAAAAATAGTCGTACACTCTTCTGACGTGCCAAATGATGAAGGCGTTATAGTAACATGACGTCGGATTAATAGCATTTCTCCGGAATTGTATTTGCCGTATGGAACGAAGCAAGCGGTCTAGACAGCTTTTCTCCGGCAGAGAGCGCCGCGCCCGTTGGCGCAGGCCCAAAGCCCGTAAAAAGAGCTACTTCAGCACACGTCCCACCGCAACTGACGGATCCACGTGGCCTAAGTCCCTGTTAAGCCGCCCGGCGGCGCTCCTGTCGCGGGCGACCCCAAGGGCTACTGCGCTGCTCTGCGCCGACAGATGGTCGCGCCCGGGATCAGTTATGTCAAGGTGGTTTCTACCGGTGAAATCCTGCGGTGCGGATGGCACCATGAAATCTCCGGTCCGGGCAGTCGGACACCTCGCCGCAAGGGAGAAGAACTTAAGGTAGTATGTTCGTGACTGTCGCTAGTCGAAAACTCAACCATTTATTACATCGATAGATAGCTGCTTGTAACCGCGAACGGAGCATTAACATAATTATTTGTAAATAGAAAAAATAGATGTATTCAATAGTTCTAGAAAACAATATTTATTGTTAAATTTAGTATCGCGCATGAATTTTCATTTTTATAAGTTCACGTTAACTAATATGGGTTAGGTTAATTTCGGCTTTCGTATTTTTCTTTCTTTCTGCTTTGAATATTGAATACATTGAAAGAGAATTATCGTCAAATAGCCTGTGATTATGCGTGATACAAAATTTGCAGTTAAGATGGTTTCTACTCGTACCCCAAGAGAACAGTGCTGACAATAGCATGATTTGTGTAGCATAACTCTGGCTGAGAGCAAGTACTTTTGGTGGCGATGAATTTCGCAACAGTTATTTGTCAATTACTCCTCAGAATACCCGGTGAGATTCGTTACATTTAATATCACCTGGTTCCTCTAAACATTACTACATGTTGAATGTTATTCCTCGACCTGGGGATCAGGCAGAGGAGGTGATGAGGTGAGTTTTCATGGAAAACGTTTGAAGGTTGTTAGAGGAAGGGTAGTAGAAAATAGTTTTATCTACTTTGGTTAGGTAAAGTCAAACATTATGCCATTATACGTTTCGTAATGAAGTACTTTACTGCCTTAGTGTGGTAATGTACTTCATCACCACCCTAGGGCAGTAAAGTAATGGCATACTTTGCCACATTTCTTTTGAAAATATTTTGGACTTGTGTCGTACACTTTTCCCCTTTAAAAACGCTAATAACCAAGTAAACTGACTGATATCAATGTTTTCTTGGCTGTCCGGTATATAATATCGGAAGCGCAGCACAACGGTGTCACTGTTCTGAGGAAGCCTGCGACATCACAGGCGAGACGTCGGACTCTGAGCAAACGATGCGGCGTCACCCGGACAGCTAAGAAGATATGTCCGCGACCGCGGAAGCTTAAGTTTACATTTGATATCAATGATGTCATTAAGTGATATTGTACTCTTTAATATACAGTAGTGGGACCAAAGACTACTTGGTTTCTTCTCTGATTTGCTATAAAAGTAATGAATCAAACCTTTTTCCGATATGGAATATGAACGTGAATCTTTAAATATTAAATACTTACTTTCATATTTCTTTTTTGATTTGTTGGGTAACAATGTTTCTAATGTAGCAGTTGCTGCTATTTTGATTTCCAAATCGGAACTACATTCACTCATGTCAAAAAGTATTCACTAGTTTTCTAATGAATTACTACTATTACACTAAGTTTTTCAATTGTTCTCCTTGATAAGAATAGTGTCGCCACTTATGAGAAAAATATGTGAATACTAATTGAAGGAGTACAACGAAATTTCACATTAAATGTAAGAGTTTTTTACAAAGTGAATAAAACGTTGTACTATATTCGTGTCGCACCATCTCTTTACAATACTGACCTAACGGCCTCGTTTGGTAAATTTCCAATTTCGTAATTTAATCATATATTTTACGACACTCGTATCGTAAATAACTATTCCGAGAGGACGTTGATTTTGACTTTTTCGGAGACATTGATTTTGTCTTTGACGAGAATTAAAGACTTTTTAAGGAATTGAAAAAAATTAAATACACAGTAAATAATCAAGATGAAGGTCCAAGTACAGTTGTGATGGAGAGGAGTTGTCGAGAGAGCATTAATAAAACCCCGCTAGAAGGTCCGTTGCGAGAAGTGCCCTGGCCGTGCGGTCGAGGTTTGCCGTACGCCGTCCGCCTGGCCTCGCGCTGTCAGCCACAGGTCGCGCCGGCCACGAGGCGACAAGCGCAAAGAGCAAAGTTCTGGGGTCAGTGCATTCTCTACTGGCGCCGCGCCGCGCGCAAAGAGCTCATTCAGAGCAGCGACGGCTTCGAACGGGCGGCCGCTCCGCCTGCGCAAAGGGTTCGGCAATGCCCCTTCCCCCTCGCGCCACGGCCCTGCTCGCTCCCAACAGCTCTAGATTGGTCTCTTTATTGCAATACTGCTACTGCTGCTGCTGCTGCTGCTACTGCTGCTTCTACTGCTGCTGCTACTGCTGCTGCTACTGCTACTGCTGCTGCTACTGCTGCTGCTGCTGCTACTGCTGCTGCTGCTGCTACTGCTGCTGCTGCTACTGCTACTGCTTCTGCTTCTGCTACTGCTACTACTACTACTGCTGCTACTACTACTACTACTACTACTACTACTACTGCTGCTGCTGCTGCTGCTGCTGCTGCTGCTGCTGCTGCTGCTGCTGCTACTGCTACTGCTACTGCTACTACTACTACTACTACTACTGCTACTACTACTACTACTACTACTACTACTACTACTACTACTACTACTACTACTACTGCTGCTGCTGCTGCTGCTGCTGCTGCTACTGCTGCTGCTACTGCTGCTACTGCTACTGCTACTGCTGCTGCTACAGCTACTGCTGCTGCTACTGCTACTGCTACTGCTGCTACTACTACTACTACTACTACTATTACTACTACTACTACTGCTACTACTATTAATCTTAAAAAAGTTCTTTCACATGTCTATCTTTTGATTTTAAAGGAAACGTGTCAAAAGTTGCGGCTCTTGTATTTTCTACTATATCGGGCGGAGTTCCCATTATTTTCACATTATCTTTCATTTCAAAATCCATTGCATCGATAGAACCTGACATTTTTGTCACCATTAAAGAAAGGACAAGAATAACGGTCAACAAGTATAAGGTCATGCTAGCAGAACAAATGATAGTGATAACCACACTATATAATTACAGGAAGACATACATAAAAATGGAATAAAATATTCTACATCATACGGAATAGTACCTTTTACATAACTCGTCAGGATTCCCCAAGGGTAGCAACATGTGTTATAGATACGCGTCACGCACTCTAAAGGCAAGGCCAGTAAGTACTGTGAACTAAGTTCTCCGTAGTACTATGACAAATCATTTTTCTCTTGATGAAAACTAGGCCTGCCCAAGTAGTAGAATTTAGGACAGGACGGCCGGAAAATACCCCGGATAATACTAGTAATTTCCTCCCCTTACTGACTTACGTGGCTCAGGCCAATTTTGATGTCCCTGCATTCTAACCAGGTGGTCCTAGACCATGAGTCCCAGCGGTGGCAGGGTTTCTGATACTAATTAGTTAACGAGGTCGAATTCAGCCGCGCAATTTGGAGGATAATTCTAGCTGGCGGTTGCTCTGATCGATAGTTTTTCGTGGTTTCTACGATCCTCACCAGAAAAATGCCGGAGCAGTACCCTAACAAACAGGCCACGGACCGCGGACCATCTATCCTTCCTCTTCCTTGTCCTATCCTCATCCTTTGCTTACACACACTTACACTTACTTGCACTACTCTACCATATATGTCATGAGCTTAGAGCTTGTTCCAGCTGGGCCCGAGCTCTGTTGGCTGGCGAAAACTCGCAAGCCGTCGTCTAGATCGGCCCCGAATTTCGCCATCCACCGTCTAACCACAAGTTCACCGGCACGTCTCGCGTTTCAACATGCACCACTCTTATGGGAATAATGTCCTTAGCAGTTGACGCGCCTCGCTTTCCCCTCGCCCCCTTTCCTTCTGCGAAAGGTTCATTATGCTGCAGTGATCGAATCGATTTCCGTCACGATTAGTGGCGCGTTCTCTGAGAACGTATTCCCAAGAACAAACAGCTGAAATAGCATGAATTGAATATCCTGTAAACGAGACCAGAAAATATGAGACTTTGTTAAAAATATGAATCCTCTCTGCTACATTATCCTGTAATTAATAGTACGAAAACAAGTCAGAAGTATGCTTTGTCTAGAAGTATGCGATAACAGTTTGTGACAAGCGTTCCATGTACCCGCGGTGGCGATACCCCACTCCACGAACCGACGTTAAGGATGAAATACTGCGCTTGGGCCACTCTTGCAACCCATGGACTGACAGCTGCCCTGGACAGTAGCCCAGAGTCACCGTTTTGGACAAACCTCAAGTAGAAACATTTCTTAACCAGGTTTGTCCAATCCTCACATTCATTTTATTTATTACTACTGCCTTCACCACATTATTTCTGTATTAACATTTTTTGCATTCACTAACACTCGTTTGCTTTAGTTTAGTGCATTTAATGCATTTAGTGCATTTAATTTAATAATGCATTTATGTGCATAGAAAATGTTGTATATAACATTTCGCTAGTCCATAGCAAAATAATCCGACTCAAAAACTGTTTGCGGGATTCTCCACCAAAAGATATCTTCCCTCAGCAGACACTGCACCTCAGCAGAGACTTAGACCCAGCGGGAAATAATTCAAAGCTCCACACTGTTCTCCACATCAGTGCAAACATTTAGAGCATATAAGTGTGTATGGATTTGTGTGTGTGTTTGTGTGGGTGTGGGAGTGTGTGGGAGTGTGGGAGTGTGGGAGTGTGGGAGTGTGGGAGTGTGTGTGTGGGAGTGTGTGTGTGGGAGTGTGTGTGTGGGAGTGTGTGTGTGTGGGAGTGTGTGTGTGGGAGTGTGTGTGTGTGGGAGTGTGTGTGTGTGAGAGAGTGTTTTTTTTTTTTTTTTTTTTTTTTAACGACGGGGGAAATGCATTTACGCACTATCGACCCAGGCTCACATATCTGGGCCGACTCGTGTGGGACTCATCCGTGGATAATACCCACTAAAACCCTACGTCCTCCTTCGCCCCACCTACGGCACCGCCGTCAGGCATTACTTCGTTAGGTGGGGTGGTGGGGCTATTCTAGCCCTCCTCCTTTACGCCTTTAATGGCTTTCACTTCTCGCACGCTCTTCAGCTCTGAGGCGTCGCATGACCCGGGCAGCGTACGTCGCAATTGCGGCCCATCTGCCTTCCGTGGACATCATCAATGGGATGGTGTTCTCCGGTGTCAGGCGCTGTTGCAGGATTTCCTGCAGCTGGTCTCTTTCTCCTGAGAATCGCGGGCAGTTGTACATCACGTGCTCCACATCCTCCTCCTGTCCTGGGCAAGCTGGACACGTCGGGTCGTCATCTAGCTTAAATCGGTGCAGGTACGCTCTAAAGCATCCATGCCCCGTCAGCAACTGTGTCACGAAGAAGTCCACATCTCCGTGAACCCTCGACGCCCACTCGTTGATCCGTGGGATAAGACGGTGGGTCCACCTGCCGTTCAGCGTTGCGTCCCAGCGGTTTTGCCACTGTCTCATCGTTTCCCTCTTCTCTTCATCCAGCGCAGCGAGGGCTTCTATTCGCGAGCCGTGTCTTCCCTGATAGTAGATCCGTCGGCGCTCGTCCGCCAGAATCTCTATAGGCGTCATTCCTGCTACTACGCATACGGCGTCATATGACACCGTGCGGTACGCACAGACCACTCTCAGAGCACTCCGACGGTAGACAGATATGGTCCTCCTGGCGTATGCTGCTGTTGCCAGGGTGCTGGCCCAAATGGGCGCTGCATACAGCAGGGTCGAGCTAACCACGGTCGCGAGTAGCTTCCGCCTGCTTTGCCTGGGGCCACCGGTGTTCGGCATAATGCGCGACAGGGCAGAGATCACACCATCCGCTTTCTGGCTGACGAGTCGAATATGTTCGTCGAAATGGAGACGCGCGTCGATCCATACGCCGAGGTACCGCAGGTGTGGCCCGGACTGGATCTTATGTCCCCCCACTCTGAGGGTGATGGTCTCCCGTGTCTTCCTGCTGGTAATCATCACTGCCTCAGTTTTGTGATCGGCCAGGACCAGCCCGACCAAAGACAGCCACCGGCGAATTATCGCGATGGAGCGGTTGGCCACGAGGGTAACGTCCTCCAGGTGCTTGTCCACTACGACGAGCGCCACGTCGTCAGCGAAGCCAATGGTCTCCGCGCCATGTGGTAACTCCAATCTCAGTACCGCGTCGTACATGATGTTCCAAAGTAAGGGACCCAGAACCGACCCCTGTGGAACACCACCCGTCACGTCATAGCGCCTCGGACCGTCATCTGTGTAGTACAACAGGACTCGATCTTTGAAGTAGTCGCTGATGATTGTCCTGATGTACACTGGGACTTCCAGGAGATGAAGGGCATTTAGAATGCAGCTCCACCTCGCTGAGTTGAAGGCGTTTTTAATATCCAAGGTCACGACGGCGCAGTACTTCTTAGTGCCCCTTCTCCAGCGTGCTCCTGATATGGCCTCTCTAGCAATGCTCACCACTTTACCGATTGCCTCCACTGTTGAGCGCGCCTTTCGGAAACCGAACTGGTTATCGGAAAGGCCACTGTTGCTTTCGACGAAGGTCTCAAGTCTGCTGCACACAATTCGCTCCAGGATTTTACCTGCTGTGTCCAACAGGCAAATCGGGCGGTAAGATGACGGATCGCATGGTGGTTTCTTGCCCTTAGGCAAGAGCACTAGCCGTTGTCGTTTCCAGCAGCGCGGGAAGGAACCTTCCCTCAGGCATCTGTCTAGAACGCCCAAGAAGAGGTCTGGGCGAGCTTCGATGGCAACCTTCAGAGCCGCATTTGGTATTCCGTCCGGACCCGGAGCTTTAGTGTCCCGGATCCGGCGGCAAGCATTCCGAAGTTCATCTGGGCTGACTGGGGGCACGTCCGTGGGTCGATGTATCGGGACTGCGTGGTTCGTCTCCGTCTGGGACGGGAAGAGAGTGGCCACGATGTTCTGTAGTAGGTTTGGACAGGTCGGGGACATGTTGACCGCGCCATTCAGCTTGGTCATAACAATTTTGTACGGCCTGCCCCATGGGTCCTCATCAACCTCTCGACACAGCTCACGCCAACAGAGACGTTTGCTCGCTTTGATGGCCTTTTTCAAGGCGTTGCGATCATTCCGGTGTTGTTCCCGCAACCTCTCAGAGTCGGGCCGGCTCCTTGCTCTTTGGCACAGACGTCTGCTCTTGATGCATTTCCTGCGCAGTTGAGCAATTTCTTCGTTCCACCAGTAAACCGGTGGTCGGCGGTCGCTTGGTGAGCACCTCGGCATAGAGGCATCGCATGCATTGACAACATGCGTCATGAGTTCCTCTGCCTGCTCTTCCGGTGGTCCTTCAGATATGGTCACATCTTCCAACATGACGACGAGGGCCTTCGTGTCCAGTTTTTTTGTGCTCCACTTGCGACTGGGCTGGTGCAGTGTCCGACGTTTCTCGGGTTTACCCATCTCCATGAGAATAGCATGATGGTCACTATGCGTGTATTGGTCGCTCACAACCCAGGTTAGACCCGAGCGAGCAATGCACTCGCTCACGAATGTCAAATCGACTATGGAGCTATCGCCATTTCGAGAGAAGTTGGAGAGTTCCCGGTATTTGCTAGGACAACGTCCAGTGAGGCTAGATGGTCTAGAAGGGCCTCTTCTCTTCGGTTCGTTACCCTGCTGCCCCACGCTGTAGCCCATGCGTTGAAATCGCCAGCGATGATAAGGGGTCTCCGTCCTCGTGCATCAGCCACCAGTCTGTTCAGCAACGTTTCGAATTCGGGTATTGAGAGACTAGGGGGTGCATATACACTGTAAATGTATATGCCATCTGCCTCAACCCCGGTAAAGCCGGTCGATGGTACAGTTATGACCTCCCGGACCTGACGCAAACCGTAAGTCCATATCGCGGCTCGACTTGACCTGTCTGAAAACCAAGTAGGGCCCTCCATGTTCTTGTACTGCTCGCAAAGAATCGCCACATCGATCTTAAGGTCTCTCACCGTTTGTTGCAGAAGGTCCTGGGCCGCCTCGCAATGATTTAAATTTAGCTGGAGAACTCTCATTTTCTGTTATCCATTGCCTTCATTGCTACTTGATACGCCGGGCACGTGAAACTCCCCGTCGGGTGGTTCCTCTTATCTTTGCAGAGCACACACCTCGCCTCAGGGCTTTTGCAGGCCTGACGTAAGTGGCCGTCTTCTCCGCATCGGTGACAGGATTTCGACCTGTCCGTCCCTTGGCAGTCGCGTGCCAGATGTCCGAACGCCCAACAACGATAACACCTCCGCACAATTACTTTTTCTCTAACGCGGCAGTTCACCCACCCAATGCGAACTCGGCCGCTCTTCAATGCCCTCCTGGCTAGTTCCGTCGGTAGACGGACCACTGCAGTTTGTGTGCCTCTGTAGGCCTTCCGTACGGATATGACACTTGCTAGCTCAACAGGTGATTTCACTTCCCCGCTTACAGCTTCACGCACTTCAGCCGCCGTTGTCAGCTCGTCAAGGTCGCGAATCTCGAGAGTCATTTCGTCTCTCCGTGTCGTTACTCTTGCTAACTCGCCCAGTTTTCTGGAAATAGCTTCAGATATCTCGGAGGCTGCCGCAGATTTCCGCAACTCCAGCAGCAGGTATCCAGCTGCATTCCTCCTCACCTTTGCGACGTTCTCACCAGCATCTTTCAGAGATGGGTCGCCCTTGATCTGCCTTAGAATGTCAGCATAGGAAGGGCCTTCGTCATTTGCCTTAACAATAACGCATTCGGGGCGATAAGAGCGCGGCTTCGGCGGCCTCTGTCTCTTCCTTCTTACGACATGCCAATCCATCTCATGATTTTGGCATGGTGTCTCATCAGATGGTTTGTGCAGTTCCTGAGGAACTTCAGCATGTTGAATGTTCCTTCCCTGCACCGACTCTGAAAGCTTCTTCTCTGCCACTGCCGTAGATTTCAGCGGTCTCACTTTCCGCGACGAAGTTCGTCCACCGCCTACTGCGGTCCGCAACTCCGCCGCCGCTGTCGAGGGCCCGCCACAATCATCAGCATTCGGGCCAATATCAGAAGTCTGCGGTGGAGCCTGCGTCTCCACCTCCACCGTCCTCAGGCAAATCACATCATTAATTGCGGTTCGCAACTCCGCCGCAGCCACCGAGGGCCTACCACGGTCATCAGAATTCCGGCCAACACCCGACGTCAGCGGCAGAGTCCGTGTCCTCGCCTCAACAGTCTTCGGACCAATTACATTGTTCCCCGCAGGCTGCAACTCCGCTGCTGCTGTCGAGGGCCCTCCATAACCAGCGGTATTGGGATCGACACCCCATGTCTGCGGTGAAGTCTGCGTCTCCGCCTCGACTGTCTTCGAGCTAATTACCGATAGTGACTCCTCCATGTCCACCATCTCGTCAAAGTCAGCTCTAATGGAGCTCACCATACGCTTTATCTCCCCGTGGACATTATTCCTTGGCAGGACAAAATTCAGGAGATCCCCGATCTTCTTCCCCAACTCCAGAAACTTCACTTTCCTATTCTCCTCCCGGACACTCTTGTGAGCTTGGCTCCCCCCAAAATCCATGGAGCCGGCACCGACTATCGGGGCTTTCACCCGATCAGAATCGGTGGCGAGATTCGGCGTCAACGCTCGACTCGCTTGGGGTAGTAAGTTTTGAGGCTCACTCATACCCATCACTGGTTTATTTTCGGGGTGACCTTCCCTTAGCGTTTTATATGCTACCGCCAGCAGAAATGGAATTGGAAGGAGGGTGAGAAAGGAATTTTCGTAGGGATAGGGAGCAAGATCCCATAAGCTACTCAGTCCACCTATTGGATCTTGTGGGATGGGAGGAAAACTAGGTGGGAAAGTAGGGATATTTGGGGAAAGGGCAGCGGACAGCTGCTCCTCTTAGTCGCCTTTTACGACAGGGGGAGGTCCCGTGGCGCTATTCTACAAAAACCCCGGCACCACACAGGTCTGTGTGGGAGTGTGTGTGTGGGAGTGTGTGTGTGGGAGTGTGTGTGTGTGGGAGTGTGTGTGTGGGGGAGTGTGTGTGGGAGTGTGTGTGTGGGAGTGTGTGTGTGTGGGAGTGTGTGTGTGGGAGTGTGTGTGTGGGAGTGTGTGTGTGGGAGTGTGTGTGTGTGGGAGTGTGTGTGTGTGGGAGTGTGTGTGTGTGGGAGTGTGTGTGTGTGGGAGTGTGTGTGTGTGGGAGTGTGTGTGTGTGGGAGTGTGTGTGTGTGGGAGTGTGTGTGTGTGGGAGTGTGTGTGTGGGGGAATGTGTGTGTGGGGGAGTGTGTGTGTGTGGGAGTGTGTGTGTGGGTGTGTGTGTGTGGGAGAGTGTATGTGTGTGGGAGGAGCGTTTGTGTGTGTGTCTTTGTGTGTGTGGGGGAGTGTACGTGTGTGTGGGGGGGAGTCTGTGTGTGTGTGTGGGTGGGTGTGTCTTTGGGTGTGTCTTTGCGTGTGTCTTTGCGTGTGTCTTTGCGTGTGTCTTTGCGTGTGTCTTTGGGTGTGTGTGTCTTTGTGTGTGTGTGTGTCTTTGGGTGTGTGTGTGTCTTTGGGTGTGTGTGTGTGTGTGTGGGTCTTTGGGTGTGGGTGTGTCTTTGGGTGTGTGTGTGTGTGTGTGTGGGTCTTTGGGTGTGTATGTGTGTGTGTGGGTGTGTCTTTGGGTGTCTTTGTGTGTGTGTGGGTGTGTCTTTGTGTGTGTGGTGTGTATTTGGGTGTGGGTGTGTCTTTGGGTGTGGGTGTGTCTTTGGGTGTGTGGGTGTGTCTTTGGGTGTGTGGGTGTATCTTTGGGTGTGTGTGTCTTTGTGTGTGTGTGTGTCTTTGGGTGTGTGTGTGTGTGTCTTTGGGTGTGTGTGTGTGTCTTTGGGTGTGTGTGTGTGTGGGTGGGTCTTTGGGTGTGTGTGTGGGTGTGTCTTTGGGTGTGTGTGTGGGTGTGTCTTTGGGTGTGTATGTGTGTGTGTGGGTGTGTCTTTGGGTGTCTTTGTGTGTGTGTGGGTGTGTCTTTGTGTGTGTGGTGTGTATTTGGGTGTGGGTGTGTCTTTGGGTGTGGGTGTGTCTTTGGGTGTGTGGGTGTGTCTTTGGGTGTGTCTTTGGGTGTGTGGGTGTGTCTTTGGGTGTGTGGGTGTGTCTTTGGGTGTGTGGGTGTGTCTTTGGGTGTGTGGGTGTGTCTTTGGGTTTATGTCTTTGGGTGTGTGTTGTGTGTGGGTGTGTCTTTGGGTGTGTGTATGTTTGTTGTTGTTCGCCTGGAGTTGACCGATCGATCGAAAAAAAAACACGAAAAGCTCCCTTACAGAGCAGAAGGCTGTTAGAATTCTCCTTTAAGCTGCGGCCAATTTCTTGTCCCGCTATAGCAATTTCGAGAACTTTCCGGAAATACAACTTCCTGCAAACAACAAAAACGGCTATTGGGTCTTGTGGCTGTCGCTGTCTAATCGCAGTGGTAGTCGAAAAACATCACGGCGACCAACGGTCTGAAAAATATTCGCTCCTGACGGATATAGGCCCGCAAACTCTTCGTTTAGAACGAACACGCATGAGCAACTTCAATAAAGATCTTTCAAGAGTGCTACAAAAATGTTTGAAATACTTCTTAGTAAAGTATAACACAAACGTAGAATGCAAATAAAGCAGCTAACTCAAAATGTAGTAGATATAAGGAAAATAAAAGAAACTCTTTTTAATTCATTCAATTTGTGAACATAACGTTAAAGCAAAACTTTGTAGCTAATCTTCAAGAAGAAATTAAGTTAGTAAAAAAATATACAACTCATCCGGTTAACTTATGCTCGTAATGACTAAGAATTGCAACTTATGCTCGTGTGACTAAGAATTCCAACTTAAGTAAAACATCACACAATATACAATTTCTTGTTATAAAACTAATTTTTCACAAGTTAAAATAATTATCTGTCAAGTTTATTTACCTACAATTAAACAAATAAATATCAAAATACCTCGCATGCTGAAGAAACCCCATGTTTGCATTGTTCATGAAGTGGAAGTTCATCAGTATACTAGGGGTGCTATTTATCTCGCAAAGTGCGCCAGTGTATAACACCTCTGGTTCGTAATAGTATTAGAAAAGGTGTGTAGTTGTTAGCATTAGAAAAAGAAATATCAAGAGTAGTTTCTCATTTTGGATGATTATTCAACCATTGTGACAACAATAAATAATTGGACAAGTAGGAGGTTGGTGAAAATAAAATTGGTAGATTAAAAAGAGTATTTTTATTCTATATTCAGGGTGCTCCGTTGGTCCGTTTCAAGTTAAGGCATTTCAACATCTCGAAAAATTTGAATCGAACAAAAAGCATTTGAGAAGAGATTTAATATTTTTCGAGTGAAAAATAAACATATGCTCTTACCAATGTAGGGTTTTTCTGGGTATACTAAACATAATATTTTAATAATAATATGCTATAAGCAATTACAACCAGCTGGCCAAATGACACAGTTAAAAATTAACTTTGAAATTGTAATCGTGATCTCACATTTGTATTGCAATCTAAATTTTTCGGAGAAGAGAGGGCTGGGAAACAGAATGGAACAGAACTTCGGCGCACTGGAAAGGGAACACTGACAACTGAAAAGCTCCGGTTCGGGACTTGGTTTATTCTCTTACTAATTCCACTAATGAATAAATTTACATTATTTCATGTGTGTGCATATAAAGTATACTTTCTCTTCGTTGTCATGAAGCACTATGAGTCTTAGATGGAGTAAAGTTGAGATGAGGGTAAAATTTTAATTCATTGGGTTACAATCAATATAAGAAATATTCTGATTTTTTGTGAGCTTTAGCTGATTTTATAAGGGCACTTAAATGACAATATCTAGCAAAAACCATTTTACAGGAATAGTTTATTGTTTTGGTCTTTTATTTTTAAACGAGCTTTCACACTTCCACAGTCACTTCTAAGCGTCATTACTGTACAGACGCCATAAAGTGCCTGGTTTAAATTTAGGTTTCTTCTGATAAAGTTGTTTAGTTGTCGAATTCAGTAACGAAGAGCAAGTAGATCTTTCTGTTCCATCAAAAGCTTCTCTTCCAAATTATGTAGACTAAATGCTTTTTATTTCAGCCGAACTTTGATATCTTGTTTAAGTTTTCTTACAAAGCGTAGCAATTAATAGAACTCTGATAACGCAGCATATACTTTTACTGAGTTTTAACTCGGTAAAAGCTCCCAAGAATCAGGACGCGCTAAAATACAGTTCACCGTTTGACTCAAAAGTTCTCAGTGAGTATTTGAATGGCGCAATTCGTAAGGCACTGGCGGAAACCGGCGAACAGTCACGATTCTCTGAATACGAAGAGCGAAGTCGCTCGCCTTTCACTAAGGAGATCCGGGTTCGATTCCCGGACAATCGCAAGTGAAATTTGTTCCAACAAAACGAGTTTGACTGCTTCACAAGGGCTAGTCCAACCCCTAAACCCTACACCTATCCTAACTACTTCCCAATTCTGGCCGCTGGGTAGTGACGCAGGAGCGCATAGTAGGATGCGCGTTCGTGGACATGCTACCTGACGATCCTCCTGATCTGACTACGACGAAATGTTACGATTATGACCATATTAATTGAGGATTACACCAAGCGCAAAGCGCTGAACGCCCCCGAGGGGCTTGGAGACGCATTACTTCTATCTACACACAACAAATTTAATGCAGAAATAGAATGGGAGCACTCCTCGCCAGCAAAATAACACTAAGCGCTGCGACCGGGCAGAGAGCTCTTAATGCGCTGCGCTATCGTTTGCGATTTATTTTTTTATCTTTTCGTTGTTATTTTTTATTGTTTCTTGGCTGTTTCGTAACTAATATTGTTTAAATATGATTATTTATTAATGAATTATTGTTTAAAATGTAATTTTAATTGCGTAGTAATCACAATTAAGTTGGCTTGGTCATCATCGCATCTATCGATGGCAGGATGCTTCGCCACTGCTGTTATTCTCTAATACCTGAGGGAACACTGCTTGGTCGCTTACTAGTTAAGGTATTGTTTACTGTACCAATTGTGAGTCCGTCATCTTCGCCAATGAACTGACATCTCACTGTGTCCTCACGTCTCACACCCTCCTCCTCACCTCATCTGCACCGTACTCCCTTTCTCTACTTCGTATCTCACAGTGCAAGTGTCTTCAGGAAAGGCTGGCAGAAAGTGGGTGACTGCGGAACGATATGTCATCTTCCTTCTCTATCTCCATGGAACATTTCACTTTGCCGAGACCCTGCGAATACATCCCTCAGATGTACCACAGCAGTTTGGTTGTTTCTCACTGTTTCCCAATCAATTCGATTTTATATTCTATAGATGTAATTCTTCCCAAATACTTTTCCACCCGTGGCTCGGTGTCTTGTATACACTGTGTCACAAAACAGAAATGTGACCCAACAGACAACTTCCATCTATTTACGCCTTACGAACATTACATGCTAAAATCCTTGTAACGTAGTAGGTATCTTAGCTGGAATAGTGCATTAGTGCTCGTTCTGTATTCTCAGTTAGCCCGATTGATTTTTTATTTTATTCACGTTTTAGACGCTTCTTGGAGATCAATAATATGCTGATAGAGTAAGTCTTTATTACTCATATCTCTTAAAAATATTTTTGTAGGAAGCCACGAGTTAAATGGGTTCTTTCAGGGCATGCATAACGTGCTGAAAATTTTTAACACAAGTGATAAAAGTGTGGGTAAATGGGTATTACAAATTTATGGGTAAATTTATTTAATATGGATGTTACAAATAAAGCAAAATATTTTCATCTGACTGAATCAGCCATTGCTGACCTTAAATGTATCATAAATTAATTGTGTAATTAAATTAAAATATCTGTTTTAAATTCGCCTGCCCAATTGGCAGACGGATGAATAGACATTTTCTGAAAAAAGATCTGCAAATACAAAAACAGTTTTTTTAGTACCAAGAAGTGTATTTTACTTCAACATCTCGACTTCGATTTTTGTATAACATAATACTGTCTCTATTCTCCATATATACCAGTGAAATAAAAATAAAAGGATGACGAAACGGATATTCATATATATTACAAGCAACAAACAGGGGAAGATGGGTGGTGAGGGTGGAGGGGGAAGGGGGGGTAGGGGAAGGTCGGCGACGCAGCGCCTCCATCCCCTAACGCCATAACGCTTGTCTGGAGACTCGGTGCCGCGCCGTTAGAACGCAATTACTGCGGCGTCGCCGCGCCGGGCCCCAAACCGAGCTGTCTCATGACGCTCCGGACAGCTCCATGAGCGATGAGGTCACTCACCTCTCGAACGGAGAATAGCCTCTTGAATTCATGATGACACACTGCTTTGTCCAGCACAAGTTTCCAAGTTGACGGAGAGGTTCAGATAGCGAAGCGCCCATGAATACCTTAGTTCAGCGTCTAAGTACTCTGCCGAGAATAGAGACAAACTGCGAAATGTTTTGCTTCGGTGGGTAGTTTCTAAGTTGGTCAAGTTTTGAATAAAATGAAATAAAAATTATTCATTTCTCACACAATTATAGGAACTTTATTGGCTTTTGATTTCTTTCAGGACTAAATTTCGTGGGATCTGGCTATTTCGAAGTTTTGTCTCTATTTTTGCATATCTGAACTCTACCTCTCATGTAGTTACTTGTATGATCCCAATTTCAAGTTCATTTTTCTTCTTTTCTCTCTTATTATACGCCTTAACCAAGCTGTTCCAAATTGTTTGTAAGACATTTTGCTAACACACAAGCTGTCAAATAAATAGAATAATTACTTCAAGTATTTTTAAAGATGGGTCGTGAAATGTTCCAAGAAATCTCCGAATAAATATTTATTGAAAATTTCTTTCAATATCAATTGCATTGTTTTTTATTTTTATTTGGTATTGTGTTAGTACGTTGGAAGTTACGTTTTAGTACACCTGTTACCTGTTAGTACATTGGAAGCTACATTTTAAACAAATAAATACGTTTTGTGAACAATATCCCTCTTACAATGAAAATAGGGAAGTATAGTATTGGGATGAATGTGTGGTTGAACTTGCGAGAGTTCCCGCACGAGTATGCGGAGGTAGTAGGGGAAAACTTATGATATGGCACAACACAAAGAACAAACTTTTTAAATTAACTAAAGTAAAACAGCTTGAAATAAATGAACAACAAAAATCAAAACGCACAAACCTACAATACTACGTGAATTAACTCAAGAAAGCAACCAAATTTAAAATTACAAAAGAATAGGGCAAGTCACTCGACAACTGCCATCGATCACAATCTAGACTCACGATTTGAATGATCGCGGTATCTGGAAGTCTGTACATCAATGCCCAGCAACATTACCATGTACCGAAGTGAAGTGTTAAGCCTATTAATTGTTTCTAATGGTAACAAATGGTATTTATAAGTCAAAGGGAAAATATGAGTTTTATTATTTTTTGGCTCAGAAATGATTTTCTTGAGGGTCGTCAGAACGCAGAAAATAATCCAATACTTTTTAGTACACAAATAATTTTTCAATTTTCGCACCCCAGCAAGCCGGCGCCCTGCCCCTCCAAAACCCCCTCTGTTCGTGGTTGTACTTGCCGATCCTTTATTTTCGCATGAACAACTTTACTTGACTTTCCCAAGAGTAAAAACCTTTCTAATATTTTTGTGACTTTCAAGGAAAGCAAAAAGTTAAGTGTTAAAGAAAATTGAATAACTACTTCAGATGTTGTTTTCAAGAAAGTGTGAATTGTTCGAAGAACATATATCTATAATACTGAATATACTTTTATTGACAATTTGTTTCCAGCATCAATTGCATTGTTTTTTTGTTTAATATTTGAAGGTAAAAACGAATTTATATTTGTATATTTTTTTTATCAAATAAACACATTTCATCAACAACTTTCATTCTTTATGGAGATAATAGGGAAATGGATTGGGAAAGGATGGATATCAACATGCGAGAGGTCTTCCACGGGAACGCTAGTAACTGTTGCATTCCTATATTCGATCTTATATCCAACATTTATCTTATATACACCGACAAAATATATGAGCAATTCCAGAATTAACTGCCACTTAGAGGGTCAAAAAAAATTTTTTTTTTTTCAAGTGGCACACCTCTGGAAAGCTATTTCCCGTGTTCAGGAGACCCTAAAAAACTAAGAAAAAATAGGGTGCCATTGAATCAAGCAGAGTGACACCTCCAAAAGTGGAAAAATTTAAAATTACCTTTTAAAATTTAAGAAAATAATTGAAATTGAGTTTGAAGTGTTCGATTTCAGTATGATATTGTTATTTAAGCTATAAAAATTTAAAGGGATCTTCGAAAAGTTAAAAAAATTTTGGCGCCAGGCTATTTAGGCGCCAGAAATTATAAGTGCTACGTCTAAAAAATGATTAGTGGGTAAATATTTATTTGATGTTTCTAAATGGTGCTTGAATTTATTTCCATCTTTACACCTAAATATTTTAGAGCCCAAATTCTTCAGCGTCTGTATACTTCGGCGCCCAAACAGTATCGCTATAAACTAATTTCATTTGTCAAAAAATAAAAAAATTTTGCTTCATTTAATTTGTTCCTTTTGTTTTTCACAAACTCTCGTTTTTGTAAAAGTTTTAACTTTCGAACATTTGTTATAATATCTTGCATTATAAATTATACAGCCAACAGTGAAGTATTTGACGTTTTTTAAAATGTTTTCCGAAATAATAATTAAATGAAATAATTTCAAATGTTTAACAATAGAGAGATTTTAGGTAACTGATAATTATTCTAATATTGTTGCAAAATTGTAAATATGAAATCAAATTCAAGCAGTATACTAGTATACATTGTTGCGGGAAGCGGCATCTCTCGGCCAGTAGTTCAGTCAATAGCAAAGCTTACATTATATTATTTCAATTATTTCTATTATTTCAATTTCAATTCTTGTTTATGATTAATTGTTGTTCTTTATTGAGCATATTATAATCCTTTTATTGTTATATGCTGAATAGTTTAAAAACAACAATGTTGAATTTTGTTTAACTATTAAAAATTAAAAGTGGAAAAAAGTATGTTATAATTATTCTTTTTTAAAGTAATTATTTACAAATTTTATTGAGATCAAAATTTAATATCTGGAAGTTTAAAAAAAATTATATCAATATTTTTTGACAAATGAAATTAGATTATAGCGATACTGATTGGACGTCGAAGTATACAGACGCTAAAGAATTTGGGCTCTAAAATATTTAGGTGTAAAGATGGAAATAAATTCAAGCATCATTTAGAAACATTAAATAAAATTTACCCACTAATCATTTTTTAGACGTAGCACTTATAATTTCTGGCGCCTAAATAGCCTGGCGCCAAAATTTTTTTAACTTTTCGAAGATCCCTTTAAATTTTTATAGCTTAAATAACAATATCATACTGAAATCGAACACTTCAAACTCGATTTCAATTATTTTTTTAAATTTTAAAAGGTAATTTTAAATTTTTCCACTTTTGGAGGTGTCACCCTGCTTGTTTCAATGGCACCCTATTTTTTCTTAGCTTTTTAGGGTCTCCTGAACACGGGAAATAGCTTTCCAGAGGTGTGCCACTTGAAAAAAAAAATATTTTTTTTTACCCTCTAAGTGGCAGTTAATTCTGGAATTGCTCATATGTAGACATTTATCGTATATATCTGAAAGTTGGGTGAAATCTGCCAGTTGCAGAATGTTCGCACTACAACTAAAGATATTGACTCTTCTTGTTTTTCTCATTCATAATTACTCTACGTAGATGGATAATGTTGAAGTATTATAATGTAACGTTTCTCGTGGTGAATTAAAACCAACAAAATATTTACAACAAAGAAGGTTTATTCGTGAATAATTATACACTAAAATCTACTTGGTCTATTTACAGATATATTACACTTAATTATTTACACTGTTACACACGACTCCGTTCTCTTGATTTATTTACACAGTTCACTTCTTACACACTATTTATTTAAACTGTTCTCGTCTTCTACAGTATCAGTCAGTCCATGCACAGTCCACGGTCCACTGCACTTGACCCCAATTCCCTGCACAGACCACAATTCCCCTGCGCAGACCACAATTCCTTGCGCAGACCACACTTCACTGCGCACACCAGGGTCCACTGCACTGCTGTTTACCGCGATGCCCACTTCACAGCTCAGCTTCCACTGCAGACTTCAAACTGCTGACTGCTGTTTCCCCACTGCACCACTGCTTACCGCGATGCACCCTTCACAGCTCAGCTTCCACTGCAGACTTCAGACTGCTGACTGCTGTTCAACCACTGCACCACTCTTCACCGCAATGCACACTTCCCAGCACAGCTTCCACTTCGGACACACTGACGGACTGACGTCTTACTGCTCACTACTGACTTCTGCTAAACTGACTCCTGCTAAAACTGTTAACTAACTGACTCACTCGCGGCCGCCGGCAGCGGCGCATTTTATACCTGCCCGGCGCTTGTCTCCAGGCACCTGGCTCTTTCACGGCGTTTCCCCGCGGCTCGCGAATAGTCCGGAACCGTCTAGTTCGGGGGAAGGGAAGGGACGGCGGCAGATGACGCAATTCACGCGCAGCGACTTCGGCAGGTGATGCAATATTCGTTACAATAAAAACTGATTTGTAGTAAGTCAATAAGATAAAAGTGTAAGAAAAGTCTCATGTAAACGGTACTCGAGTCGTTTTCTACAAGGCACGAAAAAACTTAGTCATAAGCATACACTTTATTCAATTTTCCCAAGACACTCAAACTCTTATAAAAATCATTGTCTGGCCATGTGTACTGTTGGCAAGCTGAGCACGCCTAAAAGAGCTTTATTGCTTGGATACAATTCCAGGAAAATGGGAGACGAGAGCTAGAACGCTCGGTACTACCAAAAATTTCCATGTCCGCCTTTCCTCCGAACAATATATTATCTTCCATTGACTGTCAATTTGACCTGCCTTCTCAACCACCCCACGTCGTCACATCCAACACCGGGAGTTCCAGTCGCAATATGAATATTGGTACGCGCTTTCTCCAATGCTCAGTTTTCAATGATGGTACTTTTATTTTGTTTAGTGTCAGCAATTATGTCACTACATCAGTACATTGAATTTCTAATTAGCTCTTCATTTGAATTTAATGAAGCTATGAATTTCTAAAGGTTATATCAGTGTTGTGAAGGTCGATGCTACTAGCGGGAGTCTGTGACACAGGGAGCACGACGAAATCACCCTTTCATGCAATTGATCCCCTCGAAATGAGAGAGCAGTGGATAGTGAAAGTCGCTCTGAAAACTTTTACGCTTTACATGTGATATAAAAGTAGAAGAGATTTAGATAAATAAATTTAATAACATTTATTTTTTATTTATATTATTACTTTTACACCATCACTATCGGAAAACGCCGGGGTTACTACTTATAGTTTCCTTTCCCGTGCTCAGAGGGACGTGTCCCCCTCAACATTTGAAAGAGATCTCGTACGTGTTAAAACACTTTCCTTAAATATGTTCAGTTCCTGATTTTTGCCTCTTTTAACTTCACAATTTAGACATTTGACATACATTTGGTGAAGAGGCTGCCTAACCCATCCGACAGTTCTCTGAAGTTCTCAACATAATTCTCATAGTTGTGGATTTTATTAAATCACTAGTAAATTTCGTTAATTGTAAATAAAAAATGCGTAAGTCTCTCATGCGGCAAAGCGAAACTTCATAGCTCCTAGGAAAAGTTGAATTTATGCATTCGTTTTTATTTGTTCTCATAAAGGCTTTTCTTTTTTCTCTATTTTCTGATTCTTACCTGAAATGTTGAAAAATCACCATAAAAATTAATTTACTTATTGCTGTATTGAATTGCTCTGATCGGTAATTTTCCATGGTTTCGTCGATTCACGCAAATTCCGAAGCAGTACAAATTTTACTAATGACCTTAGCAGTTATCGTGTCTGGGAAAATCATCAAACAACGGAGAAAGCAGATGGGACATGATGGTATGGGGCGGGAAGGGACTAAGTGGACGTGCATGTAAGTAAAATTACTTGGATTTTACTCTACAATGTTGAGAACATCATGAATCATTCATTCCTTTGTCTGTCTAATACATTTTGGTAAATAAATTCACGGACGACGCCGGGTACTTCAGCTGCTCAAAAAGTATAAAGTAATAATAAAATTAAACCGTAATAAAGTTTCCCATTTGAACACATTTAAATGCTATGGGCCTTCTAAGCTTGGGTTGCCCGCTCCCTCATCATGTCTGGTTGACCATGTTCATTTACACGTTAAGACAATGAGCGCAAAACTACTCAGAAATAGCAGTGAGCATTGACTCTTCCAACCACTTCAGCAATAGGTGTTTTAATGGCCTGTTGGGGTTAGTTCCTCATATAAATAAAATATTTACAAAGTTGTTTTTTCACTAAAACCTATTTGAAGTGTTTTTTATTACTACAGTTCGGTGTACAAAAAACTAAAGTAAATGGACGAGTGACGTGAAATACGAGACAGAAACATGATACTGTGAAATATTAGAAATGGAATGGCGCATAAATAGCAGCAGAAGAGCTGCGAGATGAACTCGCGCTGAAGCTGCCGTTGCGCCGCGCACGAAACGCAAGGCGATGACGTCAGAGCGCCTCCCGTGCCGTGACGCGCGCGAGGGGCGGGTGGAAGTCGTAAAGCCGCCAAGTGGTGGAGAAGAGCCTTTGCCACCTCCCACGCGCCTCGCTGCTGCACACATCTCTCCACCCCCTTTCCCCAACGCGCCGCGCAACTTCTTACTCGTCCCGCCGTGCGCGTCCGCGCCACGCTCCCCGCTGCGCCCTGCGACGAACCGCCCCGCCCCGCCGCTCCCCACTCCACTCAGTCGCCTTCCGCCGCCTCGTGCCTTCTCCCACCGTCCCTTGCCGCTACTCCCCGCCCCGCCCCGCTCCTTTCCATTGCGCCTTGCTCGGCGCCCCGCCTCGCGTACCGCCCTGAGCTCCGCGCCCCGTTCTTTGCACCCGCAATCCGCCCCGCCCCCGCCACGCTCCTCCCCCCTCTTCGCCCCGCTCCTCGCCCACTCCACGCCCGCTCCTTGCCCCGCTCCTCACCCCGCTCCTCGCCCCGCTCCTCGCCCCGCTCCTCGCCCCGCTCCTCGCCCCGCTCCTCGCCCCGCTCTTCGCCCCACTTCTCGCCCCGCTCCTCGCCCCGCTCCTCGCCCCGCTCCTCGCCCCGCTCCTCGCCCCGCTCCTCGCCCCGCTCCTTGCCCCGCTCCTCGCCCCGCTCCTCGCCCCGCTCCTCGCCCTGCTCCTCGTCCCGCTCCTCGCTCCGCTCCTCGCCCCGCTCCACGCCCCGCTCTTCGCCCCGCTCCTCGCCCCGCCCCTTGCCCCGCCCCTTACCCCGCTCCTCGCCGCGCTCCTCGCCCCGCTCCTCGCCCCGCTCCTCGCCCCTAATCTCGCCCCGCTCCTCACCACGCTCCTCGCCCCGTGTCACGCGCCCCGCCCGCGCTCCCGGCCCCGTTCCGCCCCGCGACCGTCTCCTTCCCCGACCTTTCTTCTCCCCTGCCCACCGCTGCCCCGTTCCGCCACGGTCTCCGCCGTCCGTCCCCTCCCCCGCCGCCGTGCCCTGCCCCCGTTTTGTACCCTACCCTACCTTGCTCCCGGCCCCGCCCCTCTACCTCTCCCTCACCGTCTCTTCCCCTCCCCATCCCCACCCCACCCCACCCCGTCCCGCGTCGACGCCAGTCACGCGCCGCCCCACTGGTCCCAGCCGCGCAGCGCACCGACCCAGCCCACCACCGCCTGCCCCCCTCATTCCGCGCCACGGACGCGTTCACAAATTGTGGCGCGTGGCAGCCACCGAGGGAAAGGCGACGCGCGCGTGCTTCGGCGATGGCAGCGGTTGCAAGGCATCTGAGCACACGCAGGGACCCTTCCGTGACGATAGGGAGGTGAGTCGCAACGTGTCACCGCCTTCCGACAACCCCAATTTCCTCACGTCATCCAGTCCAATTACGATCTTAATCTACTGTTGCGGTGCTATTAGTGAACCCAATGGACACCGATAGATCAGTGCGTCTCTTACCTCTGAAGCGTCGTTGATCGAGAGGTCCTAGGTTTCGAGCACCGACGGTGACGGATGGGAGCACTTCCCTCAGGAGGAGACAACTCGAGTGTAAAACCACGGAAGCCGGCTAAAGCCGGTGACTGATCTCACGTTGTAGCGGTGAAGGTACATCCCAGTATACTACACGAATTATAATATTGGGAAAGTAGTTGACGCGTGTGAATCAATAGCAACTCACTCACAAGGGCACGGATAAATTTTGTAAAACATTTGATCATAAGAACTCGAAGGAAGTTACAAAATATGCGACGAATGAAATTCCACTGCATGTTAATTTTTGCGCATGAAAGTTTCCTTCAAGGAAAGATAAATTAATTACTAGAACTACTAAGTTGGACAATACTGGACATTCTGTTACTTCTACTTTGGAGAATAGTACATTATCGTATTATCGTTTACGATTATTTAAAATTGTAATAATTATACTTTAATGTGTATACGGTATGCCAGCTAATTTAGGGAGTACATTTATATGCTCCAAAAATCCATGAAGTGTGTATGCATTTTGTGAGAGGCCACCCATCGGGCCCAAACAGCTGATCGATCGTCTTTTCAGCGTTTGCCAGGCTGCTGTAACATATGGGAGGGGTTTGGGAGAGACAGGCGCATCATGTGTAACACATAGAAAGACATGAGTTCATTTTAAAATGAATTTAATTATTCTAAGAATACGAAATGGAGTGATTAGCTAATGCATTGATGATGTGAAGGTAACTACTAAAACTGAAATGATCGCAAGAGCTACTGAAAACAGTATAAAACTTGTTTGAACTGCTTTTCGTAGCACGCCAGCTTCTCTGTCGTTCATTGTGCTCGGTTGCGAGGGCAGTCCGGAGATTGTCCTTGAACCTTAGCCTCAGTACCTGGTCCGCTTGGCCCCCAGGAGCGGCGATGGTGGTAGCGGCCCGTCTGGACGGCGGTCAGCCAGCGGTCAGCGGCGCTGGTCGCTTTGACTACGACGACCCGGCCGACCTCGGGGTTCATTGCTCGTCGGCCGCAGGCAGGGTGGCGCAGACGGAAATTTCAGGGAATTCCCGTCAACGAGATGCCAACTTGGCCCGCGAGTAATTCAGTTCATTCTGGCTAAAGCCGGTGACTGATCTCACGTTGTAGCGGTGAAGGTACATCCCAGTATACTACACGAATTATAATTATGGGAAAATAGTTGACGCGTGTGAATCAATACCAACTCACTGGCAGCGGCAATGCCAACTCACCCGGTGCGGACAATCCGCACGTCCTGATTGAGCAGTCGTTGATTTAGCTGCCTAACTGACTGCCAACGTGGCCCGCGAGTAGTTCAGTGCATTCTGGCTTGAGTCCGGTGCGGACAATCCGCACGTCCTGATTGAGCAGTTGTTGACACATTGCCGGCCAAATTACTTCGAATTTGGCGCCTTGTCTTCTTTAACATGGCGTTTGATGTTCTTTGAAGGCGTTTCAAAGGAAAAGATCATACATTTTAAACTTGGCGCCTTCGAGATAGTCTTAATTTTCTCCAAAAAACCCGCGTGAGTTTCTTCTCTGGTGTCCGAACATTCATTTCTTCGTGCAAGTTCCTTGAAGTCGATTTCAACTTGTGTTATTAGTGCGGAGCGTCACCGAAAGGTCGCACCAGCTCCTGGGGAAAGATTCTCCACTCCCGCGCGTAAATTCGGCAAGGGGGAAATGCTGAGAATTTCTATATCAGACAGCTGATCGCCTTTGTCACGACAAGGAGTGCGGAAAGCTTTGTAAAAAGCGTTTCGGAAAGTTTTCAGAATTCGACCCAGAGTGTGCCAGGCACTGCATGTAATTTAAACACGCAGCTAAACGCCACGAAATTCGTAAGGAAAGCGCAGTTTTAGTCTGGGCAGAGGTAACTGTGACAACTTCAATACTCTTTATTTCTTTCGCCAAGTAACAATACTTTTAAATTGTGTGTCATTTATTTTCCAGAACATTCTTGTCTGACGAAAAGAACTACTGCGACAGAAGAGTCGATGTTCCATTGTCATTTTCATTTTTCATCAACAATGCTATGCTCTCCCAGCCATCCTTTCAACTATTTCGCTGCCTGAACAGCAGTCGTTGTTTTATCTGCCTAACTGACTGCCAACTTGGCCCGCGAGTAGTTCAGTGCATGGCTTGAGTCCGGTGCGGACAATCCGCACGTCCTGATTGAGCAGTCGTTGATTTAGCTGCCTAACTGACTGCCAACTTGGCCCGCGAGTAATTTAGTTCATTCTGGCTTGAGTCCGGTGCGGACAATCCGCACGTCCTGTCTGAGCAGTCGTTGTTTTAGCTGCCTAACTGACTGCCAACTTGGCCCGCGAGTAGTTCAGTGCATTCTGGCTTGAGTCCGGTGCGGACAATCCGCACATTCTGTCTGAGAAGTCGTTGATTTAGCTGTCTAACTGATTGCCAACATGGCCCGCGAGTAATTCAGTTCTAGCTTGAGTCCGGTGCGGACAATCCGCACGTCCTGTCTGAGCAGTCATTGTTTTAGCTGACTAACTGATAGCCTTGTGAAGCGCTCGCGGCACGCAACGCAAAGCTACTCAGTGACAGTGACTCCGGCATAAACATATCTAGCAGTGGTGGCGGCAGCCGACAAACGTTTTGCGGCCCAAACCCGGAGACTTGGCGCCTAGTGAAGATGCATTGGAGTGAGCCGAGAAAGCGGGGGTTGATTTCGATGCCAAATTAGAAGACCTCTATGTTCGAGTTCACAAATGTTGCCCCTAGGTCTAGTTTTTTGATATATATTTATACTGAACAAAGTATATTCGTCAATTAATATGCATCATACTTTTTTCTGACAATAATTAACTTAAAAGCTAATCTTACAATCATATCTAACTACACATGAATAGGAAACTCACAAACCACCTATGGGATTAATTCAGTTCTAAAATTTGCTGAGGAATGAATCTAATGGGTATCTATTTCTAGTTGGAAGCTGGTAGGTGGTGGATAAGATGTGATGCGTTGCTTGGGTTATTGTGTTTATTTTGGAGAATAAATTGTTAAATAGTGCAATATGGTGAAGTGTAGAGGGTAAATTCAATTATTTGTGGAGATGAATGTTCGAGATGAACCACGGTGTATGATTGGCAAGTCTGAGGGAATGCGTTTGAATGATATGTAATTTATTGATGCTAGTTTTAGGGGTGTTAACCCAGATAGGGTATGCATAAAGCTTAAAGGTTTAATTATTGATTTATAGATGGTGATGATATTGTTTAATGATAGCTTACTATTGCGATTTAAAAGTGACTTCAGTTGAATTAGTTTTATTTTGGCTTGCTGTGCTTTTACTATTACGAGATTTTTTTCCAATTTACTCTGATATTAAGATGCAGTCCTAAGTATTTGACAGATTGATTGTGTGGAATCCATGGAATTGGGTGATTGTTTATTTGGAGTGGAGTTGGGGTTGAAAGTGTCCTTAATGAGAATACTTTGGCGGATGATTTTGTAGGATTGAGTTTGATTTTCCATTTGACAGACCAGTCATCAATTTTATTTAGATGTGTTTGAATTTGTTTACAGATTAAATAACTTGAATGATGTGACACGTGGGTGGGTGTGGCTGATCAGATCAGTAGTAGTCAGCAAGTCAGTAGACCAAATTTGAGTTTCCTCTACGGCGAGCAGGCTGTGTGTGTGTATGTGTGTCTATGTGTGTGTATGTGTGTGTATGTGTGTCTATGTGTGTGTATGTGTGTCTATGTGTGTATGTGTGTATGTGTGTGTGTGATGGTGTGTGTGATGGTGTGTGTGTGTGATGGTGTGTGTGTGTGATTGTGTGTATATGTGTGATTGTGTGTGTATGTGTGATTGTGTGTGTATGTGTGTGTGTGTTGAGGGTAGCGGCAATACGGCTCAGCGGACACATCTGGTGTACAACTCCTTCAACGCAGATTAGTCTCTCTGCAACGCCGGCGTTCCCTCTTATTGTTCGCAGCCACAAATTGAATCTCGTTTGCCAAAGTGCACAATTCCTGCATTTCTTCAGTGGCTTACAATGTTAAACTTTATCTTCGCACGCGACGAAATCAAACTAGCTCGGGCGTTATGTTGCAATTTCTGCAGTAAAATGTTAAAAAAAAAGTATATAATATAAGCTCTGATACTGTAAAAAGGGAGGTCACTTTTTGTTTCGTATCAGATTTCGCTAAAATATTTCGAGACCCTATGACGACGAGTGATTGGAAGCAATTCAATCACGTGCAAAGTTCATCTTCGTTTTCATAATTTAAAATGGACCCAACGGTATGAATTCTACTCGAAGGTCGTGATTTCCTTGTCGATATTTTGCTTTCACATGACAAGAACAAATATTTTTGGAGTCATCTACCTAAAGGGAGGCCTGTTTCAGCTAAAGTCTCTGTACCCTTTGCCTGGATGGTTTCGCGTAATTCTTTCTGAAGAATAACCTGTTAATTCCTTTAGGTATGCTCAACATCACTTTCTTCAAGTGTGCTTCTCGTACGCAGCAACCTTCAACTTGCATTAGTGCTTTTTCACATCGCTGATCCTTGACGGGTTTGACTATGCGACTTCGGTTTAGTAATATGATAATATATATGATAAAATGAATAACTGGCAATCCAAATAAACTGCTTTAAATTTTATTCTTCTTTAAACTTAATATTGAACATACATTTACCTGTAATAGACAAATATACTTTCTAATTTAGAACACATTACCCGCAAATTCCTCGAATCCTGAAACAGTGAAGAAAGCACTAGAGAACGAAAATTGATTTTTCCTTTTTTATTTCTTTAATTAATTAAATCAAACTTAAAGTAAAGTGATATAACTACAAACAGCTCACTGAGAACAAACTTGCATTCTTTGCATGAAAAATGAACATTAAAATTGCGTTTACGGGTCTTCGGAAGCCAGAAAAGTAACGAACAATCAGAGAGTTTGAATGAAGTGAAGTGAAGCAACGTCATTAATTGGGTACGCACGTTTTGCATTAAATAAATGTAAAAAGAAATACGTTCATAATTTGTCAACGTAAATACTCAAATGAAGAGAGTATTCATTCAATACAAATATTGCAATAAAATGTTTCACTGACGTCTGAACCACCAATTCTCCAAAAACTGAGTCGTCAGCACTCTCATGACTACTTAAAGTTGGTTGAATATTAGTCTTCATATAATTCTACTTGAACTAGTGGTGGTAAAACAGTTCGTACTTTCTCGCTCGTATTTTCACGCAGAATTACGCCAAGAGTGTTCATATTTTCAAAAAATTGAACATGACCTAATTTCAAAATCTCTCTTTAAGGAACAAATTTCATGAAGGGAGAAAATCTCTATCTTAAATATTTTAGCTGTAGAAAGACGCAAAAAATTTGTATAACTTTTGCAATTTTCAAAAAGTCCGGTTTTTCAACGACCTTGAGACCTGCACCATCCTCTTAAATGTCTTTCACACTATCCACAACAAAATTCAATCAAAAACGATGGAGCCATTTTTTTGAAAATTTTGAAATTGTCCTAGGGTCTTCATGTAAAGTACTTCCTAAAATTAAAATGTCGATTTCCAATTCAGGAAACTACATCAGACAGATCGTTTGTAGAATATGAATTTTGGACCAAATTGGCTGAACGGTTTAGCAGATATCGGTTGTTCACAGACAGACAAATAGACAGGAAAGCGGGCAGGCGTACGGACGGACGTCTTCCATCTTTCGATTTTTTGGTATTACAGACCCACAAAACATGGATTATGGCTACACCAGGTGGTAGAGGATTTTTGTTTTTAAAAGCAACAAGATTTATCCAGAGATTCTCTGCCAAAACTTCGCAGTTTTCCTTTCATCATTACATAACTTTCTCTCTACTCCGTAGCGAGAAAGTAAGAAGGCGTTTGGAATGAGATTAATCATTTCCACCAATAAAGAAAAACAAAATGAATTATATACTTTGTATTCAATGAAGGATCAACGATACTGCAATGCTTCATGCTGTGTTTGACGAAGTTTCAATAGTAGATCCATAACTGGTACGTTTTATTTCCATATTATGAAAATTTCTAAGTTGAATTAGACTTTCAAATTAATATCTGTAAAGAATTTTGGGACTGTGTCCTTGTCAGAGCTTTCATTTCACGTTTTTTCATGAGAAACGTAATTTAATTTTTTTAGCATTACGTCGTATTTGACAGAGATCTGTTTTGAAGATTTCCTTCTTGTACTCAGAATTTTGTAGTGCTCTTAAAGTGATTTGCTTATTTATTTCTTCTTTTACCGTATTTCGTTCAATTCTTCCTTGTTTACAGTGGTTGGAATCAATATTAAAAAAGAAGTGAACCCAAAATATAACATATTTACACTCATTTTTTAATACCATGAAAAATGTTATAATACTATAGGGCTGAATGGATACACATCGTGGATCAAAATGGGTTTAATAGATGATGGCATATCTAATGATCTAAAAATGAAAATATTTAAAAAAAATAGTGTTTCCTTAATTAATATAAAAAAGTATTTTAGAGGAGCATTTTTAGAGGAGAGGAGTATTTTAAGGTTCACTTCTGGAAATGTCTATTTTATTATCATAATTATCATATTGTCGAGATTTTCCACGCGGTTTTCTAACAGATTTCTTCCTAGTTGCGCGACATTTTTAGAGCACATGAATTTACTTTGTGTTTATACACATACTGATATCTAGCAAGGCAAAATAGTTATCTTCAGACTTAAAATTCGGGGAATTTGCTTAAGAGAACGTGGATAAGACGCATGAAAGTTCATGCGCACGGAATGGCTTTAACTGCCCATGTGCCTTGTCGACTTCAGTAGGGGAGATAGGAATATTCGGAGTTATATGTAACGGTATGGTAGTGACCTCGCCTTGGTCGCGTGCATTTAACATAAGATGGGCGTCACTTGTGAGGTGACCAACCGTCATGAGTTTGAGTTGAAAACCACACCCACACGTTGGGCGGAAAGTGACAAGCTAGCATTGACTTTGTGGCTCCGGCTTTAGATATCTCGTTATTTTGGAAAGCTCTGGGTCGGAGATGTGAGAATGTTCTGGCATAAACAATTATATACATATTTTGAACGTTCCTAACCTAGCAGAGAAATGCACGTTTACTGAACAACACATTTTACACTAACCATACATCCATTCTAATTTTCATTTTTCTTTGGCAGCTATCATTATCTACCAACTTGACTACTTTTTGCAATGAAGATGCAATGAAAATCCAGACAGTTGTCTTTTTCATCCGTTCAGTTTTTTAGGGACTGATGGTAGCTTTCTGATACTTGACCGTTCCCTGGTCGATGACGACTGATTGACCAATGGCAGGTACAGAAGATATGCTGGCACTAACGTAGCAGTCTATCGAGGGATCTGCGATGGCACGAATCGATTACAGGAATGCGGACGCACCTGGATTGCAGTTCATGATGCCGCAAAACCAATATTGCCGCAGAATACGGCTCGGCGGCACGACTCGGTCGCGTGGCAGCACGCTCTCGTCCGGTTCAGTCCGAATGTGATTGATATCTGAGGCTTCCTGCTCGCGTCTTTTTGAAACCGCCGTTCCAGCGACTCGCGCGCATTTCCGGCCATCAAACGCCACCAGCGTACGCTGGCGACATTTATAGTTTTTCGCGGTAATTACGCGATTTGCGCATTGATTGTAACACACATAGCACAGTGAGCTACGCACACATCCGAGTCTTTTACTGGCAATCGTAGAGTTTAACCTGTCCTACGCATTGCATGGTTTAAAAGATTTCCATAACGGCATTTTTTAACTGTCCGTTGGGCTGGTATGTTTTTGTAATTTTTGTATATTATTCTCGGTTCCTGGAGCGTACATTCTGTTCGTTCAATCTCCCCCCTTCCTTGGTTATATGCTCTCAATATGTGATGAAGGGTTGGCACTTATTTGCTGGATTAAAATTTTTGGCTGAAGAGATACAGTTATAGAGTGAAAGATACTCCTTCTCTAACTGATCACATTAGTGAGACATGCGATAGCCTGTTGGAGAATTCTCTGTTCCTGTACTATTGGGAATCTACGAATTTGAGCACGTGCGTGGCTGATTTGATTAACTCGCGGGAGCTGTTGGGTTAGGGCGCGCGCGAAAGCCCCAGTTGTCATGATGGATCTATGAGGCTGTCTTGCCCCTGCAAGAGCATGCGACTTTTGACAAAATATTGGTCTGTGTGGAATGGGAAGGTTTGTGGGAGGATTTACTCCACCCCTTCTCAGTGTCTTCTGACTCAAGCTAGATTCCATTGAGAAAGGAGCAAGGAAAATTAAGGTTTGTGTGGATCGCGCAGGCACGACATGTGGTGCGATGGGAAGCAGGATTGCCTCCCATCTCAGTATACGTATACGTAGAACCCTTTCTTATCTTACAAAACAATAGAGATGTATACAATTTTAGAGATGTGGTCAGTAGCAAAGGTACCATTGCTCTCTTTCATACATAGCACATTTGAATATGTACAACACTTCGTTCCACTTATTTTATTGGCAATATCACATACAATCGTTACTTTCAAAATATTTAAAACCTAACAGTTTCGCATCAATTGTCATATGAGAATGTCTAGACGAGAATTTGTATTTCAAAATCAGTCAAAAATACGACACTCTTCATTATGTGCAACTCGAGGGATTTTCATTTATTTTGATTTATTTAGTCAAAAAACAGTAAAACTGTGTGTGACGTACGTGGGAGAAGATCATCTGCGCACGTTTTCTAGAAATCCAGAACACCTTCCCAACATTTCAACTATAAATAATTGAAAGATAAATAAAAGATTAAAAAATAAAAGAAACAAAATAATAATTATTATTATTATTATATTAATTATTATTATTATATTATATTATATTATAAAACCTTTTCAAAAACCACTGTACCTCCAATATTCGTGCCAAATGTGAATAATGTTCCAGCTATGATAAAGTTTTTAAAGGAAGCCTTAAAAACAGAAGATTTCGAAATAAAATCTCTAGCAAACGACAAAATTAAAATAGCGCCGAAAACTCCTAATACCTACAGGGAAATAATAAAACATTTATCAGCCAACAGTCACGTATACTATACATACCAGTTGAAACAAGAACGTGCGTATAGAGTTGTCTTGCGACACATACATCATACGGTAGATGTAAAAGATATCAAGGCTGCGCTTCTGGAAAAGGACCACAAAGTTAGAAACATTATAAATGTTCGCCACAGACTAACTAAAACACCTCTGCCTCTATTTTTTGTAGACCTTGAGCCCAAACCTAACAACAAAGAAGTGTTCAAAATTAACCGACTGTTAAATTGTGTTGTTGCTTTCGAACCACCACGCCTGAAACGCGAGATAGTACAATGCAAAAACTGTCAGAGATATGAACATACCAGATCGTACTGTGCATACCCGTATAGGTGTGTTAAATGTGGAAAAGAACACGACCCAGATAAGTGTTTAAAAGAAAAGCAAAGTCAACCAACTTGTGCTCTGTGTGAAGGCAATCATCCCGCCAACTACAAAGGTTGCAAAGTATACCAAGAAATACTAAAAAGGAAAGGATACAGCAACTCAAGTAAACACAGAATGTTTCAACAAGAGACGCATGTGCAGACACAAAACAGTAACATTGAAACTACTTATTCTCACGAAAACTCAAGAAGCAGACATGTAAATGCAGGAACATGGGCCGATGTTGCGCGATCAAAGCCTGTAGAAAGACATGAACACAACGACAATAGCCATTCCATTATGAATATTATACAGCACTCCTTTGAGAGGTTTGAAAACATACTAATGCAGCAAAGTCAACAAATAAACTCTCTCATCAACCTCATAACGTCGCTTGTCTCCAAACTATCTAATGCCTAAATTCCTTCGCATTGCAGCTTGGAACGCCAACGGCTTGGCAAATCATCGCCAAGAAATCGAAATATTTCTCAACGAAAACAAAATAGACATGCTACTCATCTCTGAATCTCACTTCACAGAAAGAAGCTACTTTAAACTGAAGAACTACACTTTATACGATACTAAACACCCCAGTGGCAATGCTCATGGTGGCACAGCAATATTAATAAAAAGCACTATAAAACATCAAGAACAGGAAGCTGTACAGGAACAGGATATTCAAGCAACAACTGTACAAATTATGGACTGGAGTGGACCAATTACCATCAGTGCCATTTACTGCCCTCCAAGATTCAAAATAGACAAACAACGATTTGAAACCTATTTTAAGTCTCTAGGAAATAGGTACATGGTGGGAGGAGACTACAATGCCAAACACACGCAATGGGGATCCAGGCTCATCACCCCAAGAGGGAGAGAACTGCTGAAAGCAGTTACCTCACTTCAGCTAGAAACCATTTCTACAGGAGAACCTACCTACTGGCCTACCGACCTAACCAAAACCCCAGATGTAATTGATATATTCATAACAAAAGGAATCCCATCCACTAACTGTATCATAGAATCTTCCCACGAACTGTCCTCTGACCACACTCCAATAATTATCACAGTCGGCAACAAAATTATTCTACAATCCCCTCCCGCGTCACTAACGAACAGAAAGACAAACTGGAACTTGTATAGAAAACAGATATCTATGAAAACAAACATCCGATTCCCACTAAAATCAGCTGACCACATAGACGAAGCGACTGAGTATATAATACAAAATATTCAAGAAGCAGCTTGGACCGCTACACCGCAACTTCACTACACCCAAGGCTGCGTGAAATATCCAAAAGTTCTTTTGAACAAAATAGCCGAGAAAAGAAGACTAAGAAGAATCTGGCATACTTCAAAATATCCTGAAGACCGTACCAACTACAACAGAGCAACTAGGCAACTAAAACGCCTCCTAAACGAATTCAACAACAACAGGTTTCAAGATTTCATAACCAACCTTACCCCAACAGAAGATACCAATTACTCCTTATTTAAAGCCACAGGGAAGCTAAAAAAACCGACCAAATCAAATCCCCCAATCAGGGACGAAAACAAGTGTTGGGCAAGAAACCCCACAGAAAAAGTGTCTACCTTTGCCAAATTCTTTGCTAATGTATTCCAGACTCATCCCATTATAAATACTAACCAAGAGCAACAAATCAGAGATTATCTTAACTCCCCAAACCAAATGACTCTTCCAATCCCGCACTTCACTCCCAGAGAAATTACCAAAACCATAAACGCCTTATCAAACAAAAAAGCTCCTGGCTATGACTTAATTACAACACCTCTTCTCAAAGAACTACCACGAAAAGGCAAGACTATAATTACTGCATTGTTCAACAGCATTATAAGAACAGGGCACTACCCGGAGCAATGGAAAGTAGCCCAAATTCAAGTTTTTCTCAAGCCTGGGAAACCTCCACATGAACCCTCATCCTACCGTCCCATCAGTATACTTCCCATTCTATCCAAAGTATTTGAGAAACTTCTTCTATCAAGATTACGTCCTCACATTGCAACCAATAACCTAGTCCCTGATCATCAATTTGGTTTTAGACAACAGCATTCTACCGTCGAACAAGTTAATAGAATCACCAACTACATTGAGAATTGCTTCCAAGAAAAGAAATACTGTTCAGCCGCCTTTCTAGACATTGCCCAAGCTTTTGATAAAGTCTGGCACGATGGACTCTTATTTAAACTCAAGAATTTTCTACCGTATCCCTTCTTCAACATTATCAGATCTTTTCTATCCCACCGCACCTTCCAAATCAAATATCAAAATGAATTATCTGAATTCCATCCAATCAAGGCCGGAGTACCACAAGGTAGTGTACTCGGCCCTATCCTATACCAGCTCTATACTACTGATATACCAAAATCAGATAAAACAACCATAGCCACTTTTGCAGATGATACGGCCATATTAGCTTCGGATGACGACCCTAATGACGCATCAAGACATTTACAAGAACATCTCACAATGATTGAAGATTGGGCCAAAAAGTGGAAAATAAAAATCAACGAAAATAAATCAGTCCATATAACCTTTACCCTGAGAAAAAACAAATGTCCTATTGTCCACATCAACAAAAATCCAATAGTACAGGTGGAAAGTGTAAAATACTTGGGAATACATCTAGACAAACGGCTAACGTGGAAGCATCACATCTTAGCCAAAAAAAAGCACCTTCAACTTCAAACAAGAAAACTATACTGGTTACTAGGATACCACTCAAAACTATCACTGGAAAATAAACTGTTGATTTATAAAGCTATCATAATTCCAATATGGACCTACGGCATCCAAATCTGGGGCACAGCAAGCAAGAGTAATCTCTCGATCATACAGAGATTTCAATCCAAGACCCTAAGAATGATCGCGGCAGCACCATGGTTCATCACAAATGCAGCACTGCACAAGGACTTAAAAATGCCCACTGTCTTGGAAAGAATAGAATTTATCAGCTCAAACTATCTCCAGCGCCTTGAAAACCATCCAAACCACTTAGCCCTCAACATCCTAGACAATAGTGCAGATATCCATCGACTAACCAGAACCTCACCCCTACAACTCCCATATAGATTTTCAACAAATAACTGAAACATTACCCTCAGCTAATAAACTATCCCACTTGCAGCCAACCCAAAATAATACTTGCTTTTTGTTATAGTATGAAGAAATAGATGAAGAGTACCGATGGGATACCTTCACTGGAAATCAATCATTGTCATAACAAGTCTACAACAACATATTTACTTATTATTTTGTAAAAAATAGATTGTAAATTTTTTGTAATAAAAAAAAAATTATATTATATTATATTATATTATATTATATTATGTTATATTATATTATATTATATTATATTATATTATATTATATTATATTATTATATTATATTAATAATAATAATTATTATTATTATTATAATGAAGAAGAAGAAAAATGCAAGAGATTAGCAACATTTGAAACGCTAAATATTTTCGTTCCCGTGTTATAGAAAACTTATTTGCATCGCTAAATAAACTGCAGATTTGATTTTTCTGCATTGATAACACAACATTAACTCACCCCAGCTCTACTCCTACCACTACAAGCGAAAGAATATCTCAGCAAAAACGTGCGCATAGTGATGCTACATTTTGAATGAACCTGGGAAACTAGTCAAAAACATGATCGAGATGGGGGTCATTGACCAGAAAGCTGAAGTACATTACGTGTTATGGGCATATTGACTCTTTTTCTAAAAAAAATGTACAGTACAAATATAAACTAATCCATTATATATCATTGTTATGTTAACATACACTTTAATTTTCTTTTTAATCATCAATGTAGTATATCAAGTAATTATCATGCATCTATCAAGTAATTATATAGAAACAATTATTCAGCAGCTTGAGAAAAGAGTTTACTTTTAACTTAAATTTGAGTACCGATTTTAATTGTTTAATGACATCTGGCAATGCGTTGTAACGTGATTTCTATAACGTGTGTTGTAATTAGAAATATCAGTAACTCTTGAATATATGTTCCCTCCGTTAAGTCAGTTGTGACAAAAATTACCATTAATAAATCCATTCATAAATAGGCAAGGCAATGGTGAGATTCCTAGTTCAATGAAGAGAGACTTGCAGGGATCACGTAGATGGGATTTTTTCCTTATTCGATTTGATTTTCAATCATAAAGTCTAGGTACTATAGGATTCCAGGGATACCACAGCACATAACACACACTCTTCCAAGCATTACAGGGGTAAGTGATGCTACTAGTATATTATTTGAACAATGCTTTTGCAACGCGTGCAAAAACAAAATTGCGTCCACGAAAGAGCGAATAGACAAACTTTCTCCCTATTAGACCGCATCTGGGCTCGCTTTGTATTCTCACGGCCCATAGAGTATTCATTTCCTCGTCGCCTTGTGAATGGCCGGCAGCCTGTTACTGGCATTAATACGCCAACGGCATCGGATGAGACGCATCGAGAGAGATGGCTGAGGACATCAACTGATGTCGCTACAGTCTCTCTGAGCGGGAGGTTCTAGGCCCCGACGGTGGCAGGATATTCGCCACCAACTTGTTACCTAGGTCGAATTCAGACGCTGTCTGAAGGAGAATTCTAGCGGACGGTTGCTCTGATCAAGAGTTTCCGTGATTTCTCCGATCAACGCCAGGCGAATGCCGGAGCAGTACTCTAACAAACGGGCCACGGACCGCGCGCGATCTTACGTTCTTCATCCTTGTACTATCCTCACCCCCTTACACACACACACACACACACACACACATTTACACTACACGCACTTCAGTACCTGCACAAACCGGGAGACTCATCAGGAGCTAAGAGCAATGGTGAGAGATACCTGTTTGGGGAAAACCCTTCTAGCCGACAGTAGGTCTCGCCATACAGTGGGGAAAATATCACCGCCACCTTTCGAGCAAAAACGTGCACTACACCTACGGGACTACTAACGACCCTGTTGGTTGACGTGCTCGAAATCACTAAACAATCAAAGGGATGAGTCGCGCATTGCGAAGCCGCCGCCTGCGATTGCCGGCTGTGATTGGCCGGCGCCCGCCTCTCCGCGTTAATAGCGCGCAATCGATAGCCAGCTGTTCCGAAACGAGGCGTGCGGAGAGCGCGCCGCCGCCGCCGCCTGATACCACTTGCGCGGGAGCCAACTTCCCTGCGGTCGACGGCCGAAGCATGCAAATTCACGCGAACTCGTTCACGCGTTAAATTATTGGTTATTGGTCCAAGTGTTCTGTGCACAAAAAATCAGTTGCATGAAGTTAAATGTAATGAAATTAGGCAATTTTCCACAAAATTCAGTTTCGAGCAGTGCCATAATACGAACCGACGTGCCCGCTATAAAATGTTGTGTTAACCGAGTTCAATGCTGTTGATGAAGTCCAAAGATGGAATAAAATGGTTTAAATCCTCTATCTCTTAGAGCGCCAAATTGTGTTACACAATTAATTACCTATTACATATTAACGTTTAAACAATTAAAACGTAAAATTCATTCTTAGCATTCTTTTGTTTATTTAATGAATTCATTTCTGAATTACCGTATGTCAGGTAGTTTTTGACTGAAAATTATCTAAAATGTTACTAATTTAATAAAACGTTTACTTCCTGAAAGATAATTTTCGGAACTTAGAAAATGTCATTCAAAAACGTTGGGCCATTTTTGATAAAATATCTTTGAGACCTCATGTAAAGTGCCCGCCAAAATAAACATAACCATATGAAATGAAAAGGGCCGCCTTATTTTTTGGTTGTGTTGAATGTATAGTAAAGTCATGTAGTGTATTGTAGTGTGTAGTGTACTGTCGTATTGGTATGCAACATTGACAACGGGACAGAGGGAGAACATGTTCTACAGATGTGCGCATTGGATTAAGGGATAACATTCATGGAAGAATATTAAAAGGCACTATTTTCTATAGAATACTTTTTGAAGTCCCAATTGTGCTGTACACTTGCGGTTAGTTCGTTTCATTCGCTTGACTTGGAGACGGGTAACACAGTTCCGGGATCGTTATCGGCACACATAGTTCATAAGAAACTGTAGGAAGTTTGTAAATTGTGATTACCGTGAAATTGGCGAGTGCGAAGAAAAAGCATGAAATGTATAGTGTTGCGGTATGGTGTAATTTCCACGGTTGCTGTACATTGACATTTCTACATATGACAGTTAAACAGCTACAACAGTTTAAAGTGTCACGTTTACAACTTTTGGGGTTCGGCCGTCTGCGAGTCAGTTGTAGGATGAAGGCTATAGACACTTCAGGGAAGGTATCTTAACAAACGTATACGTTTACTGAGAAGCCTACATACAAATCTTAGAATAGAGGCTGTGTTTTCCTTTTAGTACATGTTCTCCAAAAATAAACTTGCAATCTTGAGGTCATATCTCTTGTAAATTTTGCATGAAGCTTTCTAGACTTTTTGAGAAGTCTCCTCGCATTTAACCCACAGAAGTTTTAATTTTACTAATGCGGGTGGTTTTGCTCTTGGGAGAGGAAAAGAGCTCACTGTCGTTTTGGATTAATCCTCACCTGCTTTTCATCTCCTCTTCGTCTCTGTCATTACACCGATAATTTCTGAAGAAAGCCCCATGAGTGTCTCGTCCTTAAGAATAAGTTCATATCTGATAATAACTTTACGTGCGACCTTCTTCACCAGAACGTGTACTAAGCCTCTTAAACGTAATAAAAAAATGTTAACCTTGAGTCGTCAGAGTGTTATCCTACTCTCCATACAATATGCAGACCGTAATTCCCAAAAGGTGTTATAGACATTTTGCATTTAACGTACATGTGAGTAAATACCCCCACGCTTTAGTTCCTAAAAATTCGAGAGGAGGATTATCTGTCTACTTTTCGTTGAAAACTTTTTGTGTAACGTTGCTACTTAGAGGCAGAGCCTTCATTGTACTGTTCTCGTGTAGTTTTTCACAAGGCAACTCAAGGATGAATGTGACGAGTTTCACAATATTCTCTCCGGTTTTCAATTTCTTTCATGGTAATATTTCGAGCAATATTCCTTCAGGGAATACAGATATGGAGAAGAGATAAGACAACAGATTTCAACAATATTGTTTCTGATCTGTTGTATAAATTAATACAAAACCACTTAAGTTTTATATTTACAAAAATTATTAAAAGCTGAAAAAAATATGTAATTCAAACAGATGGCATAAAACTTCAGGAAAAATTATGTTCATTTTTCCATTTATCTTCATTCACAATATTCTCTCCGGTTTTCAATTTCTTTCATGGTAATATTTCGAGCAATATTCCTTCAGGGAATACAGATGTGGAGAAGAGATAAGACAACAGATTTCAACAATATTGTTTCTGATCTGTTGTATAAATTAATACAAAACCACTTAAGTTTTATATTTACAAAAATTATTAAAAGCTGAAAAAAATATGTAATTCAAACAGATGGCATAAAACTTCAGGAAAAATTATGTTCATTTTTCCATTTATCTTCATTCACAATATTCTCTCCGGTTTTCAATTTCTTTCATGGTAATATTTCGAGCAATATTCCTTCAGGGAATACAGATGTGGAGAAGAGATAAGACAACAGATTTCAACAATATTGTTTCTGATCTGTTGTATAAATTAATACAAAACCACTTAAGTTTTATATTTACAAAAATTATTAAAAGCTGAAAAAAATATGTAATTCAAACAGATGGCATAAAACTTCAGGAAAAATTATGTTCATTTTTCCATTTATCTTCATTCACAATATTCTCTCCGGTTTTCAATTTCTTTCATGGTAATATTTCGAGCAATATTCCTTCAGGGAATACAGATGTGGAGAAGAGATAAGACAACAGATTTCAACAATATTGTTTCTGATCTGTTGTATAAATTAATACAAAACCACTTAAGTTTTATATTTACAAAAATTATTAAAAGCTGAAAAAAATATGTAATTCAAACAGATGGCATAAAACTTCAGGAAAAATTATGTTCATTTTTCCATTTATCTTCATTCACAATATTCTCTCCGGTTTTCAATTTCTTTCATGGTAATATTTCGAGCAATATTCCTTCAGGGAATACAGATGTGGAGAAGAGATAAGACAACAGATTTCAACAATATTGTTTCTGATCTGTTGTATAAATTAATACAAAACCACTTAAGTTTTATATTTACAAAAATTATTAAAAGCTGAAAAAAATATGTAATTCAAACAGATGGCATAAAACTTCAGGAAAAATTATGTTCATTTTTCCATTTATCTTCATTTCAAAACGTACTCATTCATTTTCGGACGATTGATGGGCAAGTTTTAACCTTTTAAGTGCTACTAACCTACTTTTGTTTTCATTTATGTTTTGTTTAGGTTGTACATAGATCAGTTTATACTCTTTCTTATGTATTGGTGCCTTAATACTAGCTTAAACTGTGGTTAACCTAGTTCAAAAATTTGCTACTACCTTGGGGTAGATTACTCATGAGAGTACCTACTGTTCACAATTGCTTGAAAATATTTTTAGGAAGGAATCAAATGAGTACCTGTTTTTATTCTGGTTTTTGTGTTGTACTAAAACAAATTGCATTGATTGAGTTTAGTATGGTGGAGTAGAAGTTATAGATAGGCGTGCGATTTGGTAAGTGATCGAGTTCGTGTTTATTTATCTGTGGAGTTGTTGATTTGAAATAACCATGGGACGCTAGTGATTATTGTGAGGAATTTGTCCTGGACTACTTGTATTTTGTTTACGTTGGATGGTGCGGCATTTGACCAAATGGGACATGCATATAGCACTAGTTTTATAGAGTGTTATTGCAATTGTTAATGAATGTTTGGAGTTTTTATTCAGTATTGGTTTGAGTTGAATTAATCTGATTTTGACCTGTTGTATTTTGATTTTTATGAGGGTTTTCTAGTTGAGTCTAGTATCAAGATTTAGTTCTAAGTATTTTATTAGTTGATTTTATGGTGTTCAGTTTATTTGGCTACTGTTTATTAATAACGGGTGGGGGGCAGAGAATGGTCTTAAATAAATTTGTTTAGCTTTTGATTTATTTGGATTTAGTTTTGTCTTCCATTTTATTGTCCATTTGTCTATTTTCTTTAAATGTAGAACTTTTGTACTGCTGTGTGACAGCGTGCGACTTAATATAATATTGCCGTATCGTCAGCAAAGTGTACAATTTGTGTGTGATCTGCGATGGGGATATCTGCTGTGGAAAGACTGAATGGGAAACCTTTGGGAATAGCGGTGAGCCTTGTGGAAGTTCTACTTCTATTGTGCGTGGGTTGAAGCAATGATTGTGTATGGTTACTGTGAATTATCTGTCTGATACAAGTTGATATAATGTTTATTATGTCGTTAGGTGATCCTATTGTTTTGAGTTTGTAGATTAAACCGGGGTGTCAGACTCCATATGTGGTATCTAAAGCCATATTGATGATTTCAATTGACTTTTGACCTGGTTAAATAGTAATTAGGTCTTTTAAAATATTTTTATCCAATATTTTTTAAATACACGTAATTGAGAGAAGACTTGTAGGTCAATAATTCGCTGTAATAATTTGTGTTTACTTTAGAGATTCGGATTATATTCGATATTTTCTAAGTTATGAGAAGTAGCCTATTCTGATTGATAAATTATAGATGTTTGTCTATAAATCAGTGAACGTATTTCAATATTAACCCGCGACACCTCCAACCGACGCACTGAGTCGGCACACGTTCGAGCCACTACGGCCGTGCTTCAAAAGAAATATAAATTTTAATGTAAGAATAAATAAATATTTTATTTGTCGTACAAACTACATAAAATTAAAATTAAGTAACGTACGCTAAATGCTTACATGTCAGTGGCATAGCTAGACGACAATGTTATTTTAAATAACTATAAAATAACATATCAAATTTTCATTAATTGACAAATTTCATCAATTTTCTTAATCTCAGCACAAATAACTTATAATTAATTATTATCTTATAATAATCCTAGCTATGGCATCAGATGAGTGTTGTAAACCATGTACTTTAGAAAAAATCGACTCACTTACTTTGCCCGCACGATTCGCATGTATGTATGGACGGATGGACGGATGGACGGACGGACGGACGGACGGACGGACGGACGGATGGATGTACTTGTCGCGACAGTCTGTGGATGTGCTCAGGCCTACCGGCGACGTCCCTGCCTCGCGCCCATAGGTTAAGGGGTTACGTGTGGTTAGCAAGTAGACATCCCCACGCCGCATTCCGGGCTTCTCAACCTGAGGAGTGAATTTTCTCATCGTCACACAGCAACATATACTGGGACATTGCAAGGAAAAACGCACACTATAGTCTTGGCTCGACCGGGAATCGAACCCGGGGCGAAGCGAGGACGCCGGCCAAGATCTAGCCACGAGCCGCAAATTACATTCATTACACTATTATATTCAGTAAAGATTAGAATATTCCTGCAACAAACCCACTGGGGACACGTCATGAAAGAGTGCAATGTAAAATTCCAGTGAGGGAACTCTGGGACCTGCGTCCCAGAAGTTCGAAGAACTTCAAAGACCATTACACGAAAGCAAACATTAAACGAACTGCGTTACCAAATGATCCGTATATTGAAGAATACAGTGCACGACGTATAAATTGTTCAGGAATTGTGTGGAAAAATTATTTTTTTACGAGGTAGACGCCCGAAATATTACAGCCTGCGCGACGTCGACGGCGTAGGCAGGGGCGGGCCAACGGTGAAGTGCGCTGTCAGGCGGGCGGGGTTGCGTTCGGGGGCGGGGGCGGGGGGCGGGGGCGGGGGCGGGGACGGGGACAGGGACAGTGAAAGGGCAGAGTTTGGAGGGCGGCGCGCGCGGCCGACGCGGCGTGTCCCAAAGCTATCCGCCCGCCGCGCTGCCTCCGTCCCGCGTGTAATTACGTTAATGAGGCTGCAATGACCCGCCCCTGCTCCCAGTGGGCACCGTGCTCTGCCTACCGCCCACCTCTACCCACATGCCACTTTCGCCCACCTGCCCCTCGCCGTCCCCACGGCCTACCTCCCGCTGCTCTTGGCTCGACCACCCCTGCCCCCGCTGGCGACATTTGCTTTTCAATTGGGTAATGAGTAATAAATACGAGATTCGTCTAATCCTTTTTCTTTAAAATTTTGTCGCAAAAAGTGAGTTTTTCTTAGTGTACCATACAACACGCCCTTATATCCACAGATAACAGTCGACAAAAAAGTTTGTTTGCATTTTCTTCTAAGACTGAACAGGTATGACTTTTTGTTCTTTTTCTTCGTTTTTTGTTTATTTTCAGTTCTTTGAAGTCGTCTATTCCATTTGCTTCGGGCTGCTATTAATAGATTCAACCATCCGTTCTACAGCAGAAATAAATAAGCGTTGTTATTTAGAATATTTAAAACAAATGTGTAACACAATTGAAACTGAACGTAAATATAAGTAAAAATATCTCTATTTTAACCTGCATTTTTTTAACAACCTATGCCTGTATTGAAAAAAATGCCTGGACCATAATGTGCCAGGAAGCAACTATATAAATATGACTAATGAAGAAAACTGAATCACTTTCTAAGGCAGATGATTTTCTTAATGGAATGTGTTAAAAATACCTATTTAAGTAAGGTCGTGTAAATTTTTGTATAAAAAGACTAGTAATTGTCACATTTTTTTTCTTAAAATAAAGACAATTTATATTTTTTCTAATACAGCTCCAAAGTTTTTCTTTTAATGGTTTCCTCAGATAGAGTTAATGATGCTTAAAATTCGCACAGGCCCCGTATTCGTAGAACTCCCTGAATTTTCGAAAACTGCAAAATTTAGAAATAATGTGAAGAAATATATGCTGTTGTAGCCGTACTAGTTATTTTTCTTTTCTCCTTCCTTGTTTTTTCCATGACCTTGCCTTTCTTTATCTAACTTTTGAAACAAATTTTAAAGACAAAACTAAAGGAAAACTAAATTAAAAGAAAAGGTGAGATAAATAAAGGCGAGAATGAAGATGGTTAAAATGAGGGAGGAGGCAAAGGCACAGGCGAAGACGCGTGCGGGTAGAGGATAGAAAACATTAATATTTTTCCTTTTTTCTGGGACAAAGTTATGATCACAATTACACGTATATTAATTTCTATTATTCTGCAAGTAATAGTTCTTTATGCATCAGGGGCGTTATAAGGGCTCTAATGATCGAGCGGCGACAAATTGCCTCGGGCCAAGGGCCGATTTGTAGCCGTTCGATCATTACAACCAGATGACACCCGTGAAAGGTACAAGATTTTATATTTTACCTAATTTAATGATTCAGATTTAATTTTATACGAATTATCTAGATACGAACTGTATTTTCATATTTCCTTCCTATAATTCACACTGTAAGTGAACATGTTGCAAAAATCAATTGTTTTCATATTTCCCTCGTAACCGCAACCCTCTCGGTACAGGTGAGTTATGCAGTGTACGAGTGTATCGAGCTCCGTATCGAAGGCAATAAGAACCAATAACGTGTCAGTAAAAAATAAAAGTTATTTTTCTCGATATATGCTCTCGTTCTCTTAGACGAATTTTTCATTGAGAAACAATATAGATATTTATTGTCATAACACTGGTAAATATATTAATTAATGAATTAATTGAGGGGAACATGTTATGGAAAATAAACGATAAGTACTGGAAACAGTTAATATATGTTTTTCTCGACAGATAAAAGGGAATATAATAAATATTATTTAACTGTCAAAGAAAACAGAAATTGTGACTATAAAAGAATTGATAAAATGACTCCGAATGAAATGAGATTCTGGTTTGCAGTATTTTGATGAAAATATTATTTAACATTCGAAAGCACGAAGTTGAAAAGAAGTAGATCTGTGATATTATGTTGAATGTTTCAATAGGTCTAAAAAAGTTTTACTTTGCCCAGATTTTTGGTTTGATTTGAGTGTCAGTGTGTGGATCTAAAAACATATAACATACAAAAATCGAATCTGAAGAGCTTGTCATATGGAAATTTCTGAAAGTTTCAATGCAATGTACATTCATTTTATAGTATTTCGTTTTGAGTATCTATGTAAATCATCACTTCATTTCAGCATAAAATGGAAAGAGACGGTTCGTACTCTTTTATCTCCAAAGTTACAAAAGCTGTGGCTGGAGCTCCAACAAAAACCTTGTCCTCCTCAGCACCCGGGAAGCTCTACATTTTTTTCCATTTTATGTTCAGTGTTCTAGTAGTTGTCTTTATTTTATGATAAAGATATTGCGGCAAACAAAATGGAAAATCCATATTCTTTTTCTGTTCTCCCAAAAAGTATGACGTTCTAAAATTATTTGGTGAAATGCGTAAAACATATCTACGAAGACTATAAATTAAGCGTTTATATTAGGCTTCCTCCGAAAACGACATCCATCTGTTCAAATAATTTCACAATGTCACTCTTTGGGGGGAACGAAAAATGACTCTGCATTTTCCAGTTTTGTTTGTGCCATTGTCTACACCATAAATGAGCAAATGTAAACAGTTTAGTAAGAAAATGTACTATTTTAAATATTGGATTTTTACATAATAAGAGCATTTTACAAAATCGATTTCCCTAACGTATATCAACTGTGGAGTATTATTATCTATAAATTCAAAGTAATATAACATTCGCTTGTTATTTACTGATGTAACAAAATAAATATTTTAGTTACTCTTAATATCTGCCCAATTAGATGTAGTAGTTCGTTAAAACACGAGTAAATTTATTCTGTGAAATAAACCAACAAGTGCTGGCAGCGTTGATGGTCGAGCTGGTTAAACTTCCAGTGGGAATATTCCAGAAGCGCTAATGATAGTTTAGAATAAAGAAGCGTCGCACTGGCAGGCGCATATTCCTGGATAGACAAGTGTATACAACAATTGAGTACGAGGAAATACATTTCCGAGATATGTCTGGTTAACTATTTAAATTCATTATTTCTATATGGTCATATTTGTCTCTTCCTTTATGACGGAAATCCATAAGATTTCGAAACTACGCACAAAGTTCTTATTTAATATAGTAAACATTTTTTTGTTCCGAGTGGAAGAATACACTTTAGTTTACGTTTTATGAAAAAGCAAAACTGGAATTATTTATTGCTGATGATAAAAATTCTAGTTTTATCTGTTTAAATGAGTAGATGATAGTTTATTAAATGAAATAAATTATTTTCTCCAATACCGACACCGAAAAGTTTTTTTTAGATGTGAATGTTTTATAATTAATAAATGATAAGGAGAGACAACGAGAGTGGGAGAAATTCTAAAAATATTATGTGTCGCACTTTGTAAATGTGTTTCAAAGAGACACTGGATCAAATTTTGCGTGCTTGTGCAACTTATGCAACCGCACTCTAGAGAAAGAACAGCTTTTCAGAGAGCGAAGTCCCTCCCCTTTAACCCACTCGGTCGCGACTCATTACATTTCCCGCAGTCGGGGCCCGGGCTTACAGCGCGTGTTTACACGAATTCACTGGCAACTTGTGGTCGCCGCCACAGGCAGGACGCCATCAGCCCCGCTGCCTTCGTAGCCTTTCCCATCAGTGTTGCAGTCTCTGGCATCAGCAATAACTTCCCTAATGAAGTAGATGCCGTTCAGCATAAACTTCACTAATGTATTAAATGGCGTTCAGTATTTTCTTTCCTAATGTAGTAAATGCAGTCTCCTCGCAGATATTTCGCAACACAATCGCTTAGATGCTCACTTCCAATGCCACAATCGCCGCCATCACAATCTGTGGCAACATTATTGATTATTTAGCGTTTCAGGGTTTAATACTGTGGTAATTAGTTCCGTGAATGTAGTGCATATAATATCCCGGGAGGTTTATTCCTTTGATAGAACATGAGATACATTGTACTTGAGAAATTTCCCTCCACGGGTATCTTTCATTGTGGGGAACGATCCAACAAAGACACGTTCAAAGATTCCCGCTAGGCTCCCCCCCCCCATCCAGGTGTGTGTACAGGTCGAAGAGGGCTCGAGAATGAGAAATCGCGCGCGATCTGTGTCCTGTTTGTGAAGGTACTTTTCGGGCATTCGCCTTGTGTCATCTCCTCTTGACAATCGATGAGTTCGACCTACTTATGAAGCTAGTAGAAAACTGTCACCGTCGAACCTCCCATTAAGCAATGCTACACATAGGCACGGCATTACTGCCATTGATATGACTGTTTCAGTTAGAAACAGCAGCAGCAAAACAACAACAACAACAACAACAACAACAACAACACGGGGCCAACGCGTATCTCTTGCCAATACCTATTTTTCTCTCCACTTCCACGCCGTCTTAAATCCTTTATCTTTGCCGTTGCTCCAATTCATACTTCATTCATTGCCTTCTCTGAGGAGCTAAGGAGTCGCAGAATGCTTCTGTTCGAACGTCTTTATCATTAGAGCCACACCCTGACTTCTACATCATCCCATCAATGAGTCATCCCTTACCCAAAATAATTTAATTTTTAGTGACTCCCAATTTCGCCTTTAAAATATGTACCATTGGTAAAAGGCTCATCCACCAAACATAATATTTGCAATTGTTCATTACTCGCTCAACGTCTTGCCATTCAACAGTTCAATATTGTTCTTCCCGTTCTAAGAGTGCTGCGGATCTCTCCAATACATTCGTTCGTAACCTTAACTGTTATGGAGACAAAGTAACATTAAGTTTGTCCTCGTACAGCTGGGTAGCAGACGCTGTCCAGGTTCGCTAAGCAGACACTGTAACGGGAGGTTGAAGCGAGACACTGATGATGTCGCCGGGGGGATATAAGTAGCCGCGAGCGATGTCGGAGCTTGCAGTCTGATTTTTTGAGTGCGCTCCAAAGTGTTGTTGCCGGCAGTGACCGCTATTTGATTATTCTCTTTGGACTTTGGTGACTTTGGCTCTAAACTGGTAATTTTCCTGTCTACGCGACAGTGGTTGGATTATTGTACATCTTCTGGTTATATGCTACGAAGCTATGTTATCGATACAAAATGGAACTGTCAATTATGTATTAAACATTTGTTAACTGTTTATTCGTTTGTATTTTACTGGACATAACAATTACCACCATCAGCATCGTTACATCCCTTACTTCTTTATCGTCCTCTTTACTACGTATCCTACTCTTTTCCTGTCTTCAACCACACAACCAACACAATTCCGGAAGCCGCATCTCCTCTCGGCTCTGCCTTCTACTCTCGCGTGTTATCTCGCCCGTCTGTTTGCGTCCGCGAGGCAAGGGGTGCGGCGGGTCCAAGGCAGAGGCAGAAGGGGCAGAGAGTGAAGGCGCGGGAGCAGGAGCGGAGTGAGGGCGGGGGCCTGACTCAGAGGCGCTTGAGTAAATCCTCGCGCCTCCGTCAGCTGTTGAGCGGCGTACAACAATTCAACGCGTGTTCCCTTCTCAGCGCTCCCAGCGCGAGGAGCTCGAAACGGCGACCGCCCGCCCCCCGCAAACTACCGCCACCCACCACCACCACCGCCGCCGCCGCCGCCGCCACCATCGCTGTCCCCGTCACCACCGCTGCCCCCGCCACCCCCGCCACTCTCTCTGGCCCCCACCACCCCCACCACCCCCACCACCTCCGTCACCACCGCCGCACCCGCCCGCCACCCCCCAACTACCATCGCCCCCGCCACTACCACTGGCCCCGCCGCCGCCCCCGCCCCCACCGCTGCCGCCCCCAACGCTGCCGCTGCCCCCACTCCGCCGCCCTCCACGTCGCCCCCCACCGCCGCCGCCCCCCACGCCCAAACCGCCGTGCCCCCGCCGCGGCCGCTACCACCTACCGTCCCCGCCCCAACATCCACCACCTCCTTCGACGACGCTGGAAGACGAGCGCCGAGCGGAAAGGCATAAAAGCGGAGCGCAGGGGGGGGGGAGTCGTTATGAAAAGAACCTCCCCGCAAGGCGCCCGAAATGTGCTGATGGACTTAGAAGAAGTGATTCGTTCTCAACAAGAAACCAATAATGGCCTGGCTTTTTCTCCTGTACACATCTAATGGAATGAAAGCTGTCAAACGGTTTTTCAAGTCTGCTTTTGGGAATTCCTCAAATTGACGTCAGAAATATTTACATATACAGTAGATGTGTTATCAAACTTTTGCATATTCCATATTCAAGAATATCGACTGGATGGTACGGCGAGATCTTGTTCCTTGGTTCTTTCAATGATAGTAAGATGAAGGGCATACATGAGCATTTACTGGGTATGCATGTTGTATTAGCAAATTTGGTATACATGAAACATATTGCGATTATAAATGCCTTAAGACTTCTACTAATAGTTATGTAAACAGCAGACCTCGCGTCCAAAGGTAATCTGAGATATGCTCTTTATTTCGTAAATTAGAAAGGTAGAGGCAATAAATCGAAGAAATCGTTTGATCGTGACTGCGTAACAAAGTAAGACACAAACAAAAGCCGAACAGTAGAGTTAAATAACGAACCTCTCTTCGCTCAGTCAAGATTCCTTACTTCTTGCGAAACCTTACTGTAAAACTTGAACAACGTAGAATTCAGATAAGCGACGTAGAGAATAAAAATCTACGGATGCGTTTCCAATAGAACTCTAATTGAAGTGTTAATTTCTTCTGTAAATTGAGTTAATATTGAAAGGACATACTTAAGCAATAATGATACGACAAGAGCATCGTACCATTATTGTGAGCAGGAAAAGGAGACTAGCTTTTTAAAGAATACCGTGTGTATCGAGGCAGAGGAGAGTTTATCGCATCCACATTCAGCTTGAAGAGCGCGACTTGTCGAGGAAGACCCTGCCGGCAGGGTGGGGGCGGTAACGACGCGGCAAATCGGGAAGCGACGGCGACGGGAAAAGCGATCCTGCGGTCGCGTCATTACGAGCGACGCGCGGCGCACAACAAAGACGATTACGGCGTGGGCCGCGCGGGGAAGGAGAGCGGCGGGGGCGGCGGCGGGAGCGGTGGCGGCGGCGGCGGCGGCGGCGGGGGCGGCGGCGGCGGCGGCGGCGGGGGCGGGGGCGGCGCACGGCGCGAGGCGCGCGACGCGTAATTAAAGAAATGTTTGGGCGCAAAAGCGGTGCGGCGTCGGATTTCCGCGTTCTCAGGGAAATTCCGTTCCCTCCTGACACCCCCGCTCTACGGCAAGCAACACCCGCCCGCACCACTCGCCCGTAGCCGTCGTCGCCCTCGCCGCCGCCCTCGCCGCCGCCCTCGCCGCCGCCCTCGCCGCCGCCTTCGCCGCCGCCTTCGCTGCCGCCCTCGCCGCCGCCCTCGCCGCCGCCCTCGCCGCCGCCCTCGCCGCCGCCCTCGCCGCCGCCCTCGCCGCCGCCCTCCCCGCCGCCCTCGCCGAAAGCCTCGCCAACGCCTTCCCCATTGCTACTGCCAACGCCTCCTCCGCTACGCCTGTCCCCGCCATCGCTATCGCTGCTGCCTACGCCACCACCATCACCACCACCACCAGCACTATCCCCGCCCCCACCGCAAGCAGCCCTCAGCGCGATGGTTGGCGCGCCGCCTTTGCGACCAGTCCACCCTGCGTTTCCTTTGCCGCGGCGACAGCTGCCCAACGCAAGGCTTCCCGCACTGCGGTCACTGATCCCGCTGCCGCTATTTCCGTCAGTCGCCAACCTTAGTCACTTTCCCTCCTTTGCCACCATCTCATTCCATTAATCCATCTCCGATTCCCCGCCTCCTACCCCGTTCGCTCCGGAGCTGGCCCTCTCGCCGTCTCCCGCGCCCCGCCCCCGCACCCCGGCCGCCGCCCTCACTCCGGGCGGAGCCGTGCAAATGAGGCGCTGAAGGTCTCCGCTGCGCCCTGCAATGCGGAAGCGAACGCGTGGCCATCACGCCGTCGGATTGATTGTTTGATTATTTGTTAGTGATTCCGGACGCTTTAACTGCTAGGGTTATAATTTCCTTAAGTGTAGTGTGTTGTTCTCGAGAGGTGGTTGTGGTCTCCCCCGCTGGCTGGCGATATCCGGCACTGACCTACCGGCTAGCGGAGCTTTCCTCAACCAGGTATCTCCCATCAGAGAGGCACCTCCCTAGCCGAGACAAGCTTGATGATTCCGACCGGTTCCCCGGCATGGTTTGTAGTGTGGTGTATGTTAGTGTGAGTGTGTTTAAGGAGTGAGGTTGGGTCAAGGAAGAAGGAGGAAAAATTACGCACGGTCCGTGGCCCGTTTGTGAGTGTACTTCTCCGGCATTCGCCAGGTGTTGATCGGAGAAACCCCGGAACACTACCGATCAGAACAGGCGGCCGCTCACGCTGGATATATCCACAACCTCTATAACGATCGTTTTCGGCGTCTTTAGTTGGCAAAGGTGGTCCTTAATTTATGTTTGGACAAGTTATTCCTTTTCAATTATTTCCTATTCCCCTCCCTCAATTCAGTCGATCTTTATTTTTACCTGATGTTATTGACAATGGTTTGAATAGTTAATGATGTTATGCAAAAAAGGAACAGAGGAAAAGGCATTATGCCAACCTACATTCTTCTTCAAAACTTCAACACGAAGTCAGTGAAATACACACTACTATGTGTAATATACAGTACTATACAAAGAAAGAGTGTTGTGTAATCGATACTTCATTGCCGTTACACCATGCATCTTTCGTTCTTTGAATGTTATCTCATGGAGATTAAATCTTCAGTGACCCAGGAATCCGCAAGTGCGTTGATAAATAAAATGTGACTTAAGAAACAACCCGTGACTGTGAAAAGTAATCGGCACACGCCGGAAAACTCCGTAACTCATTTGTCCATAATTCATGTTCATAAAAACGTAATGTGAACAGAGTATGAGAATTACCTTTTTGAAATACTTGAACATAATATGAAATACTTGTAGTAAGCAGCATCAAAACTCATAATTTAAAACTTAGTAGTACTCGTTGGTAACAAAAATAAGAAATCGAAGCCTGCTAGAACGTTCAGTCTTGCAGTCAAAAATAAGTGTTCTCAAGTGGCATGATGCCAAAGATGACCTGCCGCTGCCCCAAAAAATCAAAGTTCTCTTTTGACACGGAGTTGCTCTTTATCTGAAAATATTTTGCCAGCAGCGGGGAACGGCCGGGAGGCTGTAAGGGTTTCGAAAGTTTAACTTAGTGTAAGGAAGTTTTCGCATGGTGGGGCTATGTTGCTTTGGACGTAAAATCTACAAAATACTTCAAAATTATACTATTAAAATCTAGTGAATTTAATATTTTAAAAATATTATTTGCTTTTCAATTACCACACGAAATTTTATTTACAATTCTCTTCCATCTTCAATGATGTTTGATGAAGTACATAATCGTGTGCTGATCCGCCGGAAAGATCGTCTCTTCACCAGGCACGAGATTCAATCGGGCCAGCCGCCCTGTATCGACGCGGAAGCTCGTCACGTGATTTGGGGACATGCAGGTGCTTGCAGAAGCGGATTTGAAAACGCATCTTTTCATTTTTTGACCAGATCAGAGCATTACATTCACTACTCTATTATCGGTCGCTCCTGTATTTTAGGACATTGCCGACGCAGTCTCCGCCAATAAAATATTCATGCTCTTGCGTTCCCGTACCCACTTGCTGCCCATTCAACGCACAATAGCTCGTCGTTAAAAATTCAATAGATAGTTAATGCTCACTTCAAGCAAGTTTAAATTATTGTTCACGTGTCGTCTGGTTTGGTAATTTTTGTACGCGTATATTTGCGACATTTCTGTTGGTTAATTACGAGAAAATTTTTATAATGATCTTCAGTTCTTAGCTTGTGGAACCATACCTGCCACGATTGATTTTGGAGAGGTGAATGATGATATATGAATGATGATGAAGCTATTGTGAAATGAGAGACAGAGGGAACGAAAGCACTCCGAAAAAACGTGCCGAGAGCTCGCTTTTTGCCACAAATGCGACGTACATTGACCAGGATTTGAACCTGGAACCCACAAAGGAAGGCTGTACACTACCTTGGGGGTGACCCTTTACTTCTGAGAAAGCAGGACGACATATAAATTCGGACACATCCCGAATAAAGGGGCTAAAACGTCGGCTTTGGAGGATCTCGGCCATATTACTTTTAATAATTTATTTAATTACACTTTTTGTTAAAATTGTATTCAGTGTAAAGCAATTTGTGGTATTTTTATTTATTTGCTCTATTATTTTTCATTATTTTTCATTTTGACTCAATAATTGAGTGACAATTGTTATCATTACGATGAATTGATGCAATATCGTTTAACAGTGTGTAATCAGATTACCTAAATTAAATTTTATTTACGCCCATTATTTCTATAAAATTGCCATTTCAACGATATTATAGGTGTGTAATCACTAGTTTTAGACTTTACTACCCTTCGGAAATATTAACTATATAATTATTGTGTTCTCTTCATGACCCTCTCATTGTGTTCTCTTCGCAGAAAATTGCGATTGGGACAACCTTTTAAGAATGTCTTCTTTACCTTCTCCACGCAAGTTGTGAGAAACTGTGATCTCAAAGAAGCAATGTGTATCGGTAGCGGTCTTTGTGAGAGACAGTAGTTTGTTTGAAACTCGTGAATTCGCGTAGAGTACCCCGACGTGCAATCGGCCGCGGTCACACCCTGGGGGCAACTTATCTTCCGCCCTCGCAACCTTCCAAGTCTCCCGCCTCCAGAGTACCAATCGATTTCTCGGGAGACCAAAAAAAATAGAACAATTTACATTTGAACAACTCTCTCTCAGCGACTGGAGACACTGAAGAGGAAGATATACGCTAAACATGTTTTAATGTTGCGCAGAACTCACATCTTTTAGTAATCCCATCTACACTAAGGGGTGTCGCTTGAGAAGTATTTAAGAGTATTCACCTAAATAAACTCCACGCTCTCCCGAAAACATCACATTTGCGAAAAGGATATCAAAATGACTATAATTTTGGAATATTTACAATGCGATTATGATAATCCAGTTTTGAATATTTATACCGTAAGAAAAGAAAATTAACTCACTTGCTTTTAAATTAGTTAATAATAACGTGACCTAATAAAACCGCAGCATCCTAGCATTTGTTTGTCCTCTTTCGCTCCACTTGCGCAACTGAAGATTGTCGTACGTAATTTAGAAGAATTACGCATTTTCCTTCTCTACTATAACCAAAAGTCAGAAGAAACATCAATTACTCTTTTGTAATCCCACCACGGTCGTTTAATTATTTCTGTAGGTGTTCTGTTTAAAAAAAATGGAAAGAGACGCATCGACACACCGAACGTCAATTGCTTAATTGTAGAGGTAGACCTGCAATTAAAGTTGGTCGAATCTAACCTTTTTTGTATTTTTTAAACACTAAATTAATTTAAACTCTTTAATAAAGAATAATAACAAATACTTCAGAACTTTATTCTTTGACAAATGAAAAAAATGTGAGTGTTATTCAAAATATTTTGTATGAATTACTGTAAGCATTTATTTCAATTTAAAATATTTTTAAGGTTACAAAAATATTTTATTAATTTTGCCTAGAGGAATAGTTTTGAATAAAAAGACTGAATTTCACCATAATGCAGAAAAACTCCTTTTGAAAGAAGTGTCTGTCTCTGTGGTTGCTCAAATCGATGTCTCAGGTCGAGCGCGTCGGTTTTTTCGTCTCCGGAAGAGATTTCCAACATCTCTCGCTCTAGAGAGTCTTTGTTCGACATTCTTTTTATATTCTTCCATTCCCTTTTTCAGTCAAAAAATCCACAAAGGATACCGCACATAATAGGATAAGGAAAGGACAAATGATCTTGAATATTCCGTCTCAGAGCGCTTTCGTTTGTGCGAATAAATCTTCTCGATCTGGCAGAAGAAGAGACGGTATTTCAAAATAAATGAAACACTTTACGTAACACAATGAAGGTAAAACAAGGTTGTAGGTTCGTTATTTTGGTAAATATACTTAGCGAATTTACAATTTGAAGTCTTTAAATGGTTACTGTTCAGTTCATTGCAATGAAGACACGCATTGTTCGAAATCTCTTTATTTCTCTCGTAAGTGCCCCAAAATTATGAAAACGTTGTTTCTTCAAATTCAGTTGCATATTCTAATAAACAAATATTCTTATCCGTATAATATGTGGTAATAATACGATTTTTTCATTTATAGAATTTTATATGCATGTTATGTATATCAAAGGTGACGTGGCTTAAATATGAGGGAGATGTAACACACTATGATATTTTAAAGACAGATGCCTTTCTATTCTGACTTTATACAACTTTAATGTTATAGTAAATCCACGCGACAAGTAATTCAGTAATTTAAAAGACTGTGCCTAACCATATTTTTGTGAATCAGTGACGAGAAGATTTTGAGCGTGTGCAACTTAATTTCTAGTTAGACTTAGTAACTAATGTATTAAGCGATTTTTTATTTATTTTTACACAGGTTGTTTCATTGTATCTATTTCCCTTAATATAGTCGACTATGCTGTAGAAACTGTACAGCATCTGACCTACATGGCTTCCGAACTCGGTACATGGGTGAGTACTTTCTGGCATTTGTCCCTGCCGTCTCTGGGGGTGAGTACTGAAAGTAAAATCCCCAGAAAGGGGAAGAAAACGTTTAGAGAGGAAGACCCTTACATTAACCTAATAATTATTCATTAGTGTAAAATATACAATATATTTCTGATTAAAAGTATGGGATTACAGAAAGAAAGAACATATTACCCTTAAAACTATACAATAGAATATATTAGTAGAATATTTTTAGCTGGTCTTACCATGAATGTGGCATAGGATCTTAAAATGGTGGTTTCTGTTTTGTTTTTAAAGTTGCTTCCGAACGTTTTGTGTCTAGGGTTTTCTTGAGTAAGCTTAACGCATTCAAAATATTTGTGTTGCCAGTCAAGGATCATTTTCACACAAAGTTGTGAAGGGTATTTCCAAATTTTTACTTAAAATTAAAAAAATAAATTTAGAGTAGTGTAGGGGAGGTTAGATTCTTACTGGACCTACGTGATTTAAACCATGACAATATCTAACCACCTCCCCACCTGTGAGAGGTGACCTTGGGTGCGGGGGATGATACACCAACTCCATATTTAAGAAATGCTAATAAATTTTAAATCATTAACGGTAAACCATTACAAAGCGGGCTTTGCTGTATTTGGAGTAATTTTCTTATAAAAGTGCAAACAAAGTTATTAATTACTTAGAAATACATTTTAATAATAGTATAAAATTTGTTAAAAGGTCCTTATGTTCCTCTAATCGAAGAATGAAGATTTTTTTGTGAATAAGAACATCAAAATTATTTTCTTTCACTTGAACACATCATTTTCCAATCTTATCGAGATATTCTTATAAAGAAAATATATAAATAAAAAGTCTTATACATCATTATTCAAGACGAGGAGTGATAAAAATATATTTTCAAATATCTTAACTTATAAATTAAGCATGATAACACAGTTTTATACACTACTTATTTCGAATTATTTTCAATTATGGAATGCTTGTTTTAAAACCAAAATGATTCGGACCAAACATTCCAAAAACATTTCTCTTTCTGAACCGATCCTTAGCCTAAAAGCGGATTCTTTTTTATTTTATTTTTTTTACTTTTATCCAAACCTCGATTTTCTTTCAGTAATGACCCTTTGAAAATTGCAAAAAAAAAATTAGTACGCAGGTATTTGGCTCAGTATCAGCCAATCGTTATTGTACCCCCTGAACATGATTGAGACCGAAAAAATACCCAAGTACAATGTTACATTGTGTTAATGTTGACTACAATGTCAATATTATACAATGTTTTGAGATCAATATATATAAGGGAAAAGGAAGAAATTATCGATTTAATTATCATTACAATAAGGCATAAGCTCGTCCTTCAGCAAGTACGAAGCTCTCAATTCTTATTTTTCAAATTTAATGCTAAAAGCGGCCACTTCTGACACAGTGACTACTTCTGGTTTCGCTACTGCACATACCTTCCAATTGTACTATTTCCGTTTGGCGATGAAACTTCATTCAACACCATGTAAAAAGTTGAATCACACTCCCACCATCCCATTTCAAGTGCTTCTTCCTCAAAATGAGATGGCTAGAGGGAACCCGGCCTGCGCTTCGCCATTGCGGGGGAGAGGGCCTGTGACGTGCTGGGGCGGGGGAGGGCTCAACAGCAACAACCTCGGACACTGCGGTCGCCAACGCAATGTTTGCGCCCGCTGACGTCAGAGCCGCACGTGCACACGGCCAAGCAAGGGAGGGGGCGGGTGCTGCTCTCTGTAGGACACAGCGCCCCTGGTCGATGCACGTGACGCAGAACCAGTCGCCCAAAATCGCATTTGTGGCCAGCCCTTTTCAAAACCATGAACGCTCGTCCTCAAAGGAGTATTTGAGGGTTTAATTCTTACACGTGATTCGTGTGGTTGTTGATCCTTTGTTACGTTACTATACGGGTGCACCAGTTAATTACACCGCACATCAACTTAAAGGATTACCACTTACAGGATTATGTAGCTCCAGTCTTTTAGATCTTCTTTTCTGGTTACAAGTTATTATACTGGCATATTATTGTTTGCTTTGCATGTTTCAAATGACACAATCTTTACAGTCATTGTAAGAGAAAGAATAGGCATCCTTTCAAAAATGCTGCACACTACGTGTGATTTATCACTTACAGGATAATGTATATCAATGTCCTTGGTGTTTTAGTTTTGTTTGCAAGGTGTCGTTTTGATATATTTATTATTATTGTTATTATTATTATTATTATTATTATTATTATTATTATTATTATTATTATTATTATTATTATTATCCTACCATATTTTAAGTGTTATGATTTCACAGTATACGAAAGAAAATACATAAGTTTGAGTATTTCATTAACAAGTTATTGTTTTTATCCTGTACATTATATTCCTGATAATGGAAACATATTTTCCGAAAGAGTGCCAATTAAATAGTTATATTACTTTCCATTAAAGACGCGCGAACTAGCCATCATTTCATTTATTATTGCAAGATTCTTCGTGGTTAATAATGTTATAAAGAATTCACTGGAAATATGAGATCTCCGAATGTTAAATGACCTGACAAAACTGCACGCGATTCCACAAGGGACTGGCAATTGTCCCTGATGAGTGTGTTACTCAAACGAAAATGGCGTTCCATAATGCCTCACATTTTACGTTCACTATATTATGACTTTATCATTCTATTTAATTCAGTGAAGGTACAGTAAATATTATAAGTTATTTGTATTATTAATTAAGGATGTTGTGGCATATTCAATTAACGATAGATATGTTTGGGTAAATACTTTTATTTGTGAAATGTGAATCACATTACTAGTTAAACATGGACGATAAGAATAACAAAGAATATTAGAGTCTTCATAAATGAACTTCGTAATAGCTCTGTTCGATATAACGGCGAGGAATAAACAAGATCATCAGGGCAATATTAAATTTTATGTTAAAAAATACTGACAGAAATATTTCCAGCTTGTAAACAGGCTGGAGCCAATTAGGCTACCAAAGGAGATGTGGATATAAGCAGTTAATAAAGGAGCAGTTATAAGTTTTGATACCGGCCATGATTCCCAATGGTCCCAGAAAAAGAAGAGAAATGTTTTCCTTAATTGAAAACGTCCTTCAAGTGCAATAAACTCATGTTCATTATCTTACCAATGATTGCTAATCCATGCCCTGGAAGTGGCCGACATCTGTTCCTCTGCTCTACGCCTACTGCTGAGCAAAACAAGCCCCCCAACGCGGGGCGGCGAACACACACTGTTCCAACGACTGTCGAGAAATGAACAAAATTAGGTTTTAGACTTGGATTCATTTATCGGCGTTTAAGGGCCCTTCAGTTACTGGGGTCAATGAGGTCTACGAGTAATTTAATCAGTAAATGATAATAAATTACCAATAAATGATGAACCCCGAGAAAACCTACTGAGAGCTCCCATTGTCCATAAGAATTCTACATGGTCTGGCCAGGCATTGAACTCAAGCCCCACGATGGAATGTGAATGTCTTTGACCTTACTCTACGTCCTCAATTATATTCAAAGTAGTTCGTTTGGAAAATCGATAAGTACAGTTTTTGAAATGGTAATTGTAATTGGAAATTATGATAAAATAATATATAACCGTGTTCATTAATTTACAACACAACACAATGCAATATCAAACTTATGGTATATTGAAAAAAATTATATGATTTTTTAAATTTTAATTTTCTGAAGGTCTACACTCTTTAACTTCACATTTTTGGCAGCCAATTCGGTCAGTAAAAACAGAAAAATTATTTTCAAATGGCGGATGTTGATGGTCATTCTGTCATGTTTCCTGAAGCAACGACCCACTGTACAAACCCGTTGAAGCATCCGTTCACCCTAAGAAAAAATCGTTTTGTAAACAATCTGAAGAAATTCTATGCCGAATTTTTCTTAGAGTGAACGGATAATAGGGGCACGGCTCCGCCCTTCATTTGCTCCCACTGCTTCTCCAAGCCCGTCCTCACAGGGGGAAGCCTGCCCCGACGTTTTTCTTTCCCCGGTTGGCATACGCCCATCTGTGCAATGCAGTTAGTCGAATATTGAAAATCTTACGCTTCACGTTGTTTGTACATTTTTGTGGAGATCTTATAACACAATACATTTTAGCCCATTCAGTTTGGCATTTTTCGATGAAAAATAAACTAACCCGAAAAAGTGAAAGTAAAAGGGGTAAGCAAATGTTGACTCTAGTCTCAATCAATCAATAAGAGTCCATCATATGAACCTCTTCAAAATGTGAGAGAAGTGAGGTTCAAAGTGGGATAAGAGAGAGAGAGGGGGGGGAGAGAATCATGGAGAAATTCGTATATGAGAGAGAAAAATGATAGGAGGAAACAGAAAATTAGCAGGTCAGAAGGAGGTAAACAAGAAGAGAAATGCAAAGCTTCGGAATTAACGCGCGAGCCGCTGGAAGCGCAGTCGGAGTGAGTGAGTACCGGACGCATAAACTAGTTCGTTAATAAACTACGCACTCATATAAGTGAACTTAGTGAAGTGCATGGTATATCTGGAATGATGATGGTATTCCTTGCCTCGCTGGAACACAAGATTCGGCGCTAACCTCAATGTCGCCATGCGAGGTTTCCTCTTATTTCCCTTAATGGGGCCCCGCCCTGCTAGGACAAGCACTAGGGTCCTGATAGGTCTTCTCACGTGTGCAGTAGTGTAGGTGCAGTAGTAGTGTAGCACGTGTAAACGTAAGAGTGAAGGAGAGACACGGGGTCAAAGATAGGGAAGGAAATATGGCGCGATGTTCGTAACTCATTTGTTACCGTACCGTTCCGCCATTCACCTGGAATTGATGTCAAAAACCCGCAGAAAAACTGCCTACCAGAGCAGCCGACCGCTAGAATTTTCTCTTCACTCACAGCTCGCCCAACTCACTATCCACACTCACCACTATCTATCTACTCACCTTCCTCCACCCAACCTCATCACTCACCACCCAACTTTATAACTCACCATCCCACTCCCACCATCCAATCCCACTCATTACCCTCCACCGGGAGAGATGGCTCAGAGCATCAACTGATGACCCTACAGTTCCTCTGACCGGGAGGTCCTAGGTTCCAGTCCCGACGGTGGCAGGATTTTCGGCAGTAGCTTGTCAGCTAGGTCGAATTCATTACTTCTAGGCTGTCCGGGTGACGCCGCGTCGTTGGCAGATAGGCCGACGTTTCGCCCGTCATGTCGCAGGCTTCTTCAGGGTAGTGACACAGTAAAATTCCGCCTCCGGTGTTATATCTTTTTCAGCTTAGGGGTCGGGTAACGCAAGTGCGCCGTGATTGGCAGAGAGGTCCCTCTGATTGGCTCGCGGTCTGGGCCAACCCGGGCCTCGCACCCGCCGTCCTAGAGATCGGACGGTGGAGAACAGTCCCCGCGCCGTCAGGAATCGGTGGAAAAACATACTTCCTGAAGAAGCCTGTGACATGACGGGCGAAACGTCGGCCTATCTGCCAACGACGCGGCGTCACCCGGACAGCCTAGAAGTAATGGACTCGAGCCGCGGAAGCCTACGTGTACATTTAGGTCGAATTCAGTCGATGTCTGGTAGAGAATTTTAGTGACCGGCTGCTCCGAACGGTTGTTTTCCGTAGTTTTACCTATCAACATCAGGCGAATGTCGAGCAGTATCCTAACAAACGGACCATGGACCGCGCGCGATTTTTCCTACTACTTTCTTGTTCCATCTTCTCCACGCACTACACAAGCACAGATGCCGGAAGAACGGCTGGGAGCTTAAAGCTTGTTTCGGCTAGGGCGGTGCCTAGCTGATGGGAGATACCTGGTTGGGGGAAAAGCCTTGTAGCCGGCGATGGGTCAGCGCCGGATTTCGCCGTACAGCGGGGCGAAATCACCGCCACCTCCCGAGCAAAAGCACGCACTACACTTACGGCAATAATTATCCTAGTTGTTGACGGGCCCGAAATCATTACCTACCGCCCACCACCCAACCTCATTTCTCACCTCCCAGCATTTTCCAATCTCCACCCGCTACCCACCACTCAATCTCTTTATTCGCCAGCCAATACCAACTAATCACACCCACCACCCAACCTCATCATTTAACACCCAATTCCCACCAATACTCACCACCCACCACCTACCACTACCCACCACCACGCACCACCACCCTCTACCGACCACCACCCACCACCAACCCACCACCCCACCACCACCCCACCACCCATCACCACTCCACCACCCACCACCCCCTCCCTACCTCCACCTCGCGTGCGGCCGTGGTTGCGAGAGCGCCCGCAGCGCGGCGGTGCTGCCTCGCTCTAATGGACGTCCTGCGCAAAGGAGTGCGTGGGTTGGGAAGGTGCTCCCACCGTCTTCCAAGCCAAGCACAAAGGATATTTGAATAGACATTTAATACCATCAAGAGGTTGCTTATTGGACTATTTTTCTTTTTGGGCGCTTTTATCGTACATCAGAACCGCCGCGCATGTGTTATTAAGAAATCTATGTACATTGTCAGCGAATCTTTCTCGATGAACGGGAGGAATAGAGAAAACCTTAAATAACCTAAAAGATTGATTTAGAGCGTTTTGGAAATATTGAATGTGTCAGTGAGTCTGCACACCCATGGAGTTTTCTTACCAAAGTAATCCAGTGAACGTACATGTAAAGAGACTCTTTGATGTTTTTCTCTGGCCTGTTTTGAACATTTAATTAATAGTATCTTTGTTAATTTTCTGGGCCGGTATTTTCATTTCATTGTATTTTACTTATGATTGTACACCTAACGTTTTATGTACCAGATCATGACTGAGCCTCTTATGCAACGTTTTGTTGAAATATGTTATTACCTATTGTGGTATTATAAGGTGATCAGTTAACATCTTCGGAATTATGAATCGTTAGGTAGTACATTGCTAGTACATTGTGTTATGTATTTTCCAATTTTGTGGTTATTGAACTGTATTTTGCATGACAATATGTGTATCTGTACATTTTATAAAAAAGTGTAGAAAACACTTGTTTGGGGGAGAGCTTAGTTTCACTTCCCAGATATCGGCTTTCTGTCAAACAAACCCAACGGCATGACACAATGCCTTCTTTCATCTCCTCTCGGCCCAAGAGCGCACTGCCGTTCATGTCTTCAGTCATGTTTCATAAAAATGTCACGACCTCTGAAATATCCTCCTAGCAATACACTTAAGAACCGTTCTGGAATACGTTATTCCGCGTCAGTGGTTTCCGTGTTCCATCATTTTTTAGTATTCCTAGACCAGAGCTGCCCGGGGCTGCGGGTCCAGGGACTCCCTGCGAGAGCGTGGAGGGCAGGGGCGGGGCAGGGGGCGGGAGCGAGCGCTCTGCGGCGAGTGGAGTTGTTCTGCGAGGGGCGGGTCTGCGGAGACGTGCCTTTTCAAGAGGCCCCTCCCGCTCCCGCTTCCCCGCCTCTCGCCGAGCGTCGGGCGTCGCATGCTAATGCCGCTTGGCCCTGCACCGCTGCGGCGCGCTCTCGCCCCAGGGACCGGCATTCGAGACTCGCTAACGGCACGAGGGAGCGGGAGGGGCGAAGCGGGGCGAAGCGGGGCGAAGCGGGGCGAAGCGGGGCGAAGCGGGGCGAAGCGGGGCGAAGCGGGGCGAAGCGGGGCGAAGCGGGGCGAGGGCCGAGGTCCTAACTACGTTTTAGACCACCCCGCGCGGCGGAAGGTGCCGGCGAATGTTTGAATTCCCGTTCGCATCTTCGAAGTCTTCTCTCGGAACGTCCTTACTGTCACAGGAGATTAATACGCCGAGCCATTGCTCCTAGAGCGAAACGAATGTTTCTTTCCCTGCCATGTTGCGGCAGAAAAGAGATTACATTTTAAATTTACTTGTCATCTATTTTTAAATATTTTCAAAAAATATAATTTAAAACACTTGTCAAGAACAGATCAGATTGTCTAGAAGAATTAAAGTACACTATTTAGTCAATTTCGGGGTTTTGGTGTGCACAAATTACATCAGCGTATTTGCAATATAAATGAGAGGAAAAGAAATTCCTTAATTGAGGTATTCTTTTATTCGTAGTTCCATTTTCAATTTTTGAAGTAACATTTTCTCGCAGTAGACTATGCCGACACTGAGTCGACCGGAACGAAATGAATTTATTTAATGAGGTTCTTTTTAATTCGTAGTTCCAAGTTCAATTTTTGAAGTAAAATTTCCATGACTTTATATCTTTGCTAGTTCTACATCTCATGGAAAAGAGAAATTTGATTCGTATAATTTCAGTCGAGAAATTAAATAGCAAACTTCAACGTTTCAACGGGGTTTCAACGACGGCGGCCACCGTCGCCGTGGAGATTAAACAGATTATTAACTTTTCTTTCTTTCTTTTTTCTTTTTTCTTTCTTTCTTTGTTCTTTCTTTCTTTCTCATTCTTTTCTATATTTCTTGTTCGGCCAGAAGGCCTTTCAAGAAGGGTGAGTACAATTTAATTAATAGTCACTATAGGTTTTGGCACCATCGCTAATTATAAACTCATTAAACCATCATTAATTTTGGCAATTCAAAATAGTTGTTAAATTTGAAATATTTTGATTTTAATTAAAATTATTTATTTTCACTTATAATTACTCTCGGTATCAGTATTAATAATACTCTTAATTATTACCTTAATTATTAGTATTAACTTGAAAAAGATAAACTGAGCGCTTAAGGCAGTCTGTTAAAAAGAACCATGCAAATAATTTGTTTACTTCAAAGATCTATTCATTAACGTATATTTGTATCATATTCCATAATCTTAAATATTTTACTTCTAACACGCCTAAACGACAACGTCATTTTTCGCTAATATTATTACAGAAATTCTTATTTATTATTTGAATGCATCTGAGTTCTGGTTTTCTAGCTGAAACGTAAATAAAGAGAATTTCATAAGGCTTAATTATTTGTACTTGAGTATTATAACATTAAAGTGGACTTAAAATACCTTAAATAAATTTAAAAGAAAGTGGAGTTAGAATTTCCGAACTAACTCATTACTTGTTATCTAGCTAAAGGCGTATTTTAAATGGGTCTTCACGGGATTCTCCATTTAGGAGTTAGAACGGTTACCGCTCGGACGAAAGTTCCTCCGCAAGTATCAGTGTGCAATACTAATTGATTCTGTGGTTTACTCAGGTTTTTTTTACCCTGTCGATTTCACCTGAAACTAAAAGGATAATTGCGAATTATTCATAGACTTAGATTTTAGCTGAACATTTTTATTTTTTAAACACCTTGGTAAACTTTTAATTCGCATGGAACTAATTATAGTCATACTAGTGAATCCGGCAATGCTTCGTTATTGCAATGTATTACACTTCACATGCTATTAGTCAAGTGATTGTTAATCACCTTTTACGCTACACTGCAAACATTTCAACAGACGAAAGACTTGCTCGCGAGTGTGATTCCAACCCTCTCTTCACGTCTTTCCGTCTCTCTCTGTCTCTCCGTCTCTCTCTGTCTCTATGCGTCTCTCTCTCTTTCTACCATATCTCTGTTCCTGTTTGTTTCTCTCTCTCGCTCCGTCTGTCTTCCTCTCGCTCCGTCTGTCTTCCTCTCGCTCCGTCTGTCTTCCTCTCGCTCCGTCTGTCTCTGTCTATCTCTCTCTCTCTCTCTCTCTCTCTCTCTCTCTCTCTCTCTCTCTCCCTGTATCTCTCTCCCGGGAAAAATTTCACAATCGCATGGGAAAGATTACGCAATGAAGACGTCTTAATAATCGTATTCAGTGTGCAACGGGTTGTGTACAGAGCGTCGTTGTGTAAAGATCAGGGACCTTGAATCTACAGAAAATCAACAGCGCGCGTCTATGTGCGCAGGTATATGCACATTTCCATCGTTCTATGCCTACATTCTTCCCGGATGTGCAAGCAGTAAGTTGAAGTTTTATCGCAAACGGACGAACGGTACGGCAGCGCATTAAGTCTGAACAAACATTTTTTTATACATAAGTAAAGCACTAGGGCGTCGTGAATGAGCATGGCTTACGTTCCGCATATTGTGAATTATCTCAAGAATTTGTAACTGTAAGTTTCCATTAAATTAATACAAGTCATACAAATATGCATTTATGATATTAATTTCACTTATATTGGACTGGGGTGTATTGTCTTCAATATTTCATTCGTACTCTTTCTACAGTAGTTAATGAAAGCCAGCGTCATTAGCCGAATTGCTTAACTACGTTTTAAGGCATGGAAGTTACACAATTCGAGACACCACGGATTCCCAGATGGATTACCGTCTGGGAATTTTGGTTCCTTGCGGCACCTTGCCCGTGACCGAAGGGATAAAACGTGGTTGACTGCGACGTGAAAATAAAAAAAGAACATACATTTCAAGGAGGATTACTCCCGACATGCTCAATGTCCAAGAAAGACAGTGAGATGTGTTGCAAAGATGCAACAAATATTTAAAAAATGTAATTGCGGAATTCATGAAATCTTTAATAACTCGTGTCCTCTTCTCAAACGGCGGATAATAAAATTAATTATAACGATGATGTCTAAATATACGTCGGAGAGAGAGAGAGAGAGAGAGAGAGAGAGAGAGAGAGAGAGAGAGAGAGAGAGAGAGAGAGAGAGAGAGAGAGAGAGAGAGGGGGGGGGGATGATAGAGAAGAAGATTATATATGAGAGAGAGAGGGGGGGATGATAGAGAGGAAGATTATATATGAGAGAGAGAGGGGGGGAGACAGAAGCAACAGAAGAAATCTAACCGCAGACTAGCTTTGTCCACCGCCAATTTGCCTGCACCAATCGGTGGCTAGCTGCTCCCGTGCCAGCCGCGCGGCGCCTCGCCGCCGGCGGAGCGACGCAATTCCCTCGCTACGCTGCCTGCGTCCGATGCGCTCCCGGCGGCCAACTCTGCCGCGAAGCAAAGGCTGCCTCGTCCCGGGCTCGTTCGCATTGGACGATAAAGCTGATGCAGCGAATTGCGGTGGAAAACGATGTGATGTGAGGGGGCACAGCTTTTATCTTCCCTACCATTACGCAGTCCATTGCGGATTACCGATACAACTGAACCATATCGACGGCATAATACCGGTGATCGGAATGAGCCCACCACGATTTTCACTTTGATCATTCTAAAGGGATTCTGATATGGAATTTGTCTCTATATTGTCAACATTCCACGACAATTGATATCATATCACCTTGTAAATAATGTATCACATTTCTAACTAACAAAATTCTTGATAATGACCCTCTTATTATACGAAAAGAGTTTCGTCTTGTTACGTCATTAACTTTATTATTTGAAAATTATTTTTATAATAATGTGTGATTACTAGTATTCAAGAAGTTTTAAAGTTTGCTCATTTAACAGATATTCTTAATTGCTCGTAATTACTCGTTCCGGTCAACTTGAGCGTATTTTTTAAACAAACATTGCACATTAAAGAAATTTTAATTTCTGTGGAAAAATAATAATTTTATTTCAGTTTTTGGGTTTAAAATTTTCATTACTCACATTTCTGTCATTTGAATTATAATTTTTAATTTCGTCAATATTTGGACCATTATTTGTAACACTCTTGTGACCTGTAACACTCACTTGTTGAAAACATACTGTGAAGCGCGAAAGATTCTGACTTAATATTATAATTGAGTATGTTTTTACAAAACTCAACATCTACAAAATTCAAATTTTTCAGGAGCCCATTTTTTATGAACAATAAATAGTATGTGTGGTTTGTCAGACTACGATTTTTGACAAAATAACAATTCTAAACAACTTTCTCTATCAAGTACGTTTCAAATTACTCTTGTATAGTATCAAGTGATGAGCTTGTTTTAAGTTATATTATATTCTGTGAGTCTTGCCCCAGTTCCGTTATCATTGGATCCCCTCGTCAATCATTGAGTAGTCATTGACACTCCCAGTATTAGTTGTCTCTTTATGTGCACAGTAAACGTGATTATTCCCTTTTCAATATTTGTACTCGTATATTTATTTATGAAATTCATGTATTGACAGTGTACACAAACTTTTGTACTCGAACCTTATCAAATACACTATGAATTATCAGGTTTCGTACCCGAGGTAATATGGGACCCAATAACCTCGGATTCTCGCAAGTATGTTAAAAATAAAATTTGATAATGGTTCATGTTTATGTTTTTTGTAAAAAATTTGCAAAAACACGTTGTTGATAAATGTAGAACAAAAATAAAATGACTTCTGTGCATTTAACACACCATAACATCATTTTTATAAGGAATGGCCTTTCCGTAAATAAAAACAAGAACTTTTCAAGCCTATAACATTAAAACGGTAAATTTTACAACCAACTTTTGCCTGAACATTTTTTTAGGAAATTTTGCGTACTTAAGTATTGCAAAGAGTATAATGTTTGGTAGGATTTATAGTTATAGAGGTATACGTGAAAAAGGAAGAAAGAAAACTTTTAAACGTCCTCATACCTCCTTCTCACTCATCACACGTCAGGAATTTTAAATAATGTGCGATGGACACCAACAAACAATCAAGTTCCAGAATTTTTTTTCATTCGATTTGTCTAATTTGACTGGTCTATTTACAAAAGAAGTTAAATAAGTATAACCAATGGATATAAGAAACGTTTTAATTTACAAGTTGTTAGCATATTCAAAAAACATTAATTGGTTTATACGTTAAATATATTTTAAATATGTCTAAGGGCATGGAACCATAGTTCGGAGAAAAAAATATTTCTCTGAACACTGCTCATGAATCGCAGGACCTAACATATTGTAGAATAGCCATCATAATGGTATGTATGTTAAGTCACATAAGAATCAACAACCTATATCAGCACTTTTATTTCTGGCATTTCACCAGAAAGATTCTTTTCTAAGTTAATGTAAGACCTCCCTTCATTTAAGTTTCAACTGCCGTCTACCCCATTTGCAAACTTTCGAATAAAATGCTTGCAAAAAAAATAGAAAAAACTGAGAGAAATATAGATATTAAGTAAAGCAAACTCCGACTTCTATATCTAGTAGTTTTAAAAAGTAGAAAGCAATTTTGCAAGAACAATAATTTTTCTAGAAAGCGAAATTATAAAAAGGAATTTTGTCTAAAAAAAACTACTTTGATTTCTTTTTCCGAGACGTATACAACCCTGAATACAAAGAATTCTCTCTCGGAATACGAATGAAAGATAACAACACCGAATCCCGCGTGGAACACGCAGCCGTTTCAATGGAGGCACCATGGCAGACGTGGCTTTGTCATGAAACCAGAATTCCATTTGCGTGGCCCCCGTGGGCACGAATGCAAGCCCTCATTTTTCATGCCGTCGCCCACCGGGTTTCACCTGCCTGACAGACAGTGTGGGCGAGGAATGCGTCGAGCTCTAGACAGGGTGCGCCTCCGGAGCAGCTGCTTCAAGGATTTTTGGCTGAGATACCCCAGAAAACATTCCTGGCTGCTGCAGTATCGCTGGTCGGGAGTTTCTGGGGTTCGAGTCCCGGCTGTGGTGGATTGTCGACACTAGTTCTATAGCTAGGTACAATGCAGCCGCTGTCTTGACGAGCCGGCTGCTCTGATCGGTAGATTCCCGTAGTTTCTCCGCCAAATACCAGGCACACACTTCTAAACACTGCACTGACATGTATGTCGGGAGATCAGTTGGGAGCTTAGAGCTTGTTACGGATGGAATGGTGCCCTGCTGTTGGCGATACCTTACCGGGAGGAAACCCTTGTAAGTAAACGTGTAGGCCTATGGCTAGTCTGACGTTCAGTGCAGGTGGCAGACCGTCACCTTCTAGGGATAATACAATATACTCGTTCTCACACGACGAATGACCATAGCAGTTGACGCGCCCGGAAAAACTGAGTATTACTCGGGCAACTTTTCTTGAACGATGGATTGACGATTTCGGGTGGAGTGGGGGTATTAGTTACAAAGTCGGCCACTAGAGTATTTTAAGTAATGCCAACGTGTGTGAAATGAAAGTCAAAACTGCATCTTGTGCTTAACTTTTTCGGGAGTTTTAGTTGACTCCCTTGAAGAACCTGGACCTGACTCAGCCATTTCTTTCGATATTGACAATAAATCTGAACAGGGGTTCTGCACTATGAAAGCAATTGGCTTTGACTAGCTTCTGTTTCGCGCCAACGAAGTTTCAATGCTTGGAAGGTTGTCATTAGTGCCCGCTGCGAGCTTTTGCCTTCAACTGTTTATTGCACAAGGGAGGGGGGTCAAGGTCATCGTTCAAGAAAAGTTGCACGAATATTACTTTCTCACTCACAGATGCGAACATTTGGGATTTTAAACTAGCACCACTATTTATTTTCGCTTTAGATTATCCCCGTAAATTATTATTTTAGAGGTCTTCATAATTTACGTTTCCCAAGGTCACAGCAATATAATTTATCTGACGCTAAAAAATCAGTCATTGAATTTCGCTTTTCTCCTATTATCCCTGAAACAAGAAATCTTCTGCTTATCGCCTGCACATGCTACATTTCTTAAGCTTAGATTGGCGCTGAGTATTGCACCAATTTATCAAATTCCTACTTTGAGGGTGAGCGAAAATACCAACAAGAGGTCGGGTTACGGCCTCATTGGATCTCTAATCACAGCAGCAAATTAATGTGCAACTCTGTCCGCTTGCGAGCGTGTGCTATAAACGTGTACCTGCGCTCAGAAAACTCCCAGCTGCGTAAACAGGTCAAACACTCGAACGTTTTGGATGAAAATGAGTTTTAAATTGCACATTTTCAAAAAGGGACATTTTCTTAAAGCGGCACAAATTTTTTCAATGAAAATGTGCTCTTTGGACAAGGTTTTACCCTTCTCAAATATCCTTAAAGTCATATTGCAATTCTACTGTTAGGGTACGTTAAATTGAGAAAACTGAGAAAAAAGTTACGTATTCTTTTGATTTTTCAAATGTTATAGAAATGTAATTTTTGTGAAATCTCTTTCACGTCAAAAACTACATTGTAGAGGTATTTCCCTATTTAGTCAGTTTGTAAATATTGAAGCTTCAAAAAATCTTTAATGATGGTTTTTAAGTATATGGGTACTAAAATGGAGTATTTTCGAAAACTTTCTGACCAAATGTCTCGAAAACTACTGCAATTTTCTCTTAATTCTTCATATTGAAAAAGAGATCTAAAATTTGCAAAATTTGGAAAGCCGGGGAATATCAATTTTGGTAAAAATCCTGCCGAAGGTTTATTCGCTAGCGTTGTTTACAAGTAGAGGGACTGTCAGAGAGACGCTTTGTCGTGAGCAAATTTTGAAGTATCAAGGACCCACATAACGTGAATTCTGATTACATAATGTGTTAGAGGAAGTTATTTATTACATATTGAAACAAGATTTATTGAGAAGTTGTCATTTTTGGTCTACCATCACAATTCTTTCTTTATATTACGTACGTAGTTTTAAAGACGAATATTACCATGTTGTGGTATCGATATTTATTGACTCGCTCATTCCAAATCATCGTTCTCACAATTTACTTGTCATTGTCGATTTGCGATTTTGCGAGAATTGTAAATGATACACATCAATCGCTCTCTCTTTGCTAAATTTTCACATGAATGTCGGAGAATAGTAAGAAGAAGATTAAAAACGGAGCATAATCCTCACTGCGTTCCATCATGTGACATACTAAATTATTCAGGGTGTTAGTTTTTGATTCAGAAAAATTGGTGATGACGAACTCATATGAAAAAGGTAATGTGTTGTTGTGTCGAAGATGGATTTAAAGATCTGTTTCCATGTATGGTGTCGTCAATAAACAACTTTGAAAAGTAATATGAAATGGTAGAAACCGGAAGAAACCGATACGAAGAGTAAGAAACGGATGCGAACCATAAGGGTCGTAATAGATGTTAGAATCTCTGAAGTTTGTCACTAGGAAGACAGCAAAATAATACAGTAATTTTTCAGAAACATACCACTTTTCGTAGTACCAGGAAATTACCCTAACGACATTTACCACGATACGATTTACCTCGCTTTCCAAGATATGATTCCAAAATGCCCTGTAGTGACATAGCTTTCGAGTTCTGCTGCTCCCTCCCCCGGCCGTATCCTCCGTCCTCATTCTCCCACCATCCTCTATCCCCTTCTCTTCTGTCACAGCGCGTCACCCGCGCACGGAGTCTCGCCCTGGTTCGCGAGCTCTGGCCTGTCATCGCAATCCGTTCCCACCCGCGAATCCATTTCCATTAGCACGGGATAAGCAGAACTACATGCTCATTGCTGGATTAATGCGAACTGCATTTCAGGAATAGCGCAAATGAACTACCACGCTGCGTTATATCTCGCGTGTTATATAGGACTGACACCGGCCGAGGTAGTTTAAAGCCAGCGTTACCATTGCGCCTGGAGTGTCCCTCAACGAGAGGACCCACAGTTTGAGTCCCGGTGGTGGAGGATTTTGTGACACTTGCCACGTAGTTCGAAATCTATCCCGGTCTAGAGGAGGTATAGCGTTCGGCACCTCTGAATTGTAGTTATTCGTGGTTTCTTCGATTAGTATCCGGCGAATGCAGAAGACGTACCCTAGCCATGGAGCAGTCCCCTGCATTTCAGGAATAGCGCAAATGAACTACCACGCTGCGTTATATTTCGCGTGTTATATAGGACTGACACCGGCCGAGGTAGTTTAAAGCCAGCGTTACCATTGCGCGTGGAGTGTCTCTGAAGGAGAGGTCCCACAGTTTGAGTCCTGATGGTGGAGGATTTTGTGACACTTGCTACGTAGTTCAAATTCTATTCCGGTCTAGAGGAGGTATAGCGTCCGGCACCTCTGAACTGTAGTTATTCGTGGTTTCTTCGATTAGTACCTGGCGAATACGGAAGAAGTACCCTAGCCATGTCCCCTACGCGGGTCACGGACCACGCGTGATCTTTCCTTGCCCTCCATCGTCCTATTCTTTTGCTTTATACACACTTACACTTCATGCACTACTCTATCATACGTGTTGAAAGACTAGGTGGTAGCTTACAGCTTGTCCTTGCTAGGGCAATGACCCGCTGGGGAGACATTCCTGACCGGAATATCCCCCGAAAGCCGACGTGTAGGTCGGCGCTGGGTCTCACCATCCAGCAAAGGAAATAACATTTCGACCTCCAAGGTATTACATTCACAAACTTACGTGACGAATGACCACAGCAAATGATATATCCGAAATCATTAGTCAATACTTGCAATCATTAGTTATCTTGCTTTTATCAGATACATTTTGTAAAAATACGTAGGATATATTTCTTCGAGGTTTAATATTAACACATATGACTTAATTTGTAATATGCTCTTCAATTCAGCTAAATATATTTTTTTTAAAATCAGTTACAAAATTTCCGGTTGACGAACGTTATACCCGGCCCGCCCGCGGGCCGCAGCGATTCCTCCAGCAACCACCCACTCTCCTCTCAGCCAACACCCTTGCTAGACCCTCGCCACGCCCACGCCCCGCGGTGTAGGCCCTACGTCTCAGACGCCCTTCGCGGCTGAGGAATGCCAAGGCCTAAGGGCCGATCAATACATTCCGCACGCGGCGCGGCGTCTTCGCCCTGGGCGCAGGTCGCCCTCCGAGGGCGCGGCCTCCTCGCGGCCGCCCCGATCGCCCCGGGAACGCTGACTGGGCGCCCACCTCGCGGCCCTGGCTGGCCACCGGGCGGCTGGCCTCCGCGCGGCTGGCCGGAGGAGAGCGCATCGATCTCCGGGGGCAAAAACAGCTCGTTTTTTGTGGGTGCTCATCAATCGCTTACCACTGCCCGGAAAACACCAATGAGTGATCAATGCCAGACTTCACAATCAATTACGACATAATTGAAGGAATTTATTTCATTTAAAAAAATTAATAATTCTTGTCGTTATTTTGCAATCTCATATGTTCGTTTTCTGCCTTTTGGTTTTAAATATTTTCGAGGTATGGCGATGCATTTTTATTTTGAATTTTTTTCCTATACTTTCCGCAGGGACACACACGGTGACCTCCATTTTTTAAAGAACTAAGTCATCATTCGCTATTCCGGCTGCAAAATTTATCTTTTCATCTAGAGATATATAAAAAAGATTTAACGTGATTATGAGAAGGCCTGACTATAAGAGAACACCGGAGTTCCCGCAAAGCGATTATGCGTGGCGACGGATTCAATTGTTTTCAAACATTCCATAAGCAGTAAAAGACTTAACTATCACTAAGGGTTCAGCAAAGTTCTATTAATAAATAATCTAATAATAAAGTATTAAAAGATGAAACAGAAGCTCCTTACCTAAACAACGGTATTCGAAATAACTTCGCCGAGGTCCGTCGTTCCACCCTCTCCACATTGATATGGGACTGCTAAAGACGGCTATTATTTTTTGTTGCATTTACCGCATCCGCTTGTTCCTTCGTGGAGGTGGGTCAAGAGCTATTGCATGGTCCTGATTTATACATTTTGTTAATCTCAAAGGACAGTAAAAAACCCACTACTCTATAATATTATCCTTGACAATGTGAAGGAATCGAAATAAATTAAAATCTGTCGTGCGTATAATATATAGATAACTAATGATTAATACATGAAGACGAAGTAAAAAAAGGATGGAGGTGCCATTCCTGATAAATTTACGATTTTACTAGAATAATAATGAATTAATCAAGCCCTAAAACATAAATATGTACCAAAGTCCGGACACATTTATTGATAGTGTTAGGGGGTGATTATAAATGGCAGGAGTTGTATGTGCCAATAGGTTTAACTTATATATGAACTCATTTTTCTCGAAAATATGAAAATGGCTCTTACATCCTATTTTATTTCAAGTCTTCATATATGTCCTAATTTGTTCTGAAAAGGTCGTTAGGATATATATATATATATATATATATATATATATATATATATATATATATATATAATTAAATAAATCAAATAAATAAACATTAATCAACAATGAACACACTGTTTTAAATACGTGAGGTGGGATTTGATAGAATCAAATATATTGTTTTTCTCCTTGGCTACCCTCCGATCCACCTATTGACGTTCTCGTTGGCCTCTCATCGCGCCTATTATTCCCCAGACATGTAAAAGTGTCATTGTGTTTGTTGTTGTTTCCCCGGCTGAACAAAGAGCGCCAGGGGGCATTCCTTCCTCATTGGAAGCGCAAGTCCGTTCTATTTACCATCGCATTTCCCCGCTGTTGACATCAAAGCGACCGTGCTGTGTTCTCTTCGAGCGGCCACGCAACCTGTGTGCACCGCCCCCGCTGGGGGGGGGGGCTGGGTTGGGTCCAAAGCCCTGCTATCGGCGAATTCCCCGACGTCAGCTAATTAGTTGCACCTGTAAATTGATTGTCCCGAGAATAGTTCAGGTTGTTAATACGTTTGATGTGAAAGATTAAATGTTCCCCTTAGGGCGTCCGATTTGAAGAGTTTTATGCGAAGGATTGCCCTCAGTTTATGCACTCAGTATTCATGCACATTCGATCCATGGTTCTCTGCCTCATGGCCCATCTATCATTTTCTATTTTATTTGATGCGTCTTCCTAACGACGCAACGCGGCTCCTGTAACCCTTGCTGGGTTGGGCGCTTTATATCGAGTAATCCTCCGTTTCATTTTAGTCTATTATGTAGTAGTTTGTGTAGTCATAGTCCGTACGTCGTTGTCAAGAGGACCGTCAGGTAACATTTCCGCGTACGAGAATTCCATACAAGCTCCTGCGTGACTACCCAGCGACGATAATTAGGAAGGAATTAGGAAAGGTGTAGGGTTTAGGTCGCTTCACAGGGGTTGATATAGCGCCTGTGAAGCAGGCAAACTCGTTTTGGCGGGAAAAAAGTTCACATGCGTTTGGCGGGGAAAAAGTTGCACATGTCTTACCTGGACCTCCTTGGTGATGGTGTTAGCTACTTCCCTCGGAGCCACGAGCACCATGACCTTCTGCCCCAGTCAGAGCTCATTCCAGCCCCTTCCCGCGCTTCACTTAGTGGCGCCATTGTCGCCTTCATTCGCGCAAACACTGGGTGATATGAGCCTCGCAACGAGTGACGTTTGCAGATATATCAGCGCCCGCTGCTACCGCAACCTTGCATGTTTTCTGTTTTTGTCAATGCACAAGTCCTCAGCATGGTATCCGATAATCCCGGCAACACTGTGCTTTAAAATCTGATTAGAAAACGTGCAGCAATTAAATTTGATGTTGCACACATATTGCATGAAATTAAATTTATATTTTCACATTTAAGTTAACGAATACAGTATATTGGAAATACACGGATGCCACAGTGCGTGAAGCAAACGGAAGAATGTTGGATTTCTAATTTTAAAACTGAAATAAAATTAATTAAATTGAATCAATACATGGGAATATAATTATGAATGAAAAATGTGTGCAATGTGTAACAGTGCAATCAACTGACTCAAAATTGTACTGTGACCGCATAATTATTCAGAACAGTAATTGTTTAGCACAAGGAATTTGTATAGTCGATCACCTGCAACCGAACGATCGATGATGGAGCGGACTACGGGATTGTTTTTAATACCGATCAGTAATACGAAATGCGAGCTCCAATTAGAGAGCATAAACGGAATAACCGCAATCAGGTCACTTAACAAAAAGAATCAGCCACTGATCTATCAAGCGACAAAGAAGAACCTGTCAGCTAATGCAGAGTTAGTGGATGATAAATTTGCGACTGAATATATCAAAAAGCTCCACGACAGGTAATTATTTCATTAAAGCTTATTTAAATTTGGTATTCTATTATAAATGATTTTATGAAAATACAGATGTAAGGCAAATAAAAATATTTAACTTTAGATAAAAATACTATTTCGTATAACCTTCTAGCTCATTGTCTATTTTTCACGGTTTTACTTTCTTCGTTTTACTTTTGATTTCGGAAATGAAATTTCGATTTTTTAATTTAGTTACATCTGCCAAATGAGACAATTATTGTACAATCACGATGCCTAACTTTGAAAATCAGTGTATTATTAATACTACAAACAAGTACGTGCAACATATTGCTAACATGAAAGTGAGCCATGTTTGGGAGGACGTCTGAGAATGCTAGGGCCATGACTGCAAATAAAGTGAACGAGAACTTGGACACACGGCGCCCAAAGATACGACACCGTCAATAATCTCAAAGTAAGGTCTACTCGATTACACGCCTATTGAAGGGAAGCAAAGGACACCTAAGACTAAATAAAACATCTGGAGCAAAATAGCAGGGATTTTTTGAATACCAGTAGCATGCAGAGTTGTTCTATTCGATGAGTCGAACTGTTCTGAATATGTGTACGGTACAACTTTGCGTTCTTTAGTAGATAAGAAAATTGTGAAAAATAAATTTTGAATCATCTTTAAGAATGTTAATGAGACTTGATATTCTTTCATATCCACAAATAAATTAATATTTGTTGCAAATTTGAGTCTTTGAATTTTCAGATTTGTTAATTTCAAGTTTAATATGATCTTAATAACTATTTGGAAAAAAATGGAAATGGAAAGCAATGGAAACAATATATCTGTCCAATATTAATGTGAACCACTAGTATGTATATGGTGTATCAAAAAAATATTTCAATAATTAAAAAAAAATTTAAAACATCTGCAACAAGATAGGTATCTAACGTGGGTTTATGGATGTCACGAACACCATTAACAGCCTGCATTTTCGCGTTTGTGAACTACTGTTCAGAAACTTAAAGAGTAAATATTATTTAATGGTAATTTTTCAAGTGATAGTTGATGGTGAGGTGGTGATCACTCTGTATTGGATAATAATGATCAGACTAAATCTCCTTATTCCTTGACTAAATGTGTGCCATTGTAGACGCAATGTGGCTATAATTAAACTAAAAAATAAACAAAATAAAAATGTTTATACTGAATTGGTGAATTTTTATTCAAATTACTTTTAGATTATATGACAAAGCTTGAAATATCTACGTCGCTTGAAATTCTCACATTTGAGTCGCACGCAGTCGGTGCCTCTACTTTCAACGACTTACAATTGAACCCAACTGCTGTATCAGTTGTCTTTATTCTCAGACACGCTACGTTGAAAATGTTTGTATGTATATATCTAAAACCTATACTTCGCTAGATCTATCGCTATTCTATCACATGGGTAAGAGCTGAACTTCAAAGTAATCCATACATTCATTTTCCTACATTAGCAGAGTTTCGACCCATTGAATAAAACATGAAGCGAATAGAGTTCATTCTTACTCCTTTAGTAGTAGCGAGCGTCTCAGAGATCTAACGCATGCACCGAGGTCGCCCATCATTTCAAAGTCTTCCTCTTCTGTCTCTTTTCGTCATCGCGGTGTTTTTTGCCTTCCGTAATCACTCAGTGGAATACCCGCAGCCCGCTGCCCGCTGCCCGCCTTCGGTTCATCCCTCGGCTCCGGTTCGGCCCTCCTCCCATCCTCCGCAGCCCGCTGCCCGCCAGCGGTTCTTTCTTCCCCTTCCTACATAGTCGCTGTTGCCTTCCCCGCCCGTGCCCCGGCCCACGACTCGGCCGCCGCCCCGCCCCCGGCTCCGCCGCCGCCCCTGACTCCACCGCCGCCCCCGACTCCACCGCCGCCCCCGACTCCACCGCCGCCCCCGACTCCCCGACTCCACCGCCGCCCCCGACTCCACCGCCGCCCCCGACTCCACCGCCGCCCCCGACTCCACCGCCGCCCCCGACTCCACCGCCGCCCCCGACTCCACCGCCGCCCCCGACTCCACCGCCGCCCCCGACTCCACCGCCGCCCCCGACTCCACCGCCGCCCCCGACTCCACCGCCGCCTCCGACTCCACCGCCGCCCCCGACTCCACCGCCGCCCCCGACTCCACCGCCGCCCCCGACTCCACCGCCGCCCCCGACTCCACCGCCACCCCCGACTCCACCGCCGCCCACGACTCCGCCGCCGCCCACGACTCCACCGCCGCCCACGACTCCACCGCCGCCCCCGACTCCACCGCCGCCCCCGACTCCACCGCCGCCCCCGACTCCACCGCCGCCTCCGACTCCACCGCCGCCCCCGACTCCACCGCCGCCCCCGACTCCAACGCCGCCCCCGACTCCACCGCCGCCCCCGACTCCACCGCCACCCCCGACTCCACCGCCGCCCACGACTCCGCCGCCGCCCACGACTCCACCGCCGCCCACGACTCCACCGCCGCCCACGACTCCACCGCCGCCCACGACTCCACCGCCGCCCACGACTCCACCGCCGCCCACGACTCCACCGCCGCCCACGACTCCACCGCCGCCCACGACTCCACCGCCGCCCACGACTCCACCGCCGCCCCCGACTCCACCGCCGCCCACGACTCCACCGCCGCCCACGACTCCACCGCCGCCCACGACTCCACCGCCGCCCACGACTCCACCGCCGCCCACGACTCCACCGCCGCCCACGACTCCACCGCCGCCCACGACTCCACCGCCGCCCACGACTCCACCGCCGCCCACGACTCCACCGCCGCCCACGACTGCACCGCCGCCCCCGACTCCGCCCCGCCCCCGACTCCGCACCGCCCCCTACTCCGCCGCCATCCATCACAGCCTGCCCCACCGCCCCGCTTCCGCATCCGCCCACGCCCCACCTCCGCCCCACCTCCGCCCCACCTCCGCCCCACCTCCGCCCCCGTCCCCGCCCCCGTCCCCGCCCCCGCTCCCGCTTCCAGTCCTGCCCCGCCTCCGCTTCCGCTCCCGCATCCGATCATGCCTCCGCTCCCACCCCCGCTCCGCGTCCACCCACACCTCCGCTCCATCCCAACCTCCACCCCAGCCCCACCTCCTCACCCGCTCCTTCTGTCCCACCCGCCCCCGCGCTGTTCCTCTTGCCCCCGCATGCAGCCCGGCCTCGCGTCGCGGGGTGCTTCTTCTCGGAAGCGCAGGCGACAGCGAGCACAAGCGGGTGGGGTGAGGGAGACCGTTGGCGATGGGCGTTCGTCGAACGGCAGCCTACAAAGACCTTTTTCCGAGAGCAGGAAGCCTAGCAGCTGCCTTGAACCTATAAAGGCATTATTTCCCGAAACATGAAACTAATATCTTCTGAAAGGTAACAAACCTTTGTTAAATAATTGATATTGAGATGCTGCTACCGCGAGCGAAGAAAATCCGGTCAGGGGCTTGTTCGTCAACGTGCGTATTACCAAATGAATTCAAAGCGAAGTGCTGGCGGGAGAGTCTGTAAAAAGAGCTTATGCGTAAATAAATTTCGAAACCCCAAAAGAGAAGTCGTGTATATTGGAAATCGGTTAATTATTTCAGTGATTTGCACAGAAATTGTGAATTGCTGCCCTATTTTCTGAACATATTCTTCTGGTTATGAATTAAAAATAGGTAAAATTTCGTAATGTCGTATACGAGTTTGCATGCATTTTCATTGTTTTTGATGGGAGAGAATAAAAAACACGATAAATTATTCTAATAAACACTTTGACACAAACGCTCTTAGCTACCCATTTTACTTCCTCACCCATACGAAGGTACTTCATAAGAAGATCAAGTTATGTAATCGTGCGCCGGAAAATGGAGAATTATTCACGAACTCTGCTAACAAAAACGTTGATAAATCCAGTTGTAAACATAGAAAAAATCCTCTAACACGTGGTGTAGCCAGAATTCGTGTTTTGTGGGTCCTTCGTATCGAAAAAGCGATTGACGGCAAAACGTCCATTCGTTCGTGGACAACGCTAGCTCCTAAATCATTCAGCCGATTTTCTCCAAAACTGATATTCCGCAATCGATCTGATTGAACTCGAGGCTTTCGGAGTTTCAAACTTTCGACTTATACGGCTGTGGAAAAGTGGTATGAGTGATGTCAAGTTAACTGTAAGGATTTCAGTTTGGGTCTCAGAGTGGAAAAAAATCGCTGATTAAAAATATTTTTGCTGATTCATGTAATAGTATAATATAGCGAATCACTTAGAAATAATGCGAGAAAGTATGTACTTTTGACGCACTACTAGATTCGTCGTTCCCTTCGGGATGGGGTGACATTTTTTGGGGGGTGACATTCCATCTAATGGCAAAGGGATCCGGCATAATCCAGCTACTCAAGCCTAAAAAATCTTATTTCCAAACCCAAGTTGGGGTGGAACAAGTGTATTCATTTACAAAGTATCGTAAAGTGATTATCTGTTAATTAACTGCCGCATTGAATTGAAATTAACCAGGGAGAGGTTGCGTCTTGCCTACAAACGTTACTTGTCTGAAATAAGATGAAGCCCGCATAAAGTGTGGCTAACTGTGGCTACAACTTTCATCTACGCATCATTGCTGTGCTCTTGGGATGTGTTGTCCCCTTCACACTCGATATTTATTGTCTCTCGGCATTTTTTGCTCAAATGCTTCTCATTTATGGTTTCCTCTAGTTTTGAAGTCAGATCTTCTGTCTCAACCATTAAAACTTCCCAGTCACTCTCCATCCTCATTCATCGGCTTCATCATCCCCCCAAGACCTCGCTACCCCTTCTTCCACAGCGACGCTACGAGTATCTCTTCACCTCAGAGTCGTTATTAGTTGATTAGTTAACGCGAGTTTCCGTAGATCGTTCTTGAACACTCCGTGAATGAACGTAGTTACATCTTGCTTGGAAATTTCTACCCATTCGGCGTCACGAGATGTGACAGTCATCTTAAAATGTCTACTGTTCCTGTGTCACGTGGTGTCGCGTCTAGTGGCTTAGTATTGATATGTCTTTTGTATTAATGGGTCGCAACGGTACAATGTGTGCTCCTTGTCGGTATGGATGTTGTTGTTGTTGGGCTTGTATGTGAGCTGTCCGACGATTGTACAGACGGCGGGTGGTGCGTCATAATAGAAGGTCTCGGTTCACTTCTAGAGAGTGCGCGTGTCACTTGGATGACAAAGGTTAACTGCCTTGACCTCGCGCCGCTGCTGGAATATTGACGTAGCTCCACAGCCATTGTTACAAAACTTAAAGTTATATTCTCTTAATCTCGTCAGTTGATGTTTACAGGTATACATGAATGAATGAGTGAATGCTTGACACCACATTCTTAGAGTATTTTGGCTACGACTAATCTGATCCCCTTTTCCTTTTCCCGCTCGCTCGTCTGACCTTTTCGCCCCCCGTTTGTATCAGTTTTTTGAAAAATGTTTCTTCAAAAATATTAAAACGTGCATGTTTTGACCAGAATTTCGAAGAAAATTTAATATATTCATGAGAGATCTAATTCCTAAATTTCGGAATACTTCAGAAATATTTCTACCATTAGGAATTTCATGACATTGTAGTGTTAAAATGTTGCAAAATCTGGTACGGCTATTCAGTTATTTATGTGTAAATATTTCTTTTCTTCTCACACATAACGTGCTTTGCAAAGTTTTGTTCCTCATCGAAGTACTAACAAAACATCCATTAATATTGACAAGGGTGACCCCAGAAATATTTTATGATTTCATGCAAATACTTTCTTAGAAGGGAGAGAACTTTTTCAGATCAAGAAGAATTTTTTTCGGAAAGTTCTCAACAAAACTTAAGAGTTGAAACAGGATGAATGTCATTAAACCTCCAAATTATACCATCCATCACTGCCCCGCCACTGAAAGCAAGAAGAATCGCTGATTTTTTTTGGAGACGTTCAGACGCCCGCTGTTTGAGGAGGAGGGAGAAGAGGGCAAAAAGAAGGGAGAGTGGGAGAGGAAACTCTGATTGCGTCCATGCTCTTTTTCCCCACACTGGGAGGGTCTTCCGTCCGCCACAGTAGCCGGTTGCCAGGGTTCCCTCGTGATAATTGGGACTTACGACTACATCATTGATGTGAAATGTGGATATTCGAGTGATCTTCCATGAGTAGAAATGCACATTTGCAAAATTATCCGATAATCTTTCTAAAATCAAATCCATATTCCTCGTATACATTCAAAGAATGATGGCTTCTTTCTGCACGTTCCATTACTTTTATTTCCATTCCTATAACTTATTCGTTATTTCCATTTTCCTAAAAATATGTTCTCAATAAATTATCTTTAAGAACTTATATATACCATAGTTGTTATGACCAGAAAAACAACACAGATAAACACGGTTTCACACGACGTGTTTTATTCCACAGTCCAAAAGAGCAAGTCAATTTACAATAGCCAAGTTCTAACAGAATTCCAGGAGAGAGTCCAAATACGTCGCTAAATCACCAAATATCCGTAGGGGCAGTCCAGAGTTCGTAAGCACTTCGACGTATCAACTATTCACAATGGCACTCGCTAATCACTTGCAGACGCTCGCTTCCAACTGCCTCTCGCCGCCCGAGCGGCTCTTTTTATAGCTCGCTTGCGGCGAAGGATCGCTGGCCAGCCCGCTGATAAGGGTGGGCTCTCGCGCGCCGCTGTCTGCTCGGGCGTGACGGTACTGCCGCGCTGTCGGACAGCGCGCTCTCTTGAGCAGTATCGGTACCGTCGACCGGCGGCAACTTTAAGGGAGCCTGTTCGGCCACGGCACCCTCCGCGCCAAAATGCGTTGCGTATGGCGCAAAACGCACTGAACGAGTGACCCTCCTGGGCCGGAGTTCCGTCCTGGTCGAACAGGCGGGTTCTCTGCTGCTGCTGGTGGCTGCTTCCTCCCGTGTGTCAGCTGCAACTGTTGGTGTCCCAACGGCCGTGCGCTCCTGTGGGACATAAATTATTTCCTTCATCACTTTTCTGCGGAATTCCTCGGGTGATATCCAAGGCCTGCTGTCTACTTGACTTTCGTTAGTACGAGGTCTGATCTGCCCCTGGTGGCGTGTGACCAGCCTTTCTAAGGTCCGCACCGCGTAAACTCTGCTGCCTCGAATTTCCTGTATTATCCCGGGCACCCATGCTGGTTCTTTCTTAAGTGACTGAATATACACCTTGTCACCTACCTTGTACTTTGGTCTGATACCTCCAGCTGTATGCGGGTCGCTAGGGCTGAGCAGTGACAGCAAGGTCCGGGGCTGCCTGCCGTGGAGTACTTCAGCCGGGCTCTTGCCTGTCGAACCTGGCAGGACCCGGTATGTAGCCAGGACCCTTAATAGAGCTCGGGACTTTGGCGTCCCCGCTGCCCGCGCTTTCCCCATGGCCGTTTTGAAGGTTCGTACGAACCTCTCCGCCTCTCCATTAGACTGTGGGTGGAAAGGCGGTGCACAGATGTGATGTATGCCGTTGCTCGCACAGAATTTTGCGAATTCCTGGGACGAAAACTGCGGACCATTGTCTGAAATCAACACCACAGGTAGACCCTCTGTCACAAAAATCCTCTCGAGCATCTCTACGGTCTGCGTAGATGTGGTGCTCCCCATTTCAACTACATACGGGTAGTTTGATTTCGCGTCCACTACTACCAACCACATAGACCCCCAAAAGGGGCCGGCGAAATCCACGTGGACCCTTTCCCATGGTTCTGTCGGCTCCGGCCAAGGTGTCAGGTCTTTGGGGGGGCACTTTGGTTGAGCTGGCAAGCCTCACATCTCTTCAGCATTTGTACAATGTCGTTATTCATCCCCGGCCACATACAGTGCCGCCTCGCCAGCTGCTTCGTACGAACTATCCCCCAATGTCCCTGGTGTAACAACTTAAGCACTGTCTGTCTGAGGCTCTTGGGTATAACTACTTTTGTGAACTCTTCGCCCTCCAACAATAAAACTCCCGCTTTGCATGACAATCTGTCTTGTTTGCTGTACCATCTGGCGTTGCTTCTTAATTTTCGCGTTGGCCACCCTTCTCTGATGAAGCGCCGAACCTGGTTCAGCTCTGGGTCCTTGTCCGTCTCTCTTGCTATAGTCTTAGCCTCTAATGGGAAATCTGCTAGGTTTCCTAGATCCTCCAGGTCTAGCTGGAGGCACTCCTCTTCAGACGCGTCGAAAACTGGGTCTGGGCCGGCGGGTAATCTAGATAACGCGTCCGCGTTCGCGTGTTGCGACGTGCTTCTATAGTGGATCTGATAGTCATAATCTGCAAGAAACAACGCCCACCTCTGCAACTTCTTGGCTGTGGATTCTGGGATCTTCTTCCCTGGGTGGAAAAGTTGCGCCAGAGGTTTATGGTCCGTAATAATGTGAAATTTGGTCCCGTAAAGGAACTCGTTGAATTTTTTCACCGCAAAAATGATTGCCAACGCTTCCTTCTCTACCTGGGAGTAATTTCTCTGATGTTTGTTTAAAGTTTTCGACATAAAAGCGATTGGCCTCTCGATCCCTTTTCCATCTTTTTGTGATAACACCGCTCCCAGACCGTAGTCTGAGGCATCTGCCGCCACGGTTGTGACCCTTCCCGGGACAAAATGATTAAGTCTTACCGTGCGTAGTAACTCTTGCTTTAAACTGTTACAAGCTTTGTTGCAATCTTCCGACCATACAAATCTGACCCCTTTCTTTCTCAGGTGGTTTAAAGGAGCTGCTATTGCCGAAAAGTTTCTAATAAACTTATTGTAGTAGTTAATTTTGCCCAAAAAAGCTTGCAGCTGTTTTAGATCCGTTGGCGGAGGCATCTGAATAATGGCTTGTACATGCTGCTGGGTAGGGGCTATCCCCGTGCTGTCCAACACGTGCCCCAGAAAAACTACTTTCTCTTTGAAAAATTCGCATTTCTCCTGATTTACCTTAAAACCCCTGTCTCGCAACACTGTAAACAATTTTCTCAAGTTCTGTGTATGGTCTTCTAGACTGCGTCCTGTGACGATGATATCATCTAGATAATTGCAGCAACCATCCAGGCCCGAGGTAATTTGCTCTAGACAGCGCTGGAAGATTGCTGCCGCTGAGTTTACTCCAAAAGGTAATCTGTTATAGCTAAATAGACCGAGCGGAGTATTGATTACCAGTACTTCCTTGGCCGCGGGATCCAACGGTATTTGTAGGTAAGCATCCCTAAGGTCTATTTTAGAAAACTGTTGTCCGCCTGATAGCTTGTAGAAAAGATCTTCCGGCTTGGGAATCGGATATTGCTCCACTTCTACTTGTTGGTTCACCGTGCTTTTAAGTCGCCACACAACCTAATCTTCCCGTTTGATTTTTTCACTAGAACCAAAGGCGTGGCCCACTGGCTCACTGTTACTGGCGTAATCACCCCTTCTTTCTGCAGCCGTGTTAATTCCTCTTTGACTTTGTCTCTAAGTGCCCATGGCACCGGTCTCGCTTTGTAAAAGCGAGGCTTATGTCCTTCTTTAAGCTGGATCTTAGCCTGAAATCCCTTGCATTCTCCCAACCCGGGCGAGAACACCTCCGCGAATTCTGAAACTAAATCTTTAATGTCGTGCACCTCATCCTGGTCTGATATCTGATTCACCTCATCTACGACTCCAAATCCCAGTTTATCAAAGGAGTCTAACCCCAGGATGTTTGTTACATCATACCGGTCGACCACTAATAGTTCTATGATTGCCTGCTTGCTCTTGTATGAAGCTTGCACGCGCACACTCCCTAACACTTTAATAGGCGTCTTCCCGAAACTGGTCAATCTTTTTTGTACTTTAGCGTAACCGGGAGACCCTAAAAGGCGGTACGTGTTTAGATTGATCAGCGTAACCGGTGCTCCCGTATCTAACAGGAAATCTACTGGTTGACTGCCTACCTTAATTTGCACCGTTAATTTTCTCTGCCCCTCTCCACTAATAACCTCACTAACCATGGCTACCTCCATGTCTTCTTCGTGTCTTGCGCTTCGTGCCGCATGTCGTTTTTGTTCACAGACTTGTTGGATGTGGCCCATTCTCTTGCAGTAAAAGCATTGCGCTTCCCTGAACCTGCACTCGGCTCTACTGTGATATTTCCCGCAACCTTTACAAGATTTCTTTGCCTTGAAAATGTTCGCACTTCTCGTTTTCTTTGAGTCGCCGCCCCACTCTGCCGACTTTGCCCCAGTCTGATTATTTCGTCTACCTTTCCTCGCTTCACTTCTTTTCTCTCGCGCCGTTCTCGTACTGACACTACTACTTAAACTGTTAATACTATCAGAACTGCTGTCTTTCACTGAATTGCTATCGGTAACGCTACACACGCATGAACCGGCCGTGATTTGGCGGGCTGTCTCACGCGTAGTCTCGTAAGTCTTGCACAGGGTTTTAATTTCCTCCAATGACGGATCTCCATTTTGCAAGGCTAAAAACCGAATTTTGTCCTCCGGCGTGTGCAAGACCACCATATCTCTGATGAGTGTTTCAGCGTATGATGTTTCCCCTTCTGATGGCGGGCATTTGAAATGACACTGCCGCGCCAAACCAGCTAATTCCGTGATCCACTCGCAGTGCGACTGACCTTCGCTTTTCCGGCACTGGAAAAATTTATACCGAGCTGCCAGTACATGCGGCGTTTTGTTAAAATAAGTGTCTAATTTGTTTTTAATTTCTTCCCAACTCCAATCAGATGAGTCTCTATCTGGGAGTAGTTTTCCCAACAAACTCGTCACTTTGTTCCCAACACAACTTAGAAAGAACGCTTTTTTTGTTTTTGCGTCACCTACCTGGTGACATAATAAGTGTTGTTCAAAACTCTCCAGATACTCTGACCACTCCTCTGAGTCGGGCTGGAAGCAGTGAAATTGGGGCGGGGGGCGTCTGTTGATAGCTTCCAACAGAATCGCCAGCTGCTGCGCCTGCGCCTCCGCTTGCTGCCGCTGCGCCTCAGCTTGCTGCCGTAGCTGCTGCGCGAACGCCTCCTGTTGCAGCTGCATCTGCTGCTGCAGTAGTGTTAGCATCTGCACTAACGGGCTGTCGGCTTCCATTCTAGTTTTCCTCGTCGCCAAGTTGTTATGACCAGAAAAACAACACAGATAAACACGGTTTCACACGACGTGTTTTATTCCACAGTCCAAAAGAGCAAGTCAATTTACAATAGCCAAGTTCTAACAGAATTCCAGGAGAGAGTCCAAATACGTCGCTAAATCACCAAATATCCGTAGGGGCAGTCCAGAGTTCGTAAGCACTTCGACGTATCAACTATTCACAATGGCACTCGCTAATCACTTGCAGACGCTCGCTTCCAACTGCCTCTCGCCGCCCGAGCGGCTCTTTTTATAGCTCGCTTGCGGCGAAGGATCGCTGGCCAGCCCGCTGATAAGGGTGGGCTCTCGCGCGCCGCTGTCTGCTCGGGCGTGACGGTACTGCCGCGCTGTCGGACAGCGCGCTCTCTTGAGCAGTATCGGTACCGTCGACCGGCGGCAACTTTAAGGGAGCCTGTTCGGCCACGGCAATAGTCATCTTGTAACGCAATGTCTAGCAAGCAGACCAAATAGTCACTTGTCGAAAAATAACAGGATGCTTGATAGGCTGTTACAAATCGAATGAAAGGTTCTCAGATCTACGTGAAATAGATTTCTCGTAATTTGTAATAATGTCTAAGAGAAAGGCTTCCTTATTTATGTACAGACAATTGTTACCAAGGAAGATAGTTGTGAAATCATGTGACCGGTATCAACTCGGAAACAACTCGGAAGAGGGTGAGGAAACATTAAACGGTTGGTATGTTTCAAGAGATATGCATGCTAAATAGTATAAAAAAGCCTGTACCATTCTATATACAGTTAATATTTGTATAGTGATTTTGAAGTCAAACATTTTCTTTGATGTTATTACCAAAAATTTCTGAATAACTGTGTTCATCCCTAAGGTATGATGATATATCGTATTCTCAACGTAGGCATCATTAAGAAAGGATTAGATTGTCGAGTTACATGTTTCACAAAGACCTTTCTCATCCGAAAAAGTCCCTAAAAACGTGGTATTTTTACAGGTCATTTTACACTTTGTTCAATTGACGTTCACAGTGTGTTTCGCACCATTACGAACAGAAGATGGAAAAAAAAGTAGATTTAAAATCAGATTAACTTTTTTCGAGTCCATTTATCAGAAACACGTTCACATTACACTCCATTTCGCTAACAGAAAACTGAATGACGAAAAAACCCTTAAACAGACTTACGCGCAGACTGCGTAAGCAGAAAATATCGCAGGAGAAAGTTCAAACTTTTCCCCAAGTGGAGGGGAGCCCCTAGTGATTCAGTGTTCCACACCGCGCTCGACCGTTCACTCTCTTCCTTTCTACTCTTCCGCTCCAATCTCTGTTGCCTCCTTCCACCCGGGCTGAGGGCGCCGGCGTTGGCGTGGCGCAGCGGTTATGCGCAAACAGCTGGCATGGGGCCGCCAGCGTTGTAGGCAGGGGCGCGGGTGGCGGCGGCGATGGAGGCGGCGGAAGTGTCCACTGTCTGTCAGAGGCTGCGGTCGAGGCGAAAGCGGTGGCGGGAGTGGAGGCGGAAACCGCCGTGTTATTGACGTTGGCGAGGTGGTGGTGGTGGTGGTGGTGGTAATTGGCGGGGGTACAGAGGATGTGATGGCGGTATGGAGGCGGTACCAAGGGTGTCTGTATCGGCAATGGTGCTGTAGGTGCCGGGGATTGTTGCGCGCACACAGTGGTGATGTCGGTGCGGGTGGTGACGGTGCTGATGGCGACGGTGCTGGTGGTGGTGGTAGTGGTGGTGGAATGAGTGGTGATGGTAGTATTCACGGTCTTGTTGTTGGTGGTGATAGCAGTGATGGTGGTGGCACAGGCGACTGCGAATAGGCACAGCGACATGCGGGGAAAGCATGTGAAAAGGGGTGATCGATGTGTTGACAGTAGCCAGGGCGCAGTGCCTCCATCCGGTCACCTGCCTCTCTGGAAACACATCGCCTCGACACCGCACTCAGCCCGCCGCCAACGCCGTTCTATCGCCAATAATACCCCTGTTATTTCTGGTGGCGCTCATCCAATGCTGCTACTAATAACATGTCCTCTGAGGGAAGTTGACAAGTTTCCAGTTTAATAAAATACATTTGGCTGTTCTCCGAACCCTAAAATAAAAATTAGTTAATATTTTTGGTAAATTATTTTGTGCGATGTTTATTACTTGGCACAACCTATGAAAATTTCCCAAAGTGTTTGAGAGTTGTGTCATAATTACTGAAACACGTGTACAAAATAATCATGCAAGAAAATACTACATACGTCTCTAAGAGAATTATCTTATGAAAACATTTAGTCACAGTTCTACTTACCCTTTAACATATTCTCTAAAGAAACTAGTGTCTCATATTTTGTATTTTTTAATTATTTAATTTTAAATCTAAATAGATTGTTACGCACTACGTTCGAAGATGAAAATATTAAACAATTGTATGTTTAAAGTTTCTTTTTATTTAGAATTTGCATAGTACAAATTTTTAACATTTAAAAATATTTTTAAAATACTTTAAAGCGTCGGCGTCGCCACATTCACCTTGCAGCTACTATCGAAAAATCGACACTATCAAACTGGAAATCTATGACCGCCGGTTCAGAGTCGGTTCAGAGACAGTGGCATTGCTAGGTGTGAGCTAAATCGACCGGTTAAATGTCAGTTATAACGAGAATTACAGTATTCTTGTCATCTCAGATTGAATTCTAACAAATTCCATTAGAATCTCATTACCAACAGTTTTATTGTGACGTCAAAATTTGGCTCGAAATGCAAGACAGTGAGGAGCTATTCTGACAAGCGCCAGCCAAGAGGCATCAACGAGAACGAAACTTCCGAACGTTCATCTTCCATTTTCTGTTGGCATTCAGAAGAGAAATGGATTTACTACACGCCAGGAAATGAAAAGTGAAATCCTTCCCGCGCCGTCTCAAAATCTTAATTTTACTTATAAACGAGAAATGGAATGGTTATATAATATCTGGGGAGAGAACCATTAAGAAAAAATGTGAGCAACTCGTTATTCAACAAGAATATTGGCCGTCTGAGGAATTCAGAAAGGAAGAATGGGATTTATTAAAACCTTCAAGAAATATTTTCAACCCACAAAAGGCCGTAGTACTAATATCCCAATTTGTAATGTCTGTCTACCGTCAGTTCACAAGTTACTCTATTGTGAAGAACAAATAAGTAAGGAAGATTGTGTCAATCTTCGAATATCATTTTCTCGTTTGAGAAATAAAAAATCATTTAAATTGAAAAGTGCTATTGAATAATAAATAGAACGCATGTCATATCTCACAAAGGGTGACTATATTTATTTATCAACATTGTAGAGAAAAATTTCAAATTCTTATTCAATATTTTAATTTCAATATTCTCGCTAGAAACTTGAAATCGTGAAATAATGTTGGCACTCTATGACTGAACATCAGGTGAAGAAATGAAGTCTAGAATATTGTACAGACTTTCATAGGGCAATTTTTATTATATCTAACACTTTCTTGGCAAATATAGGTAACATTTATAAGTTTATTAACACATTTCTATTGTTTAGATTTAACCGATTAGATAGTTTTGTCTTTTAATTTCAATGAGTATTGTATGTACCCGAGTCTTTTTATGCTGAGAAGGAAATATAATGATTTTCACAAATATACGAGTATCCGTATGTGCATTAAAACCACCAAAAAACTTGTTTTCGAACAATTCGTCTAGAATATCCAAGAGGGAAGGGCTAATACGAATAAAGGCTTCGTACTAGTAACAATCGATTTTCTTGTCGAGTGAATGAGCTATTGATCACATCTATAGCTCATTTACGTGGCTTACGTTCGTCTAAAATGCGTTTTAATTATTTACCCCCATTGAAGAGTTTTTTTAAGTTTCTTAGAATCTTGTGGATGGATACGCAAAAGAATGATGAGTTCGTCTCATGATAGTAAGAGCGCCTTCAGTTGTCTCTGAAACCTGCGTTTATCCGCAAGTTAAAGACGGTCGGAAATGGGCAGATTACATGGATTACAGTAAATATAAATGCCTTACAACCAAATTTCATTTTGAGATTTGATATCTTTCCCGTCATTTTCTTCTTGCCACAATTATTTTTCTGCGTCCAACACTTATAATCTTATTTACATGTATGTAGCTGGCATTTGAGGTCAATTGTCCGACTTTGCCGTCTAGCTACCTGAATCCCCCCTGCTAGAGCCTAGTTTAATTCCCATGCTTGAAGCTTTTCTTCGTCAGCTTCAACAACTGAGACGATTTTAAAGAAAAGCAAACTCAATTTATTTTCGCCCCGAACGAGAATCGAACCCGGGATTGCATCACGCGCAACTAGATCGCTGTCCATGAGCAATCTTACGACTCTCTTGTTTATATACGACTTTCAAAGTCGAAAAATATAATACTCACAATAATGTTTTTATGGTTTTCCGAACGCGCCAAAATGCTGACGTCGACTTGGTGTGTTCCAGCTCATCGCCGTATGCGCACCGTCACCAACTACTTCCTGGTGAACCTGTCGCTCTCCGACTTACTGATGGCGCTTCTGAACTGCGCCTTCAACTTCGTCTTCATGCTGAATTCGGACTGGCCGTTCGGGCCCGTGTACTGCTCCATCAACAACTTCGTGGCCAACGTGACAGTGGCGGCCAGCGTCTTCACCCTCGTTGCCATCTCGCTCGACAGGTGAGTTCCAATAGTCGCATGCTACCATATGGCTCCCTGGCTACACGCCGCCGCCAAGACAGATTTCTTAGTAGACTCCTGCCAGAGGCGACTTCGATCAAAGTTAATGGTACAAAGGTTTATAATAACACCACAAGTCGTGGACAAGTTTTTATTTTTGCAGCAAAAGGTCGTCTTCTATTATATTCGTCTTCTAAATATCTATCCCAGTATTATGTGATTCTTACAAAGTGGTGATGAGGGTTGTAATTTCCCATTATGCTGCTCATAGTACATACTGACGCCATTTATTTAAACTTTAGTCTCAAAAATCTCGTAGTTGAAATTTTTTTCTAGAAAATCTATTGCAAATTTCAGGTTTTAAATTAAATTAGGTGGTTTTGTGTCCGGTGCTGAATGAAGTTCTAGTATCATTCACTAAGCACGCATTCTGAAAACAAGACTGGATTCAACAACTACATTTTCAGAAGTTTTATATCCTTAATTCTTTGTTTCATATTCATAATTCTTTCTTAAGAAGTTTTATATTCTTATTCATTCATATTCCCACCATACATAGTTTTTATTGTACGAAAGTGCACTTTTTTTACAACAAAGCAACAAAAAACTTAAATCTAAATATAAAACAATCAGCCCTGTGTTGTTTTGAAGATTCTTTAACGTTTTTTAACGTATTACAGTCTCGAGGAACAAAATGCGGATGCGAATACTATACGAATAATACGTCTCATGACTCGTAATTTGGAATAAACGAAGGTTGAATAAACGATTCTCTAGTGAATCTTAAGAGTAAGTAGCGTTTCATTATGAATGTTGTCAAAAACTGTTTTGTAAGAGTCCAATTTTTCTTTAATAGACTATACTATATTATTATCTAGCATATATTATTATCTTGATTTTAATATTTTTTCACTATCTAGATTATAAAAAGAACCACAATGTATGTATTAAGAAAACATTTTGTTGATATCACGTCCCAAGCTCCATTAGCACATTTCAGAATAGTCTCCTATACAGTACTGGATCTGTTTCAAATCCATGAACCCTAACTGAAAGGCAATCCACGTTGATGTCATTGAAGAGCACTTCAATTTTCATTCCATGAAACTCAAAGTCCCATAAAGGTGTTTAAACAACGGAGACGAGTAATAATTTTAAGGTCTTTTGGGAAGAGAATGTGGACATCCCTCAAGAATCTTTCGTCGCTCCCTTTCATCCTCTACTCACACCACAAAACGTATTTACTAAACGCACTCGTATTTACTCGCATCGCGAGGCTAAAGGATTCGCGTTCAACCTCAGTGGCATTCCCAAGTCTATTAGTTGTTGATTCACGAACGCCTTCTGCATTTGTAAGCGTGTTCTGGAGATGGAATACACCATGTCTACTTGAACCGTGTAGTGTTCTCGATGGCCTGCAGTCTTTGGCAATCCTAGTATAAACATGTGCTCCGTTCTCTTCCCTGTCAGAGTTCCCGCAAGAAATCTTCCATTTCTCTCACAGAAAAGCCAATCACAATACGTAACATTTTTAGATACGTAAAATAAAAGAGCAATACGAGCTGCATATATAACATTTATTCCTGGCTCTTGCATGAAGGAAAAAATATTGGCATATCGGAGTAGCGTTCAAATTGCTGCTAAAACTCTGTTTGTGTCTGCACGAAGTCAAGATGATGTTTTTGAATAAATAAACAAATGGCCAGTGTAAATTTGTCAAAATAAAAATATATACGAAATAATTTTACAAAAGAATATAAAGATTAGTCGAATAAGATAAATGCCAATCTAAATAGGTTACTTTGTAAGAGATATGAGCTTTCCCTTTGAGACTCCACTTATCGTGCGCAGATTTATCTCACATCTGTTTTGCGGAACATCATGTTTAGTCCGTTGGCATTTTGCACAATGTGTTTTATTTTAATGCTTTGTTTCATCTTTTGTTCCATTGTTTGGTCGCGAATGTGTTCACGTCAACTGGCGTTTTTCTCCGCCAGACCCTCCTTTGTTTCTTATGTGTGCAACATCCGCTGGTCCATACGAGCGGCCGGCGGCGCCTGGCAGCGAAGTCCATTTGCTTTCTGGAATAGCTTTTTCCGCGCGGAGGCGTGACGAAGACCCCCACTGGCTCCCAATTGCATATCCAAAGCGTTCTGAGCCTAATGCAGCATGTGATCCTAGGAAAAAATATTCACCCAATATTTCTACTTTTTTTACTTGGAGAGGTGGCACAGGCCATCAACTGATGTCACTACAGTACCTCTGACCGGGAAGTGTTAGGTTCGAGTCCCGACGGCGGCAGGATTTTCGACACTAGCTTGTCAGCTAGGTCGAATTCAGTCGCTGCCTGGAGGAGAATTCTAGCGCCCGGCTACTCTGATCGGTAGTTTTATGTGGTTTATCCGATAAACGCCAGACAAATGCCGCAGCAGTACCCTAATAAATGGGTCACGGACCGCGCGCGATCTTTCCTTTCTCTCCCTTGTCTCATCGTTGGGAACTTAAGAGCATGTCTAAGTTAGAGCGGTGCCCCGCTGGTGGTTGGGGAATCCATCAACCTACAAATAAAAAAGCAGTCGAATTGTGTAAATTGGGTCCTTTTTTATTTGTGTCAATTTTGCTTTCTGAACAAATATATTCATTTCCTTTGTAAATAATAAATAATTTACATGTTTCTAGAGTGTTTCAATGCTTCGCAATGCAAATTTTTGCCAAGAAAGCATTATTGCAAAACAACTTTTGAGTACTTAATGCGGCTCAACCATTCGGAATATTAAAGTAGTTCATTAGACAAAATATGCTTTAAATTGTCTTAAGAGCTTATTTGCGAAGTTTCAACGTTTTCTCCCCCCGACATCCTTTATTTGTTTGTTTGCTAAAAAAACTTTTGGTCCAATTGGAACCACTGTGCAGCACCGGGGTATAGAAGATCTTCGCTCGCTCCCTCCCCCCTTCCATCCGCGCCACGATTCACGAGTCGAAAATGGCGGCGAGCTTCCCGAGGGTGAGGGGGAGGGCAACCTTTTGAAGAGTAATTCCTGCGCTGAGCCGTTGGAAGCAGCTGCAGACAGAAATGCGAGGGCGGGGAACGGCGAGGGAAGGCAGTCTCAGCTGATGGCAGAAGTGAATTCTCCATCGGACCTTCAAAGAAAGGTGTTATTACCAACTCCCATTTAGGACTGACGATGATAAGTACCCAGTCAATCTCCAATCGACGGGATTTCTGAAGGGGAAGGTTCTAAACTTCTTAGGAAGTGCTTCTACAGCGTTTTAAGAGAGAATTTGAGGAGAGTCTAAACCATTCTGTGAAGCATCCTGGTGTTTCAACTCATTCTTACGTACAAACAGGAGAGTCATCATTACTGCCATTATAATTTGAGGATCCACTTTCTAGATTTCATTAATTTCAAACTACAGAATGCCTTGAGAATGGTCCTTTTCACCTATACCACGAATATTAGTGTTGAAAACGATGATCAAAAAACTCAAATTAATGCCGTAAATATTTTTAATTTTCACAGTTTGTCAGCTTTTCATCTTCCCATGTCTTGCTTCTCGAATCAGGTTCTGTTGGGCGAAAGAAAAGGGCATATTAAAACGGAAACGTTCTTCTGTGGCACGAAAGAACAATTGGCTGCAATTGTTAGACATATGTGTCCTTACCCAAACTCTCAGGAAACGTACGTATGTATCTTCAAACCATAATACCGTTTCAACTTTATAATTAAGGTCCTAAACACGACTTTATGATAAGACATCGTTAATTACCGTTTTACAGAGCATATGGTGTGCTGCACTGAAAATTTACAATTCAAATTGGTGGCATTTCGAGGTTCATTCTCGAACGTGAGATTGTGCCAATCCAGATGCTATCTTTTTCACTATTTTAACTGTCTATGTAACAACCTACTGTATTAACTTCAAACTAATATTTGGAATGTTTTCTGAAAAAAAAATAATATTTATCTTTTCTGAAAAAAAAAATATTTATTTTCACAAACAAGCTTGAAAGTAATAACATTTTACAAAAAACAAGAAACATAACTAACTACACGCTAAAATTTGCAAAATACATACAAATATCAAAATACAGTACACTGACGGTGCTTTATCTCAGTCCTGAAGCTTCATTACAAAAAGAGATAAAAACCACATCCTTTTAGACAAATTAGTTCTAAAGTTATGCTTATTTAAAACTGCAAATTCGCCAGCGATTTCGGCTGTTGCAGACATAAATAAATACACATAATAGCATTTTCTGTATAGATTTCATCTTAAATTAAGTTATTGTTCAAGAAACCCTAGGTATTTAAATAAAACTAATAACCAAAAATGTCAGCATTTTTAGATTTTTTAAACAATCTAGTACAGTGACCACTTTTCGTGCTTCCTCTCCAGCCAGACTTCTTGGTAATTTTGGCTAACCAGGGTATGCGTCCTTTCATAAATTTTACGTCTTGTAATCCCCAAGCTGGCATTGCAGTATCAATAATCTATTAGATTTTACCTCGCAGTGTTACAGTACACCTAACATGTGCGTCAAAACACTTTTATTTTATGATAGATAAAAGCACCAAATGTGATAATTGTTAAAGGATTTTTTTTCCTTCCTTACAATTCTCCCCTCAAATATGTTATGTGCAACTCAAAGAGCGTTTAACATAACTATTTCTGAATATATTTCTTGCCTAAAATAACCAATTTTTAATTTCTTCTTTTTGTATTAATTTATTTCTAAACCACAATTTCAATTCAGTAGTGGTCACATGAAAATGGAAATTTTTTGGTAACGGTCAGATACGTGGCTTCATAATGTCATCTCTATATTCTACACACTGAATGTGTATGAGACTAAAGTCCGCCTCCACCTTTATATTCCATTATTTCAATGCAAGTATTAATGAAATAAGATGTTTTCACTGTATTTCTTTGTATAAAAAAGGAAAAAGAAATAAATTATCTTTGTTTTACACATCGCACAAGCTCCACATTCTGCAAGAGTTCCATTTTTGTATTTCAAATATTATGCTTGAAATGGTCCCTATTGAGACAGTGGCTTCCCTCTTTACCCTAAGTGCACCCACCCTCCCCCGGTTATTTGAGCATCGATTCCCGGGCGACCGCTCTCTAGGTTGGCGCGCTTCGCCCTACCACGCCCGGCATATTATATAGAGCAGTTCATGGCTCGAACATCTATATCAGGCACACCATTACACCACTAGCGACGCAGGGAGTAACGTAAAATATATTGATGTAGTTTGTGTGCCCGTGTGTCGATAATATTGAAGCCCAACTATCATTGTACAAGTGCATACTGTACCAGCTACATTGATTCAGAACCATTAAAGGGTCCGGGCGGATATTCCTTCAGCAAAACGCTGATTAAATTTCACTTGACTGCACGGTTTTGTGATGAGCCAGAAGATATTATTTACTCACTTCACCACGTAGTATAGAGAATTATGTGATGCTGCAAAAAATCGATGTCTAGATTTGACAGAAATACACATCTTGTGAATTATTGATTACGAAAAAGCCATATTTTTCCAAACGTTTGTATGTCTATACCTTGATCCCGCGCACAAGATTTTACCAAAATCGATACTTTCCGAATGATCTGGCTCAACTTCAAACTCTGAGAATTTGAAACGAATCTTTTAACTTTGGGGGGTTACGACACCTTAGAAAAAAAATTCCAAAAAAATTTCTCTATTTCTTTTCTTTATATGTGCTTATCAAATATAGAAGTCGAAACAAAAGAATTGTGGAACGTAAAAGAGACGGAGCAGGGCAGGCCATGGCGGGGCAATGAAGGGTAGGGAGGGAATACACTTTCTTCTATCTAATAAATGATTATGAGTAAAAAAATCCCTTCAGCCCAAGGTATTTGACCTACTTTTAAATAAAACCTCATCTCCGACCAGTTGATGTAAATGTGAAACAAAAATTCTTTGTTGCTATGGCCAAAATTATGGATAAACTTAAAAAATACAACTAAGTAAGGTGAATATGATGCTTCAATAGTACTGATGACGTAGAGGAGGGACATTGATTTGATAGAACATTCAGTCAATGTTAATGACAGTTATATGTGCCCTTAGAGGGTTACATGAGGCTAAGGGCGGTTGCCCTATTCAAATCACAATTAGTCGTCGTGAGGAAGGGTGGGTGAGTGACCTTGCCAGGCAGCGGCTGTGGCAGACAAGCAAGCAGACCAGGAGGCAATCAAGCAGACAATCCGATGCAGCGTCCACACGCATGACAGTCGCTTACTGTCAACACTCAGCGAGAATTCCATCGCGGTGGCGGCCTCTTCGACGATCGCTCTGCTTGGTCCTGGCATCGTTTCGCACCCTCTCAGCAACTTGCATCTTAGCGCGTGTTTGAAAACTTCGAAACCCACGGCACCTCCCTCGCTCTCCCCTCTTCCTCCCCGTTCCTCTCCCTTCCTCCCTTCGCCCTGCGGCGCGCAGGCGGCCGAGGGAATCTACGAGGGTCCAACAGCAGTCACCGAGAGCTCGCGCGATCCCTGTGGAACGCCCCCAGTGGCTCCGCGCGCTTGTAGTGAAACTAAACTTTGAATCAATGAGCTGCCGCTCTTCCCGCCCTCGCAGCCAGAGCGTGGGGATAGCCGGAGGTCTTGGACAAGAGCAGAGACGATAAAAAGAGTGGTAGAGGTGGTAGTGGTATTGAATTGTGGAGTGGCGAATGTAGAGAGCAAGTGAAGGTGTAGGGGAGGTGAGAAAGTAATTGGGGGTATAAAGAGATGGGTGGTGCGCAGCGGTAGGTGGTGTGGGGATGAAACCCTTCTGGGAACCGGCGTTCAATCGCTGGTGGAGGCACCCTTGCTCAAGAGAGACCCAAATCAAAGTTCCACGCTAGGCGCGCTCTATGTAAGTCGGGAACGACTGACCCTACGGCGATCACCTCTGGTACTTACAAAGTTCATCGCAAGTTCATGACGGCATCCTCGGTGATGTTTAGTATACGTGGGTGTATGCTATATTGCAATAAATTACTATCCGTTTATTCGAAAAAGTAAATGAACCATTTCCGCGAATTTTCCCTTGAACACCAGATCAGAGTTGTTTATCTGGCGGCCCACGGTGCCATTTATTGTGGGCCGCGAAAGGTTATTAGTCGAAACTGAAGGTCACGTGCACACATGTCGGGCTAGAACATAGCGCACGCGCCCTGTCGGGGTGAACACCCCTTTAATGTAAAAATAGGTGTTTAAATTTAAGGATTTTTTCTAGTAAACTCAGAAATGAAAAATCATTCCAATGTGCTTCGCAGCGTTATGCATCGTAAGGCCTGATGAACAGTTCCATTCTCCCCACTCCTCCGTTTTAGAGCAGCCGATCAAAGTTCCGAGATCAACAATACTCGCTCGAATAATAAAAATATGGCCCGCAATTATATTAAAGATTTTAGTTACGGCCCATGGGGCTCTGGAAGTTGGACATCCCTGCACTAGATTATATCTACTTTCTCAGAGAACGAAACATCATCCCTGCATTTGTGCTTTTTCCCCTTTAACCCCTTCATTCGTTGTAGTGTTGTATTTATACCAGACCTTTTTTATGAATGTTATGTCCATTCTGTCTAAATTCAACGAATAACCTGCAGTTTAGTTATTCTCGATAATGTTGAACTCTGCTCAGTCCTTATAAGAAGAATTTGCCTGGCCCGAAATGAAAGGTATACAAAAGGATACTCTAATCGCAGCTCCGTTGTTTGTCTTAAAAGCATAGCGCCGGGATAGAAAATCCTTGCAAACAAAGTACAACGCGCGTCATGAGATATGCAACACTCATTAACTTCGTCACTAAAGAAGATAGAAAGAAGTTTTTTAAATATTTCTCTCTAAACGCTGGTGCATTTTTATCTTTACAAACATTTTAGAACCACTCTTTATGTTGAAGATGCAGGGTATTAATTAGTACCTCACTGACAATAATCGTAGGCTCTGTAAGTGTAATCCCTTAGTTTTGTCATTAAGAATTTATGAAATCATAACACTCTTTTTTCACTGAATTGTGCGATTTTATTAAAATTTTAAACACGCCATTATTACGTTGCTGATTGGAGAACGTATCTACAAGGATATTAGCCCGGATTGTAAGGTATTACTCTCCTAATTGAACTTCAGGCCGTTTTATACGGTCTTCAAAAACTTTTATTGAATAAATATTCACTTCATTTACATAACGTTTCTTACCTTAGCCAGTATTTCATGGAAGTCACGCAATCACTGAGATTGATCACTTCGGCAAACGACATTTTCATTACACCATTTTATCGTTAACACTGTTATATTGATTAACCTCATTAATTTTCATGTGGCTTATCAGGCTTCCGTTATGCACAAGTCTAAGAGCATTAGCGCATAGTAAACAGGATTCATTCGCTATTACACGTTAATGAGCGATATAAGTTGCCCTAGCGATGTCGTTTCAACTGCAATTGTCACAAATTACCCCCGATTCCTTTGATGTTAAAACTCAAGAGGAAATCAATTCAATTTCATACCAAAGAATCTGATTTTCAGTAACAGCTAATTGAAGAAAAAGAATTTCAATAATACACAGGAACAATACAGGGTAATTTCAAAGTATAAGTAGGGAAAAACCCCAGTGGTGCTACAAAATGATAGACTATGTTGAATAATTAGTTTCGTATTCTGTTGCTAGACTAAAACGGTATGCCAGGGTCTCTCGCGTACCTGCCGCTCCTCTTCTCGGGGGTGAGAAGAATCTTCGCGCACCCCAAACAACGAATAGATTTATTTTTATTACTCCGTGGCTCTGCCTCGATACTTCTCCTATTTTTCGAGATGTGGGGTCTAGTTCCTTAATTATACATACATACTAAAGATAAAGATACATTTAAACTGTCATTGGGTATAACTCGGTGGCAGCTAATTACGAACATAAATAAGGTAATATAACTAACATGTAAATTATATAATAATAATAATAATAATAATAATAATAACAATAATAATAATAATAATATAGAAACTGACATTAAGTTACCTTAAGAGAAAGAAACTTCTATAATCTAACTCTGCACTCAATATTTGTACAATTAAGACATATATACATGTTGGCAAGTTCCTTATTGTACCCACTAGTTTCAACACCGTGCCACCAGGATCGACCAATTAAATGCAGAGCTGCAACGACACGAAAGAGGCCCATTTACTTAAATATATTAGTATTCTGCACGTAATTTTGAGTGAAATACGGGCAAAGTCAACAAAATCGTTTTCTAAATAACGTCTCCATATGTTTTCATTAAACGTTTTGTGCGGATAATGCTAAACGCATTGAATAACATGAAATAAACGGCACGTCGATCGGTTCTTTTGATTTCTTGAAAATTACACAAATGTAATATTTTTAATACCTCTCGTGTCATTAAAATTTACAATAAGGGTGTTTGTATACATTACTGGCGGTTTTTTTATTGTTTTTTAGTACAATTGCTTCAAATGATTGCTTATGAATTTTCTCGAAAACTCCTTATACTTGTATTTGATATCAGCCTTGCTCACTTCGAGAAAACAACTTCGCCGAATCTTGAACGAAAGAAGCCTTGGAGTACTTTATATATCCCTGATTGCAGCCTTGATACGGTCACGCCCTATTGAATCCATTCTCATTTGAATTTCCATTCTATCCATTTCATCCATTCCTTCTGAATGCAACCATATTTTTGTCTTCAAGAGTATGTAGTCCTTTACATTACAATACAGCAAAAATTGAAAAAAATATTACATTAAAGAAGATGAAGTGAAATGCGTTTAGTACTTGTCTTATTAGCTAAAAAATATCAGGTAAATGAAAATTACTTATCGAAATTATATGCCAAAAATAATAAGAAGAAAACTTTAACGTAATGAAAATGCGTTGGCAATGAAATACGATGCTGTGTAATAAATGACCGTCACGGAAGCGCGCATCTGCAACGAAAACCCTCGAGCGCATCGCCATCGCTGCGAGAAGCTGCTGGGAATTGAGGCGCGGGGCGCGACGCGGAGCGGCGTGGCGGGGCGGCGCTGGGCGAGCGCTCTGACGGCCGCCGGGGGCGCCGAGGAGCAATTTGTTAATTCCAGCGACACGCGCGCCGCGCCCCTGCCTCCCTGCGCCCGCAATCAGAGACCGCGAATGGGAGCGTCACTCGCCCGCCCCATCCTCTCTCACACCTCATCCTGTTCTTCCTCCCTCGCTTGACCGCCCACACTTCCTCGTGCCGGTGTTCCGGCTTCGTCAGTATTCCAAGTGGTACACTATTTAGTTATGTTATGATTAATGTTGTTTTATTCTTTGAATTACAGTCAATTGCAGCTACTAATATTCGGAAATACTTGAAGCTTGTTTCTATAATTCTTTACGAGCCAGATAAAAGCATATGACAATGTACGCCTACTATTATAATATTATTCAAACAGTAAACGCATCTGAATTGTCTTTTGAGAGCAATTTAATGAAAATTAATATGAGCATTTAAAGTAATTCCAACATTCAAAAATAAAGTCAACATTCACCATAATGAAATTCAATAAACTGGAATAACTTGTGTCTAGTCAGAAGTACTTTAACAAATTATTTTTCTTCAATATTTTCTCGAGCACCCAAATAACAAGGTAAGGTACTGTAGTGAACCGGAGTCTTGCTCTTATAAAATCTCAATATAGTTTTGCCCCGCTTTAGGCATGCCATTGTAATGATTCAAAATCACCCTTTAATAAAATTCCCTCTTTTATTTTGCCTCGTGAGGGACATGCTATTGTATTGCTAATTTCTTTATAAAAAATGTCAATAATAGGTGCCATTGTAGTAGATCATAATCTCTCTTTTATAATTTACTCACAATATATTTTGGTCCTTATAATTTATTTAAATTCGAACTAATGGAGTGGTTAGCTCTAGTTTTTTATTGACGTTTTGGGCGTCAACATACTTGCGCTTTTTCAGGGTACTGCCCTTTTTATCGTGAGCTATAAAATACCGCTCATACGAGTATTCGAATGGTGATGATTCAATTTTATTTTTAAATATTCTATAACTAATCTTGCTCAAAATTAAAAAACTTGTAATCTATAACTGAATTTTCAGCGACATTAAGTATCAGCTGCTAGATGAATCGATTTCAATTTTTCTATCTGTTTTAAAATTCAAAAACTTCTCATTTAAATGTTTCTTATTATTTCCTATTTTTATGGCCATCAAAATAACAAATATTTTTCTAACTCAATGTTACCTTAAAATTAATCATATCTTGGCCTTGCTAAAATTTGTTTGTTTAAGTCATTTTCGCCACTTATTTTCTAAACTTCGCTTTGCGAATATTATTACAGAACTCTTGGCGTTGGAGACGAAATCAGCGACTGTTCCATAATACCATTCTGTAGCTCTTATTTTCACACTGAATTTAACTTTTGGTACTGTTTTCTCGCTAATAAATTATATTTCATTTACTTCCCTATTCTCTTATACATGTAAACCAAATTTCCATTTTCTGTCTCACACGAACCGACTACAAAATAATTTTACTAATGGCCCTGACGGCAATCAATCCTCAATGTACAAAATCCGCCATAGTTCTCTTTTAAAAAATGTTAATTTTCATCTTCGATCTGTCTTGTTTGATTGTTATTACAGTTCATCGCTCTTGTCGCACCGCAACCATGCACCTAGCGTCTCTTGTCATCTTGTCTATCAATCTCATATTTTTTACATGCTCGGTTTTCGGAAAAAATTCTTCAATTGTTAATAACTTATTTAATTCGCATAATATTTTCATTTTCTAACACCTTATATTCTCAATGACTCATTTTAATTTGTGTCATTGCGCAATTTCTTATATTTCGCTTGTTATTTGATATTAATATTTTGCTTTTCGGATTCAAAAATCCCAAAAGGTATTTTGCCTTGCTTCAGTACCCATGAATCGCCTCCGTTACTAATTCCTATTTCCGCTCCTAAATACGATTACTTGTTAGCGATCATGTTTGGCTTACTCGTCAGTTGACTGCTGGAAATACAATTGTATGAGTAGAAGAAAATCCTCTGATCGGTTTAGACGCCAGAGTTCTCTGACGTACAGGTGGACAAACGGACGAACAGACGTGCGGAAGATGGACGGAGAGGAGACGGGTGGACGGAGAGGAGGCGGGTGGACGGAGAGGAGGCGGGTGGACGGAGAGGAGACGAGTGGACAAAGAGGAGGCGGGTGGGCGGAGAGGAGGCGGGTGGACGGAGAGGAGGCGGGTGGACGGAGAGAACGGAATTACGAAGAGACGGACGGATGGAGGATTTGCCGTAAACCGATTCTTAGGTATCAAGGTCGCACAAATCGTTGCTTCTGATTGCACATTCTATTAGAGGAAATAATTTACTAGATAAATGAAGAATTATCGACCTTTTTGGTAGTGGACTCACAGTAGGAGAGTTTCTTTAAAAAATTGCGAGTTTTTGCTTCATAATTACATAACTTTCTCTATACAACGTAATAGTAGAATGCGAGAAAATAAAAGTTATGCCAGCTGGGCTGCAATTTCATCCTACTTTTCTTTCGAGTAGTTTCTCACTTTCATCATCTCTATTTTTTCTATGAACATCAAATTCCGACCTGTAAATATTTTAATGGTATTTACATTACAGATACGATGTCATTGAATTGAAAACGATAGGAGGAAAAAGACTTACTTGCATTATATTTTCCTTCTTTCTCTCCTCTATTCCAATTTTATGGAGGCCTTTTTTCAATTCACTAGAAATTCGAAAATCTGTGTTGCTTTGACCACATCTGAGGTCTGAATAATGATATTGAGACCCATTTGAACTGGAGGATGGATGGCAACGGATTCCACTTATTTTCTTAGCTTCCTTAGGTAATTTTTCAAAAGCTTCCTTACTTATTTCAGCGTCAACTTTAGTCCAATCAGCGTACGCTTCCTCTTTATCATTTCACCAGAATCGCCATCTGCCTTACTGTCTCACCCGTCCCCTCCTGGAGGTCTTTATTATTAAAATTTGAAGATCCAGTGAAAATTCGTGTTATATCACTTTTAACTTCATATTAGTCACCATCATCGGGCTTTAAGTCGGTTAACCCGCGATACCGTCAGACCTTCTCTCGGTTTAACACAGCGCTACATACACAGCCCGGGGGCACTTAGCCCAGCCTCGCACACCTTGGAGCTATCGCGGAGCTATAACCCTTGGAGCTAAATCTTTTACCATTAGCCAAGTAAATTGGCGGCCACATGGCACAAGCAAAAGATACTTTGCCGAGAAATATTGATACGAGTGTTAAATTGGTATCACCAGTTCTAATTTATTTTGAGTATTGACGGCAAATTACGAGAAAATATCGAAGTATCAGTACGTAGTTATGTTATAACTCTTAAACATGTAGTTGATGAAACATTGTTGCAAATATTTGAGAAAATTTTCAATAATGTGTAGCTAATATTTGAATGTTCTAGTTGATTACTTTTTAAGCATTCTGTGTGAATTAATAATCGTGAACAATCTTGTGAAATTACTGTTAGGAAATGTTTTCAATTATTCATTTATTTTTGTGTAAACAATACACCGCGCATCACTTTCAACATTCAATAATGTGAAAACTATGGCAGATTTCCAGCTCTCCAGCACAATTAATGGCACTAGCTGGCAGCGCTTTAGATTGCTCTGGCTTCCTGGAACCGCCCATCGACTTTCCTCTCTCACACCGCACATCCTCTCTCTTCCCTTTCGCTCCCCTGCATTCTCTCCCGAGCCCACAGCCCACAGCGGCAGTTCCCTAAGCCCCACAGCCCACAGCGGAGTTTTCCAATTCCACAACAAAGTCGCCCGCCACCCCCGCAGCCAATTTTGAAATCATAATAGCGATCGGGATATGATATGCGAAAAGCACACACATTGCGGGCCTGATGGCAAAGTCAGAATTGAAACGTATCAATATAATGCCTTTGGAAAATCATGCGCGAATATTTTTTATTGCCAGTATTGATTTGCAACCAAAATAAGAAAACAGTGAGCTCAGTAAACAAAGTTAAGTGAAAATATTAATTGTGTTTATTTAGAAGGCCATTGTCAACAAATATAAACTACAATACCTCGCATTTCGTGGCTAGGTTGAAGGCCTTTATGCGATTACAAAACCTACATCCTAAAATAATCTATCAATTCAAATCCTGTTCATCGTAGATGGCCTCTCCATCGCATCAAAGCCACAGTACGATTGTCTAATGGGTAAACCTCCGAAGGGGAAAAAATATGTCGAAAGAATATGCATACATTCTCTATACTAATTACTGTCAGAGGAGGACGTGGGGTATTTTCTCCGTCCAGACATCGGCATCTTCAACATCTGGAATGTAATTGCGCCACAATAACCCGAAAATAGACCACAATATGTGCTTTCATACCCGTTTACCTGGTCATGTGACTCGCATATATTCTTAATATCCGGTCTAGACTCCGCTCTGATTACTATTTTCCTAGTCATTACTTACCCTTTCCCTACTAGCCCTAGTTTTATCTACTTCATTTTTGAAGTTAATACTTCGAGTTAATGTTTAAATATTTCTTTGTCATCAGTAATCCCATCCACTTTCCTGTGTATGTTTCAGCGAACAGCAATTTACTCGTATCGTTGCCACGCTTCGCTGCAATGAACACATATTGTTATTTAAGTCTTTTAGTGTCACACGCACACCAGCAATCTAATCTACGCATAACTCTTTTGCGCCACTTTGCAAGTGCGGGCATAACTTACGAAAACCTTTTATAGAACTAGTGTAAATCAGTATCCCGAGCGAACGTTTTCCGGGCGGAGTTTGTCTTGCTTATTCGTTTCTTTCCCCCATACGCCCATCTTTTCTCACGCTTTCTACAGCCCACTCGCGGACTGACTGTCTCTCTGCTCGCCTTTCTTCCTTCAGATGTTTCTTATTTCCGCCCAATATATCGTTTCCAAACGTCCATCTGAAAGTTCACTCACTGTAATATTGTTCACGCGACCGTCTAGCGGTTCGCTTTCTGACCGACCGACCGACCGAATGACCTGCAATGGTTCGAAACCGGCTGGGTTTAGCTCAGAGTCAGCATTGCCGCTGCGTCTGCAGCGTCTCTGACCGGGAGGTACTAGGGTTCGAGTCTCAAATTCAGCCACTCTCTGAGAGAGACTTCTTGCGGTCAGATGCTTTGAATGGTAGTTTTCCGTGGTTTCTCCAATCAATACCGGGCAAATGCTGGAGTAGTACCCTTATAAATAGGCTACGGATTATATCCTTTTCCTTACAAGCACACACACACACACACACACACACACACACGAACACGCATACACATTCATTTACGTGCACTTTACGCACACCATGTAATCTTTCGATCTTTCTTTCCTCTTCTTAGTTCTATCGTCTCTCCTTACACGCGCACACACACACACACACACGCACACTCACACGCACACACACGCGCACACTCACACGCACGCACACACACGCACACGCACACACACGCGCGCACACACACACGTACACATTTACGTAAACGTAACATTTACTCGAACTTCCACACAAATTTACATGTGCTTTCAACCCACACATGTCGTGAGATAAGTGGGAAGCTTTTTCCGACTGACGCGGTGCTACTCGGGGGGGGGAATCCCCCGAAAGCTGACGTATGGGTTGGTGCTGGATCTCACCATCCAACGCGGAAGGAATCAACGTCACCTCTTGGGATAAAACATTCTCTACATAAACGTGACTAATGACTACAACAGTTGACATACCCTGGATCATCAATCAAACCGTCGGACCAGCTGCCCTCAGAGTCCTATCATACTATAAGTCTGAGAGGTCGACCCCCACCTCACTGCCACAGGTTCACGCCTCGGCGAGAAGGCGCCGTTAGCCACTCTGCGCCAGAAAAGTGGCGAAGCTCGCAGCACATTAGCAGTAAGTGGTTGCGACTGCGTTTTCTGTGTAGTTATTTCGCTGAGTAATATAAGAAAATGACCATTCCCTTACACTTTCTCATCTCGAAGTGACCTTTGAATTCTTCATTTCAGTCGTCTCCTTCTCTCGCACTCACAACCATAATAATTTTATTATCCACATTTCTCTTTTTTATTTTCCCGGTGTTCCTTTAATTTTTTTATGTTATTTCGTATATTACACTATAGGGAGGAAAAGTATTGGAATCATTCTAAACAACACGATCTAGAATATTGATCTTAAAATCGTGCTCAAGGTTCTTTCAAACTGTATCTTAGTACACACATTAGGATTAAAGTCAATCAGTGCTGTCCCAAAGATAATGAAGATTGGTGCAGGTAGAGAGGAGATGCCTACAAATGTGTATCCGAAAATCGATTTGTATAGATGGATTGATGGATGGATGTGTCACGCAAAACTCCGTAAAATTAAACTGTTTGAGTTGAAACGTGATAAATACAACATGATAAAGATGTAGTTGTGCCGTTCCAGAGAAAATCAAGATATTTTAATTTTGGGGGATACTTTACGTGAAGACCTAATGACATTTTCAAGAAAATGGCTGAAACATTTTTTTGTTGTTTTTTTTCTTGAATTGAAGAAAATGTATTTATAAGTATGGTGTAGTTGCGATTTTCATTAAAACCTCAGTCGTTTAGAAAATTGTAAAAATTCTTGAATTTAAACAAAAAGTTTTCGTTTAGACAGAAGTTTGACCTTTCCACTCAACCAAATTTCGTGATTTTTGCTTTAAATGAAAGGTAGTGGACCAATGAGTTTGATGCCCACGAAATGCGTAAAATTAAATTAAAAAGCTGCATTTAATATCTTACTCATAAGATGTCGTCTTACGTGTGGCACATAGTCTATATTTTCAAGTGCGACAAAAGTCACGTTTAAAGGCAACTTTTCCCGACCCGCACATTCTACATGAGCCCAAAGTGAACACATCACTCGTAGTTCTCCTACAGCTCTCTGAAAATTTACGCGGCTAAATATGAACTCTGCATCTTCTTGACCTGGGTGGAAAGTTATCCCTGGAAGAACTTCCAATTCGGAAGAGTCAGAAGACATGTCTTTCGATTCCTCGCCGAAGGTGGAATGTCCCTTGTGCCGCCGTTTTAACTTAAGGATTTTCTTAAATCTCTCTTTTCGCCTTCTCTGACGTTAAATTCTGAAATAATACAATAACAGAAACAGTATGTAAAATGGTGGAAACAGGGAATCTAAACAAGCATTGAGGCATGCAGTTGTTTGAATATGAAATGACCCCCCAAAATGGAAACAATGTTATAATTTAAATGTGCAAGTCACGTTTAACGAGATCGTTCTCGTTCGTTGTAACCTAGTTTCCTTCCAATTACGAGGACGCGGTCAATAGAATTTCACAACGAATTCACGCTTTTCCCCACTCTTTCGACAATTATTTGGATCATATTGAGAATACAACTCGCATTAAAATATGCAGATTTCTAATGCTGTATCTGAAATTATATTTTTGTGTCAATTTTCAATATTGTAATAAGAAAAATTGCAAAATTTGTGCGCGAAAGATACAGTTTACATGATAACATATTGAACTGAAAACCCTCTTTTTTATCAGCGGCTGTATTGCGTTTTTCTGTATATTGAGCACACAAATAACTCATGTCGAACTTTCCCTAGCATTCCAATAATCATTTTCCCATTTAACTATAATATATACTCATTTCAAGGTACTGGTGGGATATGAGAGACAACATCATTGCCTTTGCAGCTTGGTTTACAGGGAGGTCCTAGGGTTAAAGTTCCGACGATGAATTTTCTACGCCTGCTACAAACTCGTTCGAATTCATTCAGTCTGGGGGGATAATTTTAGTAGCCAACTACTCTGATTGGTAATTTTTCGTTATTTCGTCGATAAATAAATGGGGAATATCGGAGCAGTGCTCTACCAACCGGCCTGCGGCCCGCGTGCAATCGTCCCATTATCATTCTTGTGAGATCATCTCCCCTTTCACACGCACTCGCACTTAGATGCGCCACTAAATTTTGTACATTTCCACCAATTTTCGCACTGGATATGTCGACAAATTAGTTGGAAACTTAAAGCTTGTCTCAGATGCGGCGGTGCACATCTGGGGGAGATATCTGGAGGATAAACACCTACGAGCCGACAAGAGAATCGGTGCAGGTTTCCAGGTTCCTTCGAGAAGGAACACTATGGCGTCCCAGAGTAATACACTTATGGGACTAATGGTTTGTAGTTGTTGACGCGCCCATTACTCGTCTACTCATTTAAAAAAACTATTTTTTTTATCGCCAGCAAATGAAGCATTCCATGCGAAACATCCCGGTGCATTGTCTTGCTCCAGAAGTGTCTTTAACCGTCTCAACACACTTCTTGAGCTTCTCTGCGCAAATCCAAGCTTCACCGGACGAGTAACTCCGCGCCGCGCCGAGAACATTGCCCGAGGCTCCCCACCCTTTCCCCTTTCCCACTGCTATTCCCCCGCCCACTCCCCCAACGTTCGGCGTAATGCCCAGGTCGCTGCATGGCGATGAGCGAACGGCGCCGCAATCTTCTAACAGTGAGGTTCGTTCATATGGACGATGCCACGGCTGCGACAACTTCGTGACGAAGTCAGTGTGTGGAAGCATGTTTCCAGGTCGGCTACGAGCCGTCTACTTCTACCTGAATAATAGGTGCATTGTTTGAATAATTTAGAAAGTATAGTTTTCATCCAAATTCCAATATAGTCAGGCGTTAATCGTTACTCTTAATTTTGGCTCAAGTGTCGAGTTTAGCGACATACTATATTTCATGGTAATGAACATTGAAACCATTTGGATATTTGTGTAGTCATAGGTGATGTTATTTCGTGCCAAGGAGTGCCAAAATATTATATCTAGCCCTTTCTATCTTATTTCTTCCATCTTCAGAATTTATAATGGTACAATAGAAGATTAAAGTATTTGATATTCTATAAATTAAACGAGGAATTGCTTAGAATCATCCAAGTAATATATTTTCTAAGTAAAAAATACATTGTTTATATTCTAAAAAATCAGAATATATTACGAAAACAATTACCTATAAAGTCGAAATGCGATACAATGTTAATGGCCGCACACATCTGGGGAAAATCGTTATATTTTGATCACATTTTTACACCTATCGTCATATAAAATCATTGCATCCATAACAAGATAGAATGCGACCATTGTTGGGAAGCACGGAAGTGGTTCCACACATAGGAAAATAACACTTTCATACTTGTAGGACCATCATTTATTCCGCTACACGACCACAGAAGTTACATGTTAGTATGATATCGGGCGGCGATGTTTACGAATACACGCGTCCAGGCATCGTGGCATGGAATTACACAAATCACAAATGGAATTCTTTGATTCTTCACCCTCTGCATCATGCACCAGAGCACGTAGGTTTTCAGATTGGTAGGTAAGGTTGGATTGCTTGTTTTGTTGCACCTCAAGGTGAGAGAAGAGTTCTCTTAAGGGAAGAGTTTTGGGGAGTTCATTGATGTTGGAAACTATCCACTCCAGCAGACTAGTCACAATCTAGTTGCCAGCAGTAATAGGGCGCGCGTTGTGATGTTGAATTAGGACGTGGGCGTCGGCGTTGACGAAAAACAGCTGTGGTAGGAGGATCTCTTGAGCAGACCGTGCAGCTATCATGCTGCCCTTGAGGAAGACCAGGGTCGTCGTCACTGTTATGACCTATAGGCTTCACCACTTTGCGCCGTTAATTTATGTGATGACTCTATAATGAGCTTATTAACTGGGCCGGGGGCCAAGCACGTAAGGGGGATTAAGGTACGTTGGATGCTGCTCGCCCGACACACTGTCGGCTCTGGAGATTTCAGGGAGATTGGGAGGTCCTTGGTCGGGATTTGATGAATATTCTACACTAGCATTCAACACACGTATTGCTGACAATCGCATCGCCAAAGTGGCAGAAGAGTGTTTATTACAAAGAAAAATAAATCTTATTCGAATAGATGCGTTTTCATGTGTCATATGTCTTCATTTCGCTATTGCAGACTAATTATTCTATCAAAACTGTAATTTAAGTTCATTATTTATTTGTAGCGTTTTAATAATTCATCTCATTACTTTGCCGTAGACCTGACCCTTTGGTAATTGCACGGGACGCATACTATAGGCAGACTTTGTTTCACATCGTGTCGCGTCCCGGAGAGCTTCTCGAGATGGATTTCTGCAGCAAATAATGAAGGGCAAATTCTCCGTTCGGTAATGTCGCATTCCTAATTCCTAGCCACTCAGGCACGGACAGTGAATATGATGACGATGATGATGATGATGATGATGATGATGATAAGAAGACCCGGTAATGTGATTTCTGGCTCAGACGTTTCTGGGGTGCCACGTTTACTCTTCCGACAATCACACGACATCGAAGCGTATGTGCGGCAAGTGTCGCGAAATGTGATGCGTACTTGATCGTTAATGTACCAGTCGCAGCAAAGTGGGCTCACATGCATTATCGCTAAAACACAGTGCGACAAAATATGGATCACGCTTTCAGTAGAAGAGAAACATAGTCAATACGCCAGTGAAATTGGATAAGTCAATTATGTTTGCGATCTTTGGAATCCAGTCAATTTCTGTTGGTGCATGTCTGAATATGTCAAATCTCTCTACCTATAACCCTTTCGCTATTCCTTTCTTTCTCACCGCTCCCCCGGCCACCACGTGGTCACAGGACGGTTCGCATTTGGTATTTGAACTTTCTTCTGGAGTATTCTATAAAACGCTTGAGATTATTGGACGGCTATGACCCTGTCTCTTCCTGACCTCGATGCAAGAACATCTCATTGGATTCTTATCGTTATTTTGTTTATTTCTGGACAATAGAGCAAGGGGTTTGTTGGGTTTGCATATTGCATGAAACATTGCTTAGAAATATAGAATTTAGGTTGTTCTACCTACTGTCAGCTACTGTGCGAATGCCTTCCTTTGTTAATACGTTGTTCCAAACGGATGACAATATCCTTCATTATGAAGTAGGACGCCTGTGGGTATAGGCGAGTGGTGGGCGTGGACGGGCGATCTTATGCCGAGGGCGAAAGGGGCTCTCCTTTTCGAGACTGATGAGAGGCAGGAATTGCTCCCAGGAGACTCTGCGTGTAACCAATGTGGAGCGAGGTGAATAATTCAAAACATCGCAACAGAAAGTGAACATTTTGAAGCCCCTAAATAAGTGCATTTATTTACCAACGCTGGTATACCACGCCTGGACTTAGACAAA